>CM056737.1:42890285-43490285 GCA_029844215.1 Przewalskia tangutica | reverse complement strand
TTATGGCACGTGGGACACGGTGTTCATGTGTGTTCCTTGGTGCTTTTATATCATAAAGCGCCGGCGATGAGGAAGGTATTCCACGGGCATGATTGATGTTGTGGGCGTGAGACCCATTGTTATATTTGAGTGATGACTTGAGGGCATGAGTCCCTGACTTGATATGACTGCTTGTTTATTGTGAACTGTAGTTTTGTTATCATACATGTCTCCTGCTTTATATAGACTACTATGATTTCATTTACGTGATTTTCAGTTTCACATACTCTGCACTGTTATCGACCTCGCCCGAGCCGCGTTCATGCCGCAGGTAAAGGTACACCAGTCATTGATCCTCGCTCTTAGGGTCACAGTTCAGCTTTTGAGAAGCTCCGTTTCTCCGGAGGCTTGTCTTGGTATAGTCCCCTGTTATTGTGGGTGCTTACATTCAGGGTATGACGGGGCCCTGTCCCGTCGTTGTTGTCATATCATTCTTAGAAGTGCAGTAATGCGGTGTGGCGGGGTTTTAAAAAGGATTAAGCTGTTCATGATTGAAAGAGTTGTTGTTTATATATATGCCGAAAGGAAAGTTTTCACAGATTACTGTTTTGTACTTCATTTGTTTCACGTATGTGTTTTATGTTCCGCTGATTACTCTGATGTTGTGTCACTAGGGTGCCCGGGGTAAGGCATCAGTCACGGGCCCAGTTTCGGGTCGTGACACTTTGAGCATGACTAGTTGCACGTATGTAGTACGGTAGACGTACAACACCTTGATATCCTTTACTAGTTTGTGAATAGCCAAGTCGGGTGAGTTGGGAGATTAACTCACTTCTTTGAAAGTATAAAGGATGTCTTAAGTTTTATTAAAGTTAAGGGACTTGAAGAGTTTTAAAGTATGTGATACTTGTTCCGTTTTAAACGTATAAGTCCCTTGGATAGGAAATTGTTTTTGGCTAAGGTATAAAGGGAATATAACGGCTTTATGGGAAGTTAGTTATATTTGCTTTATGGAAAGATAAGTGATTTGATTTTAGTGAAAAGGCCACTTGTTTTTAAGGCATTGATTGCCTAAGGTTTTATAATAAAAGGAGTCACTTGTTTTCTAAAGGTTAAGAGACTAATTGTATTTTTGAAAGTTATGAGAATTGACTCGAAAGTATTTAATACTTGGTTTCAAAAAGTAGAAGTCTCTTGGTTATAAAAGGAACGTGTTGGCCTAAACCATAAAGGGTTATAACGGCTTTATGGGAAGTTGGTTATAACGACTTTATGGAAGGTTAAGAGGATGGTTTCCCTAATAAAGTAATCAAAGAAATAACTTGTGTTAAGGAAGGGCAAATTGTTTTAAAGTGTTATACCCCGTAGTTCGTGGGTATGTATGCGAGGACGTACGTACAAGAATACGACATTGAAATTGGAAAGGAAGGAAGAGGTGATTTTTCCACGGAAAAGTTTCCGGTTTTTGTGAAGGAAAAAGGTTCGTTAATGGGAATTGGATTCCCAGATTTGGTATTCGGACTTCTTGGAATATTAGAGAATTTTGGAATTTTATTTTCGGAAATGGTCACGTGGGGCCCACGGGAGAAAATTTACGGTTTTGTGGGGCCCACTTTGTTTTCGAGATTTTGGCCATTGTGGATATTATCGGAAGATGAAATATTTTGGACGAGTAGGAGGGCGACACGTGTCACCCCCCCCCCTAGGTGGCTTGGCCGAATTTCACTTTGTGCACAACACCCGATTAGAGTCGTTTTTACGAAGCGCTTTACTAAACTCGCGTAGGATAAATTCGGCTATGTCATTTCTAATTTTTGCGGATTTTTAGAGAGGCGAAACACTTTGGACCAACGGGAGGGCGACACTTGTCACCCTCCAATTGATGGATGTGTGGCGTCCATAGGGCCGATTGGAAGGCTTATTTTTGTCAAGTAGTTGGTAGGATATTTTGCGTGCAAGTTGGCTAGGTACACTTGCCCTAATCCTCACCCTACACTTGCCTTGCACTTGGCACAATCTTGGCCATTGGTTGGCCATCCCTTGACCTATAATACCCCCCTTTATAAAGAGTTATTTCATCCTAAATTGAGCAATCTTTCTAAGTCTCAAATACCTCCCTCTCCCTCTTGTTGTTTTCGTCCACCACACCCCTCCCCATGAGAAGCTCTGGCGAGAGCAACCCCTAGCCTAGAAACCTACCCCCTCCCGGTTGAAAAGTTGCCTTAGTATTGTTATAATGCCCAAAATACCCTAGCCCAAATCCCTTAGTCCTTAGTAGAGTTGTGAAGAACTTCTAAGGTTTTCTTAGAGCTCTGGGCGCACAACTTAGGAGCTAAACCTTGCTCAGTGACTTTTATCTAGGATATTATTGGGCTTAGAGGTAAATAACCTTATCCTCCTTTTGTAAATAGAAAATACATCTTGTAGAAGTATAGGAATAAGTATAAATACTTAGAAGGATTTTAAGAATAGAATTGAATGATATCACGGTGAAGGGTTTAAAAGATGAATAATAGAATCATTTTACATATGACTATTTCACAGATGGACTTGAGTAGATCAGGGTAGGGAAGTGCTGCCCAAATGTCCATAGAATAACGAACCCTCTGCTTAGAGCTTTTATGCGATCTGATCAGGCGTTGATAGGCGTGTTGGTATTATAGGTCGATTCTCTGCGCACGACATATTCAACTTGGCAGGTGGATTTCGCCGAGAAGGTATGTGATTCTTCCTATCCTCTTGAGCATGATATTTTAAAGAATATGTATATAGTACGGTAGACGTACGTGTGTTAACTGAATAATAATTACGGCAATGTCTTCGGACTTAAGCCTGAATAATAATTACGGTAATGTCTTCGGACTTAAGCCTGAATAATAATTACGGCAATGTCTTCGGACTTAAGCCTGAATAATAATTACGGCAATGTCTTCTGACTTAAGCCTGAATAAAAAGGATCTGAAGTAGTTCAAAAGAATTGAGAAATCTTTTTAAGAGTAACACTTGGTTTAAAAAGCTTAAGAGTTATACTAGCTTTATGGGAAGTTAGGTATAACGGCTTAAGAATGATTTATTGATTTAAGAAAATAAGAGACTTGACTTAATTATACTAATGTGAAAAAGTGTGAAACCTCATTCGTGAGTAAATAGTATTTTTGGTTTTCAAAAGGAATGATGTTTTACCGATCAGAATGAATGTCGAACAAACCACGCGTCGCTAATAAAGGAAATGTTTTGACTAATAAAGTATTATTAAAACGGTAGAAACTTCCATCCGCATAGAGCTAAGATGAGACAAAATGATATTACATTTCCTAGATCATGGCTGCTGTAATAAGATTGTTATGAACAATAATAACCTACTCACACATAAGGTATATGTTTCTCAAATTGTTTTAAAGGATTAAAACTATGAACTACGAAACCTTTCGAAAATGAGAAACTTGAGTAATTGAAATTAGGCAAACTTGAGCGTTGGGAAAAGAATGTTGTTACTTGATTTTTCAAAGAGAAGTCTTCTGATTTACTTCAAAAGATAATCACTCTATTTTTATACTACGGGTATTGTGTGACTTTTGTGAAAGAAACGGATCTTTTAAAAGAGTAATACATGAAGTACTTTGGGGCTAAAAACCCGAACTTGTTAACATAATGTAGAAAGTACCTTGTGTGAATAACTTGATTGTATTGATTTGTGATAGTCTTGTAATACTTTCTTGTTGACTTGATAAGTAAACATGTTAGGATCTACGTGAGTTAGTATCTTGTGATGTTTGTGTAAAGGGTTTTCCTTATTGTGCTTAGGTTGTTTAACGATAAAGGTCATGTTGATATTATATCACTCATGATTCCGGTTAAGCCGCCTCCGTCGCGGGTAGACTCAGCGGTCCCTAGTGACCTATGATTCGAGAATACCTTATGCAGTGCAGTATGGCCTATGCGGAACTACGGAGTTTCGTGTTAGTATCGCGCCTTGTGGTCATGCGGTTGTGGCCATGCGACGGCGAGTCCAGACGCCGGGAGTAGCTACCGATGCGGGAATACCTCATGCGGCCATTGGAGTGGCCCGTGCGAGCTACGGAAGTTCGGGGCTAGACGCGCATTAGATCTTTGCGCGAGTGGCCAACTTTGATCATGTGGCGCCAGACAGATCTCATGATACGATTTGACCTTGTTTGTGCCGTGGTTTTAGTAGTCGGCTATGCCTTCGCACTTACCCCGCACGGTTTTATGATGACTTTGAGGCGTGAGTCCACGACTTGGCATGATCGCTATTTATTATGATCGTAGTTTTGGTTATCATACATGTCTCCGCTTTATATAGACTACTATGATTTCATTTTCATATTTTCGATTTCACATACTTGGTACTGTTATCGACCTCCGGGGCTGCGTTCATGCCGCGGTAGCGTACTCCTACCGTTGATTCCGTTCTTAGGATCACCGTTTGGTTGGGAAAGCTCCGTTTCTCCGAGTCTTAGCATTTTAGTATGGTCCTGTCGTTATAGATATTTGCATTCAGGTATGGCGGGCCCCATCGCCATTGTTGTTTTAAACTCTTAAGTGCAGAGACTGTTGTAAGGTTGGGATGTAACTGTTCATTTTGGGGTACTTATATACATATATGCCAAAAGGCAACTTTTTCCCAGAAACTGTGTCTTATTTATACTGTTTCATGTCTTGGTTGTTTTATATTCACGATTTCTCGATGTATGACTACTTGGGTGCCCCGGTAAGGCACCAGTCACGGGCCCCGGAACGGGTCGTGATGGTATCAGAGCAGTTAATCCTCGGAAAGTGTCTACAGACCGTATCTAGTAGAGTCTTGATTATCGGTGTGTTGTGCACCACACCAATAATCAGGAGGCTATAGGATATTTAGGATTGGTTTTCATTCTTCTCACTCTGAGATCGTGCTTTAGAGCTGTGTTATAAGTTGGACCCCTCTAACGTATTCCTTTCCTTTACCAGTGATGCCTCCGCGCCAGTAACTCGCCCAGAAGGCAAGGCCCAGGAGCTGCGAGTAAGTCTGAGATTTAGAAGCGGCACAGCCCAATCATCACCGAGGTGATGCTTCATGAGGAGTTACGAGGCGTCGCCAAGCGGAGAGTTTGGCACAATGCGATTAGCCTCTGCGCGCCATGACATCCGACTTTCGTTCCACGACTGGAGCGAGAAAATATGGATTGGAAGGAGACGACCTGTTAGCAAGGACTTGGCGGCAGTATTTTATGTACCGTATACCAAGGATATTGATGCTTATCTAAAGAAGGGTTGTGAGAAGTAGCTCTTGATCGAGAACGAGCGGGCTTGCGTTCGGATTATGTCTTTGGCCGAGAGAGGTAGAGATCGCATTAAACAAGATAAGTAGAAGAGGGCCCGATTGGTAGGATCATTTGGTAACTCTCGAGGCGAACCGCCTCGGCAGCAGATTAGACATGCGCCTCCGCCAGTGCAGAGTGTCCCTCCACAGGGTTCAGTTTTTCCTCAGTGTTCACGCAGTGCAGCGTCATCCCGGGAAGTGCCGTCTTTTTACTGGTGCTTGTTTTATTTGCGGCCGTCAGGGCCATATGGCGAGGGAATTTTCTATGAGGAAGGATGCAAGTAGAAAGACTCACCTACCGGTCGATTGTGGATGCAATGGTTCGGAGAGGAGGGTGTTAGCTGTAGGAGGCCACCCCACCGGTGCCGTTGTGGTCGATGTCATCGTGGGAGGTATCGTGCCTGCGTCGGCTTGTTATGTTTCGCGACAGCAGGGCCATTTTGCGAGGAATTGTCCAACCAGAGTTGGCAGGGATGTAGGGACTCAGCCTTCGGGATCAGTGGATAGTTCATCACCTTCCCCAGCTATGCGCCCAGCAGGGCGGGTTTGACTAGAACGACCTAGGAAGTCTGGCGTAGATACGTGTATATCCTTAACCCTTTAGAGATTTATATGTGTAGCGAATATCTTAAGTGTTATTTTCAGATAGCATTCGTTAAGCGTGATTAGGAATCATGATTAGTTAGCAGGAAGGATTGGGGGATAGAAAAAGTGTGAGCCTTAGAATATATACGTAGAGACCTTAGAGGCGAGGCCATCTTTGGTAAAAGAATTACTTCGTGTTTGACCCTTATCGAGGTGCATAGTACGTGAGATATTTTTGTGGGATGAATCCCTGAGTGTTGTGAAACGAAAGAGGGTAGTTGAGCTTAGAAGACCGCTAGGTTTTCGTAACGTGATTGGTGAGATTGTTCCGGATCGGGGAGCTAGTGTTTTGGCGTGCCTGGGTTGAGGCCGTGTTGGTCGACCCACGCCGTTTGGTGATGAGGTCGGTTGTGGTGGTCCCGCTTTGTGTTAGGATCACGAGGGTGTTAGGCCCAGTTTAGTTAACCATTATGCGAGTTCGTGGATGTGTTCGACCGATGTCGGGCCGATGGGGTCAACCCGTCTTATCTTTTAGTCAAACCGTACTCGGTAGTAAGTTGCGAGATGATTATTTCGAAGGTTGTAAGGCTGCAGGTGCCTACCTTCACCTTATGGTGAGGAGTCCAAGTTGCTGTTTCTTTTACGGAAGAGTTACCGTGCAAGGTTAGGAACTTCGGTGAATCTCGGTCGCATTCACCCTCGGGCAAGTGGTTGGATCTCGGGAGTAGCCGTAAGGACTCTTCGCCTCTTGTTGAGTATGTATTATATAGCTACCATTTTCGATTCGGTGTCGCCGTTTGGAGCCTTTTATAAGCGCTAGTGTAAGATTGCCGATCGACCGATTCGATGTAAGCAAGTGCGAGATAGTTGGTTCGTACTTGTTCACAGGCGTGGATAGGTGGAGCTTATCCGTAAGAGGTCATTGGCAGCTCAGTCGGTGGGAAGTCGCACGGAAACATGGTAAGTTATGAGAAAGAGTTCGAGTGTGCACGAAGCGGCACGACGAGTAAGGGAAGAAGCGAGCATGTATTACAGGCATAGGTGTGATCATTTCGTTTGTAAAGAGTAGGTGCGAAGGGAGTATCTTTTTAGACCTCGAGTAGGAGTTCCTTTTGTGATTGAGGTGATTCCTCGTGGGCTTGGAGATAAGTATGTGCGCTTGTTGTGTTGTGGCCAGGTGTGGCATGGTTGTTTCCGTATGTATAGCAGTAAGGACTATACTGGCGCCTGTTTGTTTTGAGACCTAGAAGGAACATTCGGGACGAATGTTTCTAAGGAGGGGAGAATGTTATACCCCGTAGTTCCAGGGTATGTATGCGAGGATGTACGTACAAGAATACGACATTGAAATTGGAAAGGAAGGAAGAGGTGATTTTTCCACGGAAAAGTTTCCGGTTTTTGTGAAGGAAAAAGGTTCGTTAATGGGAATTGGATTCCCAGATTTGGTATTCGGACTTCTTGGAATATTAGAGAATTTTGGAATTTTATTTTCGGAAATGGTCACGTGGGCCCACTGAGAAAATTTACGGTTTTGTGGGGCCCACTTTGTTTTCGAGATTTTGGCCATTGTGGATATTTTCGAAAGATGAAATATTTTGGGCGAGTAGGAGGGCGACACGTGTCACCCCCCCCCCTAGGTGGCTTGGCCGAATTTCACTTTGTGCACAACACCCGATTAGAGTCGTTTTTCGACGAAACGTTTTACTAAACTCGCGTAGGATAAATTCCGGCTATGTCATTTCTAATTTTTGCGGATTTTTCCGAGAGACGAAACACTTTGGACCAACGGGAGGGCGACACTTGTCACCCTCCAATTGATGGATGTGTGGCGTCCATAGGGCCGATTGGAAGGCTTATTTTTGTCAAGTAGTTGGTAGGATATTTTGTGTGCAAGTTGGCTAGGTACACTTGCCCTAATTCTCACCCTACACTTGCCTTGCACTTGGCGCAATCTTGGCCATTGGTTGGCCATCCCTTGACCTATAAATACCCCCCTTGTTGAAGAGTTATTTCATCCTAAATTGAGCAATCTTTCTAAGTCTCAAATCCCTCCCTCTCCCTCTTGTTGTTTTCGTCCACCACACCCCCTCCCCTTTGAGAAGCTCTGGCGAGAGCAACCCCTAGCCTAGCCAAACCTACCCCCTCCCTTGGTTGAAAAGTTGCCTCTAGTATTGTTATAATGCCCAAAATACCCTAGCCCAAATCCCTTAGTCCTTAGTGTAAGCCGCAAGAACTTCTAAGGTTTTCTTGGAGCTACCGGAGCGCACAACTTAGGAGCTAAACCTTGCTCAGGCGCGACTTTTATCTAGGATATTATTGGGCTTACCGAGGTAAATAACCTTATCCTCCTTTTGTAAATAGAAAATACATACTGTAGAAGTATAGGAATAAGTATAAATACTTAGAAGGATTTTAAGAATAGAATTGAACTGATATCACAGTAGAAGGGTTTAAAAGATGAATAATAGAATCTGACTTACATGGGATCGTTTTCACAGTAGACTTGAGTAGCTCACCGGGTAGGGAAGTGCTGCCCAAATGTCCATAGAATAACGAACCCTCTGCTTAGAGCTTTGTACGCATGCCTAGACGTTGATAGGCGTATTTGATCATATAGTCGATTCTCTCGCACGACATATTCAACTCGCGTGGATTTCACAGAAGGTATGTGATTCTTCCTATCCTCTTGAGCATGATATTTTAAAGAATATGTATATAGTACGGTAGACGTACGTGTGTTAACTGAATAATAATTACGGCAATGTCTTCGGACTTAAGCCTGAATAATAATTACGGCAATGTCTTCGGACTTAAGCCTGAATAATAATTACGGCAATGTCTTGGACTTAAGCACGAATAATAATTACGGCAATGTCTTGACTTAAGCCCAATAAAAGGATCTCAAGTAGTTCAAAAGAATTGAAATCTTTTTAAGAGTAACACTTGGTTTAAAAGCTAAGAGTTATACTAGCTTTATGGGAAGTTAGGTATAACGGCTTAAGAATGATTTATTGATTTAAGAAAATAAGAGACTTGACTTAATTATACTAATGTGAAAAAGTGTGAAACCTCATTCGTGAGTAAATAGTATTTTTGGTTTTCAAAAGGAATGATGTTTTACCGATCAGAATGAATGTCGAACAAACCACAGCAGCGCTAATAAAAAGAAATGTTTTGACTAGTAATGTATTATTAAACCAAGAGAAACTTCCATCTGATAGGAGCTAAGATGAGACAAAATGATATTACATTTCCTAGATCATGGCTGCTGTAATAAGATTGTTATGAACAATAATAACCTACTCACACATAAGGTATATGTTTCTCAAATTGTTTTAAAGGATTAAAACTATGAACTACGAAACCTTTCGAAAATGAGAAACTTGAGTAATTGAAATTAGGCAAACTTGAGCGTTGGGAAAAGAATGTTGTAACTTGATTTTTCAAAGACAAGTGTTCTGATTTACTTCAAAAGATAATCACTCTATTTTTATACTACGGGTATTGTGTGACTTTTGTGAAAGAAACGGATCTTTTAAAAGAGTAATACATGAAGTACTTTGGGGCTAAAAACCCGAACTTGTTAACATAATGTAGAAAGTACCTTGTGTGAATAACTTGATTGTATTGATTTGTGATAGTCTTGTAATACTTTCTTGTTGACTTGATAAGTAAACATGTTAGGATGCTACGTGAGTTAGTATCTTGTGATGTTTGTGTAAAGGGGTTTTCCCTTATTGTGCTTAGGTTGTTTAACGATAAACCGCATGTTGATATTATATCACTCGTGATTCCGGGTTAAGTCGCCTCCGTCGCGGGTAGACTCAGCGGTCTAGTGACCTATGATTCGAGAATACCTTATGCAGTGCAGATGGCCTATGCGGAACTACGGGAGTTCCGTGTTAGTATGCGCGCCCTTGTGGTCATGCGGTCTTTGTGGCCACGCGACGGCGAGTCCAGACGCCGCCGGGAGTAGCTACCGATGCGGGAATACCTACGCGGGCCATTGGGTGGCCCATGCGAGCTACGGAAGTTCGGGGCTGACGCGACATTAGATCTGCGGGCGAGTGGCGGCTTTGATCATGTGGCGATGCAGACAGATCTCATGATACGATTTGACCTTGTTTGTACCGTGGGTTTTAGTAGTCGGCTATGCCTTCGTACTTACCCGTGCACGGTTTTATGATGACTTTGAGGCGTGAGTCCACGACTTGGCATGATCGCTTATTTATTATGAATCGTAGTTTTGGTTATCATACATGTCTCTGCTTTATATAGACTACTATGATTTCATTTTCGTATTTTCGCCACATACTTGGTACTGTTATCGACCTCCTTCTGGGTTGCGTTCATGCCGCAGTAAAGGTACTCCTACCGTTGATTCCGTTCTTAGGATCACCGCTTTCAGCTGGGAAAGCCGTTTCTCGGAGTCTTAGCATTTTGGTATGGTCCCTGTCGTTATAGATATTTGCATTGAGGTATGGCCCCCGCCAGCCATTGTTGTTTTAAACTCTTAGAGGTCTGTAGACCTGTTGTAAGGTTGGGATGTAACTGTTCATTTTGGGGTACTTATATACATATATGCCGAAAGGCAACTTTTTCCCAGAAACTGTGTCTTATTTATACTGTTTCATATCTTGGTTGTTTTATATTCCGCTGATTTCTCTGATGTATGACTACTTGGGTGCCCGGGTAAGACACCAGTCACGGGCCCCGGAACGGGTCGTGACATAAAGGTACCAATTGCTTAAGGTTTTTTTTATAAAGAAGTCACTTGATTTAGAAGCCGGTAATTGTATTTCTAAAAAGGTATTGTGACTTGTCTTGAAAGGTGGATAGGACTTGATACTACGGTTGTTAGTATCGGGGATGTTTTATTTGGAAAGGAGTCTTTTGAAAAGAATGTACGTACGTAGTACTTTGGCCTGTTTAATTGAGAATAATTCTATTTGTGCCTTGATTAGTACTTTGGCTTGATTAATTGAGAATTAGTCTAAATGTGCATTGACAAGTACTTTGGCTTGTTAAATGAGAATTATTCTATTTGTGCCTTGATTAGTACTTTGGCTTGATAAATTGAGAATTTGTCTAAGTGTGCCTTGATAAGTACTTTGGCTTGTTAAATGAGAATTATTCTATGAGATGCCTTGATTAGTACTTTGGCTTGTTTAGTTGAGAACTGCCTATGTGTGCTGGAAATAGTCGGTTGTGTGCTATTGGTATATCAGTCGTTTCGGGGTCATTCCCCGGGTTTGTGGCATTTACAGATTCCGTGGAATTGCTACCCACGATGCGAGGAATACCTCATGCGGGTCCGTAAGGACTTATGCGGGTGAAATAGTCCCATGCGGCGTCCAAATATGCGAGGAATACCTCATGCGAGTCCGTAAGGGCTTATGCGGGTGAAATAGTCCCATGCGAGGAATACCTCACGCGGGTCCACGCGGCCTATGCGGGTGAAATAGTCCCAGGAATAGGATGGTTAAATGATACTGCGGGTGGATGGTCCTGTTTTGATCATGAGCTTCCTATTTTATATTGTAAAGACACTACTGTTTACTCTCATTGTTAGTAAGGCACAATGTGTTGTAATTTGATTATCATATATGTCCCCGGCTTTGGGTGTGTTACCCTATGGTCATGCTTTTGTGATGTGGGATTCCCTCCCCTCTCTTGTAGTGTTTCGTCCAACACCCTCTTCCCCTCTAGCCTAGTGGCTTGGTAGAGCCCCCTTGGTAGAAAGTTGTCTTCCAAGTATAGTTACTATTCCTAAATACCCTAGCCCAAATCCCTTATAGTATTTAAGTAAAAGTTGTTAGAAACTTCTAAGGGTTGTTTGGAGCGGGTTGGAGCGCCCAGAGTAGGAGCTAAACGTTGCTCAGGATCGACATTTAATCTTGGATAATTATGGGCTTATCGAGGTAAATATCTTGTCCCCGTATTGAAATTAGAGTTACATACTGTTGAAGTATAAGAATTAAGTATAAGTTATATACAAGGAAAGTATATAAGAAGAAGATTGAACTGTACTTACATAGGACTGTATTTACAGTAGACTTGTGAAGTTTGATGTCACGACCAACCGGGCCGTGGATCGTGCCTACCCTGCACCCTAGTGATACAACATCAGAGAAAAACCAGCGTAAATAAAACTTAAACATGTAAATAGACATGGATCAAGATAAAGAAAATAGGCCAACCAAAATGGTTGCCTTTCAAAATATATATATATAGACATTTGAACAGTTACAATCCTTACAACCCCGCCACAATAAAGCTCTGGACCTCTAAGATTTTTACAACAACTATGACGGGACAGGGCCCCGCCATACCCCTGAATGTACAAGAACCTACAGACTCAGGGTAACATACCGAAGATAAGCCTCCGAAGGAACGGAGCTTCCCAATACGCTGAAAGGTGATCCTAAAAGCGGGGATCGACAATGACGTATTTCTACTGCGGCGTGAACGCAAACCAAGGAGGTCAAGACAACAGTACCAAGTATGTGAAATCAGAAATATCAGAATGAAATCATAGCGCCTATATAAAGCGGGAGACATGTATGATAACCAAACTACAAGACACCACATATAAACAAATATATCAAGTCGTGACTCACGCTCCAAATCATCACTGTGCCCGTAGAATTCCTTCCTCACCGCCGATTTATGATATAACAACACCAAGGAGTATATATGAACACCGTGTCCCACTGTGTCAATAAAACCGTGACGGCAAGTATAACTACCGAACCGACCGCACCAATAATATTGTACAACCATATCACGGTCGACACGTGGCAAGTGCACTAGCCTCCACCAGATCCACCGCGCCACGTAGGCGACGGCAAGTGAATCGCCGGGCACCCGATCACAACCATAAGTCACGGCTCCATCCAAACACCGACTCGCGGGCGACACGTGGCAAGTACACTAGCCTCCACCAGATCCACCGCCACGTGGCGACGGCGTTGAATCGCCAGCACCCGATCACAACCGTAAGTCACGATACGCCGCGCAGGCGACACGTGGCAAGTGCAATAACCTATACCAGATCCACCTGCGTCACGTAGCTGACGGGGGCAAGTAAACAGGCTACGCACCCGATCACAACCGTAAGTCACGATACTTCGCCATAAATAACCATAATGGTCACATGTCTACATCATCAGTGTAGACATGCCCATGTAATAATGCTAATGGAAGCATACCCGTGGAATCTCCCGTCACTGTCGGTACGTCCAAGTAAGTTCTCAACAAGTCAATCGGCCCTCCATCGAGAGACGCGGTAGTATAGAGACACAATTCTTGCACAACAAAGACTATCACCGTAAGCATAGGCAAGTTACACAATACCAAACATAGGCAAGTTACACAACAACAAGCATAGGCAAGTTACACAACAACAAACATAGGCAAGTTACACAACAACAAGCATAGGCAAGTTATACATAACTCAAGGTATTTTCATTTTATGTCAAAGTCCGGGTTTTAACCCTAAAGTACTACGTACGTTAAATTCCTTTTTAAAGAGATTCATTCCTTTTATAAAAGTCACCCGATACCCGTAGTATAAAATAGAGTGACTCACATTTTTAGGTAAACCAAAACACTTTCCTTTTCAACCACATTCTTTTCCCTAAGGTTCCAGTTTGCCTAATTTCAATTACTCAAGTCTCTTATTTTAGAAAAGTTTCATAATTCAATGTCTTAATCTCTTTTAAAACAATTGAGTAACATATGCCTTATATGCGAGTAGGTTATTCTTATTCATAATCAATCTTATTAAGCAGCCATGATCTAGGAAATGTAATATCATTTTGTCTCATCTTAGCTTCTATGCAGATGGAAGTTTCTACTGGTTTTAATAATACTTCATTAGTCATTACATTTCCCTTTATTAACGCTGCAGTGGTTTGTCGATACTTATTCTGATTTCCGAAATCAAGAAACATTAGTCCTTTTAAAAACCAAGTACTCATTACTCATGAATGAGGTTTCACACAAAATTCATATTAATTCATTTAAGTCAAGTCTCTTATCTTTTAAGATCAAGTCTCTTAACTTTTAAAATCAATAAACCATTCATTTTACCTCCCTTAAGACGTTATACCTAACTTCCCATAAAGCTAGTATAACTCTTATGTTTTCAAAACCAAGTCTTACTCTTCTTTCAAAAAGGATTCTTAATTCTTCAAGTTCTTTATGATCACACATCAAGTCAGTTATAAGTCAAATCAGTTACCTTTTTTAAAAACCACAAAGCATTTTCTTACCTACATAAAGCTGTTATAACCAACTTCCCATAAAGCCGTTATAACACTTTATGTTTTAAACCAATCAAATACTTTTAACACATGTACGTCTACCGTACTACATAGTTATACATATATCATGCTAGAAAAGATAGGAAGAGGTTCTCATACCTCGCGACGATTATCGACTAATAGCAAAACGCTCCAAGTACCTCAAACCGCTTCGGCTACTCCTGCTAAGTAGATCACGCCACACGTATTACTTCAACCTATAGAGGCCCAAGGCGCCTATTAACATCTAGATCTCAATGTAGAATATTCTACGAAAATTCGCAAAGACTCTCCCGCAACAACGTAAATCTCCTCCTCTATCGAGGCCGCTACCAAGCCAACCGGTGGGGGTTTACACGCCTAACCTGACGTACAATTCTACATCACAAGAATGCTACACAATTCTACCGTAATACACCCTATGTAATTACGATTCGATTCTCTTTTAAATTCAGCTTAAGTCAAAAGACATTGCCGCACAACTATGTTCAATTCTATATATAGTATACTTCAACTATATATTCCTACAACATGTAATTTCCAATTACAATAGAAGGTCAAGAGTGTTTACCTCGATAAGCCCAAAATTATCCGAGTTTAAATGTCGATCCTGAGCAAGGTTTAGCTCCTACTCCGTGCGCTCCGACCCGCTCCAAACAACCCTTAGAAGTTCTAACCAACTTCTACTCAATTACTTCAACTAACAATGAAGATTTCCTTAGGGTTTCGTTTAGTGGCTAAAGGAAGTATAATAGTATTTTTCGGGCTTTTCGTATAGAGGTAACTTTGGAAAGTACTACAAGGTATATGGGCTAAGGTATTTGGGCATTATAACAATACTTGAGAGTATTTCTATACCACAAAGGGGTATTATACGAAAACAATTTAGGCTAGGGGTTTGCCTCTGCCTAGGCTCACAAAGTGGGGTATTTCTCTACCAAAAGGCCTCGACAAGAGGGGAGGGTGTGGCGGACGAACTCAAGAGGGAGGGAGTAGTGTGAGACTTAGAAAGATTGCTCAAGTTTGGATGAAGAAAGTCTTCAACTTAGAGGGGTATTTATAGGTCAAGAAATGGCCAACCAATGGCCAAGATTCTTCCAAGTGTTAGGCAAGTGTAGGGCTAGGATTAAGCCATGTGCACCTTATCCATCTACCACACCAACTTGCACAAAAATATCCTACCTAACCCATCCCACCCTTTTCGTCCATTACCGCCCACTTCCTTCCAATGTGAGGGTGACACATGTCACCCTCCCGTTGGTCCAAAATGTTTCGTCTCTCGGAAAAATCCGCAAAAATTAGAAATGACATAGCCGGAATTTTCCCTTCGCAAGTTTAGTAAAACGCTTCGCCGAAAAACGATTCTTTCGCACTTGTGTACAAATTCGCCACTTTCCTACTTTAAGGCTCAAACTTTTCTCGCACGTCCCCACGCATATACTAGAAATACGGGGTATAACATTCTCCCCTCCTTAGAAACATTCGTCCCGAATGTTCCTTCTCAAGACGGATAACGATGAAGTTCTTCTAACAAGTTGCCAACGCCACACCTGGCCATGAAATAACACACGTTTTCTTCCTTCCTTACTCGTCGTGCCCTTCTCGAACACTTGAAATCTTCTAGTATACGTACCACACTTCAGTCATTTCTTCAGTTCCCAAAACATTGGAGTCACCACCTCCAAACTTGGTCATCTTACTAGCCTCAATCTTCCTTAAGGCCATTCCCGGCCTTCACGATCCGCTTCTGGTCGAACATATCCACGAACTCATACGATGGTCATCTAAACTTGGGCCTAGCACCCTCGTGACCCTACCACCTGGCGGGACCACCCAGAGCTGACCCCACCTCGAAATAGGCCGCGGGTTGGCCCGCAACATGGCCCCAACCCGACCTACTTAACACATCACGCTCTTGTTCCCCGATCCTGAACAATCTTACCTATTCAAGTCATGAAAGCTACCACTTCCATTTTACACCACCCAAGGAAATTTTTCCCATAATTACTCCAC
This sequence comes from Przewalskia tangutica, assembly GCA_029844215.1. Classification (NCBI taxonomy): domain Eukaryota; kingdom Viridiplantae; phylum Streptophyta; class Magnoliopsida; order Solanales; family Solanaceae; genus Przewalskia; species Przewalskia tangutica. Next base: position 43,474,079 of record CM056737.1, on the reverse strand, counting down.
GTATACTTATACATTCTGACAAAGATCATTCACAAAATCTTGTACTCAAGACGGCCTTACATCTAAGGTCTCAACTGTAATACTCTAAGGTTCATCATTTTCTCACCCCCAGGCTTACCCTTTTTCACTAACCAGGTTTCTAAATCACACTTTAGCACAAGGCTATCCGAACATAACACTAAACACATCATCACAACATCAATACATACAAAACTCTGTAGGTTAAGGATATACACAAAATAAGCGGTTCAGGACCGCTAAAATCGAACTTCCACCGCGACTTCTACCGTGGCTCCGCAGTGTGTACATCCCGCCTAGCTATGGAAGGTGAAGAACCCGCAATCGATCTAGTAGTTCTGTGCTATCCCACCGCAGCTACTCGGCCTGGACAGCCTCTCACAAATGGCCCCGTCGGCCGCAAGTATAGCAATCTCCCAAACCAAGACGATATTCCCTATGGGCTTTACCACAATCGTCACACCGAGATACGGTGGCTCACCCGTGAGCACTCCTACTCCCGAAAATCTGAAACACGGGAGCCCCGACCGCTCTCGAATATCCCGGCGTCCCGGCGTGGAGGACCACTCAGACCGGCGGAGGTATATAACTAGTTCACGCGAGGCGGTCCGCCTCGAAAGTCATCAAAGGACCTCGCTGCTCGCCTCTTATGCGATCTCGGTCATTCCGCCGATTTCTCCGCCTCACATCCAAGTGCATAAGCTCGCGTGCTGGCAATGTCCATGCCCTACCAAGAGCTACACCAACAACTCTCGCTAGGTAATCATCGAGCCTCAGAACATATCGGTGCACTCGATCCTCCATACTAGCTACTAACGCGGGACGTCTGGGCCAATGAGTCGAACTCACATTGTATTCCCGAACCGTATGCCTGCTCGCCGCAACACCAAAAATCTGTCGCGCGAGCCCTCCTCATCCGCGAGGCAAGAAATGTGCAAGAAATGCCTTGAGAACTCGTCCCATATAGCCGGAAGTGCATTCTCTCCCCGACAGCTCCCACAATCAAACCCGATCGCGGTATCACGCACCGATGCGAACCTAGACCACCGAACTCGGTCTCCGATGCCTTGATTACTCACGATCCGTCAGAATCATTTGATGAACTCCTCGCGATCATCCTCGTGCCTCGACCCATAAAACTCGGGCGCTTACAACTCGTAAAAATCCCGTAGCCTCGAACTATCTGACGGTGGTGAACCATCGGTGCTCGAACTGCTGCGTCCACTTATCTCTCACGCTCCGCCACAACTCGCCATTAATCGTGCTCACTCCTTGTAACCCATCTCTCTCGCCTGCATCGCGGATCGAGGCTCAGTATCGTGGTCTCGTGAGACCGCCGCTTCTACTCGCAGCCTCTCGCCGCTTTGCCCTTCGGGCCCGCCGCTTTACGCGAGGCATAATCGTAAAACGGCACGCCGGAGGATCCAACTTATCACACGCTTTAAGGCACGATCTCGTAATGAGAAGAATGGAAACCAATCCTAAATGTCTCGGCACCTCTCGATTATAGATGTGGTGCACAACACATCGATAATCAAGACTCTACTAGACACGGTCAGTAGACACTTTCGAGGACTAATCGCTTCGATACCACTTTTGTCACGACCAACCTCGCCCGTGGATCGTGCCTACCCGGCACCCTAGTGATACAACATCAGAGAAAAACCAGCAGAAATAAAACTTAAACATGTAAATAGACATGGATCAAGATAAAGAAAATAGGCCAACCAAAACGGTTGCCTTTCAACATATATATATATAGACATTTGAACAGTTACAATCCTTACAACCCTGCCCACAACAAGGCTCTGCACTTCTAAGATTTTTACAACAACTATGACGGACAGGCTCCCGCCATACCCCCGAATGTACAAGAACCTACTGCACTGTGGTAACATACCAAGATAAGCCTCCAAGGAACGAGCTTCCCAAGACGCTGAAATGTGATCCTAAAAAGGGATCGACAATGATGTACTTACTGCATGCGTAACGCACTCAAGGAGGTCGATAACAACAGTACCAAGTATGTGAAATTGTAAAATATCAGAATGAAATCATAGCGATCTATATAAAGCAGAGACATGTATGATAACCAAACTACAATACACCACATATAAACAAATATATCAAGTCGTGACTCACGCCCAAATCATCACTCGTGCGTGGAATTCCTTCCTCACCGCCGAGCCTATGATATAACAACACCAAGGAGTATATATGAACACCGTGTCCCACTGTGTCAATAAAATCCGTGCACGGCAAGTATAACTACGTAACCGACCGCATTAATAATATCGCACAACCATATCATGGTCGACACGCGGCAGTGCACTAGCCTCCACCAAATCCACTGCGCCACGTAGCCGACGGGGTAAGTGAATCGCCGACACCCGATCACAACCGTAAGTCACGGCTCCATCCAAACACCGACTCGCGGTCGACACGCGGCAAGTACACCAGCCTCCACCGATCCACTCGCCACGAAGCCGACGGGGCGTTGAATCGCCGTGCACCGATCACAACCGTAAGTCACGATACTTCGCCACGGCGACACATGGCAAGTGCAATAACCTATACCGATCCACTGCCACGCGTCGACGGGGCAAGTAAACAGGTTACGCACCCGATCACAACCGTAAGTCACGATACTTCGCCATAAATAACCATAATGGTCACATGTCCACATCATCAGTGTAGACATGCCCATGTAATAATGCTAATGGAAGCATACCCGTGGAATCTCCCGTCACTGCCGGTACGTCCAAGTAAATTCTCAACAAGTCAATCGCCTCCATCGAGACGCCAGAGTATAGAGACACAATTCTTGCACAACAAAGACTATCACCGTAAGCATAGGCAAGTTACACAATACCAAACATAGGCAAGTTACACAACAACAAGCATAAGCAAGTTACACAACAACAAGCATAGGCAAGTTATACATAAATCAAGGTATTTTCAATTTATGTCAAAGTCCGGGTTTTAACCCTAAAGTACTACGTACGTTAAATTCCTTTTTAAAGAGATCCATTCCTTTTATAAAAGTCACCCGATACCCGTAGTATAAAATAGAGTGACTCACATTTTTAGGTAAACCAAAACACTTTCCTTTTCAACCACATTCTTTTCCCTAAGGTTCCAGTTTGACTAATTTCAATTACTCAAGTCTCTTATTTTAGAAAAGTTTCATAATTCAATGTCTTAATCTCTTTTAAAACAATTGAGTAACATATGCCTTATATGCGAGTAGGTTATTCTTATTCATAATCAATCTTATTAAGCAGCCATGATCTAGGAAATATAATATCATTTTGTCTCATCTTAGCTTTTATGCAGATGGAGGTTTCTATTGGTTTTAATAATACTTCATTAGTCATTACATTTCCCTTTATTAACGCTGCAGTGGTTTGTCGATACTTATTCTGATTTCCGAAATCAGTAAAACATTATTCCTTTTAAAAACCAAGTACTCATTACTCATGAATGAGGTTTCACACAAAATTCATATTAATTCATTTAAGTCAAGTCTCTTATCTTTTAAGATCAAGTCTCTTAACTTTTAAAATCAATAAACCATTCATTTTACCTCCCTTAAGACGTTATACCTAACTTCCCATAAAGCTAGTATAACTCTTATGTTTTCAAAACCAAGTCTTACTCTTCTTTCAAAAAGGATTCTTAATTCTTCAAGTTCTTTATGATCACACATCAAGTCGCTTATAAGTCAAATCGCTTACCTTTTTAAAAACCACAAAGCATTTTCTTACCTACATAAAGTCGTTATAACCAACTTCCCATAAAGCCGTTATAACACTTTATGTTTTAAACCAATCAAATACTTTTAACACATGTACGCTCACTGCATTACATAGTTATACACATATCATGCTAGAAAAGATAGGAAGAGGTTCTCATACCATGCGATGATTATCGACTAATAGCAAAACGCCCAAGTACCTCAAACCGCTTGGCTACTCCTAAGCCAAGTAGATCACGCCACACGTAGTACTTCAACCTATAGAGGCCCCAAGGCGCCTATTAACATCTAGATCTCAATGTAGAATATTCTACGTAAAATTCAAAGACCTCCCCCAACAACAGAAATCTCCTCCTCTATCGAGGCCTGGCTACCAAGCCAACTGGGGGTTTACACGCCTAACGGACGTGTACAATTCTACATCACAGTAATGCTACACAAGTCTACCGTAATACAGTCCTATGTAATTACAGTTCAGTTCTCTTCTTTAAATTCAGGCTTAAGTCAAAAGACATTGCCGCACAACTATGTTCAGTTATATATATAGTATACTTCAACTATATATTCCTACAACATGTAATTTCCAATTACAATAAGGTCAAGAGTGTTTACCTCGATAAGCCCAAAATTATCCGAGTTTAAATGTCGATCCCGAGCAAGGTTTAGCTCCTACTCAGGCGCTCCAACCCGCCTCCAAACAACCCTTAAGTTCTAACCAACTTCTACTCAATTACTTCAACTAACAATGAAGATTTCCTTAGGGTTTCGTTTAGTGGCTAAAGGAAGTATAATAGTATTTTCCTGCCAGATGTAGGTAACTTTGGAAAGTACTACAAGGTATATGGGCTAAGGTATTTGGGCATTATAACAATACTTGAGAGTATTTCTATACCACAAAGGGGGTATTATACGAAACAATTTAGGTTGGGGTTTGCCTGCCAGGGCTCAAAGGGGGTATTTCTCTCCAAAAGGCCTCAACAAGGGTGGTGTGGCGGACGAACTCAAGAGGGAGGGAGTAGTGTGAGACTTAGAAAGATTGCTCAAGTTTGGATGAAGAAAGTCTTCAACTTAGAGGGGTATTTATAGGTCAAGAAATGGCCAACCAATGGCCAAGATTCTTCCAAGTGTTAGGCAAGTGTAGGGCTAGGATTAAGCCATGTGCACCTTATCCATCTACCACACCAACTTGCACAAAAATATCCTACCTAACCCATCCCACCCTTTTCGTCCATTACCGCCCACTTCCTTCCAATGTGAGGGTGACACATGTCACCCTCCCGTTGGTCCAAAATGTTTCGTCTCTCGGAAAAATCCGCAAAAATTAGAAATGACATAGCCGGAATTTTCCCTTCGCAAGTTTAGTAAAACGTTTCGTCGAAAAACGATTCTTTTCGGCACTTGTGTACAAATTCGCCACTTTGCCTACTTTAAGGCTCAAACTTTTCTACGTACGTCCCCACGTACATACTCTGAAAATACGGGGTATAACATTTGACGGGTAGGGAAGTGCTGCCCAATTTTCCGTAGAATCTTGTATCTAGATTTATTCTACAGAGTAGTCTAGACATTGATAGACTTGTATAACCTGTGATAGTCAAGATCATGAGTAGCGTGTTCTACTTGAAAGGTGGACAAGGCTAGCCGGGTTACATCGGTGGAGCATTTTGCTAATAGTCGATAATCGTCGCGAGGTATGTGATTCTTCCTATCCTCCTGAGCATGATATTTTAAAAGAATATATATAGTACGGTAGACGTACGTGTGTTAACTGAACGTAGTTTTACGGCAATGTCTTTTGACTTAAGCCTGAATAATAAGAATCTTGAAGTATTTCAAGAGAATTAAGAATCGTTTTTGAAAGAAGAGTAATAATTGGTTTTAAAAGCTTAAGAGTTATACTAGCTTTATGGGAAGTTAGGTATAACGACTTAAGAGTGGTAAAAAGAATGGTTTACTGATCTTAAAAGATAAGAGACTTGACTGAATTGAATAAATATGAATTTTGTTAAAAAGTGTGAAACCTCATTCGTGAGTAATGAGTACTTGGTTCTTAAAAGGAATAATGTTTTACTGATTTCGGAAATCAGAATATGTATCGAACAAACCACAGCAGCGCTAATAAAGAGAAATGTATTGACTAATAAAGTATTATGAAAAACCTCCATCTGCATAGAAGCTAAGATGAGACAAAATGATATTACATTTTTCCTAGATCATGGCCGCTTTAATAAGATTGTTATATACAAGAATAACCCTCTCACACATAAGTGGCATATGTTTCAATCGCTTTTTTTAAGAAATTATTATATTACAAGATTAAAACTACGAACTACAAAACCTTTGAAAACGAGAAACTCGAGCATTCAAATTAGGCAAACTTGAAACGCTGGAAAATAACATTGTTATGATCTTTTTTTAAAAAAGGAAGCGCATCTTGGTAAAAGATGGTCATCTTTCACCCATTTTTACACTGTTGTATCAGGTGACTTTTCGTGAAGTTTTGATCTTGAAAGAGTTAATGTAATAAGTAATTTTGGGGAAAAAAACCCGAACTTGTTAGAAGTACCTTGTGTGAATAACTTGATTATTTGATAGCCTTGTAATACTTTCTTGTTGATTTGATAAGTAAACATGCGGATCTGGGTGTTAGTATCTTGTGATGTTTGTGTAAAGGGGTTTTCCTTGTTGTGCTTATGTTGTTAAACGGTAAGCCCGTTGTAGTGTTATTATATCACCTACCCCCTTGACTTGTTATACCGAGGGCTTGCCACCGATGCGGTCTATACGGCTATGCGATGCTACGCGGAGTCATGAGTTCGTTCGAGTTGATCATTCGGTGTTTTATCCCGATTAGGGCTGTTAGTGGTTCGGATATACTCGAGGAATCGATCAAACCGACCGATGATCAGACGAAACCTTAACGGTCGATACGAGTATCTAAAAATACCCGACCGTTAAAGGTGAATCCGTAACCCAGAAATACCCGTGAACTTGTCCCCACCCCACCCCCACCCTCCAGCCAGCCACCCCACCCCACCCCAGTCCTCCAGCCAGCCCCCAGCCTCTCCACCCACCACTAATTAGTTGTAAATTGATCAAACTTTATACGGTCATAACTTTGCGCTCGGACGTCCTTTACCTAATTTTTTTGATTTCGCGTATTTTTCGATCACGGGGTGGCCAAACTGCATAAGAAGTTTGATTCGTCCGATTTCTCCAAAACGTCCGTCTTGCCCTCAATTTCTTTTTCCCCAAATCGTTCACGTTTTCCCATTTTCAAATCTAAATATCTCGCGATGTACACTTGATTTCAAAGTAAAAAGTGCGTGGCACCGCGTCCGAGAATGTCAATTTCAGTATTGGAAATTCAATTTAAAAAAAAAAAAAGGCCCGACCGAAATTTACCGGCCCGACCGAACCGACCGATAAGGTTTCGTCCGGATCGGATTCATCCAGATCGAAACCCTTGACGGTCCGGCCCGACCGGTAGCTTATCGTCCGGTCCAGAAGTCGATACCGACCGGACCGACCGGAATAAAGACTAATCCCGACGCAGGATGCCACGCGCTGGTGACTACGCGGTCTACGAGACTATGCGGACCGCGAGTCTGGAGAGGTACCGGTTAGCTACCCCGACGCGAGAATACCTCACGCGGTTCGTGGTGACCTATGCGGATCATGGAAGTCCAGATTAGCACGATAATGATACTATGGGCGATTAGCCTTGCTTCGATCATTCGCGCCTAGAAAAGACCAGTTACATTATATCTACTTTGCTCTTGTTTATGTTGTGGCACTATGTGCAGTTTAACTGGTTGTATTTGCAAATGGATTTAAATACTTTGATTTTACTTCAAGATTTTCGGCCACATACTTGGTACTGTTATCCGACTCCTTCGCGGGGTCAGCGTTCATGCCGCAGTGTAGGTACACTACCATCGATCCTCGCCTAGGATCACAGTCGTTGGGAAGCTCCGTTTCTCGGAGGCTTATCTTTGTATAGTCCTCGTTGTTGAGGTGCTTACATTCGTGGGTATGGCGGGCCCTGCTCTGCCGTTGTTGTTGTAAAACTCTTAAGTCTGTAGTCCTGTAAAGTTGGGATGTAAATTGCTCATTCTTGAGATATTTATATACTGAAAGACACTTTTATCGATAAACTGTGTCTCTTTTACATTGGTTTCATGTCTTGTTTTTATATTCCGCTGATTACTCTGATGTATGTCTACTTGGGTGCCCGGGTAAGGCACCAGTCACGGGCCCGGGTTCGGGTCGTGACATGATTATTACCCCATGACCATACTTATACGATGAGGGATTCTGGGGCATGCGACCATGTTATGTACTATTACTCCATGGATTAGCTCTCCATGAAGACATGTACCCGAGATGAGGGATTCCACGGGCATGTTATATACGATTATTTCCCCATGGATTAGCTCTCCATGAAGTCATGTACCCAAGATGAGGGATTCCACGCATGAGATATATATATACGTTGTATGTGTAGCGACAAATGAGGTAGGATGCCACGCGCGTCACGTGGTTATATTTTACACTTATACCGTTTAAGAAGTGACGAGGATTCCACGGCGGATATATGTCACGACCCGACCGGATCCGTGACGGTGCCTTACCCCGCACCCTTGTGATACAACATCGAGAAAACCAATGAAATAAACTCACAAACAAGAGCCATAAGAATATAAAATAGGCTAACCCAAAGTGGCTACCTCTAAATATAATAAAACGAATACTATATCCTTACATCCCAATTCATGACAGACTACAAGCCTCAAGAATGTATAAACATTATGACGGGACAGGGCCCCGCCATACCCCCTGAATGTACAAAAGTCTACAACCTCAGGGAACCGTACCAAAAGACGAGGCCTCCGGAGAAATGGAGCCTCCCGAGAACCGAACAGTGATCCTAAGAGTGCGGATCAGCAAGCTATGAACCTCAACCTGCGGCATGAACGCAGCCCCCCGAAGGAGGTCAGTACAACATGTACCAAATATGCGAAACTGGAAAATACTGTAATAATATCATAGGTCAAAAATAAGCTGGAGTCATAGACGAAAATCAGTTTACCTTGCACTGTGCCTTACTAACAATGAGAGTAACAAGTATAAATCTTACTGCATAAAAATAGGAGGCTCATGATCAAAACAGGGTACCTCGCCCGTAGTATCATTAAGCAATCCTACTCCTGGGACTATTTCACCCGCATGGGTCCTGTGGACCCGCATGAGGTCATCCGCCTCGTCATGGGACTATTTCACCCGCATGGGACTATTTCACCCGCATGGATCCTGTGGACCCGCATGAGTACCATCGCCGTACTCGCATGGGACTATTTCACCCGCATGGATCCTGTGGTCCGGATCCGCATGAGTGCAAGCGCCGCACTCGCATCATGGGTAGCAAATCCATGGCATAAATAATAACCCGGGGTTTACCCCGTAATAATATAAATATATATCATAGCTCATCCGGCCATCATACATAACATAAGCACTACCGGCCTATCATACCATACATAAGCACTACAGGCCTATCATATCACAACATAAGCACTACCGGCCTATCATAACATAAGCACTACCGGCTTATCATATCACAACATAAGCACTACCGGCCTATCATAACATAAGCACTACCGGCTTATCATAACATAAGCAAGTTAAGAAATCCCCTAACTTCTTATTAACATTATTAATATATTCTCTCATTTTAGTATCCTAAGGCACTAACATGTCTTTTAATAGAAAATCCGGGAATTCAACCCAAGTACCATGTACTTCTAACTTTTTAAGAAATAACTCTTTTTATACAAAAATTCCAAGATACTAATCACCATAGTATCAAGTTACGATTTCTTTTCAAGACAAGTCACATTTCCTTTTAGAAATATAATAGGCTTCTAAATCAAGTGACTTCATTTCCTTTAAAACCTTAGGCAACCAATGCCTAAAAATCAATTCACCTTTCTTAGTTTCAAATCCTTTACTCGTACTTGTTTTAATTAGAGTAAACCTTTCTTTGTGAACCTTTCAAGGAAACTAATATAACCAACTTCCCATAAAGTCATTATATTAGCGTTATCCCTTTGTCAAATACATTTTTCCTAAATCCAAGGGACTTATACTTTTGAGGTGAAACAAGTATCATATACTTTTAAAACAAGTGAAATATAACAAATCTTGTACGTCTACCGTACTACATAGGTACAACTACTCATGCTCAAGAGATAGGAAAGTTCCACATACCTCTTTGGTCAATCCACTTGCTAAGCTCAACTACCGCAAGTAATATTTCAACCTATAATAATCATGATACATTTATTAACCTCTAACTTCAATGTAGAATAATCCAAGTTCAAAGTCACTAAATTCTATGGAAAATCAAGATTTCCTTTGTTTCTACATACTTGCCACCTTTCTCAAGGCCGAATTTATCATCCAAACGCCACATTTAAAGCTCAACAATCCAACATTTAAAAAGGGGATTATACAACCAAACTTAGGTGTGTAAAATTCTGCCCCATAAGGTAAAACAATACACTTAACAATTCTAAAGTGGTTTGTAGGCTACAACATGCTCATAATATCTCCTTAACCAATCTTTTCATATCCAAACCACATTTCTTGCATGCAATGACTCTAAGAGCATTATTTACTACCACAAGTTATTTCTTCTTAATATGCAACACTAAAAACTAATTCTAAAGGAAGAATCATTACCTTAGAGCTTTAGCCAAATTTTTCCAACAACTTGCTAGCTTCCTTTTCAAGAGCACCACCACAACAACCTTCACAAGCTAGCCACAAGCTTCCTTATTGCCTTTATTTTTCTCAGATTTTTCCTAAGGCTAGAATATCTTTTGGAATTTTAGAGAGAAGGAGGAGCTTGAAATAATTAAGAGAGAAGGAGGAGCTTTGTCTAAGAGAGAGATGAAAGATGACCAAGTCTTTAAGACTTGGTCAATATAATGCATGCAAAATTAGATGGGGGGGACACTTGTCACCCTCCCATGCCCTTTTTAAAAGAAAAGATCAGATTTTTCTAAGTTTTTCCGCGATTTCCGCGCGGCCATGCTCGGCATGCCATGGCCATGCAACTCCGTGGGACTCTCGGAACTTTAGGCGCCATGCAGATTTCCGGCCATGCCATGAATTCCCCGCTTGGCGCGGCGTTCGCCGCCGGCTGAGGCCCTGACCGAGTTTTTCGATTTGAGTCATTCTCCTTTCGTGACGCCCCATACGCACGGCTGAACCACGGGTATAACAATATATATATATATATTGTATGTGTCTGTACGCCGGGATGAAGTAGGATGCCACCGCGCCACATGGTTATATTTTACACTTATAGATGTCGCAGTGATGGGGATTCCACGCACGCTTTGGTATTTGAGGGCTTGTGTCCATAGTACCGTGTGACTATTGTTCATGTGTTGAAATAGTCCGCATAAGGTAAACCGACTTTCATTACTTTCACTTTGAAGGCCCATGTATTGTTATTTTGGTTATCATACATGTCTCCACTTTATATAGATCGTTATGATTTCATTATAGTATTTTCGCCACATACTTGGTACATATTTCAGATCGACCTCCTGGTTGCGCTCACGCCGCAGTCGAGGTACATGCTGGTCGATCCACACTCTTAGGATCACCGTCGCTTGAAAGCTCCATTTCTCCGAAGGCTTTGTCTTTTGTTACGTGTTACACCCCGTAGTTCCAGGGTATGTATGTGAGGACATACGTACGAGAATACGACATTAAAATTGGAATAGAAGAAAGATGTGATTTTTCGACGGAAAAGTTTCTGAACTTCGTGAAGGAAAGAGGTTTATTATTGAGAATTGGATTCTCAACTTTGGTATTTAAGACTTTAAGAACTTATAAGAACTATGGAATTTATATTTTACGGATTTGGTCATGTGGGGCCCACCCGAGGAATTTTACGTTTTGTGGGACCCACGAGGGTTACGGAATTTTATGAACGAATGAGAGGGCGACACGTGGCACCCCCTCATATGGTCTTGGACAATTTAATGCAAGGATAGGATGGTCATTTGACCATTGTGGATGAAAGTCTTCAAGCTTGAGTGTATTGACCAAGTCAACTTGTCCACTTGGCTATTATCCATGTGATCTTCATCCTAGCCACACACTTGTTATAATCTTGACCCTCCATTGTCTTATATATACCCAACTAGTGCAAGACTTGTCTTCCAACACTTAGAATTATTTCACAATTTTTGTTCTTCATTTAGTAGCTCACTGTCAGGTATTGTCCACACAAAAAAATTGTAGTTTTGTTCCATTGTTCACAAGACTTAAACCCTAGGTTCCTAAGAGTGTTGTAAGGTTATCTCAATAGAAAGATTCCGGAAAAGTGGCGTTTTCGTATTAGTCGCAAGGCAGAAACTTAAGGAGTTCTTCAACTTTGAAGTTGGAACTTGAACATGGGTTCTTCATAGGCTTCTAAGGAGTTCTTGGAGCGGATTGGAACTTAAGGAAAGGAGCTAAGAATTGCTAAGGAGCGACATTGAAACTTGGAAATTTTAAGGGCTTGTAAAGGTATAATTCTTGTCGTTTTAGTAATTAAGATTACTACTTGTTGTAGCTTTGGATATTAGCAAGCATGAGGTTTATATTATGAAGTTTGAGAAGTGAATTGACTATTGGAACCCTAATCCAAAAAACTAGTATGTTAGCCCTTAAGATTGTAATTCAATTTGGTTACTAGTTTAGTTGTCACATGTTATATAAAGAGGGAATTATAGTTGTTGAAATTGTTTATGACTATGTAGCATGTTGGAACAACAACTTGTATTGAAATAGAAATTGAAAGAGAAGTAGTGTTGTTGTTAGCCGAGAATAACATTGTATTTTGGATTGTATTGTGGACTAGTTGGTGGTAATTATGGGCGGAATTTTACACGTATTGTTGGGCGTGTAATCCCTTGGTATTTGCTGAATTGATTTGAGCCTTAAATGTGGCGTTTGGTTATTGAATTCGCCTTGAAAAGGTGGCAAAGTATGTAGAAACAAAGGAAGTCCGATTTTCCGTAGAATTTAGTGACCTTGTACTTAGAATATTTTACGAAGAGAGCTAGAGGTTAATAGACCTTTATGACCATTATAGGTTGGAGTACTACGAGTAGCGTATTCTACTTGAAAGGTGGAAAAGGCTAGCAAGAGTATAGTACTTTGGAGCGTTTGCTAATTGTCGATAATCGTCGCGGTATGTGAACCTCTTCCTATCTTTTCTAGCATGATTGTTGTAAACTATGTAGTACTAGAGACGTACGTGCTAAATGAATTTGGTTATTTAAAACATAAAGTGTTATAACGGCTTTATGGGAAGTTTGTTATAACAACTTTATGTAGGTAAAGAAATGGGTTGTGGTTTTTAAAAGATAAGAGACTTTTTTTTTTTTTAGGTAAATGCAAATATTATTACTAATAACGAAAAGGAAGTGGCTACAATCAGTCGTTGAGGTATCTCAAGCCTCAACGTAATGCAAACAAGAAGAGATAGAGGAGGCGGTCACTCAAAAGGTGCCACTACAAGAGGGGATAAAATCATAGAGAACTCTATAAGATGTTGTTTTGATTCTGCAATGATCTCTTCTCACGCATGCTTGTGCCTTCAAAGAGCATTGTGTTTCTGCCCTCCAAATCTCATAAACCATTATGCAAAAAGTAAGCAAAATGGCTTTGGCTCGATGCTTGTCCCGCTGTTCTTTCTTAATCCATTTAAGGGAGCTTTCAACAGCTTGTCATCTCTCTTCTAATACCCAACCAATCTTTTATGCTCTTCCAAATCATGTGTGTATAAAGGTGCAAAGAAGAGGTGTTCCTTGTTTCATTAGCTTGCTTGCAGAATCCGCAAGATTTATCCTCCAAGTTGAGAAATGATAGAGTATCCTTTGTAGCTAACCGCTCGCATTTAGCCACATAGTAAAAGAGAATTTGGGAGGAATGAATCCTTTCCAAATTTGTGACATCCAAGGCTTTTTAGCATGAGTGCGCAAGATATCATATACGCAGGCTTGAATCAAATATACTGCTGCACAACATTTTGTGAAGCCACAATAGCATCACCATGGCTACTAAAGATAGAAACAAATTTGTCGCGAATCCCACAAATCTTTTTGAATAAAGGAGTCCTAGGACGCACTTCATAGTCCCAAATTGTAATATCTCTCAAATAGTGGCTATTGATCCATCGACCCATAGAGAATCGAGCCGTGTGAGTTTGCCAAATCGTCCCGGATAGCGGGGCATGATTCCATTCCTCGATGTTCATAAGACCCAAGCCACCTTCATTGAGGCAAATGATATCCTACAACTCTTGGTGGTTTCCATAAGAATGAATACAAGCACTGCACTTGTTGATAATAGTGGCGGGATAGGAAGTGCCCGAACCAAAAGCTCTCAACCCTCGACGACCGACTGATTAGTTCCAATTACCAAAGATAAGAAAGGGTGTGATGCCCCATTTCTGAATGTAATTCGAAATAGCACTAGTGAATGGGCAAATTGATCCACCGAGACCGAAATCGGGACAAAGGGATCCCCAAGTATCGCATCGAAAGCTTCCAATGGCGAAACCCACTGTCAATATCAAGTCCCGAATCAGAATGCATTCCCGCTAAGTAGACAGAGGATTTAGCGGGTTAAGAGTTAATCCTGAGGCAGCCTCCAACTCTTCCGCATAATCCATAAGAATCCCAACCAAGATATATCTCCTTTGGCAAAAGATGAGGTCATCCGCGAATGCTAGATGAGTAATGCCCAATTTCTTACACTTTGGAAAATATGAGAAAGCTCTTGCCTCACCTTCATTTTAAGCACCTTGAGAGGTATTCCATGCACAAGATAAAGAGAGTAGGGACATAGGATCACATTGTCTTAGGCCGCGCTTTCCTTGAAGTATCCATGAGCTCACCGTTGATAGAAAGGGAGAAGGAGGTTGAGCTAACACATTCCATGATCCATCTTGTAAATGTCTGAAATTTTAGACTTCTTAGTACCAATTCGAGAAGCTCCAAGAGATCAGATCGAATGCTTTACGAAGGTCCACCATAAGCATACATCTTGGTGAGACTCTGGCTCTATTAAATCCTCTCACAAGCTCTTGTGCCACATATACGTTGTCCATCATGTTTCTACCTTTCACAAAAGCCCTTGGGATTTGTCAATGAGAGAAGGAAGGATCAATGCCATTCTGTTAGCTAGAATCTTTGTGATGATCTTATAGATCACATTAGTCAATCCGATGGGCCCGAAATCATTTACCTTGGGATCATGGTCAGTTTTTGTAGCAGGGTAATGATGGTATGATTAACCTGCTTCAAAAGAACTCCAGTAGAGAAGAACTCTTGGACACATCTTACAACATCATGGCCCACATCTTTCCATCTATTCTTGAAGAAGGCAGACGTATAACCATCCGGTCCAGGTGCCTTGTCATTACTTATATCGAAGTGATTCCCAGATCTCCTTTGGGGTGATGAAATGCAAAGTCAGAATCTCTTCTTCACTCACTTTGGGCCAAGTTGAACACATCGTAATCAAAGTTGGTGGTGGTCGAAGTACCTAATAGATCTTTGTAAAATTCAACAAGCAACTTCCTGACTTCTTCTGGTGATGTAGTGATAGTACCATTAGCTTTAACAAGAAAGTTAATGGAGTTCCTGACATTACTCCTTTTGATCAAACTATGAAAGTATTTGGAACATCTATCACTTCCAATCAAGTGCTTCTGTCTTGACTTCTGACTTATGAAGTGTCTTTCAGCTTCCAGTAAGGTATTTGCTCTAGCTCTTGAGGACTTAACCTCGCTTTAAGCTCCTCATCAAAGGGATTATCCATGTGTGCATTGATAGCCTCCTTGAACTCTATGTTTGCCCTTTTGCTCTTTGTTCGATACCTCCAAAGTCACTTATGTTCAAAGCCCTTAAAGGTTGCTTAGGCTTTCAATTTGGAGGCAAGGACGAATCGAGCAAGACCATATGTCTTGTCTCCAACATGAAGTCATAATGTTCTCAAAGGTCGTGAAAGCCACATATTCATGAACTTGAAAGGGCGTTTCCAACATTATAGGATGCAATAATCGTGGCTATCACAGACAATGGTCCGAGACAGCTCCATAGGCATGAAATTGGCCTTGCATTCTAAGGTCAAATCACTCCAATTTTGATTCATCAACACTCTATCAAGCTTAGACCAAATCGAACCATTCGCCCAAGTGTAGAAGGAACCTGGATGAAGGAGCGCTTCTAGTCCATGAGAATTCTCGAATTTCCAAGATCCCTAAGTGCATAAGGCGTGAGAGAGGACCCCCACCTTATCATTAGGGTTGCGTAAGTGTTGAAATCTCCCATAATCATCCAAGGCTTATTGATGCCAACGCCCAAGTGAGAAAGGTGATGCCAAAGCATCCTTCTATCCGAGATGCTATAAACCGGGTACACAAATGTGGCAAGGAAGGACACTTGTGTTATATTGCAACTTGCCTGGACATGGATATGCTGAGAGTCCATACCAAGCACTTCGCAACAAACCCTGGATGGATCCCAGTAATAGCATTCTACCGCTCCAATGAATTCCAAATTTGAGCAAAACTTCCACGCTTTGAATCTTTGAGTAGAGAAAGACTGGTCTTGGTTGTGATAGCTTAGTTTCCAATAAACAAATCATAGCCGCCATGCTGTTTTGTGATACTACATACTAGAGCTATGGCAGTTCTATCCCTTTGTCCGCAAAGACCACTGGACATTCCAACAAAGTATTTTCATAAGGAAACAAAGGAGGTTTTATTAGCACCTCCGCGCTTAGTCGCCGCTTCCCAATCGCTGCCCATTCTTTTTGGACAAAACCTCTTGCCATCCATCATCTTTGTTGCTGGAAGCCATAACTTGTGTACCAGCCAAGCTATGTTCCCCGCGTTCAAAGTTAACCTTACTTGACACAAGCTGAGCCTTTTCCGTAGCACCGTTGAATGTAACTTCATCCAACGGCGTGGCGGGTTCATAGGCATCTCAGAATCAGAATGTTTTGACTCACCCCTCATCCTAACATGTTGTGTACTGCCATTGTGAGAATTAGGCAGTGAGGACTTTGCTAGAGAATCCCGCAAACATGATGGCCAGAAAGACCCAAAACCGGAGGACCCGCAGACGTGATACTTCTCCCAAGCTCCGGTACTGTGAGGTGTTTTGTGCACAGCTTCTTCAATGTCCATCAAGTTATCAGCATCTACGGGGAGTTGAGAAGTTGGTGGATGAGGGGGGGAGGGTTGGTTCCACCCGTACCTTTGTTGACCTTCAAACGAATAGAATCATCCTTGTTGTTAGGGGACCTCGTGATTGCGTGTGTTTGGAGCTTCTTCAATGTTGA
Organism: Przewalskia tangutica; assembly: GCA_029844215.1. Classification (NCBI taxonomy): domain Eukaryota; kingdom Viridiplantae; phylum Streptophyta; class Magnoliopsida; order Solanales; family Solanaceae; genus Przewalskia; species Przewalskia tangutica. The sequence continues at coordinate 43,456,885 of CM056737.1, read as the reverse complement.
CATCATCCTCGCCTTCCTACACTTCAAGTGGTTGTGTCCAAAAGCCGCACAATGATAGCAAAAGTCCGTAATTTCATAGTTTACCCTTTGAGTATACTTTCGTTATCGGGAGATTGACGACAAAATCCATTATCGGCCTCGCTAACATCCACTTCCACTAGAACTCTTGCATAGTTCATTTTAGACCTTTCCTTAGTATATTGGTCGCAGTGTAGAGGTTTTCCTACACGTGAAGCAATCTTACTAAGGCGTCTGCACTCCAAATAGAAAGGGGAATGTCCGAAAGTGACCCAAATAGGAATGTCCATAAACAAATCATCCGTTATAAGAACTCCTTTATTGATAGCCTTGAGCATCATGGTTTTCCGTAGACCATATAAGGGCCTCCGTGAAGTACATTAGTGCGCTCTTCCTCCGTCATGAATTTGAACACCGCCCACCTTTGCCATATGGTATAATACGACATTTAACTCCCATCCTTTCACAATCGTATTCAATGCTTCTCTTCCCGAAAGGACCTGAAGCAACCTATTAGGCAATAGCCCCAAGTTGCTATGAAAGGAACTTCATCCTCAGCATCTATATTTACTTCCTCCCCTTGTTGTTCAATAAATTGTAACTTCATACCTTTTGCCTCAATCCTAGTTCCCGCAAAGACTCCAAAGATAAGTCTTTTTAGGAGGGAAGGGACCTTTGCCATGGTTTGGGGGAAGATTGTTGTGAGTTGTGGCCGTGGTAGGGATATGATGTGGTTTAGAAGGTGCATTAGTGTGTAAATCATTGGGAGGTATATCTGGAGGTATAGGCAGAGGGGGAAGGGTAGAAGGGAGTGAGCTTGGGCCCGCAATAGAAGAGATGATTTGCGTGCCATTTGGGAGGGTAGGGAATTTGTGTTGGTTTTCAGAAGGAATAGAAGGAAGAGGAGATAGAAGGGGTGTGGTGTTGTGAAATTCAGGAAGTAGTGAAGTGGTATTAGATGAGAGAGGGGGGAAGTTTAGAACTCTACTCGAATCCGAGGAAGTGTTAAAGACGAAAGGAGTGGTGTGATTCTTGAGATTGGTTCCACTTAGCAAACTAGCTAAAGTAGGGAAGGCTTCATTGGTGACACTTAAAGAAATCTGGGGTTGTTGACTTGAATCACGAGAAGGCACATTGAATTCTGTCTCATTCAATGTTGACCCCTCGGCTCTTGCTTCATTGATGGTTATGGAGTTCCTAGGCTCCTTGGACATAGAGATAGCTTTGTTTCTCACAATTGACTTGGCTCTTCGTGTAACGTGAGTAGTCAATGCCCCTAGATTGTCCTCCTGATCCGTCTTGGAACCAAGACCATCATAAAGTCCCGGAGTTATTAGAGAGTCATTGATACCCGCCACATTCAATGCCGACCCCTCGGCTCTCGCATTATTGATGGTTGTGGAGTTCCTAGGTTCCTTGGACAAAGAAATAGTTTTGTTTCTCACAATTGACTTGGCTCTTCGTGTAACGTGAGTATTCAATGCCCCTAGAATATCCCCCTGATCCGCCTTGGAACTAAGACCATCATAAAGTACCGGAGTTATGAGAGAGTCGTTGGTGCCCGCCTCATAAATGTGCGACGCCTCGGCACCCTCAATCAAAACGTTGGAACCCACCATTGACTTAGCTCCTCAGAAACGGGGGTAGTTAAAGCCCCTAGGTAATCCCCCTGCCCCGCCTTGGAAATCAGACCATCATTAAGGCCCGTAGTTGGGAGTGTAAACTTGATACCCGTGGCATTAAAGTTTGACGCCTCGGCACCCTCAATAATGACGTTAGAAACCTTGGGGCTAGAAACCCCTTCGTATTCCACATCTGATCTTGATCCTTGCATAGAGTGCATATTCCTAGTATCATTGTTATCCTCGTGACCCGCCTTAGCCTTCTGACCCAAGACCAGGCGTAATAGGAGTAGTCACATCGTTTCCTGGCATCAAGTTTGCTCTCTTGACATCCGCGTTGAACTTCTTGGGGATAAGTACCATCAATGCTTTCAACCGACTTAATCAAACAAGACATGATTACTTGGACCCATGAACACCGCACGACCCGCCAAGAACTTTTGACCCACGCCGACCCTTGCTCGGACGAGAATGCCATCGTGTCTTGCTTCACCAATTGCGATGTCCGCCTAGATTTTAACCGCTTTTCCGAAACCCGAGAGAATTTCGGGTAGTGTCGAGTACTAATGCCGAATGACCGTCTAGTTCTTCCTAAATGATCCCTTTACCAACAAATTGGCCCGTGGAATGATCAACCACCATAGAAGCATTAGGGCGCTAATGGTCTTGTAAGTTCCGCTTCAAACTCACTAATATCCAAGCTTTCAATTTCGATATTTTTGCCCCATTCATGTATCCTTTGTAGCATAGAATCATCTACTACATTTTCTAAAGGAAAGCGAGTCCGGAGTAACATGAACTAACACGTAATGGTCCGAGATTGCCGGAATAAGATTTTCCTGCAATTGTTGGACTCTCGCCATTCTTTTTTTCTTCTTTGTTCTAGCTTTAGCCGAATCGCTCAACCTCCTGAATCATTGCTAGAACGTGTGTAACGTTTAGACTTTTTCATATTGTGGACAATAACAATCAAACCATAATGAATCAAACGAAAATCTAAGGGGGGGGGGGGGGGGGGAATAAGAGGAAGAAACCAAAGGAGCAAAAAAGGGAAACGTTGAGAGCGTTTTCTTAGTGAGAGAAACTTCTCTCTAACTCCTCTGTTTAAAAGATAAGAGACTTGACTTATAAATGACTTGATATGAAATATTAAAGACTTGGTTGGTGTTAAAAAGTTGTGAAACCGCTTTTATGAGAAATGGGTAATTGGGTTTTAAAAGGAATAAGTTATATTGATTTCGGAAATGAGAATAAGTATCGAACAAGCCATTGCAACGTTAATAAAGGAAAATGTAATGTCAATTAATTATATTAAAACAAGTAGAAACCTCCATCTGCATAGAAGCTAAGATAAGACAAAATTATTACATTTTTATAGATCATGGCTACTTTAATAAGAATCATTACATACAAGAATTAATTTTCTTAAATTCCAAAGTAAGGAACTTGATTTCTAAAAAAGAAAGGGACTTGAGGAATTGAAGAGTTTATGGTTTAAAAAGAAGACATGGTTTTGTCTTAAATTGGTTTTTTAAAAAAGAAGGCATAGTATTGTCTTGGTTTATTTAAAAGAAGGTATGGAATTATTTTGGTTTACTTAAAACAATAGTTACTCTATTTTCGGATACTACGATTGTTAGTACCAGGTGACGTTTGGGAAAGAAATGGGTCTTTTTAAAAGAATTAATGTATGTAGTACTTTGGGGTTAAAACCCGGACTTTGACATAAAATGAAAGTACCTTGAGTTGTGTGTAACTTGCCTATGTTTGCGTGTGATAGCCTTGTTGTGCAAGTGTTGTATCCGTATGTTACCGCATCTCTCGATGGAGGGCCGGTCATGTTATTCTTGATTGATGGACATACTGACACGATGGGTGGCCCACGGGTATGGTTCCATTAGGATTGTTGTTCCATGGACTAGCTCTCCATGAGGTTTACTGATTCGGTCTTCGTATCCGTAGCTAGCCCTCGATTTGCCCTGGCCGCTTCGATGCAGATTGGTTCTCGTAGTTGGCTTTCGTGACTTGCCGATCAGTTCTTGATAGTGTCATTCCACGGACCAGCCTCCATGGGTTTTACCGATTCGCCTCGTATCCGTGGTTGGTTTCGTATTTGCCCCGGCCGTGGCTGATTCGGCTTTGGTATCCGGTAGTTAGCCTCGCACTTGCCCCGCTCAGCTTTTGTGGCGAAGTCTCGTGATCACGCCTTGGTATCCGGTAGTTAGCCTCGTACTTGCCCCCATCAGCGACGTGATGCGGCCTTGGTATCTGGTAGTTGGTTTTCGTACTTGCCCCGTGTCAGCTTCGTGGTATGGTTATATAGTATTGTTAGTAAGGCTTTGGTATCTGGTAGTTGGCATTCGTACTTGCCGCCACTGATGACGCGGCTTTGGTATCCGTAGTTAGCCTTCGTGACTTGCCCCAGACGGTTTTTATGACACGGGACCCGTGTTCATGTACTCTTGGTGTTGTTATATCATAGATCACGGCAGTGAGGAAGGAATTCCACCGCATGATTGATGTTATGGGCGTGAGACCCATTGTTATATTTTGAGTGATGACTTTGAGGCGCGAGTCCACGACTTGACACGCATCGCCATATGTCAGGTATCATAGTTTGTTATCATATATGTCTCCCGCTTTATATAGACTATTATGATTTCATTTATAGTATTTTCTGGCCACATACTTGGTACTGTTGTCATCGACTCTCCTTCTGGGCCGTGTTTATGCCGCAGTAGAGGTACACCGCTTGTTGATCTCGCCATAGGATCACAGTCAAAGATTCGGGAAGCTCTGCTTCTCCGAGGCTTATCTTTTGGTATGATTCCCTGAGTTGTAGGTTCTTGTACATTCAGGGGTATGGTGGGGCCCTGTCCCGTCATAGTTATTATAAAATTCGTAGAGGTCTGTAGAGTAATCACTGGGCAGTGGTTTGTAAAGCGATATAACTGCTCGTATATATATGCAGAAAGGTAAACCGCTTTGGTTAGCATGTTTCTTATTTTATCTTGTTTCATGTTTAAGCTTTTTATTTCCGCGATTTTCTCGATGTTGTATCACTAGGGTGCCCGGTAAGACACTACCACGCCCGTGGTGGTCGTGACAAAAATGGTATCAAAGCGCTTAATCCTGAAAGTGTCTAAAGATCGTTCAGTAGAGTCTTGATTATCGGTGTGGTCAGCACCACATCTATAATCGTGAGGCTACAGGATATTTAGGATTGGTTTCCATTCTTCTCACTCGAGATCGTGCCTTAGAGTTGTGTTATAAGTTGGACTCCTCCGACGATCTCTTTGTACCACCGTGCCTCCACGCAAGGCAACCAGAGCCCGTAGGGCAAGACACAGAGGAGTCGCGAGTAGAGCATGAGGATTACCAGTGGCACAGCCCGCCTTTACCTAAGATGGTACTTCAGATGGGAGTTCACGACGCCGCTAGCCCTGTGGAGTTTAGAGCAAAGAGCAGAGCTACCGAGGCTACGATACCGAGCCTCCGCCCCACGCCAGGAGCAGAGGATATGGGTTACAAGGAGACGGCCCGCCATTACTAGCTAGGATGTGGCTGGACACGAGGACGCACGAGAGCCTGAGGTTCCAAAGAGTACCCATGGTTCACCCGAGGCCGGATAGTTTGAGGCTACGAGATTTCCTGAGTTGCACCCGCCGCAGTTCTACGGGTCGAGGCCCGAGGATGATCCGCAGGAGTTCATCCGACGATTCAGGATCATGAGAGTGATCAAGGCTTCGAGACCGAGTCGCTGGTCTTAGGTTCGCATCGGCCGCGTGATACCGCAATGATCGTTTGATTCGCGAGCCGTCCCGGAGAGCATGCGCCCACCAGATGGGACGAGTTCTCCGAGGCATTCTAGCCATTTCTTGCCGCCACGATGAGGAGAGCACGCCGACAGATTTTTGATGCCGAGACAGAGGACGCACAGCCGGGAGTACAACATCGAAGTTCGACTCGTTGGCTCGATATGTCCTCGTTAGTAGCAGATATGGAGGACAGTGGTGCACCGCTACGCCACCGCTCGATGATTATTTGGCGAGGCTTGCCTGGTGTAGCTCTTCACCGCATGGACATTGCCCGATATATGCTTATGCACGGGACGGAGGAACGTGAGACCGACGCGTGGACCGGGATCGCGTAAGAGGCCAAGACAGAGCAGGTCATTTGGTAACTTTCGAGGCGGACCTCCAAGAAGAAGTTAGTTATACACCTCCGCCAAGACATGCAGTGGTCCTCCGCCTTCTTATGCCCAGGTATTCAGTGAGCAGTCGTGGCTCCAAGGTTTCAGATTGTGAGTAGAGTGCTCGCTGATGAGGCCACCCTTATCTCACAGGTGGCTGGGAAAACTCCATGGGGAGTGTCGGCTAGTTTGGGAGATGCTTATACTTGCGGGCCGACAGGCCATTTTGCAGGGATTGTCCACCGCAGGTAGAGCAGATGTTAAGACTCATCCTTCGTGATCAGTGGTCATCGCTTCTATAGCTATGCGCCAACAGGCGGGATTATGATTAGAGCGACAAAGGGAAAGTGAAGCGAAGAGTTATGTATATCCTTAACCTCCAGATTAGTATGCGTGATATGATGATTTTTTTTTATGTTAAGTGTTATGTTCAGATAACATTGTGATAATTGTGATTAGAATACATGGACAGTTAAAAAGGTAAGTTTGGGGTCAGGAAATTTGTGAACCTTAAAAGTTATGACAATTGAGACCTCAGATGTAAGGCCGCCTTGAGTAAAAGATTTTGCGGGTGATCTTTGTCGAGTGCATAGTATACATGGAGTATTTGTGTGATAATTATACGGGTAGTGTGAGACGGAAGTGTTAGCTTTCATGACGAATTAGTAAGATTGTTCCGGATCGGGGAACGAGAGAGTTTGGCACGATAATGGGCCTGGTTGAGGCTAGGTCGCGGGTCAACCCGCAGCCCGGAATGAGGTGGGGTCAGTTTGAGGTGGTCCCGCCAGGTGGTAGGGTCACGAGGGTGCTAGGCCCAAGTTTAGGTAACCATCAGACGAGTTCGTAGACGCGTTCGACCGAATCGATCATAAAGGCCGGATTGGCCTTAGCGGATGTGAGGCTAGTAAGATGACCAAGGTTGGAGGTAGTAACTCGTGATTTTGGAAATCAAGCAATGACTAAGTATGGTACGTGTACTAGAAAGAGTTCGTGTTCGAGAAAGGTACCAAAGAAGGGTTAAGTGAACATGTGTTAAGCAGGAAGTAATCATTTTTGTGAAGTGAAGGCGGAGAATGTAACCTATAGACCATGGGTGGAAGCTTTTGTGACGTTAGAGGTGATTCCTCGTTGGCTTGGATTCGAGTTTTGCGCATGTGTTATATTTTGGCCAGGTGTGGCATAATTGGTTTTGTAAAGTATAGTAGTGAAGACTATACCTACAAGGTATGTTTTGAGACTTAGAAGGAACATTCGGACGAATGTTTCTAAGGCGGAGAATGTTACACCTCAGAATTCGTGGTATGTATGTGAGGACATACATACGAGAATACGACATTAAAATTGGAATAGAAGAAAGATGTGATTTTTCGACTAAAAGTTTCCAACTTCGTGAAAGAGGTTTATTATTGAGAATTGGATTCTCAACTTTGGTATTTAAGACTTTAAGAACTTATAAGAACTATGGAATTTATATTTTACGGATTTGGTCATGCGGGCCCACCCGAGGAATTTTACGTTTTGTGGACCCACGAGGTTACTTAATTTTATGAACGAACGGAGAGGCGACACGCGGCACCCTCATATGGTCTTCGACGATTTAATGCAAGGATAGGATGGTCATTTGACCATTGTGGATGAAAGTCTTCAAGCTCGAGTGTATCGACTAAGTCAACTCATTCACTTGGCTATTATCCATGTGATCTTCATCCTAACCACACACTTGTTATAATCTTGACCCTCCATTGTCTTATATATACCCAACTAGTTCAAGACTTGTCTTCCAACACTTAGAATTATTTCACAATTTTTGTTCTTCATTTAGTAGCTCACTGTCAGTATTGTCCACACAAAAATTGTAGTTTTGTTCCATTGTTCACAAGACTTAAACCCTAGGTTCCTAAGAGTGTTGTAAGGTTATCTCAATAGAAAGATTCCGAAAAGTGCTGCTGTATTAGTCGCAAGGCGGAAACTTAAGGAGTTCTTCAACTTTGAAGTTGGAACTTGAAGACGGGTTCTTCATAGGCTTCTACGAGTACTTGGAGCCGATTGGAACTTAAGGAAAGGTACTAAGAATTGCTAAGGAGCGACTTTGAAACTTGGAAATTTTAAGGGCTTGTAAAGGTATAATTTTGTCGCTTTAGTAATTAAGATTACTACTTGTCAGTAGCTTTGGATATTAGCAAGCATGAGGTTTATATTATGAAGTTTGATAAGTGAATCGACTATCTAACCCTAATCCAAAAACTAGTATGTTAGCCTTAAGATTGTAATTCAATTTGGTTACTAGTTTAGTTGTCACATGTTATATAAAGAGGGAATTATAGTTGTTGAAATTGTTTATGACTATGTAGCATGTTGGAACAACAACTTGTATTGAAATAGAAATTGAAAGAGAAGTGTTGTTGTTAAATGAGAATAACATTGTATTTTGGATTGTATTGTGGACTAGTTGGTGGTAATTATGGCGGAATTTTACACGTATTGTCAGGCGTGTAATCCCTTGGTATTTGCTGAATTGATTTGAGCCTTAAATGTGGCGCTTGGTTATTGAATTCGCCTTGAAAAAGGTGGCAAAGTATGTAGAAACAAAGGAAGTGCCCCGATTTTCTCAGAGAATTTAGTGACCTTGTAATTAGAATATTTTACGAAGAGAGCTAGAGGTTAATACACCTTTATGACCATTATAGGTTGGAATACTACGAGTAGCGTATTCTACTCAAGGTGGAAAAGTCTAGCAAGAGTATAGTACTTTGGAGCGTTTTGCTAATTGTCGATAATCGTCGCGAGGTATATGAACCTCTTCCTATCTTTTCTAGCATGATTGTTGTAAACTATGTAGTATGGTAGACGCATACGTGCTAAATGAATTTGGTTGGTTTAACATAAAGTGTTATAACGCTTTATGGGAAGTTTGTTATAACAACTTTATGGTAAAGAAATGGTTTGTGGTTTTTAAAAGATAAGAGACTTGACTTATAAATGACTTGATATGAAATATTAAGGACTTGGTGTTAAAAGTTGTGAAACCGCTTTTATGAGAAATGGGTAATTGGGTTTTAAAAGGAATAAGTTATATTGATTTCGAAATGAGAATAAGTATCGAATGTCATCATAGCTAATAAAGGAAAATGTAATGTCAATTAATTATATTAAAACAAGTAGAAACCTCCATCTGCATAGAAGCTAAGATAAGACAAAATTATTACATTTTTATTGATCATGGCTACTTTAATAAGAATCATTACATACAAGAATTAATTTTCTTAAATTCCAAAGTAAGGAACTTGATTTCTAAAAAGAAAGTGGACTTGAGGAATCAAGAGTTTATGGTTTAAAAAGAAGACATGGTTTTGTCTTAAATTGGTTTTTAAAAAAGAAGGCATAGTATTGTCTTCGTTTATTTAAAGAAGGTATGGAATTATTTTGGTTTACTTAAAACAATAGTTACTCTATTTTCTGATACTACGCAGTGTTAGTACCAGTGACGCTTGGGAAAGAAATGGGTCTTTTAAAAGAATTAATGATGTAGTACTTGGGGTTAAAACCCGACTATGACATAAAATGAAAGTATCTCGAGTTGTGTGTAACTTGCCTATGTTTTGCGTGTGATAGCCTTGTTGTGCAAGTGTTGTATCCATATGTTACCGCCTCTCGATGGAGGGCTGGCCATGTTATTCTTGATCACGGACATATCGACACGATGGGTGGCCCACTGCATGGTTCCATTAGATTGTTGCTCCATGGACTAGCTCTCCATGAGGTTTCATCGATTCGGTCTCGTATCCGGTAGCTAGCCCTCGCATTTGCCCCTGGCCGTTGCCGATGCGTTGGTTCTCGTAGTTGACTTTCGACTTTCCCGATCGCTTCGATAGTGTCATTCCACGGACCAGCCTCCATGGGGTTTTACCGATTCGGCCTCGTATCCGTGGTTGGCTCTCGATTTGCCCGGCCGTGGCCGATTCGGCCAGATCCGTAGTTAGCCTTCAGACTTGCCCTGCTCAGTTTGTGGCGGTCTCGTGATCACGCCAGTATCCGTAGTTAGCTCAGACTTGCCCCCATCGACGTGACGCGCCTTGGTATCCGGTAGTTGGCTTTCGACTTGCCCCGTGTCGCCTTCGTGGTATGGTTATATAGTATTGTTAGTACGGCTTGGTATCCGTAGTTGGCTTTCGACTTGCCGCCAGTTGATGACGCGCTTTTGTATCTCGTAGTTAGCTCAGACTTGCCCCAGACGGTTTTATGACACAGCGGGACCCGTGTTCATGTGTACTCGGTGTTGTTATATCATGATCGCCAGCGAGGAAGGAATTCCACGCATGATTGATGTTGTGGGTGTGAGACCCATTGTTATATTTTGAGTGATGACTTTGAGGCGCGAGTCCCCGACTTGACATGATCGCCATATGTCAGGTATCGTAGTTTGCTATCATATATGTCTCCCGCTTTATATAGACTATTATGATTTCATTTACGATTTTTAGTTTCACATACTGGTACTGTTGATCGACTCCTTCGGGGGCCGCGATGCCGCAGATGAGGTACACCGCTTGTCGATCCTCGCTCATAGGATCACAGTCAAGCTCATAAGCTCCGCTTCTCCGAGGCTTATCTTTTGGTATGATTCCTCGAGTTGTAGGTTCTTGTACATTCAGGTATGGCGGGCCCTGTCCCGTCATAGTTGTTATAAAATTCGTAGGGTCTGAGTAACTGCTGGGCGTGGTTTGTAAAAGTATATAACTGTTCAGGTATATATATGCAGAAAGGTAACCGCTTGGTTAGCCTGTTTCTTATTTTATCTTGTTTCATGTTTAAGTTTTTTATTTCCGCTGATTTTCTCTGATGTTGTATCACTAGGGTGCCCGGGGTAAGGCACCAGTCGCGGGCCCGAGGTCGGGTCGTGACAGTACGGTTCCCTGAGATTGTAGATTTATGTACATTCAGGGGTATTGTGGGGCCCGTCCCACGCTTGTTATGTCGAAATTTTAAATGTCTGTAGTCATATCTTGTGGATTGGTTCTAAAAAAGAGGTAATCGCTTGGGTTACGATATATTTTTGGAAGCGTGGCCTTATCTACTAGCTCGTTATTTATTTCTTTTGAGATATATGTATCTTCCGCTACTATTCTCTCGATGTATACACGTAGGGTGCCAGCAGGCACCAGCCAGGCGCCCGGGTCGTGACAAAAGTGGTATCGTGAGCGCTTAGTCCTCTGAAAGTGTCTATAGACCGTGTCAGTAGTCTTGATTATCGCTGTCGCACCACATCTATAATCAGGAGGCTACATGACATTTAGGATTTCTTTCCATTCTTCTCTCTCTGAGATCGTGCAGTAGAGCTATCACAATAGGTTGAACCCTCTCTGACCTAATCTTATGTATCAGTTATGCCTCCACGGAAGGCGACCAGGGCCCAGAAGGGCAAGGCAGCAGCAGGAGCTGCTAGTGGTACGCAGAGGGTTACCAGTACTCAGGCCCAGATTATGCCTGAGGTTGTGGCTCAGGCGGCGAGTTCAGTTACGCCGACAGTAGTAGAGGAGTCGAGAACATCCACAGCTCCAGAGGTTCCGATACCCGAGCCTCCAGTTCCGCGGCCAGAGGCAGAGTTTAGAGATTATGGAGAGCAGATCAGGTTATTGACTAGCATAGTGGTAGGGCAGCGCCGACAGGAGCAGGTAGCTAACCCTAGAGCCGACAGTTTGAGGATTCGGGATTTTCTGGGTTGTAATCCACCCGAGTTCTATGGTTCGAGATCTGAGGATGACCCTCAGGAGTTCGTTCGGCAGATACAGTGGACTATGTAGGTGCTTAGGGCCTCAGAGACAGAGTCAGTTGTGTTATCTTCTTACTGGTTATGCGATATTGCGTTGAACTGGTTTGAGTCATGGGAGCTGTCTAGAGGTGTGGGTGCTCTTCCAGCAGTTTGGGATGAGTTCACAGAGGCCTTTCTTGATCACTTTTTGCCTCCTGAGATGAGGAGAGCCCGTGTTGATAGGTTCTTGTCATTGAGGCAGAATGGGAGGACTATCAGAGAGTACAACCTGATGTTTGACTCGTTGGCGTATGCACACACCATCGTGGCCGATATGACGGATAGAGTTCACCGCCATGTGACGGGCTAGACCGTTATATGATTACCGCGATGCCCGGTAGCCGCCCTTCAGCCGTGTATGGATATTGCCAGATGCGTGCATATGCACGTGACAGAGAGAGAGGACCACAGATCGAGGCCACCCAAGAGGCTGTGACAACAGGTTCCGTGGTAACTTTCAAGGCGGACAGCCTCGCAGCAGTTAGGTCTATATTTCACCGACACGCAGTGCTCCTTCCCGCCTTCCGCGAGGTTTGATCGCCGGTATTTGGGAGCAGTCGTGGCTCCAGGCTGCAGGTTCACAGATTCGAGGGTAAGAGCTGCGTGGAAGCCACCTTTTCCTTGGTGTGGTCGTGGTAGATTCCATTTTGGGAGTGTCGCACTACTTTGATGCAAATTGTTATGCTTCACAGGCCATTTGGTGAGAGATCGTCCACCGTAGACGGCACTAGTGGGATAGTACACCCATCGGCCGGCCGTGGGTTCTTCGCCTTCAATAGCTAGGCAGGATGTTCATGCACCGGCAGGCCGTGACAGAGGTCGTGGTGGGAGTTCCCAGTTTTAGCGGTCCTTTGAACCGCCTATATGATTTCAGGTATATCTTTGACCCTTTAGAGACTTGTATGCATGATAAGGTTGTTGTAAGTTTAAGTGTCATGAATGGATAATATTGAGACTTTGTATATATACTAGAATGAGTTGGAAGTACGAAAAGAAAATCCTTTTGGGCCATGAATGGGAGTAAATATGTCACGACTGCTCCGGTTCGGGATCGTGCCTTACCGGGCACCCAAGTAGACATACATCGAGTAATCGGAATATAAAACAAGACATGAAACAAATGTAAATTGAGACACAATTTATCTCGAGAAAAGTCGCTTTCGATATATATAAAGAGTGAACAGTTACATCCCAACTTTACAACATGACTACAGACCTCTAGGAATGTAAACAACTATGGCGGGGCAGGGCCCCGCCATACCCTGAATGTACATATATCTACAACATCAGGGAGAACCATACCAAAAGTCGAGCCTCCAGAGAAGATGGAGCTCCTGACACCAAAGCAAAGATCCTAAGGATGCGGATCTAGCACCTGCTTGCCCTTACCTGCGGCATGAACGCAGCCCCCCGAAGGAGGTCAGTACAACAGGTACCAAGTATGTGAAACTGTAAAGTTCTGAAGTAAAATCAAAGTATTTAAAACCATTTGCAAATACAACCAGTTTAACTGCACATAGTGCCACAACATAAACAAGAGTAAAATAGATATAATGTATATGGTCTTTTCTAGTCCGCTAATGATCTAAGCAAGGCCAATCGCCCATGTATCATTACGCGTGCCTAATCTCGACTTCCGCACCGCATAGGTCACACACGCACTCCACATGAGGTATTCTCGCATCGGGGTAGCTAACCCGTACCTCCTCGACTCCGCACCGCATAGTCACATAGACCACATAGTCACACGCATCGCATAGGGCATCCCCGTGACGGATAAAACACCCGGAATGATCGATCCGGAACTCCCGCGCTCGCATAGTCACACGCATCGCATAGGCCGAATAGACCGCATCAAGGGTGGCAAGCCCTGATAACAAGTCAAGGGTAGGTGATATAATAACAAAGATAACGGTATTAACGTTTAACAACGTAAGCACAACAAGAATAACATCACAAGACACTAACACACGTAGTATCATAACATGTTTACTTATCAAACCATCTTACTACATTTTGCAGAAGTCAATACAAGATTTTCATAAACAAATAAGTAAAACCGTTCCTTTTATCTTTCTTAAGTCGTTATACCTAACTTCCCATAAAGCTAGTATAACTCTTAAGCTTTCTATTTAAAAATTAAGTATTACTCTTCTTTCGAAAATGATTCATAATTCTTTTGAAATACTTCAAGGTTCTTATTATTTAGACTCAAGTCGAAAGACGTTAAGTAAAACCATGTTCAGTTAACACACGACGCTCACCGTACTATATATATTTTTTAAAATATCATGCTCAAGAGGATAGGAAGAATCACATACCTCCTCGGCGAAATCCACCTGCCAAGTCGAATATGTCGCGCGCAGAGAATCAACCTATAATAGTCAGATACGTCTATCAATGTCTAGACTACTCTGTAGACTATTCTAAGCAGAGGGTTCTCTATTCTACGGAAAATTGGGCAGCACTTCCCTACCCGCCAAGCTACACAAGTTCATCAAATACATTCCCATGTAAGTACAGTTCAATCTTCTTTATTATACTTCTGATGTGATTTCAGTTCAATTCTATTCTGTAATATCCTTCAGTGTAATTACAGTTCAATTCTCTTTTTTAATATCCTTCTATATAACTTTGTACTATTTCTATACTACTACAGTATGTGATCTCCAATACTATAGAAGGATAATATTATTTACCTCGATAAGCCCAAAATTATCCAAGTTAAATGTCGATCCTGAGCAAGGTTTAGCTCTGTCCCAAAGCTCCAGTCCGCTCCAAGAAACCCTTAGAAGTTTCTAAACAACTTCTACTTAATACTATAAGTGATTTGGGCTAGGGTATTGGAATAGTAACTACACTAGAAGGCAACTTTCTACAAAGAGGGGGGGTATTCTCGGCCGAAGCCACTAGGCTAGAGGGGGAAGATGGTTGGGACGAAAACACTACAAGGGAGAGGGAGGATTTTGAGACTTAGAGAATTGTGTTTGTGGATGAAGAACACCTTCAAGTTAGGGGGGTATTTATAGGCCAGCCAATGGCCAAGATGAAGGCAAGTGGAGGGCAAGTGGAGGGTGGGGATTCAGCCAAGTGTCCTTATCCATCTACTACACAAAAATATCCTACCTAACCTTGACTAAAGCAAGGCCACAAAATCGTCCAAACTTGCCCATGTTGCCGTCCACTTGAGGGTGACAAGTGTCACCCTCTCGTTGGTCCAAAATATTTCATCTCTCGGAAAAATCCGCAAAAATAATAAATGATATAGCCGTAATTTTCCCTACGCAAGTTTTGGAAAACGTTTCGTCGGAAAACGATTCTTTTAGTGGGTTGTGCACAAATTTTCGTCCCTATGCCTACTTTAAGGCTCAAACTTTTGTACATACGCCCTTAAGTACATACTCTGGAAATACGGGGTATAACATTCTCCCCTCCTTAGAAACATTCGTCCCGAATGTTCCTTCCCAAGACAGATAACGATAAGGTTCCTCATAACTTAAACAGTTTGCAAATGCCTCACATGGCTACAATACAACACTTAAGCAAATATGATACTGAAAATTTACAAGTAGGAAAGTGAGTTACCTGGAGGTGTGGGGAATAGGTGAGGATACTTCTGCCTCATGTCCTCCTCAGCTTCCCACGTCATCTCCTCCCTGAGCTCGTTCTGCCACAAGACTTTGACGGCCACGCCCCGTCCGCAGACGCCTAACCTGACGATCGATTATCGCTATGGGAATCTCCTCATATGATAACCCCTCGGTCACCTGAACATCTTCAATCGGGTGTACCCTAGATGGATCCCCGATACATCTCCTCAGCATAGAAACGTGAAAAACCGGATGACCGCCTCCGGATCGGACGGCAGATTCAACTCATAGCAACCTTGCCTACCTCGGACAATCTGATACGGCCCAATGTACTTGGCCGAAGTTTCTTCCCGAATCTCATCACACCCTTCATGGGTGACACCTTCAGAAAACCCAATCATCAACTCGAACTCCGGATCCGACGACGATGATCTGCATATGACTTCGCCGACTCGAGCCGCCAAGAATCGCCTCGGATAAGCTTCACCTTATCCACTGCTGCACTGTGTCTTGTCCCACTAACTGCACCTTGCCTATATCAAACCAGCCTATCGGCGATCTGCACTTCTCCCATACAAGGCCTCATAAGGCGTCATCTCAATACGGAGTGGTAGCTATTATTATACGCAAACTCAACTAGAGGCAAATGATCCTCCCACTACCACGAAGTCAATAACACAAAGCTCGCAGATATCCTCAAGAGTCCGAATAGTGCGCTCGCTTCGTCCGTCTCGAGGATGGAATGCGACTCGAGCTCACTGCGTCCTAATCCCTTCGGAAGGACCTCCGTTAGCCGAACCGGGCTCTCTGTCGATATGATGGAAATAGGGACCCCATGCGATCGGCGATCTCGGATGTAAAGTCTGGCATAATCCTCAGCCGAAAAGGTCGTCCTGACGGGAAGAAAGTGGGCTGATTTCGTCAGCCTGTCGACGATAACCCAAATAGAATCATGCTTCCTCGGAGTGCGAGGTAATCCTGTGATAAAGTCCATGTTGATCACCTCCCACTTCCAGGTCGGGATCTCTATCGCCTGCAATAAACCACCAGGCCTCTGGTGCTCTACCTTCACCTGCTGACAACACGGGCACTGAGCCACAAACTCTGCAACGTCCCTCTTCAAGCCATCCCACCAATACACAGATCTGAGGTCGTGGTACATCTTGGTCGACCCCGGATGGATAGAGTAACGCGTGCCAGGTGCTTCCCTAGAACTCCGCCGCCAAGTCCTGCAATATCCGAACACACAACTCGCCGAACCTTAGCACCCCATCGTGCTACCTCAAGGACCCTTTCTCACGAAGGGTCAGTATCGCGATCGTGTCAAAACCGATCCTCAAACCGTTGCCTCTTCACCTCTCGATGATGGAAGACTCGCAACCTCTCGAACTCGGACCCCACCGCTATCGTAATCAATCAATGGACTCCAGGCTCGCTAGCCGATGCAACTCGCGACCATGCTCCTCCTCTCGGTTGTACATCCGATAGACTCCCATCGACCTACGACTAAGGGCATACGCCACAACATTGGCCTTCCCGTGGTACAGATGTCGACATCGTAATCCTGAGCAGCTCTAACCACCGTCTCGCCGTAGTTCAGCTCCTCCGTCAAGATATACCGAGGCTCTTGTGGTCAGTATAAATATCCACATGAACCCCATACAAATAGTGCCTCCGGATCTTCAAAGCGTGAATCACCGCCAACTCAAATCATGGGTGGGGTAGTTCCTCTCGTTTTAAGCCGCCGGGATGCGTACGCTATAACCTTGCCCCGCTGCGTCAACACACATCGCCCGATGCCCGACGCATCACAATACACGACATAGCCGTCGACCCTCGAAGAGTAAGAACGAAGCGGCCGTCGATCTCCTTCAAGAATCGGAAACCCTGCTCACAAGCATCACCATCAAACTTAGTTGCCTCGAGTCACCTAGTCAATAGTGCGATAGAGATAAGCAATCTTCCACGAATCGCCGATAATAACTCGCAAGGCCCGTAAAACTTCGCACCTCGCCGGAGTAGTAGGTCGAGGCCAACTCGATCGCCTCGATCTTGGTTGTATCCACCCGAATACCATCACCCGGCAATATGCCCAAGAAAAGCCACGAAGTCAACCGTAACTCACACTTCAAAACTTGGCGACAATCACCTGGTCTGGAGAACTCTCAAAGACGCCTCAAATGCTCGCATGCTCCGCTCGGCGGAATAAACCAAGATGTCGTCAATGAACACTATCACAAACGTGTCCAAAAATGGTTTGAACACTCGGTTCATCAAATCCATAAATACCGCCGAGCATTGGTCAACACGAAGACATAACCTCAACTCATAGTGCCTGCGGGTCCGAATCTGATCCTAGGACATCCGCCTCTCGACTACTTTGATGATAGCCCGATCGCGATCAATCTTGAGAAACATCTCGCGCCGCAACCGGTCGAACAAATCATCAATCACGGGAAGGGGTATTCGTTCTTAATGGTCACCTCGTTCACCGTCAGAATCAACACACATGCGCAGTCCCGCCCTTCTTCTTCTTCACGAACAATACCGCTCCTCGGGAGAAACACTAGGCCTAATGAAGCCCTTCTCCAGAAATCTCTCACCGGTCCTTCAACTCTCTCAACTGCAGTGCCATTCGTATGGCGGAATGGAAATAGGTCGAGTGTCCGCAAAGACATCGATACAAAACTCTATCTCCTCTCGGGAGGATACCGGAGGTCGTCTGAAACACATCTGGGAACTCTCGACTACTGAATCGATCAAAATCTGGTACCGCACCTCGATCAAACACCCGAATGAGATGGTAGATATACCCTTCTGCACCATCTTCCTAGCCTTGAGGTAGGAAATAAACCTACCCTCGGCACGGTGTTCTCCCACTCAATAACCTGGCTTCCCGTAAAAGCTGAACCGCACCACTTCTCCCTAGCCTACATTGGCGTAGCAAAGCTAGCCAATCCATACCCATGATCACATCGAAATCGGGCCATATCCAACTCTATCAAGTCGGCTAGTGGTCCGACGATCGCATAAGGTCACCGGACAAGCCCTATATACCCGCCGAGCTACCACCGAATCGCCATCGGCGTAGCTACCTCAAATGGTCTATGGATACGTGCTCTATCCCTATCCTACTAGCAATAAGGGAGATATATGGACGAGTAGAACCGGATCTATCAAGGCATACACATCATAACCGAACCGATAAGGTACTGCGACGACGCCAGCGGCGCCTCGTCCTCGCCTACCGATGAGGCATAAATGCGATTCCGAGGACGCTAGAATCGACCCGCACCACGACCTCTGCCGCGACCTGCTGGTCCAAGAGTACCCTGCCCTCCGGGGCGAGTAACTGTAGGAGATGAAGACCGACAATGACCTTGTAGGTGACCTACCATCGCCACGCTCGCCTGACAGCTCGTGATAATGACCTGGCCGCCAAGTGTAGCAAGCTCCCGAAGTAGTACCACAACCTCCTGAATGGAATCTACCACATCGGACACACTGAGCGGACCTCGATCGGTTAGCACCCTTGCTACCCCGAGATCCAAGTCCGGGGCCACGACTCGCCCGAATACTCGCATCAAAAGCGATGTAGGAGTGCTCTGAGCTGGCTGTGGTGCAAATCTAGATGTCTGCTGAGGCCGTCCACCTCGAGAGCTACCACAAGATCCGGCCGTCTTGGCCTTCTTCTGCTGCTGAAATCTGTCGACCCGTCGGTCTCTGCGCTCCTCGCATCCAAGTGCATGAGCTGCGCGGGTAATGTCCATGCTCGTGAAGAGCCACACCCGCACAAGACTCGCCATATAATCATCTAGCCCTGACGTGGCGATGCACTGCCCTCCATATCTGCTACCAACGCGAGGACATATCGAGCCAACGACCGAACTCAACGTTGTACTCCCTAATCGCGCTCTCTCGCCTCAAGAATAAAATTTGTCACGGCCGCCCTCATCTCGGAGGCAAGAAGTGAGTGAGAAAAGCCTCCAAAACTCGTCCCATACCGCTGAGGCGCATGCTCTCCCGAAAGCTCCCACGAAGTCAAACTCCGATCGCGGTATCATACCGATTCGAACCAAGATCACGGACTCGGTCTCAAGCCTTGATCACCCGCATGATCCTTCAGAATCGACGGACGAACTCCTGCGGATCATCTCAAGTCTCGACCGTAGGCGGGCTACAACTCAAAAATCCGTAGCCTCAAATCGTCCGATATCGGGTGGACCACAGAATGATGGGCTGAAGCTGCCTGCATCCATCCTATCTCATGTTCGCCACGATCACGCCGATCGGGCCCGTCTCCTTGTACTTAACTCCTTCGCCCTGTGGGGACGGGAGGTGCGGTATCGTGGTTCTCTGGGCCGGGCGGCTATGGAACTCGCCGTCTGTATAGACGGGCACGAGCCCTCGTGACTCGATGTCCTACTAGCGCCTCCTCGCCTTGCCCTTCCTGGGCCCGGTTGCCTTACGTGAGGCATAATCGCTGTAAAAGTAATACGTTAGAGGGGTCCAACTTATAACACAGCTCTAAGGCACGATCTCAGAGTGAGAAGAATGGAAACCAATCCTAAATATCCTATAGTGTTATACCCCGTATTTCCAGAGTATGTACGTAAGGGAATACGTACAAAAAGTTTGGCCTTAAAGTTAGCCTTGGACGTTTTTATTTGTGCACAACTCACTAAAAGAATCGTTTTCCGACGAAACGTTTCCACAGCTTTCGTAGGGAAAATTCCGACTATGTCATTTAGTATTTTTGCGGATTTTTCCGAGAGACGAAACATTTTGGACCAACGGGAGGGCGACACTTGTCACCCTCCAATTGATGGACTTGACACGGCAATAGGGCCGATTGGGTTGGCTTATTTTGTCTTGGAGTTGGTAGGATATTTTGTGTGCAAGTTGGCCAAGGACACTTGCCTAAATCCTCACCCTACACTTGCCTTGCACATGGCATAATCTTGGCCATTGGTTGGCCATCCCTTGACCTATAAATACCCCCCTTAAGATGAAGAGTTCTTCATCCACAAATCTTTCCAAGTCTTGAAAATCCTCTCCTCTCCCTTGAGCCTTGTTCGTCCAAACACTCCTCCTCAGGAAGTTTGGCCGAGGCCTACCCCTAGCCTGCCGAAATCTACCCCTCCCTTGGTAGAAAAGTTGTCTTCGACTATTGTTATCATGCCCAAACTACCCTAGCCCAAATCCCTTCGTCCTTTGTCGAAGTTGGCACGAACTTCTAAGGTTTCTGAGCCTCTGGGCGTACAACATATGAGCTAAACCTTGCTCAAAGCGACTTTATCTAGGATATTATTGGGCTTACCGAGGTAACTAATCCTAACCTCTTTGAATTAGAGAATACATACGTAGTAGTATAAGAATAAGTATTAAATACTTAGAAGAATATTACGAATAGAATTGAATCAGACTTCACAAAGGACTGTTTTCACATGAGACTTATATAGCTCATAGGGTAGGGTTGTCTTCGACTTTCCGTAGAATTGTGAACCCTGCTTAGAATGACCTTGAGTAGTCTAGACTTTGATAGATATTTGTGACTATTATAGGTGATTCTCTGTACGGCATATTCAACTTGGCGGGAGGTTTTCAGGAAGGTATGTGATTCTTCCTAAGCATGATATTTTAACACATATATATAGCAGTAGATACGTGTTAATCGAATAATAACTACGGCAATGTCGTTTGACTTAAGGTGAATAATAACTACGCAATGTCTTTTGACTTAAGCTGAATAATAAAGAATCTGATGCATTTCAAAAGAACTTTGAATCATTTTTTAAATGAAGATAAATATTTGGTTTTAAACAAAAGCTTAAGAGTTATACTAGCTTTATGGGAAGTTAGGTATAACAACTTAAGAAAGAAAAAAGGAATTGTTTACTTGTTTGTTTATAAAAGCCTTGTATTGATTTCTCGAAGTGTAGTAAGATTTGTTTGATAAGTAGACATATTATGATGCTACCGTGTTAGTGTCTTGAAATGCCGTAAGGGGTCATTCTCACAGGCTTACGTTGCTAACCGTAAGTCCGTTGTCTTGTTATTGTATCACCTACCCTCGATCGTTATACCGAGGGCTTGCCGCTTGATGCGGTCTATACGGCCTATGCGGTCTGTGAGACTATGCGCGTGCGGTATGCTCCGGGAATGATCATTCCGGTGTTTAGCCCGACGCGGATTCCTCGCGGTCTGTTGAGACTATGCGGCTTTTGAGGCTATGCGGGCTGCGGAGCCTAGGCGGATGCCGGGTTAGCTGCCCCGATCGCGAGGAATACCATGCGTGCGTGTGACCTATGCGACCGCGAAGTCCGTGACTAGGCACGCAGAATGATACTATGGGCGATTGCCTTGCTTGATCATTCGCGCCTAGAATAGACTGCTACTGATTTTCCTATTATCGTTGTTGTTTGTGATGTACTATGTGCAATTGAACTGATTGTATTTGTGAAAAGGTTTTAAATACTTTGATTTCATTTCGATTCTTTATAGTTTCACATACTTGGTACTGTTGTATCGACTCTCGGGCCGCGTTCATGCCGCAGTAAAGGCAAGCGTGCTAGATCCGCATCCTTAGGATCCTGCGTTGGTGTCGATGTCACGACCGAACCGGGCCGTGGATCGTGCCTTACCCGGGCACCCTAGTGACACAACATCGTAGTAATCACGAACATAAAACAAGACATGAAAATATTATGAAGTAAGAAACGATGTCGGAGGAAACTTGCCTTACGGCATATATATATAAATCAATTTTTAAACCGAACGATATCCCATTACAACTCGCCCAACAAAGATTACTGCACTTCTAAGAATGATACGACAACGGCGGGACAGTGGCCCCGCCATACCTGAATGTAAATACCTACAACGACGGACTATACCACCGATAAGCCTCGGAGAAACGGAGCTTCCCATACGCTGAATCAGGACCCGAGAACTAGGATTAACGATCGTGTACCTCAACTGCGGCATGAACGCAGCCTCGAAGGAGGTCAAGATAACAGTACCAAGTATGTGAAACATGAAGATATCAGAATGAAATCATAGTAGTCTATAGAAAGCGGGAGACATGTATGATAACCAAACTACGCTCACAATAAATAAGCCATGTCTAGTCGTGGACTCACGCCAAGTCACCACTCCAATATAACAACGGGTCTCACGCCCACAACATCAATCATGCCCGTGGAATACCTTTCTCACCGCCATCAATGATAGAAAAGCACCAAGGAATACACGAACAACAGTCCCACCTGTGTCCAAATAAAACGATGCAGGGTAGGCACGAAGGCATAGCCGACTACTAACACCTACGCATTAACAAGGTCATAAATCAGATCATGATATCTGTCTAGACCACACATGATCAAAGCCGTCGCCGCTCGCAATATCAAATGTGCGCGCTTCAGCCTCGAACTCCCGCAGCTCCGCATAGGCCAATCTCATAGGCCCGCATGAGGTATAACCCCGCATCGAGGGTAGCTACTCCCGGCATCGCCCCGACTCGCGATCCGCATGGCCACATGCACTGACCATAAAGGCCGCACACTAACTTGGAACTCTCGTAGCTCCGCATAGGCCCCCAGGACCCGCATGAGGTATTCTCGAATCATGGTCCCAGACCGCCTGAGTCTACCCCGCATCGGAGGGCAGCTTAACCCCCGGAAACACGGTGAGTGGTATAATACCAACATAACAGTTTATCGTTTAAACAACATAAGCACAATCGGGAAACCCTTTACACAACCATCACAGAATACTATCACACGTAGCATCCTAATATGATTACTTATCAAATCAACACGAAGGTATTACAAGGCTATCACAAACCAATACAATCAAGTTATCCACACATAAGGTACTTTCTACTATATGATTAACGAGATCGGGTTTTTATCCCCAATGTACTTTATACAATAACTCTTTAAAGATATGTTACTTTCACAAAAGTCACACAATACCCGTAGTATATAACAATAGAGTGATTATCTTTTGAAGTAAATCAAAACACTTCTCTTAGTAAAACCAAGTAACAACATTCTTTTTCAAACGTCCAAGTTTGCCTAATTTCAAATGTTCACGTTTCTTATTTTAGAAAGGTTTCGTAGTTCCTAGCCTTATTTATTTAAGAATATATTTCTCTTTTAAACCATCTGAGAAACATAAGCCTTATATGTGAGTAGGATATTCTTGTTTATAACAATCTTATTACAATGACCATGACCTAGAAATATCATTTTGTCTCATCTTAGCTTCTATGCAGATGGAAGTTTCTCCGTTTTAATAATACTTAATCACAAAACATTTCCTTTTATTAACGCCGCAGTTGGTTTGTCGATACACATTCGATTTCCAAATCAAGAAACATTCTTAAGCCGTTATACCTAACTTCCCATAAAGCTAGTATAACTCTTAAGTTTTCAAAACCAAGTATTACTTCAAGTTCTTTATTAACACATAACAAGCCGCTTATAGTTTAAATCGCTTACCTTTTAAAACCACAAGTATTTTCTTACCAACATAAAGTCGTTATAACCAACTTCCCATAAAGCCGTTATAACACTTTATGTTTTAAACCAATCAAATACGTTTAGCACACGTACGCTCACCGTACTACATAGTTCACACATATCATGCTAGAAGAGATAGGAATAGGTTCACATACCTCGCGACAGTATCGACTAATAGCAAAACGCTCAAGTACTTCCAACCGCCGGCTACTCCTAAGCCAAGTAGATCGCGCCATACGTAGTACTTCAACCTATAAGGCCACAAGGCGCTATTAACATTTAGATCTCTTCGCAATATTCTACGTAAAATTCGCAAAGACTCTCCCGCAATGGCAGCGTAAACCTCCTCCTCTATCGGCCGCCCAAGCCAACCAGGGGGTTATACGCCTAATCCGACGTGCACAATTCTACCTCGTAAAAGCTACACAAGTCTCATCTGATACACCCCATGTAATTACAGTCAAGATTTTCTTCTTTCGAAAAGGTTTCTAATTATTCAGCTTAAGTCGCGAGACATTGCTGTAAGTATTATTCAGCTTAAGTCCAAAGACATTGCCGATAACAACGTTCAGTTCTATATATAGTATACTTCAACTATATAGTCTAACAATCATGTAATTTCCAATTACAATAGAGGGACAAGATATTTACCTCGATAAGCCCATAATTATCCAAGTATAAAGTCGATCCCGGCAACGTTTAGCTCAACTCCGCCTCCAACCCGCTCTAAACCACCCTTAGAAGTTCTAACCAACTTCTACATACTACTCCAACTAACCATGGAGATTTTCCTTGTGGTTTCGTTTGGTGACTGACGGGAAGTATAATAGTAGAACTGGGCTTTTGTATAGGTATAACCTTAGAATACTACAAGTTATACGGCTAAGGTAATTTGGGCATTATAACAATACTTTTGAGAGTATTTCTACCAAGAGGAGGGTATTTATACGAAAACTACTAGGCTAGTGGGTACCCCACTGCTAGCACCACAAGGAGTGGTGTATACCCTCTACCACCCCACTGTGGGGAACTCTCGCCAAGTGGGAGAGGGACTCTCGCTAAGGCCTAACAAGGGGGAGAAATAGAGCTTTAAGGAATTAGGCAAATTTATGGATGAATTAGTCTTCCAAAGGGGTGGTATTTATAGACAAGCCAAGGCCAACCAATGGCCAAGATCTTGCCAAGTGCAAAGCAAGTGTAGGGCCAAGATATTGCCAAGTTCACACTAGCCAACTAACACAAAATATCATACCAACCCTTGACCACAATGGCAATACTTTCGTCCACCACTATTACCGCCCAAGGTGTTCCAATGAGAGGGTGACAAGTGTCGCCCTCTTGTTGGTCCAAAATGTTTCGCCTCTCGGAAAAATCCGCAAAAATTAAAAATGACATAGCCGAATTTTCCTACGAAAGTCTGGGAAACGCTTTCACAAAAACGACTCTAATCGTGTTGTGAACAAAGTTAATTCGCCAAGCCTATGTAAAAGTTCAAATTTTCTACGTCGCCCCACGCATATACTGAAATACGGTATAACATTCTCCTCTTAGAAACATTCGTCCCGAATGTTCCTTCTAAGTCTCAAAACAAACGCGCCAAGATAGTCTTCACTACTATGCTTACGAGAACAATCCTGCCACAAATGGCCACAGAAACACCTGCACAATATACTTACATCCAAGTCCACGAGGAATCACCTCTAACATCATCACAAACACCTCTCTCCGGGGTCTGAAATATACTTCCTCCACACTTTTTCCAAACAAAAGAAATGGTCACATCTCTGCTCGCAATACATGCTCGCTTCTCCCTTTACTCGTCGTGATACCACTTTTATCACTTTGCCGCGAGGTTCTAGTGTCACTCCGCGACCTAACAAATGGTACCGGCCGCATGCGATCCCCGAGGTCGCCAGACACTCGAACTCTTACCACATTTCGATATCGCCGCTTTCCAAAACTCGTTACTATCTCTAATGTGGTCATCATTAATCGGGAACACTGATGGATCTCCGATACTTTCCCGCCATAACAATACGAAAGACCGGACGTATTGACTCCTAAGTCGGACGGCAAAGCTAACATATAGGCAACCCGCCTATTCTTCACGTGAACTTAAGCGGCCCAAAGTAACTCGAGCTAAGTTCCTCTGCGTTCTCCAAAACTCGTCACACCCAACCCGGTGGTACTTTCAAGAAGACCGACCGCCAACTCAACTCTAAGCGCCACGATTATCCGCACGATTTCTCTGAGCTGCCAGAACCTCTTCTAGACAAGCTTCACCCTATCCACATCCTGCTGAACACGTATGAACCAACTATCTGAACCTTGCCAACGTCGAACCAATCGACCGGCAACTTACACCTCCGCCCCTACAAGGCGTCACAAGGAGATATCCGAACACTGAAATGGTAGCTATAAAATACTTCCCCAACAGGAGATAACAATCCCCACAACTACCCCTGGAATCCACACACTGGCCCGAGGGCGAATGCGATTCTGAGACTTACCTGAGTTCTTAACCCTGCCTGGTAAAACTTTTAGAAAACGAAAATAGCCACAACCTGGGCTTCACTGTCTGACATAAGGTGAAGGTAGGCACCCCGTGCAGCCTTACAACCTTTCTGATAAAACAACACTGCCGAGTGAACGGTCTCGATCAAGAACACGATGGGCTGCCCCATCGCCCGACCATCGTCGAACGCATCCACGAACTCGTCTGCTGTTAACTAAACTTGGGCCAAACACCCTTATGACTTAGCACAAGGCGACCACCACAAACTGACCCCACCACCAAACATGCCGCTGGTTGACCCGCAACGCGGCCTCAACCCGACCCGCAACGCACAAACGCTAGCTCCCGAGGAAAACTCACTAATCACGTTAAAACCTAGCGGTCTTCTTAGCTCAACTACCCTCTTTCATTCCACACTACTCGGGACTTATCCTCAAACATAACTCACGTGCACTATGCACTCCTATAAGGGTCAAACATAAACAATACATCTTTTACTCGAGACGGCCTTACCTCTAAGGTCTCCACGTATGACATTCTAAGGCTCACACTTTCTCTATCCCCCAATCTTCCCCGGTTACTAACCATGATTTCTAATCACAAATTACCCACTGCTATCAAAACATAGCACTTAAGATATACTCATCTCATCATACGTACTAATCTCTGAGGGTTAAGGATAAACTCAGATCTCATCGCTCCACTCCCTTAAGTCGTTTAATCAAACTCGCCTGCAGGGCGATAGCTGGAAGGTGACGACTACCCATCGATCTCAAGGCTAAGTCCTCCTACAAGGACACTCTTTCAACATCGACCGACGGCCGTAGGTAAAACAAGTACTAACTAAAGATGACATTCCCGATGACGTCACACACGGAACACCGGGGAAAATCAATCCGGCCGGCCGGAACCTACGTAGCCGTGAATCTAAGCTCGAGCTCACCAACTCCTGATACCGAACGCCCCGAACCCCGCGAGGACCTTTCGCACCGTGGATGTGCATAATCTATTCACGCGAGGCGACTCGCCAAAAGTTACTAAAGGACTTGCCGCTCGCCCTCTCCCGCCGCCCGTTAACCCGCCGATCTCTACGCTTTCGGCCACGCGCATAAGCCCGCATACGTGCCATGCTCAAGCCTAACTAAAGAATTACTTTCGCACAACCTCTCTTAGATAGTCATCAAGACTCGCGTACATCGGTACACTCTCCGTAGCCAAATCCATATCTAGTAACAGGTCGCTTTTTGCAATCTATATTCTCTGTTTCCTGGCCGTGGAAGGTTCAAATGTCGCGCCGCAGTAGGAATCGCCGCCGCGTGCTAAACTCTGGGCCGGTGACGAGCATAACTTCCCGAACGAAGCACCTAACTCAGTGCTGGTTGGGCTCAGGCTCGTAACCCTCTCGAACTCTACTCGCAGCCTCTCGGCCGCCTCGCCTCCCGGGCGGGTTGCCTACGCGAGGCATAACGGTAAGGGAAAGAAATACGAGAGAGTCCAACTTACAACACGCTTCTAAGGCACGATCTCAGAGTGAGAAGAATAGAAACAAATCCTAAATATCCTATAGCCTCCATTATTATTGGTGCACAACACACCGATAATCAAGACTTCATCGATACGGCTCAGACACTTTCCGAGGATTAATCGCTCGATACCACTTTTGTCACGACCAACCTGCCCGTGGATCGTGCCTTACCCGCACCCTAGTGACACAACATCGAGTAATCACGAACATAAACAAGACATGAAAATATTATGAAGTAAGAAACAATGTCGGAGAAACTTGCCTTACGATATATATATAAATCAATTTTAAACCGAACAGCTACATCCCATTACAACTCGCCACACAACAAGATTTCATGCACTTCTAAGAATGATACGACAACAATGGCGGACAGGGCCCCGCCATACCCCGAATGTAAATACCTACAACGACGGACTATACCATCGATAAGCCTCCGAGAAACGGAGCTTCCCATACGAATCAGGACCGAGAACTAGGATTAACGATCGTGTACCTCAACTCGCGGATGAACGCAGCCCCAAGCGAGGTCGATAACAGTACCAAGTATGTGAAACATGAAGATATCAGAAATGAAATCATAGTAGTCTATAGAAAGTGGAGACATGTATGATAACCAAACAACGCTTCACAATAAATAAGCGCCATGTCTAGTCGTGACTCACGCCTCAAGTCACCACTCCAATATAACAACGGGTCTCACGCCCACAACATCAATCATGCCCGTGTATTACCTTCCTCACCGCTAGCCAATGATAGAAAAGCACCAAGGAATACACACGAACAACAGTCCCACTGTGTCCAAATAAAACAAGACAGGTAAGCACGAAGGCATAGCCGACTACTAACACCTACGGACTAACAAGGTCATAAATCAGATCATGATATCTGCCTGCACCGTCACATGATCAAAGCCGTCGCCGCCCGCAATATCAAATGCGCGCTTCAGCCCCGAACTCCCCGCACTCCGCATAGGCCAATCTCATAGGCCCGCATGAGGTATAACCCCGCATCGAGGGTAGCTACTCCGCATCGCCCCGACTCGCACCGCATGGCCACATAGACCGCATGACCATAAAGGCCGCACACTAACCTCGAACTCGTAGCCCGCGATAGCCCCCGACCCGCATGAGGTATTCTCAATCACGGTCCTGCATCACCGAGTCTACCCCGCATCGGAGGGCGCTTAACCCCGAAACACGGTGAGTGGTATAATACCAACATAACGCTTTATCGCTTAAACAACATAAGCACAATCAAGGAAAACCCCTTTACACAACCATCACGTATCACTATCACACGTAGCATCCTAATATGATTACTTATCAAATCAACAAGAAGGTATTACAACGCTATCACAAAACAAAAAAATAAAGTTATACACAAATAAGGTACTATCTACTATATGATTAACGAGATCGGTTTTATCCCCAAAGTACTTTATACAATAACTCTTTAAAGATATGTTACTTTCACAAAAGTCACACAATACCCGTAGTATATAACAATAGAGTGATTATCTTTGAAGTAAATCAAAACACTTCTCTTAGTAAAACCAAGTAACAACATTCTTTTCAAACGCCCAAGTTTGCCTAATTTCAAATGTTCACGCTTCTTATTTTAGAAAGGTTTCGTAGTTCCTAGCCTTATTTATTTAAGAATATATTTCTCTTTAAACCATCCGAGAAACATAAGCCTTATATGTGAGTAGGATATTCTTGTTTATAACAATCTTATTACAAAGAACCATGACCTAGAAATATCATTTTGTCTCATCTTAGCTTCTATGCAGATGGAAGTTTCTACTGGTTTTAATAATACTTAATCACAAAACATTTCCTTTTATTAACGCCGCAGTTGGTTTGTCGATACACATTCGATTTCCAAATCGAAGAAACATTCTTAAGTCGTTATACCTAACTTCCCATAAAGCTAGTATAACTCTTAAGTTTTCAAAACCAAGTATTACTTCAAGTTCTTTATTAACACATAACAAGCCGCTTATAGTTTAAATCGCTTACCTTTAAAACCACAAGTATTTTCTTACCAACATAAAGTCATATAACTAACTTCCCATAAAGCCGTTATAACACTTTATGTTTTAAACCAATCAAATACGCTTAGCACATGTACGCCTCACCGTACTACATAGTTCACACATATCATGCTAGAAGAGATAGGAAGAGGTTCACATACCGCGACGAGTATCGACTAATAGCAAAACGCCCAAGTACTTCCAACCGCCGGCTACTCCTAAGCCAAGTAGATCGCGCCATACGTAGTACTTCAACCTATAAGGCCACAAGGCGCTTTATTAACATTTAGATCTCTTCGCAGAATATTCTACGTAAAATTCGCAAGACCTCCCCGCAAACAGAAACCTCCTTCTTCATCTGGCCGCTACCAAGCCAACCGCGGGGTTATACGCCTAATCCGACGTGCACAATTCTACCTCACGTAAAAGCTACACAAGTCATCAGAATACACCCTATGTAATTACGCTCAAGATTTTCTTTCAAAAGGTTTCTAATTATTCAGCTTAAGTCGCGAGACATTGCCGTAAGTATTATTCAGCTTAAGTCCAAAGACATTGCCGATAACAACGCTCGCTTCTATATATAGTATACTTCAACCATATAGTCTAGCAATCATGTAATTTCCAATTACAATAGAGGACAAGATATTTACCTCGATAAGCCCATAATTATCCAAGTATAAAGTCGATCCCGGCAACGCTTAGCTCCAACTCCGCGCCCAACCCGCTCTAAACCACCCTTAGAAGTTCTAACCAACTTCTACATACTACTCCAACTAACCATGGAGATTTTCCTTAGGGTTTCGGTTTGGTGACTGACGGGAAGTATAATAGTATAACTGGGCTTTTGTATATGTATAACCTTAGAATACTACAAGGTATACTACTAATGTAATTTTGGAATTATACCAATACTTTTGTGAGTATTTATACCTAGATGTGGGGGTTTATACGAAAACTACTAGGCTGTGGGTACCCCACGCTAGCACCACAAGGAGAGGTGTATACCTTCCCCTACCCCACTGTGGGCGGGAACTCTCGCCAAGGGGAGAGGACTCTCGCTAAGGCCTCACTGGGAGAAAGAGAGCTTTCAAGACTTAGGCAAATTTATGGATGAATTAGTCTTCCAAAGGGGTGGGTATTTATAGGACAAGCCAAGGCCAACCAATGGCCAAGATCTTGCCAAGTGCATAGCAAGTGTAGGCCAAGATCTTGCCAAGTGCACACTAGCCAACTAACACAAAATATCCTACCAACCTTGACCACAATGGTCATACTTTCGCCACCACTATTACCGCCTAAGGTGTTCCAATGAGAGGGTGACAAGTGTCGCCTCTTGTTGGTCCAAAATGTTTCGCCTCTAAAAATCCGCAAAAATTAAAAATGACATAGCCGTAATTTTCCCTACGAAAGTCGTGGAAACGCTTTCACAAAAACGACTCTAATCGGGTGTTGTGAACAAAGTTAATTCCAAGCCTATGTAAAAGTTCAAATTTTCTACGCACGCCCCACGCATATACCGAAATACGGGTATAACACAGAGCTCCATCTTCTCCTGAGGCTCTACTTTTAGGTATGATCTCCGTTGTAGATAGTTTTGTATAAATAGGTATGGCGGGCCCGTCCCGCCATAGTTGTATATTTTCCTTAGAGGTCTCAGAGCCATGTTGTAGCTTTGGATGTAATCAGAACCATGTTTTTATATATATATATGCCGAAAGGCGACGTTTTCACATAATCGTGTCTTATTTTACAAACTGTTTCATGTCTTGTTTTATATTCCACATTACTCGATGTATGACTACTTGGGTGCCGGTGCTTTAGTTACCACGCCCTGAATGGGTCGTGACAAAAGTGGTATCGAGCGATTAATCCTCGGAAAGTGTCTCACGCATCGTATCTAGTAGTCTTGACATTCGCGTGTTGCACCACACCAATAATCGTGAGGCTATAGGATATTTAGGATTGGTTTCCATTCTTCTCATTCGAGATCGTGCTTTAGAGCCGTGTTATAGGTGGACCTCTAACGTATTCCTTTCCGTAACGCTTATGCCTCCACGTAAGGCAACCCGCCCGTATGGCAAGGCAATGGCGAGTCGCCAGCAGACACCCGCAGTCACGAGGGCTCGTGCCCGCCATACCGTAGACGGCGAGTTCTATGACGCCGCCGCCAGAGACCACGCACCCACACCTCCCGCCCCACACCGGGCGGAGGAGTTAGGGTAAGGAGATGCCCAACTTTTGGCTAAGTTGTGGCCGACACGAGGATAAGGCCGATGCGCAGCTCAGCCTCAGCCGCACTGGTGCACCCGAGGCGTATAGTTTGAGACTACGGATTTCTTGAGTTGTAGCCCTCCAGAGTTTTACGTGTCGAGGCCGGAGGATGATCCGCAGGAGTTCATCCGTCAGCTGCAGAGGATTATTCGGGTGATCAGGGCTTCGTAGACTGAGGCTGTGACATTCGGTCAGACGGCCGCGTGATACCGCAATGATTGGTTTGATTCATGGAGCTTTCCGGGAGAGCATGCACTCAGCAGTATGGGATGAGTTTTCCGAGGCTTTTCTCACACACTTCTTGCCTCCGCAGATGAGGAGGGCACGAGCTGATAGATTTTTGTTGCTGAGACAGGGAGGACGCACAATGAGGGAGTACAATGTCGAGTTTGATTCTTTGGCTCGATATGTCCTCGACCGTAGCGATATGGAGGACCGTGCATCGCTATGTCACCGACTAGATGATTACATGGCCGAAGTCTTGCGGCGTGTCCCTTCACCCGTGCATGGACATTACCCGATGCAGTGCTCATGCACTAGGATGCGAGGCGTAGAGACCGCCGTAAGCGATATCGCTAGCAGGAAGGCCAAGACGGCCGGTTCTTTTGGTGGTTCTCGTGGGCGGCATCGCCAGGTCCGATTTGCACCACACCGCGCAGAGCGCCCTACATCATCTTCGCATACCAGAGCGCGGGGCGTGTCGTGGCCCCGTGACTTCG
Source organism: Przewalskia tangutica (assembly GCA_029844215.1). Taxonomy (NCBI): domain Eukaryota; kingdom Viridiplantae; phylum Streptophyta; class Magnoliopsida; order Solanales; family Solanaceae; genus Przewalskia; species Przewalskia tangutica. The sequence continues at coordinate 43,424,061 of CM056737.1, read as the reverse complement.
ATTTCCGGGTAGCAGGGTGCTAACCGCTCGAGGTCCGCTTCGGTGTGCGCTGTGGTAGATACCATTCGGGACTCAGACCGAGCTTGCTACACGTGGCCGCAGGTCATTTCGCGAGAGTTTGTCCGACCGGCGGCATCGTAGTAGGGCCCCTGTGGTCTGTGTCGCTTCTTCATCCCCGACAGCTACTCGCCCCGGAGGGCAAGGTACTCATGGACCAGCCGGTCGCGCCAGAGGTCGTGGCGCTGGTCCAGCCTAGCGGTCCTCGTAACCGCATTTATGCTTGTCCACCGACAGATCGTGAGGCCTCACCGATGTCGCCACAGTACCTTATCGGTTGCCGGGTTTGATGTGTATGCTTTGATAGATCCGGTTCTACTCGCCCCATATATCTCCCTTGCTAGTAGGATAGGGATAGAGTCTGAGTCCATAGACCCTTTCGAGGTAGCTACGCCAGTGGGTGATTCGGTGGTAGCTCGGCGGGTATATAGAGCTTGTCCTGTGACCATTTACGCGTCGGACCCAGCCGACTTGATAGAGTTGGAGATGATTGACTTCGACGTGATCATGGGGACGGATTGGCTAGCTTCTTACGCCAATGTAGACCGCAGAGAGAGTACGTTCCAGCTTCTCGGCGAGCCATTGTTGAGGGAGGAGCACAGACGCCGGGTAGGTTTATTTCCTACCTCAAGGCTAGGAAGATGGTGCGTATGGGTATATCTACCATCTCGCTCGTGTTTGATAATCAAGCTGCACCAGATTTTCACCCAAAGGTCGAGAATTCCCGACGTGTTTTCGACGACCTCCGTATCCTCCCGAGAGGAGATCGAGTTTTGTATAGATGTGTTGCACACTCCGCCTATTTCCATTCCGCCATACGTAATGGCACTGCCGAGTTGAGAGAGTGAAGGACCACCGAGAGATTTGGAGAAGGGTTTTATCGACCTAGTGTTTCTCCCCGGGGCGCCGTATTGTTCGTGAAGAAGAGGACGACGCCGCGCATGTGTGTTGACTACAAATTGAACAAGGTAACCATTAAGAATGATACCCTTCCGTGATTGATGATTTGTTCGACCAGCTGCGAGCGCGAGATGTTTCTCCAAGATTGATCCGCGATCGCTATCATCGTTCGTGTCGAGAGGCGGATGTCCCTAGATCGCATTCCGACCCAGACGCATTATGAGTTCGTGGTCATGTCTTTGGTTGACCAATGCTCCCAGATTCATGGATTTGATGAACCGAATGTTCAAACCATTTTGGACACGCTTGTGATAGTGTTCATTGATGATATCTTCGTTTATTCTCGCCAGAGCAGGAGTACGCGAGCATTTGAGATCAGGCCGACAGCTTCTCCGACTAAGAACAGACGCCAAGTTTTCCAAATGTGAGTTTTGGTTAACTTCGTGGCTTTTCTTGGGCACATTGTCGGGGCCGATGGTATTCGTAGATACGCCAAGATCGAGGCAATCCGAGTTGGCCTAGACCTACTACTCGGCTGCAGAGGTTCGCAGCTCGGCCTGCAGTTATTATCGCTTCGTCAGAGAAGTTTGCTTCTATCTTCGCACCATTGACTAGTGACTCGTAAGGCGCCAAGTTTCAGATGGATCGATGCTTGTGAGCGTGGTTTCCGATTCTTTGAAAGAGATCGACGACCGCCCGCTTCTTACTCTTCAAGCAGGTCGGATGGTTATGTCGTGTATTGTGATGCCGTGCATCGGGTTGGGATGTGTGTTGATGCAGCATGGCAGGTTATAGCATACGCATCCCGATAGCGTAAGAAACACGGAGGAACTACCCCACCCATGATTTAGAGTCGTACCGTGATTCACGCCAAGATCCGAGGCACTATTTGTATGGGGTTCACGTGGATATTTATACGCACCACAAGAGCCTCCAAGATATCTTCACCGTAGGAGCCGAACTTACGATGCAGACTGGTTAGAGTTGCTTAAGGATTACGATGTTGATATCCCGTACCACCCGGGAAGGCCAATGTCAGGCGTATGCTCTTAGTCGTAGGTCGATGGGGAGCCTATCGATGTGCGCCAGAGAAGGGACATGGTTCGTGATTTGCACCGCTTAGCGAGCCTCGTGTCCGCTTGATTGATTCCGATAGCAGGGGGTTAGAGTTCGTGAGGTTGCCGAGTCTTCCATCGTCGCGAGGTGAAGAGGAAACAGCTCGAGGATCCATCTTTGATTCGATATCGTGATACGCCTCTTCGTGAGGGCAAGGGTCCTTTGAGGTAGCACCACGGGTGCTAAGGTTTGAGGGCGTGTTGTGTGTCCCGATGTTTCAGACTTCGGCAGCAGGTTCTTGGGAAGCACACGCTACGCGTTACTATCCATCCGTGGTCGACCAAGATGTACCACGACCTTAGATCTGTATCGTGGGATGGCTTCAAGAGGACGTTGCAGAGTTCGTAGCTCGCCCGTGTTGTCGCAGTGAAGGTAGAGCACCGAGGCCCGTGGTTTGTTACAGCGATAGAGATCCCGACTGAAGTGGGAGGTAATCAACATGGACTTCATCACGGGATTACCTCGCACTCGGAGGAGACATGATTCTATATGGGTTATCGTCGACAGTGACGAAATCAGCCCACTTTCTTCGCCAGATCGACTTTTTCACGAGGATTATGCCGGACTTTACATCCGAGATCGCCGATCGCATGGAGTCCCTACTTCGATCATATCGCATGCAGGAGCCCAGCTTACGCCAACTTCGGAGGTCTTTCCAGAGGTTTAGGGACGCAGTGAGCCCGAGTATCGCATTCCATCCACGCAGACGGACAGCCGAGCGCACTATCCGCACTTCGAGGATATGCCGCGAGCCCGTGTTATCGACTTCGTGGGTAGCCGAGGATCATTTGCCTCTAGTTGAGTTCGCGCACAATAATAGCTACCACTCCGATTCGGATGGCGCCTTATGAGGCCTTGTACGAGGAAGTGCGGTCGCCTATAGGTTGGTTCGATGTGGCGAGGTGCAATGTGGGACCAGACGGTGCAGCGGTGGATAAGTGAAGCTTATCCGAGAGCGCTATCGATACTGTAGTCGATGTAAGTCGTATGCGCATCATCGCCGTCGATCTTGAGTTCGAGGTTCATGATTGGGTTTTAAAGGTGTCACCCATGGCGGTGTAATGAGATTCGGAAGAAGGGGAAACTCAAGCGTACATCGGGTCGTTTCAGATTGTCCGCAGGTAGGCAAGGTTGCCTATGAGTTGGATCTGCCGTCCGATCCGAGGCGGTGCATCCGTTTTTCACGATCTACGCCGGAGGAGATGTATCGGATCCATCTAGGTACACCCGATTGACGATGTCCGTGTGACCGGGTTATCGATGAGAGATTCCCATAGCGATAGTCGATCGTCGAAGTTAGGCGTCTGCGGACGAAGGACGTGGCTTCCACAAAGTCTTGTGGCGGAACGAGCTCGTGGAGATGACGTGGAAGCCGAGGAGGACATGAGGCGTAAGTATCCTCACCTATTCCCCACACCTCCGTGTAATTCACTTTCCTACTTGTAAATTTCCATTATCATATATGCCTAAGTGTTATTTTGTGGCCATGTGGCACTTACAAACCGCTTAAGCTTCATCGATAATCGTTTGAGAAGGAACATTCGGGACGAATGTTTCTACGAGGAGAGAATGTTATACCCAGATTTCCAGTATGTACGTAAGGGAATACGCATAAAAAGTTTGGCCTTAAAGTTAGCCTCGACGTTTTTATTTGTGCACAACTCACTAAAAGAATCGCTTCGACGAAACGCTTCACTTCAGAGGGAAAATTCCGACTATGTCATTTAGTATTTTTATGGATTTTTCCGAGAGACGAAACATTTTGATCAACGGAGGGCGACACTTGTCACCTCCAATTGATGGACTTGACACGCAATAGGCCGATTGGGTTGGCTTATTTTGTCTTGGAGTTGGTAGGATATTTTGTGTGCAAGTTGGCCAAGGACACTTGCCTAAATCCTCACCCTACACTTGCCTTGCACATGGCATAATCTTGGCCATTGGTTGGCCATCCTTGACCTATAAATACCCCCTTAAGATGAGTTCTTCATCCACAAATCTTTCCAATTCTTGAAAATCCTCTCCTCTCCTTGAGCCTTGTTCGTCCAAACACTCCCTCCTCAGGAAGTTTGCCGAGGCCTACCCCCTAGCCTAGCCGAAATCTACCTCCCTTGGTAGAAAAGTTGTCTTCTAGTATTGTTATAATGCCCAAAATACCCTAGCCCAAATCCCTTAGTCCTTTGTAGAAGTTGTAAAGAACTTCTAAGGTTTCGAGCTACCTGAGCGCACAACATGTGAGCTAAACCTTGCTCAGCGCGACTTTATCTAGGATATTATTGGGCTTACCGAGGTAACTAATCCTAACCCTCTTTTGAATTAGAGAATACATACGTAGTAGTATAAGAATAAGTATTAAATACTTAGAAGAATATTACTAATAGAATTGAATCAGATTTCACAAAGGATCGTTTTCACAAGAGACTTATATAGCTCACCTGTAGGGTTGTCAGCCCGACTTTCCGTAGAATTGTGAACCCTCTGCTTAGAATGACCTTGAGTAGTCTAGACTTTGATAGATGTCCTGACTATTATAGGCTGATTCTTCCGCTACGCATATTCAACTTGGCGGGAGGTTTTCATTGGAAGGTATGTGATTCTTCCTAAGCATGATATTTTAACACATATATATAGTACGGTAGACGTACGTGTTAACCGAATAATAACTACGGCAATGTCGCTTGACTTAAGCCTGAATAATAACTACGCAATGTCTTTTGACTTAAGCCCAATAATAAAGAATCATGCATTTCAAAAGAACTATCGATCATTTTTAAATGTAAGATAAATATTTGGTTTTTAAAACAAAAGCTTAAGAGTTATACTAGCTTTATGGGAAGTTAGGTATAACAACTTAAGAAAGATAAAAAGGAACTGTTTACTTGTTTGTTTATAAAAGCCTTGTATTGATTTCTGTTAAGTGTAGTAAGATTTGTTTGATAAGTAGACATATTATGATGCTACCTGTGTTAGTGTCTTTAAATCTTTGTGTAAGGGTCATTCTTTTGCGGCTTACGTTGCTAACCGGTAAGTCCGTTGTATTGTTATTGTATCACCTACCCCTTTGACTGTTATACCGAGGGCTTGCCCCCCTTGATGCGGGTCTATACTGTTATACCCCGTATTTCCAGAGTATGTACGTGTGGACGTACGTACGAAATTTGAGCCTTAAGTTAGGCATAGGACCGAAATTTGGGCACAAGTGCCGAATAGAGTCGTTTTTCGACGAAACATTTCACGCCGTAGGAAAATTCGCTATGTCATTTATAATTTTTATGCGGATTTTTCCGAGAGACGAAACATTTTGGACCAACGGGAGGTGATACGTGTCACCCTCACATCGAGGCAAGTGGGGTGGCTTGGACGATCAAGGCCCAAGAGGGATGGTTGGCCTTGGCCGATTGGTTCCTTGATTTGTGCCTTGCTTCAGGGCTTGTTTCAGGTAGTGTTTTTTGGAGTAGGTTAGGTGCACTTGGCTTGATCTTCGCCTTACACTTGCCTTGCACATGGCTTCGATCTTGGCCATTGGTTGGCCTTTGGTTTTGCTATAAATACCCCCCTAGCTTGAAGACTTCATCCATTCCTAAAATCACCAAGTCTTGAAAATCCTTCCTCCCTTTCTTGTGCTCTAGCCGTGAGCTTCCTCCCCTTTTCGCGAGGCCTAGTGGCCGGAGGGTACTCCCTTCCTAGTGGCCTTCTACGAGAGCACACCCCTACCTTGGGGTGTTCGCGTGCGGTACCCCCCTGTTGTGGTATTGAAATACTCCTCCAAGTATTGTTATAATGCCCAAAATACCTTAGCCGTATACCGTGTAGTATTCCAAAAGTTACCTCTTTGCGTAGAGTACTAAATACTACCTTTGTCCTTTAGTCTCAAACCGAAACCCTAAGGAAATCTTCATAGTTGGTTGAAGTATTTAAGTAGAAGTTGGTTAGAACTTCTGGGTTGTTTGGAGCGGATTAGCGCACGAGTAGGAGCTAAACCTTGCTCAGGATCGACATTATAACTCGGATAATTTTGGGCTTATCGAGGTAAACACTACTGTCCTTCTATTGTAATTGGAAATTACATGTTAGAATGTATAGTTGAAGTATACTATATATAGAACTGAACTTAGTATTGTGGCAATGTCTTTTGACTTAAGCCTGAAGAATAAAGAGCTGAACTGAATTGTAATTACATAGGACTGTATTACAGTAGACTTGTGTAGCTTTGTTGTGTAGTAGAATTGTACACGTCCGGTTAGACGTGTAAACCCCCCCGGGTTGGATTGGTACCCGGCCGCGAACAAGGAGGAGATTTACGCAAGTGGGAGGTGTCGCGAATTTTCTCAGAGAAAGATGGAAACTTGTGTTTAAGATTTAATAGACGTTTGTGGCCTTATAGGTGGAAGTACTACGAGTAGCGTATTCTACTTGAAGAGTGGAAAAGGCTAGCCGGTTACTGATCGTGAGCGTTGCTTTTGTCGATAATCGTCGCGAGGTATGTGAACCTCTTCCTATCCTTCGAGCATGATGTTTTGTAAACTATGTAGTACTGAGACGCATAATGCTAAATGAGTTTGGTTGGTTCCAAACATAGGGTGTTATAATAGCTTTATGGGAAGTTAGTTATAACGACTCTACGTAGGTAAAAGATTGGTTCATTGATTGTAGAAGTTAAGAGACTTGATCTTGAAAGATAAGAGACTTAACTTGTTTTACTTGGTAATTAACATTTTGTTAAAAGTATTGTGAAACCTCATTCGTGAGTAATGAGTGCTGGTTTTAAAGAATAATGTTTTACCGATTTGGAAATGAGAATAAGTGTTTAACAAACCACAATAGCCGCTAATAAAGGAAAGTGTATTGACAAATAACTAATTGATATTAAAACCAAGAGAAACCTCCATCCGCATGTAAGCTAAGATAAGACAAAATTGTATTACATTTCCTAGATCATGGTCAGTAATAAGATGGTTATAAACAAGAATAAACTGCCACACATAAGACATATGTTACTCAATTGTTTTAAAAGGGGATTAAGACTATGAGTTATGAATCTTTTCTAAAAAGAGACCGAGTAATTGAAATTAGGCAAACCGAACTCTAGGGAAAAGGAAGGCATTGTTTGTCTTAAATGGTTTAAAACATAAAGTGTTATAACACTTTATGGGAAGTTTAGTTATAACGACTTTATGAAAAGTGGTTTATCATTGATTTTAATGTGGTAACTTGACTTTAAAAGAAAAGTGTTTTGGTTTACCTAAAAATGTAAGTCACTCTATTTTTATACTACGGGTATCGGGTGACTTTTATAAAAGGAATGGATCTCTTTTAAAAAGGTATTTAAAGTACGTGGTACTTTAGGGTTAAAACCCGGACCTTGACATAAAATAAAAGTACTTTGAGTTGTTGTAAAACTTGCCTATGCTTGTTGTTGTGAACTTGCCTATGCTTGTTGTTGTAAAACTTGCCTATGCTTGTCGTGATAGCCTTTGTTGTGCAAAAATTGTGTTTCTATACTACCGCGCCTCTCAATGGAGGGTCGGTTGACTTGTTGAGAACTTACTGGACATGCCTAGCGACGAGAAATTCCACCGCACGCCTCGCTGATTGTGTTACTTTGCTAATCGCTTTGGACATATCGACACGATGCGTAGCGCACGTATGCTTCCATTTTGATATCGCTTAGTGTTTCCTTTGGGCATATCGACACGATGCGTAGCGCACGTATGTTTCCATTTGGAATGCTGTCTTATTGTTTCCTTTGGACATATCGACACGATGCGTAGCGCATGTGCATGCTTCCATTTTGATTGTCTTGTGGTTCCCTTTTTGGACATACTGTCACGAAGCGTAGCGCACGGGTATGCTTCAATTTGAATTGTTAATACACTTTGGCATCGTAGGACTTGGTGTGCAGTGTACTTCTTGGTGTTATCATATCATGATCGCGGCGGTGAGGAAGGCATTCCACGCATGATTGATGTGGGCGTGAGACCGACTTGATATAACCGATATGCGTGTGCATCAGAGTTTGGTTATCATTCATGTCTCCCGCTTTATATAGATCGCTATGATTTCATTTACGATTTTACGCTTTCACATACTTGGTACTTATTGCATCGACTCTCGGGGCCGCGTCATGCCGCAGTAGAGGTACATCGGCCGTGGATCCTCGCCTTAGGATCACAGCCAACAGATTGGAAGCTCCGCTTTCCGAGGCTTATCTTTTGGTATGTGTTCCTCGAGTTGTAGGTTCTGTACATTCTGTGGTATGGCGGCCCCGTCCGTCATAGTTGTTGTAAATCTTAGAGGTCAGAGTAATCGCTGCAAGGTGGTTTGTAAAAAGGATAACTGCTCGGTTTTATGTATATACCAAGGCAACTGTTGGGTTGGCCTGTTTATTTATTATGTCTCTCATTTCATGTATAAAGTTTTTATTTCCGCTGGTTTTATCTGAATTTTTATCACTATGGTGCCCTGGGTAAGGCACCATCACGCCCGTTCGGGCGTTACAAGTGGTATCGTGAGCGCTTAATCTCTGAAAGTGTCTACGCACCGTGTCTAGTAGTAGTCTTGATTATCGGTGTGTTGTGCACCACATCTATAATCGTGAGGCTATAGGACATTTAGGATTGGTTTCATTCTTCTCATTCCGAGATCGTGCCTTAGAGCCGTGTTGTAAATTGGACCCTTCCGACGATCTCGCTTTACCGCTTATGCCTCCGCAAGGCAACCAGAGCCCAGAAGGGCAAGGCAGCCGAGGGAGCTGCTAGTGAGATACAGAGGAGTACGAGGCGCAGGCCCGGTCAGTACCTGAGATTGTGCTTCAGACGGCGAGTTTTGCGACGCCGCCAAATTTCAAAGAGAGTTTAGAGCCGCAGCAGTGGCTGCTGAGACCACAGTACCTGAGCCTCCAGTCTCACAGCCTGGAGCAGATGAGATGGGGTACAAGGAGATGGCCCAGTTGCTGGCCGTGGTCGTGGGCTGTGCACGAGATAGGCCGGACGCAGCAGCCAGCCTCAGAGCACCGTGGTTCACCCCGAGCGTATAGTTTGAGGCTACGGACTTTCTCGAGTCAGAGCCCGCCAGAGTTTTATGGGTCGAGGCTCGAGGATGATCCGCAGGAGTTCATCCGCGCTTCTGCTGGTCGCGAGAGTGATCAAGGCTTCTGAGACCGAGTCGGTGGTCTTAGGTTCGCATCGGCCGCGTGATACCGCAATGATCGTTTGATTCGCGAGTTGTCCGGGAGAGCATGCGCTCAGCCAGATGGGACGAAGTTCTCGAGGCATTCCTCACTCACTTCTTGCCTCCGCAGACGGCGAGGCACGCCGATAGATTTATGATGCCGAGGCGTAATCCGCGCATTCCGAGTACAACGTGGAGTTTGACTCGTTGGCTCAGATGTCCCCGCTTTAGTGGCAACCATGGAGGATAGAGTGCACCGCTACGCCACCGGCTAGATGATTACTTAACAGAGGCTTGTTCGTGTAGCTCTTCACCGCATGGACATTGCCCGCACGCAGCTCATGCACCGATGCGAGGCACGAGAGATCGACGAATGACTAGGGTCGCAAAAAGAGGCTGAGCAGCAGGTCCTTTGGTGACTTTCGAGGCGGACCGCCTCGGCAGCAGACTAGTTATGCGCCTCCGCCAGTGCAGAGTGGTCCTCCACAATCTTCAAGGCATCCAGAGTATTCATGAGCAGGTCAAGGCTCCAAGGGTTCAGATTTTCGGGAGCGGGTGTTAGCCAACCAAGCCACCCTACCTCGTTGGACTGTGTGGTAGACTCCACAGCTGGGAGTGTCGTGCTAGTCCAGAGTTTGTTTTACATGACAACAGGCCATTTTGGAGAAACTGTCCCACTGTGGGTAGCACTGTAGATAGCACAGTTACGAGATCGCCATGGTTCTTCACCTTCCACAGCCTAGGCAGATGTTCATACACCGGCGGGCCACGAGAGGTCGCGTGGAAGTTCCCGCTTTAGCGGTCCTTTGAACCGCCTATTTTCAGTATATCCTTAACCTCTGTAGACTTGTATGTATTGATGTTAAGATAATGTGTTAAGTGTTATGTTCGGATAGCTTTGTGCTAATATGTGATTGAGAAATCGTGAGTGTAGGGGTAAGCTCTGGGCATGGAAGTGTGAACCTTAGACTATTTCACGATTGAGACCTTAGAGGTAAGGTCATGAGTAAAAGATTTATTTTATGTTTGACCTTTATCGAGTGCGAGTATACGTGGGATTTATTTGTGTGATAAGTCCATGGGTAGTGCGAGATGGAAGTGTTAGCTTTCATGACGTGTGTTGGTAAGATTGTTCCGTGACGGGAACAAGAATGTGGCGCGTGCGGGTCGGGCCGAGGACCATTTGAGGGTCAACCCGCCCGGTTTGTGCTGGTCGGGCCGAGGTGGTTCACGCGTGGTAGGGTCACGAGGATGCTAGGCCCCGCTTTAGGTGACCATCGATGAGTTCGTGGATATGTTCTACCGTAATCGGTTCGTGAAGGCGGGAATGGCCTTGGGAGATCGAAGTTAGTAAGATGACCAAGTTCGAGGTAGTAACTCCAAAGGTTGGAAACGTAGCATTGACAAGTGTGGTACGGATACTAGAAAGAGTTCGAGTGTTCGGAAGCGGTACAACGAGTTAGGGAGAAGTGAACGCGTGTTTTTGTGGCCGTGCGTGGCAGGATTGTTCTCGTAAGTATAGTAGTGAAGACTATACTGGCGCATGGTTGTTTTGAGGCTTAGAAGGAACATTCGGGACGAATGTTTCTAGGAGGGGAGAATGATATACCCCGTATTTACAGAGTATGTACGTGTGGACGACGTGCGTAAATTTGAGCCTTAAGTTAGGCATAGACTGAAATTTGGGCACAAGTGCCGAATAGAGTCGTTGACTAAACGCTTTCCACGACTTTCGTAGGGAAAATTCCGCTATGTCATTTATAATTTTTGCGGATTTTTCCGAGAGACGAACATTTTGGACCAACGGAGGGTGATATGTGTCACCCTCACATCGAGTGCGTGGCTTGGACGATTGGGCCCAAGAGGATGGTTGCCTTGGCCGATTGGTTCCTTGATTTGTGCCTTGCTTTGTGGCTTGTTTTGTGGAGTGTTTTGTGGAGTAGGGTTAGGGTGCACTTGGCTTGATCTTGGCCTTACACTTGCCTTGCACATGGCTTGATCTTGGCCATTGGTTGGCCTTTGGTTTTGCTATAAATACCCCTAAGCTTGAAGACTTCATCCATTCCTAAAATCACCAAGTCTTGAAAATCCTTCCTCCCTTTCTTGTGCTCTAGCCGTGAGCTTCCTCCCCTTTTCGTGAGGCCTAGTGGCCGGAGGGTACTCCTTCCTAGCTGGCCTTCTATGAGAGCACACCCCTACCTTGGGGTGTTCTCGTGAGGTACCCTTGTGGTATTGAAATACTCCTCCAAGTATTGTTATAATGCCCAAAATACCTTAGCCTTATACCTTGTAGTATTCCAAAAGTTACCTCTTTGCAGAGTACGAAATACTACCTTTTGTCCTTTAGTCTCAAACCAAACCCTAAGGAAATCTTCATAGTTGGTTGAAGTATTTAAGTAGAAGTTGGTTAGAACTTCTAAGGGTTGTTTGGAGCGGATTGAAGCGCACACTGAGTAGGAGCTAAACCTTGCTCAGATCGACATTATAACTTGGATAATTTTGGGCTTATCGAGGTAAACACTCATCACTTCTATTGTAATTGGAAATTACATGTTAGAATGTATAGTTGAAGTATACTATATATAGAACTGAACTTAGTATTGTGGCAATGTCTTTTGACTTAAGCTCAAGAATAAAAGAGTCGAATCAATTGTAATTACATAGGATCAGACATGAGACTTGTGTAGCTTTGTTGTGTAGTAGAATTGTACACGTCCGTTAGATGTAAACCCTCGGTTGGCTTGGTAGCCTCGATCAAAGAGGAGATTTACGCTGTGGGGGAGGTGCGAATTTTCTCAGAGAAAGATGGAAACTTGTGTTTAAGATTTAATAGACGTTTGTGGCCTTATAGGTGGAAGTACTACGAGTAGCGTATTCTACTTGAAGAGTGGAAAAGGCTAGCCGGGTTACAGTACTGTGGAGCGTTTTGCTTCTTGTCGATAATCGTCGCGAGGTATGTGAACCTCTTCCTATCCTTCGAGCATGATGTTTTGTAAACTATGTAGTACGGTAGACGCATACGTGCTAAATGAGTTTGGTTGGTTCCAAACATGTGGTGTTATAATAGCTTTATGGGAAGTTAGTTATAACGACTCTACGTAGGTAAAAGATTGGTTCATTGATTGTAGAAGTTAAGAGACTTGATCTTGAAAGATAAGAGACTTAACTTGTTTTACTTGGTAATTAACATTTTGTTAAAAGTATTGTGAAACCTCATTCGTGAGTAATGAGTGCTTGGTTTTAAAGAATAATGTTTTTCTGATTTCGAAAATGAGAATAAGTGTCGAACAAACCACAGCAGCGCTAATAAAGGAAAGTGTATTGACAAATAACTAATTGATATTAAAACCAAGAAACCTCCATCCGCATAAGCTAAGATAAGACAAAATTGTATTACATTTCCTAGATCATGGTCATGTAACAAGATGGTTATAAACAAGAATAAATCGCCACACATAAGACATATGTTACTCAATTGTTTTAAAAGGATTAAGACTATGAGTTATGAATCTTTTCTAAAAAGAGATGGAGTAATTGAAATTAGGCAAACCGAACTCTAGGAAAAGGAAGGCATTGTTTGTCTTAAATGGTTTAAAACATAAAGTGTTATAACAGCTTTATGGGAAGTTTAGTTATAACGACTTTATGAAAAAGGGTTTATCATTGATTTTAATGTGGTAACTTGACTTTAAAAGAAAAGTGTTTTGGTTTACCTAAAAATGTAAGTCACTCTATTTTTATACTACGGGTATCGGGTGACTTTTATAAAAGGAATGGATCTCTTTTAAAAAGGTATTTAAAGTACGTGATAGCCTTTGTTGTGCAAAAATTGTGTTTCTATACTACCGCGCCTCTCAATGGAGGGTCGGTTGACTTGTTGAGAACTTACTTGGACATGCCGGCAGTGACGGAGAAATTCCACGCACGTTCTCGTTGATTGTGTTACTTTGCTAATCGCTTTGGACATACCGACACGATCGTAGCGCATCGTATGCTTCCATTTTGATATCGCTTTATTGTTTCCCTTTGGGCATATCGACACGATCGCGTAGCGCACGGGTATGTTTCCATTTGGAATGCCGTCTTATTGTTTCCTTGACATATCGACATGACGCGTAGCGCACGTATGCTTCCATTTTGATTGCCGCTTGTGGTTCCCTTTTGGACATACCGACACGACGCGACGCACGTATGCTTCCATTTGAATTGTTAATACAACTTTCGCATCGTAGGACTTGGTGCAGTGTACTTCTGGTGTTATCATATCATAGATCGCGGCAGCTGAGGCGCATTCCACGCATGATTGATGTGGGTGTGAGACCACGACTTGATATAATCGATATGTGTGTATCGTAGTTTGGTTATCATTCATGTCTCCCGCTTTATATAGATCGCTATGATTTCATTTACGATTTTTGATTTCACATACTTGGTACTGTAATCGACCTCCTCGGGCCGCGTTCATGCCGCAGAGGTACATCGGTCGTGGATCCTCGCCTTAGGATCACGTCAACGTATTGGGAAGCTCCGCTTCTCCGAGGCTTATCTTTTGCATGTGTTCCCCGAGTTGTAGGTTCTTGTACATTCGTGGTATGGCGGGCCCCGTCCGTCATAGTTGTTGTAAATCTTAGAGGTCTGTAGTAATCACAGGCGTGGTTTGTAAAAGGATAACTGTTCGTTTTATGTATATATACCAAGGCAACCATTGGGTTGGCTTGCTTATTTATTATGTCTCTCATTCATGTGTAAAGTTTTTATTTCATTTTTTCTCGATGTTGTATCACCAGGTGCCCGGTAAGGCACGATCCACGCCCGGTTCGGGCGTTATATACAACCTATGCGTTACGCGAGACTATGCGAGCAGCGGTATGCTCCAGGATTGATCATTCCGGTGTTTAGCCCGACGCGGGATTCTACGCGGTCTGCCGAGACTACGCGGTCTTTCGAGGCTACGCGGCTGCGGAGCCTAGCGGATGCAGGGGTTGGCTGCCCCGTCGCGGAATACCTGCGGTCCAGATGTGACCTATGCGATCGCGGAAGTCCAGACTAGGCACGCAGAATGATACTATGGGCGATTGGCCTTGCTTGATCATTCGCGCCTAGAATAGACCTGCTCTGCTTTTCCTATTATCGTTGTTGTTTGTGATGTGCACTATGTGCAATTGAATCGATTGTATTTGTGAAAAGGTTTTAAATACTTTGATTTCATTTCGCTTCTTTATAGTTTCACATACTTGGTACTGCAGATCGACCTCCTTCGGGCCGCTCATGCCGCAGTAAAGGCAAGCAGTGCTAGATCCGCATCCTTAGGATCCTGCATGCGTGTCGGAGCTCCATCTTCTCCGAGGCTCTACTGGGTATGATCTCCCGTTGTAGATAGTTTTGTATAGCCAGTATGGCGGGCCCCGTCCCGCCATAGTTGTATATTTTCCTTAGAGGTCAGAGCCATGTTGTACGCTTTGATGTAATCACAACCATGTTTTTATATATATATGCCGAAAGGCGACGTTTCACATAATCGTGTCTTATTTTACAAATCGTTTATGTCTTGTTTTATATTCCGCTGATTACTCTGATGTATGACTACTTGGGTGCCCCGGTAAGGCACCAGTCACGGGCCCCGGAATGGGTCGTGACATATAGCCTCCTGATTATAGGTGTGGTGCACAACACACCGATAATCAAGACTCTACTAGATACGGTCTGTAGACACTTTCCGAGGATTAACTGCTCTGATACCACTTTTGTCACGACTCGCCCGGTTCGTGGATCGTGCCTTACCGGCACCCAAGTAGACATACATCGAGTAATCAGGAATATAAAAACAAGACATAAAACAAATGTAAATTGAGATACGCTTATCTGAGAAAAGTCGCTTTCTGATATATATATAAAGAATGAACAGCTACATCCCAACTTTACAACATGACTACGCACTTAGGAATGTAACAACTATGGCGGACAGGCCCCGCCATACCGAATGTACATATATCTACAACATCGTGAGAACCATACCAAAAGTCGAGCCTCCGGAGAAGATGAAGCTCCTGACACCAAAGCAAAGATCCTAAGGATGCGGATCTAGCACATGTTTGCCCTTACTCGCGATGAACGCACTCCAGGAGGTCAAGACAACAGTACCAAGTATGTGAAATCAGTAGCATCAAGTAAAATCAAAGTATTTAAAACCATTTGCAAATACAACCATTAATCGCATATAGTGCCACAACATAAACAAGAGCAAAATAGATATAATGTAACCGGTCTTTTCTAGGCCGCTAATGATCGGGCAAGGCAAATCGCCCATAGTATCATTATGCGCCTAATCTCGACTTCCCGCAGTCCGCATAGGTCACACACGACTGCATGAGGTATTCTCGTGACGGATAGCTAACCCCTGCACTCCTCGACTCCCGCAATCGCATAGTCACATAGACCGCGTAGTCACATTGCATCGCATAGGCATCCCCGTGACGGATAAAACACCCGAATGATAGATCCTCGAACTCCCGCACTCGCATAGTCACACAGATCGCATAGTCAGATAGACCGCATCGCGGTGGCAAGCCCTGTATAACAAGTCAAGGGGGTAGGTGATATAATAACAGTACAACGGTATTAACGTTTAACAACGTAAGCACAACAAGAATAACATCACAAGACACTAACACACGTAGTATCATAACATGTTTACTTATCAAACCATCTTACTACATTTTGTAGAAGTCAATACAAGATTTTCATAAACAAATAAGTAAAACCGTTCCTTTTATCTTTCTTAAGTCGTTATACCTAACTTCCCATAAAGCTAGTATAACTCTTAAGCTTTCTGTTTAAAAATCAAGTATTACTCTTCTTTCGAAAATGATTCATAATTCTTTTGAAATACTTCAAGGTTCTTATTATTTAGACTCAAGTCGAAAGACGTTAAGTAAAACCATGTTCGCTAACACACGACGCTCACCGCATTATATATATATATTTTAAAATATCATGCTCAAGGGATAGGAAGAATCACATACCTCCTACGAAATCCACCGCTAAGTCGAATATGTCGCGCGTTGGAGAATCAACCTATAATAGTCGACACGCCTATCAATGTCTAGACTACTCGTAGACTATTCTAAGCAGAGGGTTCTCTATTCTACGAAAAATGGGCAGCACTTCCTACCTCCAAGCTACACAAGTTCATCAGAATACAAATCCTTATGTAAGTACGTTCAATCTTCTTTATTATACTGATGTGATTTCAATAATTCTATTCTGTAATATCCTTCAATGTAATTACGATTCAATTCTCTTTTTAATATCCTTCTATATAACTTTGTACTATTTCTATACTACTACAGATGTGATCTCCAATACTATAGAAGGATAAGATTATTTACCTCGATAAGCCCAAAATTATCCAAGTTAAATGTCGATCCCGAGCAAGGTTTAGCTCTAACTGAAAGCTCCAATCGCCTCCAAGAAACCCTTAGAAGTTTCTAAACAACTTCTACTTAATACTATAAGTGATTTGGGCTAGGTATTGGAATAGTAACTACACTAGAAGGCAACTTTCTACAAAGAGGGGGTATTCTCTACCAAGCCACTAGGCTGTAGGGGAAGAGGGTTGGTACAAAAACACTACAAGCGGAGAGGAGGATTTTGAGACTTAGAGAATTGTGTTTGTGGACGAAGAAAACCTTCAAGTTAGTGGTATTTATAGGCCAACCAATGGCCAAGATGAAGGCAAGTGGAGGGCAAGTGGAGGTGGGGATTCACCCAAGTGTCCTTATCCATCTACTACACAAAAATATCCTACCTAACCTTGACTAAAGCAAGGCCACAAAATCGCCCAAATTTGCCCATGTTGTTGCTCCACTGGCGGTGACAAGTGTCACCTCTCGTTGGTCTAAAATATTTCATCTTTCGGAAAAATCCGCAAAAATAATAAATGATATAGCCGTAATTTTCCCTACGCAAGTTTTGGAAAACGTTTCGTCGGAAAACTATTCTTTTAGTGGGTTGTGCACAAATTTTCGTCCCTATGCCTACTTTAAGGCTCAAACTTTTGTACGTACGCCCTTACGTACATACTCTGGAAATACGGGGTATAACAAAATAGTGATGGTGCACACTTTGGATTTGTTTTCTCATTTGGCATATGATGGATGGATATGTGTGTGCGAGGTATTAGGGCCTTAGGTGGCATAATTAAGTTTCATTAAGTGTAGTTTTGTGAGACTATACCGAGAAATATTAGATTGACTCCGAAGGAACATTCGGGGACGAATGTTTCTAAGGGGTGAAAAATGTTACACCCCGAAATTCCAGGACATGTTTATAAGAACATACGTAAGAACTCAAATGTTAAGAATCGAGACTAGTATAAATTTATCTAATTATGGAAATGTCGAAACGGAATATCATGACGAGGGCTTACACGTGTCACCCCTCCCCCTTAATTGGTATTAGACGAAATGGACATGGACTCTCAACCCCCATTTCTGAATGTAATTCGAAATTGCGCAAGTGAATTGTCACGACCGACCCAAGCTCACGATCGTGCCCTACCCGCACCCTTTGGTAAACATCGAGAATAGCAGTGAACATACACAACTAAAAAAAATACTTAAACATAAATTAACAACAGGCTAGCCGATAAGGCCACCTTCCGTAAAAATATACTCAATCTAGTAATAGAACAGTACATTTTTTTCTTTACAACCCAATCCACAATGCGACTACGCACTTAAGAATAACAACTCAAGTGACAGGCCCCGCCATACCCCGAATGTACAATAACCGATAATACCGTGGATAAGCCTCCGAGTAAAGGAGCTTCAACAGCGAGCAAAGTGATCCTAAGAGCGAGGATCAAGAACTTGTACTTTACTCATGCATGAACGCACTCGGCGAGGTCGACAACATGTACCAAATATGCAAAACTGAAAGTATTGTAATGAAATCATAAGTCTAAAATAAAACTAGAGACATGTATGATAACTCAATTAACAGTACACTGTGTCTTACTAACAATGAGAGTAAATAGGTGTATACTTACAATATAAAGTAGGAAGCTCACGATCAAAACAGGACCACTGTCGCAAAGATCATTAAGCAATCCTATTCCCGGGACTATTTCACGCATAGATCGCGTGGACCCGCATGAGGTATTCTCGCATGAGACTATTTCACCCGCATAAGCCCTTACGGACTCGCACGAGGTATTCCTCGCATAGGTGGACCCGCCCGCACGGGACTATTTCACCCGCATAAGCCCTACGGACTCGCACGAGGTATTCCTCGATCGTGGGTAGCAAATCCACTAAATATGCAATGCCACAAACCCGGAACGACCCGCAATTATTAATGAACTACTAGCACAAATCCGCTATCACACGAACATAAGCACTACCGCATCATACAATATATAAGCAAGTTAAGCAATCCCTAACTTCTTATTATTCTGCTTCATATACACTCTCATTTTAGTTTACTTAAGGCACTAACATGTTCTTTATAAAAATCGAATTTAACCCAAAGTACTACGTACTTCTATTCTTTCAAAATGACTCATTTCATTATAAAACTTCCAAGATACTAATAACCGTAGTATCAAGTTACAATTTCTTTTTCAAGACAAGTCACAATACTTTTAGAAATAAAATTAGGCTTCTAAATCAAGTGACTTTCTCTCGTAAAGCCTTAGGCAATTGATGCCTTTAAATCAAATTGCTTTTCAAATAAATCAAGCCATTTATCTTTCCATAAAGCCAATATAACCAACTCCCATAAAGTCGTTATTTTCACTTTATACCTAAGTCAAGTACAATTTCCTATCCAAGTGGACTTATACGCTTAAAACGAAACAAGTGTCACATTCTTTAAAACTCTTCAAGTCCCTTAACATGCTTAAATTACTTAAGAGTAAACCATTCTCTTATTAACTTTCCATAAAGCTATTATAACCAACTTCCCATAAAGCCGTTATACTAGCCTTATACATTAGCAATTTACATTTTTCCTTATAACCAAGAGACTTAAACTTTCCAACAAACAAGTATTAAAATACTTTCAACATACTTAAAGTCTCTTAACTTTTGAAAATCAAGATATCCTTATTATTTAATCAAGTGAGTTAATTCCCTAACTCAAACAACTTGGGCATTCTTAAAATAAGCCAAGGATAAGAAATAGACTAGATTTGTCAAAAATCTTGTACGTCTACCGTACTATACATTTACAACTTAATCATGCTTAAGAGATAAGAAAGTTCCACATACCTCTTCGGTTTAATCCACTTGCTAAGTCCAAACGCCGTACGTAGTATGTCAACCTATAATGACCATAGTACGTCTATTAACTTCTAGTTTCAAACGTAGAATGTTCCAAGTGCAAGTCACTAAATTCTATGGAAAATCGGACAGCACTTCCTTTGTTTTTACTAACTTTGCCACCTTTTTCAAGGCCGAATACAATAACCAAACAGCCCCAATTGGCTCACCACAATTTATAAGGTAGTTCAATACAAATGAATAACCAAACAGCCCCAATTGGCTTACCACAAACGATAACAAACTAGTCTAAACTATAATGTCAATTCGGCAATTAGGCAACAATACAAATCGTTTCCAATTCCTTTTTAATCCAAGTGGTTTAGTATAACATGATATCAAGCCGCAATTGATTACAACTACTACAATCCTCAAGTAGGTAAATATGCGACGATTCTAATTAACGACAAAAATTGTATTTCAATTTCAAAAGGCTAATCATGTCCTTTTCGGTTCTAGGCTTCTACGATCCATGTCACTTATCAAACTTCATAACACAAATCACATGATCACTTATAACTTATCATAACATGAAATCTTCAATTACAAAAGTAAAACGAAGATTATACCTCAATTAGCCCAATTATGATCCAAGATCACAAGTCGCTCCTTAGCAACTTTAGCTCCTCCTTTCGACGTTCCAATCCACTCCAAGCAACCCTTAGAAGCTTATAAAAGACTCATCTTCAAGTTTCAACTTCAAAGTTGAATAACCCTTTAGGTTTACGCCTTGCGACTAATATGAAAACACCAATTTTCAGGGATCTTTCTATTGAGAAACACTTACTATACCCTTAGGTACCTTGGTTTAAGGTGGGGGAATTATTGGATAACAATTGAAATTTTTCCCTTCAAACCCTAAGCCTAAGCCGAGAGCCTCTATTGAGTTCTTCAAAATTTTTGTAAAATTTGTCTAAGTGTTTTGCCTTGTCTTGCACTAGTATACATATATAACAAGATGGAGGGTCAAGATTAGAACAAATGGGTGGTTAGGATGCACTTCACAAGGATCAAGCCAAGTGGCATTGACGTGGTCAACAATGTCAAGCTCTTGCCTTTGCAAGACTTGATCTTTTAAATTATGGTCAAATGACCATTTCCCCCATGTCAATTTCGTCCAAGAGTATTAAGGGGGGGTGACACGTGTCGCCCTCCCGTTCGTCGCAATATTTCATTTTCCGACAAATTCCAAAATTCCGATAAATTTTACTCGTCTCAAATCTTAACATTTGAGTTCTTATGTACGTTCCTAGAAACATATCCTGAAATTTCCGGGGTGTAACATTCTTCCCCCCTTAGAAACATTCGTCCCCGAATGTTCTTTCGGGAGTCAACTTAAAGATAGCGACATAGTCTTCTTTTA
The DNA here is from genome assembly GCA_029844215.1 of Przewalskia tangutica. Classification (NCBI taxonomy): domain Eukaryota; kingdom Viridiplantae; phylum Streptophyta; class Magnoliopsida; order Solanales; family Solanaceae; genus Przewalskia; species Przewalskia tangutica. The sequence goes on along the minus strand of CM056737.1, from coordinate 43,403,133 downwards.
CAACCCCTACATATCAATAATACCACACGAGGCCTCATAACAATACACATACTAAAATGTCAAGCTGAACCCCATGTGCCAATGTCGACATCCGCATAAAGCTTCACGACTCTAAGCTTACTAATAATCTTTCCTGATAAGCTTCGCTTATCCACGCACTCAATCAAGTCCGACCAAGTAATCGAACCTCGCCATGTCGAACCATCCAACCGGCGATCTACACTTCTTACATACAAGGCCTCCTACAGGGCCATCTAAAAACTGGAAGGGTATCTGTTATCGTACGTAACAAGAAAAGAGGCAATTAACCTTCCCGGCTATTCCTGAAATCAAAAACACAGGCCCGCAACCTATCCTCAAATGCCTGGATAGTACGCTCTGCCTGACCGTCGGTCTGAGGGTGTAATGCACCACTGAGACTCACCTGTGTCCCTAAAACCCTTCTGAAAAACCTCCAGAAGTTATCTGTAATCGAGCTCATCTGTCGGACATCATAAACGTAGGGACCCCGTGCAGTCTCACAATCCCCCCTGCTATACATGCTAGCATAAACCTCAGCCGAGTAAGTGGTCCCAATCCGAAAGAACACGGCTGGTTTCGCCCCAATTACCACACTTGACCCTGCGAGTCGTACATTTCCTCCAGTGCGATGCCACCTGTAACAAGATCCATATTAATTACCTCTCATATCTAGGTTGGGATTTCAATCGCTGCAATAGCCCACTGGCTTCGGTACACAACCATGACTGCTACTAATTCGACACTAAGCAAGAACTCCGCCATGTCCCTTTTTCCATCATCTTACCCATACATACATCCGAGGTCACGACACAACTTAGTCGACCTCGAATGCAGGCGAGCAATAAGACTGTCGCCTCTCCCTAAAACTCCTGACTAGTCCCGCAAAGACCGGTACATGCAATCTATCTCATCTCACAAAGACATCCGTGCTACTCAAACAGCTCTTCTCTCGAGAGTCGTATCTCGATATCAGATCATAACTCGATCCTCATCATCACCTCTTTACTTCCTCAACGATGGAAGACTCGGCAACCTCTGATCGTAACTTCATTAACCTTGAAACAAATAATCGAACCCTTAGGCTTGGTAATCAAGAATCTTACAGACTACATCCTGCCTATCTGTCGCCTAACGCGTATCACCCTTAGTCCACCACAAAGAGTATCTCAGAATCGTTTCGCTTTCCCGGATGGTATAGATATCAATAACACAATCCTTGAGTAACTCTAACCACCATCTGTCGCAAATTCTATTGCCTCATCTGCGAGATATACCGAGGCTTTTGTGGTCTGCATAAGTATCCACGAAGTCAGATATACATCCGCCTCAAATCTTCAAGGCATGATTTAACGCCACAACTTTAAATCGTGAGTGGCGCACTTCCTTTCCGCTTCCCTAACTACCGGGAAAACATAGGCTCTATCCTTCCGGTTGCGTCAAGACACAACCCAGCCCAACACCCAACGTGTTATCAATATAACCTAACCTCTAGTCTCACAGGGAGGTTAGAATCAGAGTCGTGGTCAACTTATCTTCCAATAACTGAAACCTTTCTCATTCTTACGAAATATTCGTGTCATTAATTTCAAATATGGTTCTTGTTTCCTTTTCTCTGGGCAATCAAACTTGGTCATTAACTTAGACTTAATTCCTTTGCTTGCCTCATGGCTAAGACTTACAATCAAACACAATTTAGGGGAAGATTTCCTTGATTGTCAAGTAGTAACCCGATTATTTCCTCACCAAGCAGAGCTTATAGTCAGTATTTAACCTCAATTCACTAATTGCATACCCAATGACTTGTCAAGATTTCCTATCGCTCGAGTGTCTACTGCCTCTCCCCGTAGTTATTTCACGTTGTCCCGATCTCCTATCCTCCGTAACTTCTTACTATCTTTCTTGTCGACAGTGTTACCACATTTCCTCGGCGTTCTTCGCCCATTATCTACTAATGGTCTTTACACTCGTCTGTAATCATGACTCGTGCAACTTACATTTATATCTTTACAATACTTCCTCGACCAATTAAATGCGTCGTTTCTTTATTACTCCAACCCAACACTTTTTCCACGGTTATCCACAATCAGTAACCTATGGTACGACGACATCAAGACCTTACCCTTATATCCTTCGTCTAACAACATGGGTACACGTAACCCCACAATACGCAAAACTGTCCTTTTACGTGGGGAAGAGAACTTATCTCCCTTACTTAAACTTTCCTTAGAGTCACAACCCTAATCACAGGGTCCTCTTGCGGTCCAATAATTATCTAATCATCACGCACCGCATTTAAGTTCGTGTAGATTTTCCAACCTACCAAAGATGCCCTCACTTTCCAAGCAAAGACTGTACTTATTTCTTTCTTGCCTTGCACATTTTCCTGAAATTATCCAGAAGGTCGTGGCCCTGACCGCCACCCTGCACCAACTCCAAGTACTTCCAAGGGCACTTAACATAAATTCCTTCAAATTCATTTATCACATACTTCTCGCTAATTTACCCCAGTGAACAAGTCACACGGACTTAAAAAGAAAACAACGATGCCAAAGAAGGAAGGATAATTCATCGTTACTACCACTTATCTCCTTTCACTGAAAATCACCACCGTAAAACCGAATCGAGTCAATCTCTCTTCACTAACGTTGGCATAACAAGAGGCCAACTAGCCCGAACTCATAATGACCTCACTGTCATTGGCATAACTGCTGGTCCAACGACTTTATCGTTACCGCAATTATTATCTACCGCCGGCTACCACCCAACACTCACGTGTAGTCACTCGAAAGGTTCTCATGGATTCAGCTTTATTTCTTTACACTTGGTTGCTCTCTCTTTCTCACTCGCACTCTTTTCCCGCATCTCAAACTTATTTTAGCGTCGCACATAGCCTTCATCGATCCGGTCTCCAATATTTGGAGTTACTAAATTAAACAATACAAGGCCCATTCCGCCGCAACTGTTCCGGTGGAATGCGCCCACGAACCCATAAACGATTAACTAGACTTGGGCCTTACACCCTCGTGACCCTGTCACGTAGCGGGACTACTACCAACTAATCCCATTTCATTTCAAGATATGGGGCGACCCTTAATAGATCCCCAACCCGACTCGACGTCGCACTTAACTCTTACTCCTGCGACTTAACTTTACTACCCGAGAAGGCCTTATATACCTAAGGTCTCGACGGTTATCACATTCTCAGGCTCGCAATTTCCATGCTCCAAGCCTAACTTATCAGCCCCCCGTAACCGGGTACAAAAACTTCTCGTAAAATCATAGCCGTGTTGTCTTGACCACAACAACTATACTTTCTTCGTCCGATCTCGCCTGCACAATTCCCTTAAGCATACCACGTGAGCTTAAGCCGCTAACATAGTCTTCCACTTAGTCTCTTAATTAACTTCTTAAGGGTCCATTACATTCTCACACATCTCATCATCACCTAATTATCTCAAATTAGCACGTGAAACCTTGATGAGAGTTCCTTAATGCCATACCTTCCTGTATTTATTTAGTCCTTACCTAATCTCGTAATCTAAAATCATCCTAGGCAACACACATGTGACCCCCAAACATAAATCCGTATAGTTGTATGTCACAATACCAACTATACTACAAACATTACCAACCTGGATACGCAATCCACATAATCCTTCCTGGGTCACTGCTGCCTTTCTCGTAGCTGCAAACAATCATAACTTGTTAGGGAAAGACGACCCTAACCATACAGCTCTATCGCACGATCTTAGAGTGAGAAGAATGGAAACCAATCCTAAATGTCCTGCAGCCTCCTGATTATAGATGTGGTGCACAACACACCGATAATCAAGACTCTACTAGACACGGTCTGTAGACACTTTCCGAGGACTAACTGCTCTGATACCACTTTGTCACGACCCGACCCCGGGCCCGCGACTGGTGCCCTACCTGGGCACCCCTTTCGGTAAACATCAGAGAATAGCAGCGGAACATACACAACTAAAAAAAATACTTAAACATAAATTAACAACAGGCTAGCCGATAAGGCCACCTTCCGTAAAAATATACTCAATCCAGAAATAGAACAGTACATTTTTTTCTTTACAACCCAATCCACAATGTGACTACAGACCTCTAAGAATAACAACTCTGGCGGGACAGGGCCCCGCCATACCCCTGAATGTACAATAACCGACAATACCAGGGATAAGCCTCCGGAATAAAGGAGCTTCTCAACAGCTGAACAGTGATCCTAAGAGCGAGGATCAAGAACAGACTTTACTCGCGGCATGACGCAAGCCCCGAAGGAGGTCGATAACATGTACCAAATATGCGGCCCGAAATCAGCATCAGAATGAAATCATAAGTCTAAAATAAAGCGGAGACATGTATGATAACTCAATTAACGATCAGGCCTTACTAACAATGAGAGTAAATAGGTGTATACTTACAATATAAAGTAGGAAGCTCACGATCAAAACAGACCAATGTCCACGTGTCATTAAGCAATCCTATTCACGGGACTATTTCACCCGCATAGATCGCGTGGACCCGCATGAGGTATTCCTCGCATGACTATTTCACCCGCATAAGCCCTTACGACTCGCACGAGGTATTCCTCGCATAGGTTGGACCGCCCGCGTGGGACTATTTCACCCGCGATAAGCCCTACGGACTCGCACGAGGTATTCCTCGCATCGTGGGTAGCAAATCCACGGAAATATGCAATGCCACAAACCCGGAATGACCGCAATTATTACCGAACTACTAGCACAAATTCGCTATCACACGTAACATAAGCACTACGGTTTATCATACAATATATAAGCAAGTTAAGCAATCCCTAACTTCTTATTATTCTGTTTCATATACACTCTCATTTTAGTTTACTTAAGGCACTAACATGTTCTTTATAAAAATCCGGGAATTTAACCCAAAGTACTACGTACTTCTATTCTTTCAAAATGACTCATTTCATTATAAAACTTCCAAGATACTAATAACCGTAGTATCAAGTTACAATTTCTTTTTCAAGACAAGTCACAATACTTTTAGAAATAAAATTAGGCTTCTAAATCAAGTGACTTCTTCTCTCAGAAAGCCTTAGGCAATTGATGCCTTTAAATCAAATTGCCTTTCAAATAAATCAAGCCATTTATCTTTCCATAAAGCCAATATAACCAACTCCCCATAAAGTCGTTATTTTCACTTTATACCTAAGTCAAGTACAATTTCCTATCCAAGGGACTTATACGTTTAAAACGAAACAAGTGTCACATTCTTTAAAACTCTTCAAGTCCCTTAACATGCTTAAATTACTTAAGAGTAAACCATTCTCTTATTAACTTTCCATAAAGCTATTATAACCAACTTCCCATAAAGCCGTTATACTAGCCTTATACATTAGCAATTTACATTTTTCCTTATAACCAAGAGACTTAAACTTTCCAACAAACAAGTATTAAAATACTTTCAACATACTTAAAGTCTCTTAACTTTTGAAAATCAAGATATCCTTATTATTTAATCAAGTGAGTTAATTCCCTAACTCAAACAACTTGGGCATTCTTAAAATAAGCCAAGGATATCAAATAGACTAGATTTGTCAAAAATCTTGTACGTCTACCGTACTATACATTTACAACTTAATCATGCTTAAGAGATAAGAAAGTTCCACATACCTCTTCGGTTTAATCCACTTGCTAAGTCCAAACGCCGTACGTAGTATGTCAACCTATAATGACCATAGTACGTCTATTAACTTCTAGTTTCAAACGTAGAATGTTCCAAGTGCAAGTCACTAAATTCTACGGAAAATCGACAAAGACTTCCTTTGTTTTTACTAACTTTGCCACCTTTTTCAAGGCCGAATACAATAACCAAACAGCCCCAATTGGCTCACCACAATTTATAAGGTAGTTCAATACAAATGAATAACCAAACAGCCCCAATTGGCTCACCACAAACGATAACAAACTAGTCTAAACTATAATGTCAATTCGGCAATTAGGCAACAATACAAATCGTTTCCAATTCCTTTTTAATCCAAGTGGTTTAGTATAACATGATATCAAGCCGCAATCAATTACAACTACTACAATCCTCAAGTAGGTAAATATGCGACGATTCTAATTAACGACAAAAATTGTATTTCAATTTCAAAAGGCTAATCATGTCCTTTTCGGTTCTAGGCTTCTACGATCCATGTCACTTATCAAACTTCATAACACAAATCACATGATCACTTATAACTTATCATAACATGAAATCTTCAATTACAAAAGTAAAACGAAGATTATACCTCAATTAGCCCAATTATGATCCAAGATCACAAGTCGCTCCTTAGCAACTTTAGCTCCTTCTTTCGACGTTCCAATCCACTCCAAGCAACCCTTAGAAGCTTATAAAAGACTCATCTTCAAGTTTCAACTTCAAAGTTGAATAACCCTTTAGGTTTACGCCATGACTAATACTAAAACACCAATTTTAGATCTTTCTATTGAGAAACACTTACTATACCCTTAGGTACCTTGGTTTAAAGTGGGGGAATTATTGGACAACAATTGAAATTTTTCCCTTCAAACCCTAAGCCTAAGTCGAGAGCCTCTATTGAGTTCTTCAAAATTTTTGTAAAATTTGTCTAAGTGTTTTGCCTTGTCTTGCACTAGTATACATATATAACAAGATGGAGGGTAAAGATTAGAACAAATGGGTGGTTAGGATGCACTTCACAAGGATCAAGCCAAGTGGCATTGACTTGGTCAACAATGTCAAGCTCTTGCCTTTGCAAGACTTGATCTTTTAAATTATGGTCAAATGACCATTTCCCCCATGTCAATTTCGTCCAAGAGTATTAAGGGGGGTGACACGTGTCGCCCTCCCGTTCGTCGCAATATTTCATTTTCTGACAAATTCCAAAATTCCGATAAATTTTTACTCGTCTCAAATCTTAACATTTGAGTTCTTATGTACGTTCTTAGAAACATATCCTGAAATTTCCGGGGTGTAACATGAATGGAGCAAATTGGTCCACCGAGAGAATGGGGACAAAGGGATCCCCAAGTATCGTACCGGAAAGCTACCAATGGCGAATCCCACTCTGGACAATATCAAGTCACGAACTGTAATATGCACTCCCGCTAAGTAGACAGAGGATTTAGACGGGTTAAGAGTTAGCCCTGAGACAGCCTCCAACTCTTCCAGACAATTCATAAGAATCCCAACTGAAGATATATCTCCTTTGGCAAAAAGCATGAGGTCGTCCGCAAATGCAAGATGAGTAATGCCCAATCTCTTGCACTTTGGAAAATATGAGAAGGCTCTTGCCTCAGCCTTCATTTTAAGCATCCTTGAGAGGTATTCCATGCACAAGATAAAGAGAGTGGGGGACATAGGATCACCTTGTCTTAGGCCGCGCTTTCCTTTGAAGTATCCATGTAGCTCACCGTTGATAGAAAGGGAGAACGAGGTTGAGCTAACACATTCCATGCTCCAACTTATAAATCTGTCTGGAAATTTTAGACTTCTTAGTACCAATTCAAGGAAACTCCAAGAGACTGTATCAAATGCTTTCCGAAGGTCCACCATAAGCATACATCTTGGTGATACTCTGGCTCTATTAAAACCTCTCACAAGCTCCTGTGCCACATATACGTTGTCCATCATGTTTCTCCCTTTCACAAAAGCCCCTTGGGATTTGTCAATTAGAGAAGGAAGAATCAATGCCATTCTGTTAGCTAGAATCTTTGTGATGATCTTATAGACCACATTAGTCAATCCGATGGGCCTAAAATCATTTACCTTAGGATCATGATCAGTCTTCGGTAGTAGGGTAATGATGGTATGATTCACCTGCTTCAAAAGAACTCCAGTAGAGAAGAACTTTTGGACACTTCTTACAACATCATGGCCCACATCTCTCCATCTATTTTTGAAGAAGGCAGCCGAATAACCATCCGGTCCAGGTGCCTTGTCATTGCCTATATCAGAAAGAGCTTCCCAAATCTCCTTTGGGGTGATGAAATGCAAAAGGTCAGAATCTCTCCTCTTCACTTAGCTTCGGGCCATAGTTGAACACTTCAGGATCGAAGTTGGTAGTAGATCGGGATGTACCTAATAGATCCTTGTAAAATTCAACAAGCAACTTCCTAACTTCTCCTGGTGATGTAGTGATAGTACCATTGGCTTTAACAAGAAAGTTGATTGAGTTCCTGACATTACTCCTCTTGATCAGGCTATGAAAGTATTTGGAGCATCTATCACTTCCAATCAAGTGTTTCTGCCTTGACTTCTGTCTTATGAAGTGTCTTTCTGCTTCCAGTAAGGTGTTTGCTCTAGCTCTTGAGGACTTAACCTTGGCTTTTAGCTCCTCGTCAAAGGGATTTTCCATGTGTGCATTGATAGCCTCCTTAAACTCCATGTTTTCCCCTTTTGCTCTTTGTTCAATACCCCCAAAGTCACTTATGTTCAATGCCCTTAATGGTTGCTTCAAGGCTTTCAATTTTGAGGCTAGGACGAATTGAAGCGATTCCCAATATGTCTTGTCTCCAACATGAAGTCATTATGTCCTCGAATTTGGGTGAAAGCCACATATTCATGAACTTGAAAGGACGTTTCCAACATTATAGGATCTGATAACCGTGGCTATCACAGGACAGTGGTCCGAGACAGGTTTCATAGGCAAGAAATTGGTCGTGCATTCCAGGGTCAAATCACTCCAATTTTGATTCATCAACACTCTATCAAGCTTGGACCAAATCAAACCATTTGTCCAAGTGTAGAAGGAACCGGAAGAAGAAGTGTCTTCTAGTCCATGAATTCCAAATCTCAAGATCCTAAGTGCACGTAAGGCGTGAGGAGGACCCCCCGCCTTATCATGTGGGTAGCAATAAGTGTTGAAATCTCCCATAATCATCCAAGGCTTAGTGATGCCAATGCCCAAGTGAGTAAGGTGATGCCAAAGCTTCCTTCTGTCTGAGATGCTATAAACTGGGTACACAAAGGTGACAAGGAAGGACACTTGTGTTATATTGCAACTTGCCTGGACATGGATTTTCTGAGAGTCCATTCCAAGCACTTCGCAGCAGACCCTGGAGGGATCCCATAGTAATAGCATTCTTCCGCCATTAATGAGTTCCAAATTGGAGCAAAAGTTCTGTCACGACCCGAACCCGGGCCCGTGACTGGTGCCTTACCCCGGGCACCCTAGTGATACAACATCAGAGAAAATCAGCGGAAATAAAAACATGAACATGAATTAAGAGACAAGATAAATAAACAGGCCAACCAAAACAGTTGCCTTCATCATATATATACATAAATACCCGAACAGTTATCCCTTTTTACAAACCACGCCTTGCAAGTGCTCTGCACTCTAAGATTTTTTTACAACGGTATGATGGACGGGGCCCTCCATACCCACGAATGTATACGAATCTCTGCATACGTGGTAACATACCAAAAGATAAGCCTCCAAGAAATGGGGCTTCCGACACGCTGAATCTGATCATGGTGAGGATCCACAACCGATGTACTTCCACTGCGGCGTGAACGCAGCCGAAGGAGGTCGATAACAGTACCAAGTATGTGAAATCAGAAAAGGCATAAATGAAATCATAATAGTCTATATAAAGCGGAGACATGTATGATAACCGGATGAAATACGTGACCGCCCATCTCGGGACTCGGTGTAAAATCGGATGAGATCGTGACCGCCCATCTCGGGACTGGTGTAAAATCGATGAGATACGTGACCTCGCCATCTCGTGGGACTCGGTGTAAAATCGGATGAAATACGCGGACTTCGCCCATCGTGGGACTCGGTGTATAATCGATGGAATACGTGACTCGCCCATCTCGTGGGACTTGTATAATCAAATGAAATCGTGACCGCCCATCTCGACTCGGTGTATAATCGCTCATAATAATTCAACCGGCCCTCCATCGAGAGACGCGGGGTACAGAAATACAACAAAGGCTATCACAACGACATAGGCAAGTTTCACAACAACAAGCATAGGCAAGCTTCACAACAACAAGCATAGGCAAGCTTCACGACAACTCAAAGTACTTTCATTTTATGCCAAAGTCCGGGTTTTAACCCTAAAGTACTACATACGTTAAGCCCTTTTAAAAGAGATACATTCCTTTTATAAAAGTCACCCGATACCCGTAGTATAAAACTAGAGTAATTCACATTATTAAGTAAACCAGAACACTTTCTTTTTAAAATCAAGTACCAACATTCTTTTCCTAAAGTTCCGGTTTGCCTAATTACAAATGCTCAAGTTTCTCATTTCAGAACGTGTTTAAGAGTTCATAGTTTTAATCCTTTAAAACATAATTCTCCTTTAAACGTTTTGAGAAACATATGTCTTATATGTGAGTAGGTTATTCTTGTTTATAAACAATCTTATTAAGCAACCATGATCTAGGAAATGTAATATCATTTTGTCTCATCTTAGCTTCTATGCAGATGGAGGTTTCTACTGGTTTTAATAATACTTCTTTAGTCAATACATTTTCCTTTTATTAACGCTGCAGTGGTTTGTCGATACACATTCGATTTCCAAATCAAGAAAACATTCTTAAGCCGTTATACCTAACTTCCCATAAAGCTAGTATAACTCTTAAGCTTTCAAAACCAGTAATACTCATTCTTTCAAAACGATTCATAAATCTTTTGAAATGCTTCAAGTTCTTTATTAACACATATCAAGCCGCTATTATTCAAATCGATTACCTTTAAAAACCACAAAGTATGTGCTTATCCACATAAAGCTATTATAACCAACTTCCCATAAAGCCGTTATAACACTTTATGTTTTAAACCAATCAAATACATTTAGCACATGCGCCTACCGTACTACATAGTTCACACATATCATGCTAGAAGAGATAGGAAGAGGTTCACATACCTCGCGACGATTATCGACTAATAGCAAAACGCTCAAGTACCTCAAACCGCTTCGGCTACTCCTTAAGCCAAGTAGATCACGCCATACGCAGATTAACCTATAGAGGCCACAAGGCGCCTATTAACATCCTAGATCTCAATGTAGAATATTCTACGTAAAATTCGGCGACCTCCCCGCAAACGTAATCTCCTCCTCTATCGAGGCCGCCACCAAGCCAACCAGTGGGGTTTGCACGCCTAACCTGACGTGTACAATTCTACTCACAAGAATACTACACAAGTCTCTTTAATACACTCCTATGTAATTACGATTGATTCACTTATTAAAATTAGGGCTTAAGTCGCAAGACATTGCCGTAAGTATTATTCAGGCTTAAGTCAAAAGACATTGCCGCACAACTATGTTCAATTTCTATATATAGTATACTTAACTATATACTCCTACAACATGTAATTTCCAATTACAACAGAAGGTCAAGAATGTTTACCTCGATAAGCCCAAAATTATCCGAGTTTATATGTCGATCCTGAGCAAGGTTTAGCTCCTACTCCGTGCGCTCCAACCCGCTCCAAACAACCCTTAGAAGTTCTAACCAACTTCTACTTAACACTTCAACCGCCTATGAAGGTTTTCCTTAGGGTTTCGTTTTTGTGACTGAGGGAAGTATAATAGTATTTTCTGGGCTTTTGTATAAGTGTAACCTTGGGAATACTACAAGGTATTTGGGCCAAGGTATTCGGGCATTATAACAATACTAGGAGAGAATTTCTATACCACAAAGGGGGGTATTTATACGAGACAACTATGCTAGGGGTACCCATGCAAAAAACACCATGAGGAGGGGTTTCGCCAGAGGTTGGACGAGAACCACAAGAAGGGAGGGAAGGATTTCAAGACTTAGGCAATTTTTGGATGAAGAAGTTCATCAAGTTAGAGGGGTATTTATAGGTCAAGAAATGGCCAACCAATGGCCAAGATTCATCCAAGTGTTAGGCAAGTGTAAGGCCAAGATTAAGCCATGTGCTACCTTATCCATCTACCCAAAATATCCTACCTAACCCTTGACCACATTTTTTAGCACAAAAAAACGTGCCCAAGTCGTCCTCTTTGCCGTCCCTAGCTTCCAATGTGAGGGTGACACATGTCACCCTCCCGTTGGTCCAAAATGTTTCGTCTCTCGGAAAAATCCGCAAAAATAATAAATGACATAGCCGGAATTTTTCCTACGAAAGCTGTGGAAACGTTTCGTCGAAAAACGACTCTAATCGGGTGTTGTGTACAAATTTCGAATCTTGCCTAACTTAAGGCTCAAATTTTTATTATACGTACGCCCTCACGTACATACTCTGGAAATACGGGGTATAACAAGTTCCAAGCTTTGAATCTTAGAGTAGAGAAAGACTATGTCCTTGCCCTAGATAGTTTAGTTTCCAATAGACAAATCATAGCCGCATCATGCTGTTTTGTGATACTACACACTAGAGATTTCGTGGCTGCCCTATCCCTTTGTCCGCAAAGACCACGGACATTCCAACAAAGTATTTTCATTAGGAAACAAAGGAGGTTTTGTTAGCACCTCCGCGCTTTGCTGCCTTCGCCTTTCCACTGCCTTTCGGCACATTCTTCTTAGACAAAACTTCTTTCCATCCATCTTCTTTGTTGCTGGAAGCCATAGCATGTGGTACACTCAAGCTATGTTCCCCGCGTTCAAAGCTAACGTTACCGGACACAAGTTGAGCCTTTTCCGTAGCACCCTTGTATGTTTCTCCATCCAATGAAGGTGGCGGGTTCATAGGCACCCCAGAATCAGAATGTTTTGACTCATAACACATCCTAACATGTTGTGCACTGCCATGGTGAGAATTAGGCAGTGAGGACCTTGCTTGAGATTCCCGCAAACTTGATGGACCAGAATGACCCAAAACCGGAGGACCCGCGGCATGCGATGCTTCTCCCAAACTTCCGGTACCAGGAGGTGTTGTGTGCTCACTTTCTTCAATGTCCATCAAGTTATCAGCATTTTCGGGATGTTGAGAAGTTGGTGGATGAGGGGGAGGAGGGTTGGTTCCACCCGTACCTCTGTTGACCTCCAAACAAGTAGAATCTTCCTTATTGTTAGGGGGTACCTCAGTATTGCGATTTTTTGGAGCTTCTTCATTGTTGATATCATCCCTCAGCTTCCTACACTTCAAGTGGTTGTGTCCAAAAGCCGCACAATGATAGCAGAAGTCCGGGTAATTCTCATAGTTTACCCTTTGAGTATACCTACATTATCGGGAGTTTGACGACAAATTCCATTATTGGCTCCTTCACGACATCCACTTCTACTAGAACTCTTGCATAGTTCATTTTGACCTTTCCTTAGTATATTGGTCCGTAAAGAGGTTTTCCTACACGTGAAACAATCTTACTAAGGCGTTACCTCCAAATAGAAAGGAATGTCCGGAAAAGTGACCCAAATAGGAATGTCCATGAATAAATCATCCGTTATTAGAACTCCTTTATTGATAGCCTTGAGCATCATAGTTTTCCCGTAGACCATATAAGGGCCTCCGTGAAGTACATTAGTGCGCTCCTCCTCCGTCATGAATTTGAACACCGTCCAGCCTTTGCCATATGGTATAATATGACATTTAACTCCCCATCCTTTCACAATGGTATTCAATGCTTCTCTTCCCGGGAAGGGACCCGTGAAGCAACCTATTAGGCAATAGCCCCATGTTTCTATGAATGGAACTTCATCCTCAGCTTCTATATCTACTTCCGCCCCTTGTTGTTCAATAAATTGTAACTTCATACCTTTTGCCTCAATCCTAGTTCCCGCAAAGACTCAGCGTAAGTCTTGGGAGGGATGGTACCTTTGCCATGGTTTGGGGGAAGATTGCTATTAGCTGTAGCCGCGGTTGGAATTTGATGTTGTTTAGAAGATGCATTAGTGTGTAAATCATTGGGAGGTATTTCTGGAGGTATAGGCATAGGGGGATGGGTAGAAGGAATTGAGCTTGGGCCCGCGATAGGAGAGAGGATTCGCATGCCATTTGGGAGGGTAGGGAATTTGTGTTGGGTTTCAGGAGGAATAGAATGAAGGGAAGATAGAAGGGGTGAGGTGTTGTGTATTTCAGAGAGTAGTAAAGGGGTATTAGATGAGAGATGGGGTATGTTCAAGACTTTACTCGTACCCAAGGAAGTATTAAAGACGAAAGGTTTGTTGTGATTCTTGAGATTGACTCCACTAAGCAAACTAGCTAAAGTAGGGAAGGCTTCATTAGTGACATTTAAAGAAATCTGGGGTTATTGTCTTAATACACGAGAGGGCTCTTTGGATCCCGCGTCATTCAAGTCTGACCCCTCGGCTCCCGCGTTATTAATGGTCATGGAGTTCCTAGGCTCCTTGGAAATAGAATTTGCTTTGTTTCTCACAACTGACTTAGCTCCTTATATAACGGGAATAGTCAATGACCCATGGTTGTCCACGACCGTCTTGGAAATCTGACCATCATAAAGACGTGCTTGTAAGTGAATCGTTGGTACCGCGGATTAATGAGTGACGCCTCGTCACCCTCAACAATAACGTTAGGATCCTTGGGGATAGAAATCCCTTCGTGTCCCACATCTGACCTTGATCCTTGCATAAAGTGCATATTCCTAGTTTTATTGTTATCCGCCTGACCCGCCTTATCCTTCCGATCCATGCCCCAGGCAGTAATGGGAGGAGTCATATCGCTTCGGCATTAAAGTTTGTTCTCTTGGCACCCGCGTCAATCTTCTTGGGGATAGGAGTACCTTCAATGCTATCAACTGACTTTGATTCATACAAGACGTGATTAGTCTTGGACCCATGGACACCTGCCCGACCCGTCATGAACTTCTGACCCGATCCCAGACCCGGTTTTGACCCGAGTATGCCATCGCGCCTTGTTTCATCAATTGCAATGCCTGGCCCAGATTTTAACCCTTTTCCGGCTAACCTGAGTAAATTACCAGGTGGTGTCGGGGTACTAATGTTTGAGTGGTGTCTGTTCTTCCAAATGATCCGTTATCAACTAGTTGGCTCGTGGAATGATCGACCACCATAGTAGCATTAGGGTGTCAATGGCTATCGGTAAAGACCACTGCCGGAAGTTCCGCGCAAATTCACTTATATCCAAGCTTTCAATTTCTATATTTTTGCCCCATTCATGTATCCTTTGTAGCATAGAATCGTCTACTACATTCTCTAATGGAAAGCGCGAGTCTGGCGTGACATGAACCAACACAGAAGGGTCTGAGATTGCCGGAATAAGATTTTCCTCGGCAATTGTTGGACTGCCGCCACTCTTTTTTTTCTTCCTTGTTCTAGCTTTAGTCGAACTGCTTGATCCTCCTGAATCATTGCTAGAACGTGTGTAACGTTTAGACTTCTTCATATTGTGAACAGTAACAATTAAACCATTGGGAAACAAACGAAAATCTTAGGAGGGGAAGATGAGGAAAAACCGAAGGAGCAACTAAGGGAAAACGTTGAGAGCGTTTTCTTAGTGAGAGAAACTTCTCTCTAACTCCTCAAAAAGGTTCGAAAGCCAACTACCAGATCCACCCTGCATCACGTCGCTGACCGGGGCAAGTACGAGGGCTAGCTACCAGATCCACCCTGCATCAGTAGACCTCATGGAGAGCTAGTCCATGGAATAACACTATCAACAGGGAACGAACCCTCATCATGGCCGCATACCCGTGGACCATCCATCGAGTCAGTATGCCCAAACGAAATAACAAGATAACACTTACCATGGAAGCATACCCGTGGGCCACCCAACGTGTCAGTATGTCCAAACATGATCGAGAATAACCTGACCGGCCCTCCATCGAGAGACGCGGTAGCGTAAGGATACAGTACTTGTACACCAAGACTATCACAAGCAAACATAGGCAAGTTATTCACACTCAAGGTACTTTCATACTATGCCAAAAATCCGGGTTCTAACCCCAAAGTACTACGTATTTTAACTCCTTAAAATATTCATTCCTTTCACAAAGGTCACACGATGCTAATACCCGTAGTATCCAAATAGAGTAACTATCATTTTAAGTAACCCAAAACAATGTCCATACCTTCCTTTTTAAATAAACTAAGACAAAACCATGCCTTCTTTTAAAACCAACTCAAGACAATACCATGTCTTCCTTTTTAACAAAAACACCTCTCCTTTTGAAAATCAAGTAACAATATACTTTTCAAAATAGTTTAAGCCTCATAACTTCTTAAAGATATCAAGTTACCGTTTTAAATCCAATGATAAAACCATTCTTTCGTTTTCATAAAGTCGTTATAACTAACTTTCCATAAAGCTATTATAACACTTTACATTTAAAACCAACCAAGGACAACTACTCATATTTCCGGAATCAAGATAACTTTATTCTTTTAAAGACCAAGTACCCATTACTCGCGAATGAGGTTTCACAACTTTTAACACAATTCAAGTCCTTAACATTTCATATCAAGTCACTTAACTTTAGAACCAAATCAAGGACACAAAAAGGAAAGTCAAACTCTTTTAACACACGTGCGTCTACCGCACTATATATATATATTTCACAAATATCATGCTCAAGAGAATAGGAAGAATCACATACCTCTTCGGGTCAATCCACTCTCTAAGTCCAATATATAAATTTCGCACGTAGTACGTCAACCTATAATGACCATAATACTTATTAACCTCTAGTTATAATGTAGAATATCCCAAGTGTAAAGTCACTAAATCTACGGAAAATCGGGCAGCATTTCCTTTGTTTCTATATACATTTCCACCTTTTCAAGGTCCGAATTCAACATCCAAACGCCACATTTTAGGCCCAACCATCCAAAAATTTCAAAGGGGATTACACACCTAATCTTGGGTTTGCAAATTCTGCCCCACAATGTAAAACAATTATCTTAACAAGTTTAAAGTAGAATTTGGGCTACAACATGCTTACATCCTAACCTTATTCAATCCTTTCATAACCAAACCATATTTCTTACATGCAATTCTTCTAAGAGCAATATTTTCAACTACAAAATCTTTCTTCTTCACATGCAACACTAAAAACCAACAAAGGGAGAAGGAATTGTTACATTAAAACCTTATCCAAATATTCTGTTACACCCCGTATTTACAAGACATGTTTTAAGATCGTACGTAAGAACTCACAAGTGTTAAGATTTGAGACTTGTAAAAATTTATCGGAATTATGAAAATTGTCGGAAAACGAATATTATGACGAATGGGAGGGCGACACGTGTCACCCCCCTTATGTTTGTCTTGGACGAAATGTAGCATGGGCACAAGGGTCATTTGACCTTTGTTAGGAAGACAAGTCTTGCAACTTGAAGAGATTGACAAAATTGACTTAGTCAAAGGGTCCACAAGTCTTGATATTTAATTGGAACTCATCCAAGCCTCACATTTGGGCACATCTTGACCCTCAATTGTGCTATATAATACTACTAGTAGCAAGACAAAGTCCAACACTTAGAGAAATTTTCAAGAAACTTTGAGCTTAGCCATGAATGCTCTCGGGTTTGAGCTCCCCTCCACAAGAAAAATTTGTAGTTTGATCTATTAGCCACAAGACTTTAAACCAAGGTTCATGAGTGTATTGTAAGTGTATCTCAATAGAAAAATCCCGGAAAAAGATAGTTTTCGTATTGGTCGCAAGGTGAAAACCTAGTTGCTTTTCTAGGTTTTGTTTGGAAGTTTGAAGGAAAGTTGTTGGTATTGTTCTAAGGGTCTCAAGTAGCGGATTGAAGTGTCTTGGAGAGGCTCTAAGTTGCTAAGGAGCGACTTCGGATTTGGAGTTGGATTAGGATTCGTTGAGGTAATAATCTTGTCCCTTGAAAGTGTTACAAGATTATATATATTGTTGTTAGCTTTAAATGTTGCTAGCATGAAGTTTATGTGTTGAAGTTTTATAAGTATTATGGATTGATTGTAGCCTTAAATCCGAAATGTCATTTAAGCCTTGTGAAGTTGGATTATAATTTGGTCGTTTATTAGAATCGTCGCATGTTACTTACTTGAAGATTATAGTGGTTATAATCAATTGCGACTTGATATCATGTTATGTTAACAACTTGGATTGAAATGGAAATTGGATAATAATTGGTGTTATTGTACTCAATGTGGCCGAAATTGGACTAGTAGTTTGTATTAGTTTGATATCTTTTGTGGGACGGAATTTTACACGTCTAGTAGGCGTGTAATCCCCTATTGTTAATTGCATTGATTGGGCCTTAAATGTGGCGTGTTTGGTTATTGAATTCGGCCTTGAAAAAGGTGGCAAAGTAAGTAGAAACAAAGGAAGTGTTGTCCGATTTTCCGTAGAATTTGGAGACTTTACACTTAGAATATTCTACGATTGAAGCTAGAGGTTAATGGACGTGTTATGACTATTATAGGTTGAAGTACTACGAGTAGTGTATTCTACATGAAGGGTGGAAAGGCTAGCAAGGTTATAGTACTTTGGAGCATTTTGCAACTTGTCGTTAGTCGTCGCAAGGTATGTGAACCTCTTTTTTCTTTGGCATGATCCTACGTATGAAATATCCATGTGATAGTATTTCATGATTCCTTCTACTCTTAGAAGTTAAGGAGTATTCACATTGTTGACTCTAAGTTAAAAGTATGTTAAATTGTCCTAAGTCCTTACTAAGTCTTATGGGAGATGTTGGTGAGAATGGTTAGGAAATTATGAGATTTGATTTAAAGAGATGTGTCTTGATTTATTTAAAGTAAGTAAGTGGATTTTATGTTCAAAAATGAGTTGAATTTATATGTGAAAAGGGGTTTGATTTTAAAAGTGGAAGTTATATGATTTTAAGAGAATAAGTTATTTGGTTTTGGAAGTGTATGGAACTTTTTATTTTTTTTTATAAGTATAAGCGACATGATTTTAAAGAATGTATGCTACGAGGTGTTAATACTATAAGCCTTGATTTTATGAGTGGAAATGACTAAACTTTAAAAAGTATGGCTTCTTAATTTATATCAAAAGTTAAGAAGATGGTTTCCAAAAGAGTATGTGACTTGAGCTTTAAAAAGAAAGAAGTTTTATGATTCTTTTAAGTATGTATGTACGTAGTATTTTTGGGTTTAGTTTCCCTAATGTTGCAAGAATAAAGTGCCTTAAGTTCTCTAAAATGAAAGGTTGTTATAATAGCTTTATGGGAAGTTGTTATAACGACTTAAGAAGAAGTAAATACGATTTAAAATGTTATGTAAGGAAAATCACACCGAGCCTACAAATAGGCCGGATTACGTTATGAAATACACCGAGCCTACAAATAGGCCGGATTACGTTACGAGATACACTGAGCCTACACATAAGCCGGATTACGCCATATTACCCCGAGCCTACACATAGGCCGAGTTACGTCATCTTACACCGAGCTCCACAGGCGGGCCGGATTATGCTACATGATTCCACAGTACACCGAGCTCCACAGGCGGGTCGGATTATGCTACATGATTCCACAGTACACCGAGCTCCACAGGCGAGCCGGATTATGCCACATGATTCATCAGTACACCGTGTCCCGCAAATGGGCTGTATTACGTTATCACGTATAAATAATCAAAGTTAGCTTCCAAATAAGAAGTCCCTCCATAAAGGGCCGAATTATGTTATGTAAGATATGTAAGTATGTGGAAAAATTTGATTAAATTCTTAAGTATGTGTGTAAGAATTTGATGTTAATTCTTATTGAAAGAAGGAAAGGAACGGTTAATATACGAATGATTTCAGGGGTTAAAATGACATTCTTTTATACAGTTATGATTTGGGTTGTTGCACCTTATTTCTGTTCCATACTCGGTACCTGTTGTACTGACCCCCTTTGGGGGGCTACGTTCATGCCGATGGTGTTAGGTACACAGGTTGGTGATCCTTGCTCTTAGGATCTCTGTTCAGTTTTTGGGAAGAAGCTCCCTTCACTCCGGAGGCTTATCTTTCTGGTACGGTTTCCCTGATGTTGTAGATTTATGTACATTCAGGGGTATGGCGGGGCCCTATCCCGCCACAGTTGTAATTCTTAGAGGTCTGTAGTCACATATTGTGGGTCGGTTTGTAAAAAAAAAAAAAGGGATATAACTGCTGTTGTTTATGTATATGTATATGTGTCCAGGGAGGTAGCCTTATCGGTTAACCTGTTGTTTAAATTCTCGTTGTTTTATTTTATAAGTTTCATGTATGTTCCGCTGATTATCTCTGATATGTACCTGTAAGGGTGCCCAGGTAGGGCACCAGTCGCGGGCCCGGGGTCGGGTCGTGACAAAAGTGGTATCAGAGCAGTTAGTCCTCGGAAAGTGTCTACAGACCGTGTCTAGTAGAGTCTTGATTATCGGTGTGTTGTGCACCACATCTATAACCAGGAGGCTGCAGGACATTTAGGATTGGTTTCATTCTTCTCACTGAGATCGTGCAGTAGAAATTGTATTAATAGGTTGATCCGTCTCATTGTATTCTTATGTATATGAATCGCCTATGCCTCCACTGGAGGCGACCGAGCCCGAAGGGCAAGGCAGCAGGAGTTGCGGTGGTGCGCAGAGGTTACTAGGATCGAGGCAGACTATGCCTGAGGTAGTAGGCGGGTCGGCGAGTTCAGCCACGCCAGATAGAAGGAGCCGAGAGCGGCGTAGCTCCAGAGGTTCGTACGAGCCTCGATTCCCGCAACAGTGTCTTGAGTATAGAGACTATGGGGAGCAGATCCGGTTATTGACCAGTATAGTAGCGAGCGGCAAATGGCAGGCGAGGAAGCTAACCCAGAGCCGGCGATTTATGGATTCGGATTTTCAGGTTGTCATCCGCCCGAATTTTATGGTTCGAGGTCTGAGGAGGATCCGCATGAGTTCATTCGGCAGCTACAGCGGACTATGCAGGTTCTTAGGGCTTCGGAGACAGAGTCTGTTATGCTAGCCTCTTACCGGTTACGCGATATTGCGTTGAACTGGTTTGAGTCATGGGAACTGTCTAGGGGTGTGGGTGCTCTTCCAGCTGTTTGGGAGGAGTTCACAGAGGCCTTTATGGATCACTTTTTGCCTCCTGAGATGAGGAGAGCCCGTGTAGATAGATTCTTGACCTTGAGGCAGAATGGGAGGACTATTATGGAGTACATCCTGGAGTTTGACTCCTTGGCCAGGCATGCACACACTATTGTAGCTGACATGGCGGATATAGTTCATCGTTATGTGATGGGGCTACACCGTCATATGATTACTGCATGCTTGGGGGTGGCTCTTCAGCCCGGTATGGATATGCCGGAGATGCAGACATATGCATGGGGATTGAGGCGAGAGAGAGGACCGACTGCACCAAGGCCATCCCAAGAGGCCGTGACTGGCAGGGTTGAGGTGATTTTCGGCGAGAGCCTCGAGCGAGCTAGGTCTACATTTCAGGCAGAACAGAGTGCTCCTTCCCGATTTCCGCGGGAGGTTGGATCAGCCGGGTAATTCAGAGCGGTCGAGCTTGAGCTCGGATTCGTATGCGCGTATGGGTTCTAGCGATCGGGCTACTCTTCCTCGGTGTCCACAGTGTGGCCGACATCACCATGGGGAATGTCGTCGTGCTACTGGTGCCTGTTTTACCTGTGGCCGTCAGGGCCATATGTTGAGGGATTGTCCTAGTAGGAGAGTTACAGGAGGGATAGCACAGTCTACCGGATCAGTTGCGGGTTCTTCGCCTTCAGTAGCTAGGCAGGATGTTCATACACCGGCAGGCCGTGGCAGAGGTCGTGGTGGAAGTTCCCAGTTTTAGCGGTCCTTTGAACCGCCTATATGATTTCAGGTATATCTTCGACCCTTTAGAGATTTGTATGCATGATAAGGTTGTTGTATGTTTAAGTATCAAGAACGGATAATATTGAGATTATGTATGTATGCTAGAAGTAAGTTGGAAGTACGAAAAGATAATCCTTTTAGGCCATGAATGTGAGTAGATAGTGATGGTGCACACTTTGGATTTGTTTCCTCATTTGGTTTGTGATGAATAAATATGCAAGTGCGGTGTATTAGGGCCATATGTGGCATAATTAGGTTTTACTAAGTGCAGTTTTATGAGACTATGCCAAGAAATCATAAGTTTGACTCCGAAAGAACATTCGGGGATGAATGTTTCTAAGGGGGGAATTTTGTTACACCCCGTATTTACAAGACATTTTTTAAGATCGTACGTAAGAACTCACAAGTGTTAAGATTTGAGACTTGTAAAAATTTATCGGAATTATGAAAATTGTCGGAAAACGAATATTGTGACGAATGGGAGGGCGACACGTGTCACCCCCCTTATGTTTGTCTTGGACGAAATGTAGCATGGGCACAAGGGTCATTTGACCCTTGTTAGGAAGACAAGTCTTGCAACTTGAAGAGCTTGACAAAATTGACTTAGTCAAAGGGTCCACAAGTCTTGATATTTAATTGGAACTCATCCAAGCCTCACATTTGGGCACATCTTGACCCTCCATTGTGCTATATAATACTACTAGTAGCAAGACAAAGTCCAACACTTAGAGAAATTTTCAAGAAACTTTGAGCTTAGCCATGAATGCTCTCGGGTTTGAGCTCCCCTCCACAAGAAAAATTTGTAGTTTGATCCATTAGCCACAAGACTTTAAACCAAGGTTCATGAGTGTATTATAAGTGTATCTCAATAGAAAAATCCCGGAAAAAGATAGTTTTCGTATTGATCGCAAGGTGAAAACCTAGTTGCTTTTCTACGTTTTGTTTGGAAGTTTGAAGGAAAGTTGTTGGTATTGTTCTAAGGGTCTCAAGTAGCGGATTGAAGTTTCTTGGAGAGGCTCTAAGTTGCTAAGGAGCGACTTCGGATTTGGAGTTGGATTAGGATTCGTTGAGGTAATAATCTTGTCCCTTGAAAGTGTTACAAGATTATATATATTGTTGTTAGCTTTACATGTTGCTAGCATGAAGTTTATGTGTTGAAGTTTTATAAGTATTATGGATTGATTGTAGCCTTAAATCCGAAATGTCATTTAAGCCTTGTGAAGTTGGATTACAATTTGGTCGTTTATTAGAATCGTCGCATGTTACTTACTTGAAGATTATAGTGGTTATAATCAATTGCGACTTGATATCATGTTATGTTAACAACTTGGATTGAAATGGAAATTTGATAAGAATTGGTGTTATTGTACTCAATGTGGCCGAAATTGGACTAGTAGTTTGTATTAGTTTGATATATTTTGTGGGGCGGAATTTTACACGTCTAGTAGGCGTATAATCCCCTATTGTTAATTGCATTGATTGGGCCTTAAATGTGGCGTGTTTGGTTATTGAATTCGGCCTTGAAAAAGGTGGCAAAGTAAGTAGAAACAAAGGAAGTGCTGTCCGATTTTCCGTAGAATTTGGAGACTTTACACTTAGAATATTCTACGATTGAAGCTAGAGGTTAATGGACGTGTTATGACTATTATAGGTTGAAGTACTACGAGTAGTGTATTCTACATGAAGGGTGGAAAGGCTAGCAAGGTTATAGTACTTTGGAGCATTTTGCAACTTGTCGTTAGTCGTCGCAAGGTATGTGAACCTCTTTTTTCTTTGGCATGATCCTACGTATGAAATATCCATGTGATAGTATTTCATGATTCCTTCTACTCTTAGAAGTTAAGGAGTATTCACATTGTTGACTCTAAGTTAAAAGTATGTTAAATTGTCCTAAGTCCTTACTAAGTCTTATGGGAGATGTTGGTGAGAATGGTTAGGAAATTATGAGATTTGATTTAAAGAGATGTGTCTTGATTTATTTAAAGTAAGTAAGTGGATTTTATGTTCAAAAATGAGTTGAATTTATATGTGAAAAGGGGTTTGATTTTAAAAGTGGAAGTTATATGATTTTAAGAGAATAAGTTATTTGGTTTTGGAAGTGTATGGAACTTTTTATTTTTTTTTATAAGTATAAGCGACATGATTTTAAAGAATGTATGCTACGAGGTGTTAATACTATAAGCCTTGATTTTATGAGTGGAAATGACTAAACTTTAAAAAGTATGGCTTCTTAATTTATATCAAAAGTTAAGAAGATGGTTTCCAAAAGAGTATGTGACTTGAGCTTTAAAAAGAAAGAAGTTTTATGATTCTTTTAAGTATGTATGTACGTAGTATTTTTGGGTTTAGTTTCCCTAATGTTGCAAGAATAAAGTGCCTTAAGTTCTCTAAAATGAAAGGTTGTTATAATAGCTTTATGGGAAGTTGTTATAACGACTTAAGAAGAAGTAATAATACGATTTAAAATGTTATGTAAGGAAAATCACACCGAGCCTACAAATAGGCCGGATTACGTTATGAAATACACCGAGCCTACAAATAGGCCGGATTACGTTACGAGATACACCGAGCCTACACATAGGCCGGATTACGCCATATTACCCCGAGCCTACACATAGGCCGGGTTACGTCATCTTACACCGAGCTCCACAGGCGGGCCGGATTATGCTACATGATTCCACAGTACACCGAGCTCCACAGGCGGGCCGGATTATGGTACATGATTCCACAGTACACCGAGCTCCACAGGCGGGCCGGATTATGCCACATGATTCATCAGTACACCGTGACCCGCAAATGGGCCGGATTACGTTATCACGTATGAATAATCAAAGTTAGCTTCCAAATAAGAAGTCCCTCCATAAAGGGCCGAATTATGTTATGTAAGATATGTAAGATATGTAAGTATGTGGAAAAACTTGATTAAATTCTTAAGTATGTATGTAAGAATTTGATGTTAATTCTTATTGAAAGAAGGAAAGGAACGGTTAATATACGAATGATTTCAGGGGTTAAAATGACATTCTTTTATACAGTTATGATTTGGGTTGTTGCACCTTATTTCTGTTCCATACTCGTTACCTGTTGTACTGACCCCCTTTGGGGGGCTGCGTTCATGCCGCAGGTGTTAGGTACACAGGTTGGTGATCCTTGCTCTTAGGATCTCTGTTCAGTTTTTGGGAAGAAGCTCCCTTCACTCCGGAGGCTTATCTTTACGATGCGGTTTCCCGATGTTGTAGATTTATGTACATTCAGGGTATGGCGGAGCCCTGTCCCGCCACGCTTGTAATTCTTAAGTCTGTAGTCACATGTTGTGGGTCGGTTTGTAAAAAAAAAAAGGGATATAACTGCTGTTGTTTATGTATATGTATATGTGTCCAGGGAGGTAGCCTTATCGGCTAACCTGTTGTTTAAATTCTCGTTGTTTTATTTTATAAGTTTCATGTATGTTCCGCTGATTATCTTTGATATGTACCTGTAAGGGTGCCAGGTAGGGCACCAGTCGCGGGCCCGGGGTCGGGTCATGACATATTCCAACAAATTCGCTAGCCTCTTTTCCACAATCACCACCACAATAACTCCTACAAGCTAGCCAACAATCTTCCTTCTTGCCACACTTTCAGATTTTCCTTAAGTTTAGATTTCCCCTTGAAATTCTAGAGAGAAGGGAGAGCTTTTAGCTTTAGAGAGAGAGAGGAACTTGAAGAATGACCAAGTCTTCAAGACTTGGTCAATAAGTAGTGCATGCAAAATCAGATGGGGGGGGGGGACACTTGTCACCCTCCCAAGGCCTTTTTAAATAAAATATCTGTTTTCCTCAGTTTTTCCGCCAGAAGTCCCGCCTCGGCGCCGTGGCGCTGAATCTTCCGCAACCCCACAGAACTTCCGGCGCCGCGGCCCTGCTTTCCGGCGCTGCAACTTCAGCGCTCCCTCAGAATAACCGGCGCCGCGGCCCTGCATCCGGCGCCACGGCTTCGTAGCCCCTGACCGAATACACCTTTCGGCTTGGCTGCGCTCTGAACTTGTAACTCCCATAACTTTCTACTCCGACGTCCTATCGACAAACGGTCGGTTGCGTTGGAAACTCGACTCAACGAACTACGCACTAGGACTTTGAAACACCTAGGAATTCTCAATGTACCGGGTCATAACCCGCCCCAAAGTTGACCAAAAACCCGTTCGAAACAATCCGTCAACCTATCTTTCGAAAATTTTAAGTCTTACTCCTTTCGTACGCTCTCACACGTATGTCCAGAACTACGGGGTATAACAATACATAATACAAAATTAAAACAGTACATCTCTGTTCTTACAAACCCAATTGTCACGACCCGTTCCGGGGCCCGTGACTGGTGCCTTACCGGGGCACCCAAGTAGTCATACATCAGAGAAATCAGCGGAAATATAAAACAAGACATGAAACAGTTTATAAAATAAGACACAGTTTATGTGAACAAACGTCGCCTTTCGGCATATATATATAAACAAGGTTTAGCAGTTACATCCGACAATCGCATAACATGACTACAGCACTTAAGGAAATATACAACTATGGCGGACAGGCCCGCCATACCCTGACTGCATAAACTATCTACAATACTGGAGATCATACCAAAAGTAGAGCCTCCGAGAAGATGGAGCTCGACACCAATGCAAAGAGATCCTAAGGATGCGGATCTAGCACTGCCGCCTCTTACCGCGGCATGAACGCACCCAAGGAGGTCGATAACAGTACCAAGTATGTGAAACTATAAAGTACTTTAAAATGAAATCAAAGTATTTAAAACCTTTTCACAAATACAATCACAATTGCACATAGTGCCATATCACAAACAATAACGATTAGGAAAAGCTGAATGTCTAGTCTAGGCGCGAATGATCGAAGCAAGGCCAATCGCCCATAGTATCATTCGCGTGCCTAGTCCCGACTTCCGCACCGCGTAGGTCACACATGCACCGCATGAGGTATACCTCGCGTCGGGGCAGCTAACCCCGCATCCGCCTAGGCTCCGCGCCGCATAGCCTCAAAAGACCGCGTAGTCTCAGCGGACCGCATAGGGAATCCCCGCGTCGGGCTAAACGCCGGAATGATCAATCTCGAGCATACCGCCGCTCGCATAGTCTCACACCGCGTAGGCCGTATAGACCGCGTCGGGCAAGCCCTGTATAAATAAGTCAGGGTAGGTGATACAATAACAAGACAACGGACTTACTGTTAGCAACGTAAGCACAGCAAGAATGACCCCTTTACACAGCATTACAAGACACTAACACAGGTAGCATCATAACATGTCTACTTATCAAACAATCCTACTACACTTAACAGAAATCAATACAAGGCTTTTATAAACAAACAAGTAAACAGTTCCTTTTCATCTTTCTTAAGTTGTTATACCTAACTTCCCATAAAGCTAGTATAACTCTTAAGCTTTGTTTTAAAAACCAAATATTTATCTTCTGTTAAAAATGATTCAGTATTCTTTTGAAATTGTTTTCAGTTCTTTGTTATTCAGGCTTAAGCCGTGAGGCATTGCCATAAGTATTATTCAAAGCTTAAGTGAGGCATTGCCATAAGTATTATTCGATTAACACATATACGTCACCGTACTATATATTGTAAAATATCATGCTTTAGGAAGAATCACATACCTTCTCAAATAAAACCACCGCCAAGTGAATATGTCATGCAGAGTCACCTATAATAGTCACGGATATCTGTCAAAGACTACTCGAGGTCATTCTAAACAGGGGTTCATAATTCTACGGAAAGTCGGGCAGCACAACCCTACCCTGAGCTATTTAAGTCTTCTGAAAACAAATTCTATGTGAGTATAGTGTGATTATTCTTCTTTTAAAACCTTCTTGTGGTAATAGTTCAATTCTTTCGTGATATTCTT
Source organism: Przewalskia tangutica (assembly GCA_029844215.1). NCBI lineage: Eukaryota > Viridiplantae > Streptophyta > Magnoliopsida > Solanales > Solanaceae > Przewalskia > Przewalskia tangutica. Next base: position 43,375,518 of record CM056737.1, on the reverse strand, counting down.
CTAAGTATTTATACTTATCCTTATACTACAACAAGAAGTATTCTCTAATTCAAAAGAGGTTAGGATTATTACCTCGGTAAGCCCAATAATATCCTAGATAAAGTCGCGCTGAGCAAGGTTTAGCTCCTAAGTTATGCCCAGAGCTCCAAGAAACCTTAGAAGTTCTTCACAACTTCTACCAAAGACTAAGGGATTTGGGCTAGGGTATTTTGGGCATTATAACGATACTAGAAGACAACTTTTCTACCAAGGGAGGGGGGGTAGATTTCGGCTAGGCTAGGGGGGTATTCTGCCAAGGCCACCTTAACAATGGGGAGGGGGAGGTGTTTGGACGAAATGGCTACTAAGGAGAGGAGAGGATTTTTAGACTTGGAAGATAACTTTGTGGATGAAGAACTCTTCATCAAAGGGGGTATTTATAGCTCAAGCCTTGGCCAACCAATGGCCAAGATGAAGACAAGTGCAAGGCAAGTGTAGGGTGAGGATTAACTAAACACAAATATCCTACCAACTCCTTGACTTGTGCCATGGCACAAAAAACGTGCCAATGTTTCTCCATTTTCGTCCAATGGACGATTCAAGTCCATCAATGGGAGGGTGCCAAGTGTTGCCCTCCCGTTGGTCCAAAATGTTTCGTCTCTCGGAAAAATCCGCAAAAATAAGAAATGGCATAGCCGGAATTTACTCTACGAAAGCTGTGGAAACGTTTCGTCGGAAAACGATTCTTTTAGCGAGTTGTGTACAAATTTCGAACTTGGCCTATCTTTAAGGCTAAACTTTTGTACGTACGTATTCCCTTACGTACATACTCTGGAAATACGGGGTATAACATTCTCCCCTCCTTAGAAACATTCGTCCCGAATGTTCCTTCTCAATACAGTTATCGAAGAAGCTTAAACAGTTAGCAAATGCCACACACGGCCACAAAACAACACTTAGGCATAAATGATAATGGAAATTTACAAGTAGGAAAGTGAATTACCTGGAGGTGTGGGGAATAGGTGAGGATACTTCTGTCTCATGTCCTCCTCGGCTTCCCACGTCATCTCTTCCCTGAGCTCGGTCCGCCACAAGACTTTGACGGCCACGCCCTTCGTCCGCAGACGCCTAACCCGACGATCGACTATCGCTATGGGAATCTCTCATACGAGCCCTCACACCGACATCGTCAATCGGGTGCACCCTAGATGGATCCCCGATACATCTCTCAAAGATAGATCGTGAAACACGGATGCACCGCCTCCAGATCGGACGGCAGATTCAACTCGTAGCAACCTTGCCTACCTCGCGGACAATCTGAACGCCCGATGTACTGGGCCGAGCTTCCCTTCTTCCCGAATCTCATCACACCCTTCATGGGTGACACCTTTAGGAAAACCCAATCATGAACCTCGAACTCAAGATGCCGACGACGATGATCTGCGTGATACGACTTACCGACTACGAGTATCGATAGCCGCTCTCGGATAAGCTTCACCTTATCCATCGCTCGCCTGCAAATCTGGTCCCACTAGCCGCCCCGCCCACATCGAACCAACCTATAGGCGATCCGCACTTCCTCCCATACAAGGCCTCATGGCGCCATCCGAATACCGGAGTGGTAGCTATTATTATATGCGAACTCAACTAGAGGCAAATGATCCTCCTAACTACCACTAAAGTCAATAACACAGCTCGCGGATATCCTCGAAGTCGGATGGCGCTCTGCTGTCCGTCACTCGTGGATGAAATGCGGACTCGTGCTCACCGCCCCTAAACCCTGCGGAAGGACCTCGAAGTTAGCCGTAAGCCCGGGCTCCTCATGCGATATGATCGAGTAGGGACTCCATGTAGTCGGCGATCTCTCGGATGTAAAGTCCGCATAATCCTCACCAAAAAGTCGTCCTGACGGAAGAAAGTGGGCTGATTTCGCCACCGCCGACGATAACCCATATAGAATCATGTCTCCTCCGAGTGCGAGGTAATCCCGTGATGAAGTCCATGTTGATTACCTCCCACTTCCGTGTCGATCTCTATCGCTGTAACAAACCACCGTGCCTGCGGTGCTCTACCTTCACCGCCGACAACACGCATCGAGCTACGAACTCTGCAACGTCCTCTTCAAGCCATCCCACCAATACACGGATCCGAGGTCGTGGTACATCTTGGTCGACCGGATGGATAGAGTAACGCCGCTGCGGTGCTTCCCCAAGAACTCGCCAAGTCCTCAAACATCCGGAACACACCGCCCTCAAACCTTAGCACCCCATCGTGCTACCTCGAGACCCTTGCCTCACGAAGAGTCAGATCACGATATCGAATCAAAGTGGATCCTCGAATCGTTGCCTCTTCACCTCTCGACGATGGAAGACTCGGCAACCTCACGAACTCTAACCCCACCGCTATCGTAATCAATCAAGCGGACACCAAGGCTCGCTAATCGATGCAAATCACGAACCATGTCCCTCCTCTCTAGCTGCACATCTGATAGGCTTCCCATCGACCTACGACTAAGAGCATCTGCCACAACATTGGCCTTCCCCGGGTGGTATAGGATATCAACATCGTAATCCTTAAGCAACTCTAACCACCGTCTCTGTCGTAAGTTCACTCCTACGTGAAGATATACTGGAGGCTCTTGTGGTCTGTATAAATATCCACGTGAACCCCATACAAATAGTGCCTCCAGATCTTCAAAGCGTGAATCACGGCTGCCAACTCCAAATCATGGGTGGGGTAGTTCCTCTCGTGTTTCTTCAGCTGTCGGGATGCATATGCTATAACCCTGCCATGCTGCATCAATACACATCCCAACCCGATGCCTGACGCATCACAATACAACATAACCATCGGACCTGCGAAGAGTAAGAACGGGGCGGTCGTCGCCTCCTTCAAGAATCGGAAACCCCGCCACAAGCATCACCATCAAACTTGGCCGCTACGAGTCACCTAGTCAATGGTGCGAGATAGAAGCAAACTTCTCCACGAACCGATAATAACTCGCAAGGCCCGTAAAATCGCGAACCTCTCGGAGTAGTAGGTCTCGCCAAGTCTCGATCGCCGATCTTGGCCGTATCAACTCGAATGCCATCAGCCCCGACAATATGCCCAAGAAACGCCACTGAAGTCAACCAAAACTCACATTTGGAAAACTTGGCGCATAATCGCTGGTCTCGAGAAGCTGCCAAGACAGCCTCAAATGCTCCGCATGCTCCTCGCTCTGGCGAGAATAAACCAAGATATCATCAATGAACACTATCACAAACGTGTCCAAAATGGTTTGAACACTCGGTTCATCAAATCCATGAATACCGCCGAGCATTGGTCAACCTAAAAGACATGACCAACTCATAATGCCCGTCACGTCCGAATGCGATCTGGGACATCCACCTCTCTCGACACGAACTCGATGATAGCCCGAACGCAGATCAATCTTGGAGAAACATCTCGCGCCGCAATCGGTCGAACAAATCATCAATCCAGGAAGGGGGTATTCGTTCTTAATGGTCACCTTGTTCACCGTCAGAATCAACACACATGCGCGGCCCCGCCCTTCTTCTTCACGAACAATACCGGCGCCCGTGGAGAAACACTGGCCTAATGAAGCCCTTCTCTAGCAAATCCCTAAGGTGATCCTTCACTCTCTCAACTCGGCAGTGCCATTACGTATGGCGGAATGGAAATAGGCCGAGTATCCGCAATATGTCAATACAAAACTCAATCTCCTCTCGGGAGGATACCCGAGGTCATCCGGGAACACGTGGGAACTCGTGACTACGGAATCGATCGAAAATCTGTACCGCACCTCGGATCAAACACTCGAGCGAGATGGTAGATATACCCTTCGCACCATCTTCCTAGCCTTGAGGTAGGAAATAAACCTACCCCGGCGATACTGCGTGCTCCCACTCAACAACCGGCTCTCAGAAACTGGAACCGCATTACTTTCTCTCTCTCAGTCACATTGGCGTAGCAAGAGGCTAGCCAATCCATCCCCATGATCACGTCGAAGTCAATCATCTCCAACTCTATCAAGTCGGCTGAGGTTCGACGATCGTAAATGGTCGCAGACAAGCTCTATATACCCGCCGAGCTACCACCGAATCACCCATGGCGTAGCTACCTGAAAGGGTCTATGGACTCGTGCTCTATCCCTATCCTACTAGCAACAATGGGAGATATATAGGACAGAGTAGAACCCGGATCTATCAAAGCATACACATCAAACCCAGAAACTGATAAGGTACCTGTGACGACATCAGGTGAGGCCTCCTGATCCTGTCGGCTGGACAAAGCATATATGCGGTTCTGAGGACCGCTAGAACTGGGACCTGCGCCACGACCTCTGCCGCGACCGCTGATCCATGTACCTTGCCTCCGGCGAGTAATCGCTTCGAGGATGAAGAAGCGGCAATGGACCGTAGGGTGAGCCCTACCAGCCCCCGGTCGGACAAACTCTCGCAAAGTGACCCTGCTGGCCACAAGTATAGCAAGCTCCCGGAGTACAGCTCCCAGAATGGTATCTGCCACAACGGGCACACTGAGCAGACCTCGAACGGTTAGCACCCCTGCACTCGAAATCCAAGTCCTCGGGCCCCGACCGCCCCGACCGCCTCGCCGGGCTGAAAATGAGGTAGAGCGCTCGCTACCGGCCGTGGTGCACCTGGACTTCGCCGATGCCGCCACCCCGAGGACCACCAAAAGAACCGGCCGTCTTGGCCTTCTTCTCGCCGCTGATATCGCTTACCCGGCGTCTCTGCGCCTCGCATCCTAGTGCATGGGCTGCATGCGGTAATGTCCATACCCGGTGAAGAGAAACACCCGCACATGACTCGCCATATAATCATCTAGCCCTGACGTAGCGGTGTACCACATCCTCCATATCTGCTACCAATCTTTGGGACATATCTAGCCAAAGAATCAAACTCGACATTGTATTCCGACGGCAAGGCCCCCGTCTCTCGCCAGAATCTATCATTCGTGCCCTCCTCATCTGCGGAGGCAAGAAGTGTGTGAGAAAAGCCTCAAAACTCATCCCATACTGCCGAGGTGCGTGCTCTCCCGAAAGCTCCGTGAATCAAACCAATCGATCAGCGGTGTCACGCACCGTCACGAACCGAATGTCACGACCTCGTCTCCAAGCCCCGATCACCCGCGATAATCTCTGCGGTGACGGATGAACTCCTGCGGATCATCCTCCCGCCGACCAGAAACTGCGCGGCTACAACTCAAGAAATCTCGCAGCCTCAAACTATTCGCCTCGGGTGCACTACGGTGCGGCCGAGCTGAGCCGAATCGCCGTGATCCAGTCTCTCCGTGTCGGGCCACAACTTTAGCCAAAAGTCGGGCCGTCTCTTGTACCCTAACTCTCCGCCTGTGCCGGGGACAGTGAGGTGGTACTGTGGTCTCTTTGGGGCGGTGGCGTCATAGAACTCGCCGTCTCGTATAGATCGGGCACGAGCCTCGTAACTCGGGTGTCTGCTAGCGCCTCCTACATTGCCTTGCCCTTCGGGCCCGGTTGCCTTACGTGGAGGCATAATCAGCATAGAAAGGAATACGTTAGAGGGTCCAACCTATAACACGACTCTAAAGCACGATCTCGTAATGAGAAGAATGAAACCAATCCTAAATATCCTATAGCCTCTCGATTATTGCGTGCACAACACACCGATAATCAAGACTCTACTAGATACGGCTCAGAGACACTTTCCAGGATTAATCGCTGCGATACCACTTTTGTCACGACTGCCCGGCCCGTGGATCGTGCCTTACCGGCACCCAAGTAGTCATACATCGTAGAAATCGCGGAAATATAAAACAAGACATGAAACGATTTATAAAATAAGACACGCTTTATGTGAACAAACGCCGCTTTTCGCATATATATATAAACAAGGTTTAGCGCTACATCCGACAATCGCATAACATGACTCTGCACTTCTAAGGAAATATACAACTATGGCGGGACAGGGCCCGCCATACCCTGACTGCATAAACTATCTACAATACAGGAGATCATACCAAAAGTAGAGCCTCCGAGAAGATGGAGCTCGACACCAATGCAAAGAGATCCTAAGGATGCGGATCTAGCACCTGCCACTTACCTGGCGTATTGAACGCACTTCAAGGAGGTCGATAACAGTACCAAGTATGTGAAACTATAAAGTACTTTAAAATGAAATCAAAGTATTTAAAACCTTTTCACAAATACAATCGTTCAATTGCACATAGTGCCATATCACAAACAATAACGAGATTAGAAAAGCGCAGTGTCTAGTCTAGGCCGCGAATGATCGGGCAAGGCCGATCGCCCGTAGTATCATTCTCGTGCCTAGTCACCGACTTCCGCATCGCATAGGTCACACATGCACTCCGCATGAGGTATACTCGCGACGGGGCAGCCAACCCCAGATCCGCCTAGGCTCCCGCACCGCGTAGCCTCAAAAGACCGCGTAGTCTCAGCGGACCGCGTAGGAATCCCGCGTCGGGCTAAGCGCCGGAATGATCAATCCCGAGCATACCGGCGCTCCGCATAGTCTCACAGACCGCGTAGGCCGATAGACCGTCAAGCGGGCAAGCCTCGGTATAAATAAGTCGGGGTAGGTGATACAATAACAAGACAACGGACTTACCGTTAGCAACGTAAGCACAAAGAAGAATGACCCCTTTACACATTACAAGACACTAACACGTAGCATCATAACATGTCTACTTATCAAACAATCCTACTACACTTAACAGAAATCAATACAAGGCTTTTATAAACAAACAAGTAAATTCCTTTTCATCTTTCTTAAGTTGTTATACCTAACTTCCCATAAAGCTAGTATAACTCTTAAGCTTTGTTTTAAAACCAAATATTTATCTTCTCGTTAAAAATGATTCAAGATTCTTTTGAAATTGTTTTGATTCTTTGTTATTCAAAGCTTAAGCGCAGGCATTACCATAAGTATTATTCAGCTTAAGCGTGAGGCATTGCCATAAGTATTATTCGATTAACACACGTATCGCCTACCGTACTATATATTGTAAAATATCATGCTTTAGGAAGAATCACATACCTTCTCAAATAAAACCACCGCCAAGTCAATATGTCGCAGCAGAGTCACCTATAATAGTCACGGATATCTCACAAAGACTACTCGAGGGTCATTCTAAATGGGTTCATAATTCTACGGAAAGTCGGGCAGCACAACCCTACCCTGAGCTATTTAAGTCTTCAGAAAACAAATTCCTATGTGAGTACAGTGTGAATATTCTTCTTTTAAAACCTTCTACTGTGGTAATAGTTCAATTCTTTTATGTGATATTCTTCTAAGTATTTATACTTATCCTTATACTACAACAAGAAGTATTCTCTAATTCAAAAGAGGGTTAGGATTATTACCTCGGTAAGCCCAATAATATCCTAGATAAAGTCGCGCTGAGCAAGGTTTAGCTCCTAAGTTATGCGCCCCAGAGCTCGAAGAAACCTTGAAGTTCTTCACAACTTCTACCAAAGACTAGGGATTTGGGCTAGGTATTTTGGGCATTATAACGATACTAGAAGACAACTTTTCTACCAAGGAGGGGGTAGATTTCGGCTAGGGGGTGGTATTCGGCGAGGCCACCTTCACAAGGGAGGGGAGGTGTTTGGACGAAATGGCTACTAAGGAGAGGAGAGGATTTTTAGACTTGGAAGATAACTTTGTGGATGAAGAACTCTTCATCAAAGGGGGTATTTATAGCTCAAGCCTTGGCCAACCAATGGCCAAGATGAAGACAAGTGCAAGGCAAGTGTAGGGTGAGGATTAACTAAACACAAATATCCTACCAACTCCTTGACTTGTGCCATGGCACAAAAAACGTGCCAATGTTTCTCCATTTTCGTCCAATGGACGAGTCAAGTCCATCAATGGGAGGGTGCCAAGTGTTGCCCTCCCGTTGGGCCAAAATGGTTCGGCTCTCGGAAAAATCCGCAAAAATAAGAAATGGCATAGCCGAATTTACTCACGAAAGTGGAAACGTTTGCCGAAAACGATTCTTTTAGCGAGTTGTGTACAAATTTCGAACTTGGCCTATCTTTAAGGCTAAACTTTTGTACGTACGTATTCCCTTACGTACATACTCTGGAAATACGGGGTATAACACCAATCGACAAATGTGACTACAGACCTCTAAGAATAACAACTGTGGAGGAACAGGGCCCCGACATACCCCTGAATGTACAACAACCGACCATACCAGGGATCTGTACTAAGGATAAGCCTCCGGAGTAATGGAGCTTCTCAACAGCTGAACAGTGATCCTAAGAGTGAGGATCGAGAACTGTATACTCTACCGCGGCATGAACGCAGCCCGAAGGAGTCGATCAACATGTACCAAATATGTGAAACTGAAAATACTGTAGTGAAATCATAAGTCTAAACTAAAGCTGGAGACATGTATGATAACTCAATAACAGTACACTGTGCCTTACTAACAATGAGAGTAAACAAGAGTATATTTTACTGCATAAAAATAGGAGGCTCATGATCAAAGCAGGGCCACCCGCCCGCAATATCATTAAGCAATCCTACTCCTAGGACTATTTCACCCGCAAGGGTCGTGTGGACCCGCATGAGGTATTCCTCACATAGATTGTATCTGCCCGTATATGTCGTGTAGACCCGCATGAGGTATTCCTCGCATAGGACTGGTCCGCCCCGCATGGGACTATTTCACCCGCATAAGCCCTTACGGACCCGCATGAGGTATTCCTCGCATCATGGGTAGCAAATCTATGGAATATGCAAATGCCACAAACCCGGGGAATGACCCCGTAATGAATAATATATCACTAGCACAAACCGGCTATCATACATAACATAAGCACTACCGGCTTATCATACATAACCTAAGCACTACCGGCTTATCATACATAATATAAGCAATTTATGAAATCCCCTAACTTCTTATTAGTCTTGTGCATATACACTCTCATTTTAGTTTACTTAAGGCACTAACATGTCTTTATGAAAATCCGGGAATTTAACCCAAAGTACTACGTACTTCTATTATTTTAAAATGACTCTTTTTCATATAAAACTTCCAAGATACTAATAACCATAGTATCAAGTCATAACTACTTTTCAAGACAAGTCACAACACCTTTTAGAATTACATTTATAGGCTTCTAAATCAAGTGACTTCTTTCTTTTAAAACTTTAAGCAATTGATGCCTTTAAATCAATTTGCCTTTCATTATTTCAAGTCATTTATCATACTTAAATTACTTAGAGTAAACCACTCTTTTTAACTTTCCATAAAGCTATTATAACCAACTTCCCATAAAGTCGTTATACTAGCTTTATACTTTAGAAACTTACATTTTTCTTTTTAACCGAGAGACTTAAACTTTCCAAACAAAACAAGTGTCATATACTTTCAAAAATACTTTAAGTCTCTTAACATTTAGAAAGTAAGATATCCTTAATATTTTAAACAAGTGAGTTAATTCCCTAACTCAACCAACTTGGACATTTCTTATAATAAGCCAAGGATATCAAAGGAACTAAATTAAATCAACACCTCGCACGCTCACCGTACTATATACTTACAACTATTCATGCTCAAGAGATAGGAAAGTTCCACATACCTCTTCGGTTCAATCCACTTGCTAAGTCCAATATGTCGTACGTAGTATGTCAACCTATAATGACCATAATACGTCTATTAACTTCTAGTTTCAAACGTAGAATATTCCAAGTAGCTTTAACGGAAAATCGGACATCACTTCCTTTGTTTCTACATACTTTGCCACCTTTTTCAAGGCCGAATTCAATAACCAAACACACCACATTTAAGGCTCAACCATGTAGTTATCAATAGGGGATTACACGCCTACAAGACGTGTAAAATTCCGCCCCACAAATTATAACAAACTAGTCCAAACTACAATGTCAATTCGGCAAATTGGAGGGACAATAATATATAGTCTTTTCCAATTCCTTTTCCATCCAAGTTTTTTAGTATAACATGTTATAAATCCGCAATCGATTATAACAATTATAATGTTCAAGTAGATAACATGCGACGATTCTAGTTAACGACCAAATTGTAATTCAATTTCAAATGACTCAACATGTCATTTTCGGATTTGAGCTTCTAAACTTCCATAACACTTATCAATATTCATAACACATATCACATGATCATTTCTAACTTATCATAACATGGAATCTTCAATTACAAAAGTAAGACGAAGATTATTACCTCATTTAGCCCAAATATGATCCAAGATTACAAGTCGATCCTTAGCAACTTTAGCTCCTCTTTTTGACGTTCCAATCCACTCCAAGCAACCCTTAGAAGCTTATGAAGAACTCATCTTCAAGTTCTAACTTCAAAGTTGAAGAACTCCTTAAGTTTCCGCCTTGCGACTAATACGAAAACACCACTTTTCCGGGATCTTTCTATAGAGATAACCTTACAATACTCTTAGGAACCTTGGTTTAAAGTATTGTGAATTTTGAACAACAATTGCCAAATTTCCCCTTCCAAATGGCCTTAATGTCGTGAGCTCTATGAAGAGCAAGAACAAGATTTCAATTTTTTTCTCTAAGTGTAGAATGACAAAGTCTTGCTACTAGTATACTTAAATAACACTAGGAAGGGTCAAGATTAAAAAAAATGGGTGGCTTGGATGAGTTTCACAAGGATCAAGCCCAAGTGGCCCTTTGACAAGTCAACAATGTCAAGCTCTTTGTCTTAGCAAGACTTGGTCATTTAAATTATGGTCAAATGATCATTTTATCGATGCCATTTCGTCCAAGACCACTAAGGGGGGTGACACGTGTCTCCCTCCCGTTCATCGCAATATTTCGTTTTCCGACAAATTCCAAATTCCCGATAAATTTTTACTCGTCTCAAATCTTAACATTTTTGAGTTCTTACGTACATTCTTATAAACATGTCCTGGAATTACGGGGTGTAACATTCTTCCCCCCTTAGAAACATTCGTCCCCGAATGTTCCTTTGGGAGTCAATCTTATAAATAGCGACATAGTCTCCTTTTACAACCCCTACATACCAATAATGCTACACGTGGCCACATAAAAATAATCATACTAAAATGTCAAACTGAACCCCATGTGTCAACGTCGGTTATCTGCATAAAGCTTTTGCTGACTCTGAGCTTACTAATAATCTTTCCTGGATAAGCTTCGCCTTATCCAAAGCCCGCTGAATCAGGTCTGGACCAAATAACTGAACCTCGCCTACGTCGAACCAACCAACCGACGATCTACACTTTCTTACATACAAGGCCTTATACAGGGCCATCTGAATACTGGAAGGGTATATGTTATCATACGTAACTCAACAAGAGGCAAATAATTCTCCCAGCTAACTCTGAAATCAATTACATCGGCCCGCAACCTATCCTCAAGTGCCTGGATAGTACGCTCTGCCTGCCCGTTGGTCTGAGGGTGTAATGCAACACTGAGACTCACCTGTGTCCCTAATCCCTTCTGAAAAACCTCCAGAAGTTATCTGTAACTGAGCTCATATGTCTGACATCATAAACGTAGGAACCCCGTGCAGTCTCACAATTTCCCTGCTATATAAGCTAGCATAATCCTCAGCCGAGTAAGTGGTCCCAATCCGGAAGAACACGGCTGGTTTCGCCAGCCTATTTACTATGACCCCCAGGGAGTCGCACTTCCTCTGAGTACGATGCCACCCTATAACAAGATCCATATTAATTACCTCCCATAACTAAGTCGGGATCTAAATCGCCTGCAATAGCCCACTGGGCTTCTGGGGTTCAACCTTGACCTGCTTCTAATTCAGACATTAAGTAACAACTCTGCTACGTCCCTTTTCAGGCCATCTTACCAATACATACATCTGAGGTCACGACACAACTTAGTTGACCCCAAATAATTTGAGCAATAAGCACTGCGTGCCTCCCCTAAAACCTGCTGACAAGTCCTGCAGCACCGGGTATACATGATCTATCCTCATATCACAAGACACCCATCCTGCTACTCAAATGAACTCTCCTCTTTCCTGAGAGCCGTATCTCGATACCGCATCATAACTGGATACTCATATTGTCGCCTCTTTACCTCCTCAACGACGGAAGACTCGGCAACCTCTCGAATCTAACTTCATTAACCTTGGAAACAAACAATCGAATCCTCGCTCGATGGCGATGAATCTCACGGACCACGCCCCGCTTATCCGCTGCCCACCGCAAACTACCTATAGATCCACGTCTAAGAGCATACAGAATCACACGGCTTTCGGGTGGTATAGGATATCAATATCACAATCTTGAGTAACTCTAACCACCGCCTGTCGCAAATTCAACTGCCTCTGTCTGAAGATATACCGGAGGCCCTTGTGGTCTGCACAAATATCCACATGAAGTCTATATATACGTCATGCCTCCTAATCTGCAAGGCATGATTAACTGCCGCCAACTCTAAATCGTGAGTGGCGTAATTTCCTTTCATGTTTCCCTAACTGCCGGGAAACATAGGCTCTAACATTATCGTGTTGCGTCAGCACACAACCTAGCCCAACACCCAACGCGTTACAACAAATACCTAACCCTCTAGTCTCTCAGGAGGGGCTAGAACTTTAGTCGTGGTTAACTTATCTTCCAATAACTGGAAACCTTTCTCATTCTTGCGAAAATATTCGGGCATCCTTAGTCTCAATTATGGTTCCTGTTTCCCTTTCTCTGTTGCAACCAACTTGGTCACTAACTTAGATTTGATTCCTTTTCTTGCCTCACGGCTAAGACTTCCTGTCAATCACAATTAAGGGGGGGGGGAGAAGATTTCCTTGATCTCGTCAAGTAGTAACCCGATTATTCTCTCCCAACTCGTAGAGCTTATAGCCAGGTGTTCAACCTCAATTCATGGTATTACATACCAATGACTCGTCCATATTTCTTATCGTTCGAGTGTCTACTCGTCTTTTCTTTATAAGTTATTTTAAGTTGTCATGGGGTCCCTTAACCCACCGTATTTTCTTACAATCTTTCTCGTCATTACAGATGTTACCACCTTTCCTTGAGGTGTTCTTACTGCACATTATCTACTAATGGTCTTTACACTAGTCTGGGGTAATCATATCTCGTGCAACTTACCTAACCATAGTTGTATTCTCTTTTATCATTCTGGTCATAACCTTACCTTATGCTTATTATTAGCAAAAGTATTTCTATTTTGATATGTAATCGTACAGTTTCATACATGCGTACTACCTGCATTTTTATCCTTACGACACTTCCTTGCCCATTTCGTAACATCGTTCTTAATTACCCCAACACAATACTTTTCCCACGGTAATCTTAAAACTGTAACTTATGGCATGACGATACCGATGACCTTACCAGTCTCATATCCTTCGTCTAACAACATGGGTACACATAACCCCATAAAACGTAAAACTATCCTTTTACGTGGGGGAGAGAACTTATCTCCCGTAAATAAACTTTCCTTGGAGTCACAACCCTAATCAGAGGGTCCTCTTATAATTGTATAGATTTTCAAAACCTATCAACGATGTCTTCTGTTTTCCGCAGGCAACACTCGTACTTAACTTTATTTGCTTGCGCGCTTTCCTGAAATTATCCGGAAGGTCGTGGCTCTGACCGCCACACCAAACCAATTCCCAGTACCTCCAAGGGCACTTAACATAAACTCCTTCAATTTCGAGTATTACTTACTTTCGGCATTAATGTTACACCCCGTATTTACAGGACATGTTTTAAGAACGTATGTGAGAATCCAAAATGTTAAGATTAGAGACTTGTAAAAAAAATTATCGAAATTGTGAAATTTGTCGGAAAACGTAATATTGTGACGAATGGGAGGGCGACACGTGCCAACCCCCCCCCCTATGTAGCCTTGGACGAATTAGGCATGGCCAAAAGGGTCATTTGACCTTTGTTAGGATGACTAAGTCTTGCAACTTGAAGAGCTTGACAATGTTGACTTAGTCAATGGGACCACAAGTCTTGATATTTGAAGGAACTTCATCCAAGCCACACATTTGTGCACATCTTGACCCTCCATTGAACTATATAGTAGTACTAGTAGCAAGACAAGCTCAACACTTAGCTAAAATTTCAAGAAAATTTGAAGACCACAAGAGCAAGATCTCGGTAGAGAATTTTTTTGTGTGTTGTCCATTTAGCTCCACACTTTAAACCAAGGTTCATGAGTGTATTTTAAGGATATCTCAATAGAAAAATCCCGAAAAAAGATAGTTTTCGTATTAGTCGCAAGGTGAAAACCTAGTTGCTTTTCTAGGTTTTGTTTGGAAGATTGAAGGAAAGTTGTTTGTGTTGTTCTAAGGGTCTCAAGTGGCGGATTGAAGTGTCTAGAAGAGGCTCTAAGTTGCTAGGGAGCGACTTCGGATTTGAAGTTGGACTAAGAATCGTTGAGGTAATAATCTTATCTCTTAAGTGTTACAAGATTGTATATTGTTGTTAGCCTTACATGTTTGCTAGCATGAAGTATAGGTGTTGAAGTTTTATAAGTATTATGGATTGTTGTAGCCTAAAAACCGAAATGTCATATAAGCCATTTGAAGTTGTATTACAATTTTGGTCGTTAATTAGAATCGTCGCATGTTACTTACTTGAAGATTATAGTTGTCACGACCCGATCCCGAGCCCGTGACTGGTGCCTTACCCGGGCACCCAAGTAGACATTCATCAGAGTAATCAGCGGAATAATAAATCAAGACATGAAACAAATGTAAAATGTAACACAGTTTATCTGAGAAAAAGTTGCCTTTCGGCATATATATATGTACCAAGTCTGGCAGTTACATCCCAACTTTACAACAGGACTACAGACCTCTAGGAATGTAAACAACTATGGCGGGACAGGGCCCCGCCATACCCTGAATGTACAAAATATCTACAACACCAGGGAGAGTCGTACCAAAAGTCGAGCCTCCAGAGAAATGGAGCTTCTGACACCAGAGTAAGGATCCTAAGAATGAGGATCTACCACCTTCTTCCCCTTACCGCGCAGATGACGCATCCCCGGGCGAGGTCGATAATAGGTACCAAGTATGTGAAATCGTAGCATCAAATGAAATCAAAGCATTTTTAAAACCATTTACAAATACAACCAGTTCAACCGCACATAGTGTCACAGCATAAACAAGAACAAAATAGATATAATGTAACTGGTCTTTTTCTAGGCCGCTAATGATCGAAGCAAGGCCAATCGCCCATAGTATCATTATGCGAGCCTATTCCTGGACTCCCGCAGTCCGCATAGACCACCTAGGTCCGCATGAGGTATTCCTCGCATCGGGGGCAGCTAACCCGCGGCATCAACCTGGACTCCCGCAGTCCGCATAGTCACACAGACCGCATAGGCCCTATAGACCCGCATCGGGATAACACACCCGGAGTGATCATCCTGGAACTCCCGCAGCTCCGCATAGGTCACACAGACCCGCATGAGGTATTCCTCGCATCGGGGGCGGCTAACCCTCGGAATTTCAAGTCAGGGGTGTAAGTGATATAATATCAGCACAACTGCTTATCGTTAAACAACATAAGCACAACAAGGGAACCCCCTTTACACAAACGTTACAAGACACTAACACACGTAGCATCATAATATGTCTACTTATCAAACCATCTTACTACACTTTCCAGAAATCAATACAAGGCTTTCATAAACCCATAAGTAAACCGTTCCTTTTGTCTTTCTTAAGTCGTTATACCTAACTTCCCATAAAGCTAGTATAACTCTTAAGCTTTTTGTTTGAAACCCAAGTATTACTCTTCTTTCAAAAATGATTCATAATTCTTTTGAAATACTTCAAGATTCTTATTATTTAGGCTCAAGTCAAAAGACATCAAAGTAAAACCATGTTCAGTTAACACACGTATGTCTACCGTACTATATATATATTTTAAAAATATCATGCTCAAGAGAGTAGGAAGAATCACATACCTCCTCGGCGAAATCCACCTGCCAAGTCGAATATGTCGCGCGCAGAGTATCAACTTATAATAGTCAAATACGTCTATCAACGTCTAGACTACACTGTAGAATATTCTAAGCAGAGGGTTCTCTATTCTACGGAAAATTGGGCAGCACTTCCCTACCCGCCAAACTACACAAGTCTATTGCAAATACAGTCCTATGTAAGTACAGTTCAATTCTCTTCTTTAATATCCTTCTATATATTTTATACTCAATTCTAAACTTCTACAACATGTAATCTCCAATTACAATAGAAGGATAAAGATATTTACCTCGATAAGCCCAAAATTATCCAAGTTATAAGTCGATCCTGAGCAAGGTTTAGCTCCTATGCATGCGCTCCAATCCGCTCCAAGAAACCCTTAGAAGTTTCTAAACAACTTCTACTTAATACTTCAACCAACTATGAAGATTTTCCCAGGGTTTCGTTTTGTGACTAATGGATGTAAAGTAGTATTTCTGGGCTTTTAGTATAGAGGTAACTTTGGAATACTACAAGGTATTTGGCTAAGGTATTTTGGAATAGTAACAATACTTGGAGAATATTTTCTACCAAAGGGGTGTGTTATGATAAAGCTACTAAGAGGGGAGTTTGGACGAGAACTTCAACTAAAGGGGGAAGGATTTTAAGACTTGGAAATTGTTTTGTGGATGAAGAAGTCTTGCACAAGAGGGGGGTATTTATAGAACCACCAAGGGCCAAGATTAAAACAAATGGAGGGTGTAGATTAGATAGCTTGTGTGAGTGGAGTCTTCCACCAAGTGTCCACCACAACCTTGGGACATATGTCCACCACAACATTGGGACATATGTCCCCCACAACAATAAGCCATGTGGCCTTCCACTAGCACAAAAAAAACGCCCAAGGCAAGCCCCCACTTGCCCACAAAATCGTCCACTACCTACTCCCACTCACCCAAAGAAAATATCTTGCAAGATTTGACTATTTGACTTGTCCACTAGGCCAACATTTCGTCCAACCCATGCCAACTAAGGGTGACACATGTCACCCTCCTATTGGTCCAAAATATTTCGTCTCTCGGAAAAATCCGTAATCGGTTAAAATATTAAAAACGTAGAATTTCCTTCACAAGGTTCGGAATCTTTTCCGTTGAAAGTTCACAATTTCATCCTTAACCTAATTAGGGTTTGTACAAATGTACGTACGTCCTCACATATATACTCTAGAAATACGGGGTATAACATTCTCCCCTCCTTAGAAACATTCGTCCCGAATGTTCCTTCTCAAGATAGATAACGATAAAGTTCCTCATAACTTAAACAGTTTGCAAATGCCACACATGGCCACAATACAACACCTAAGTACATATGTCAAAGAAAATTTACAAGTAGGAAAGTGAATTACCTGGAGGTGTGGGGAATAAGTGAGGATACTTCTTCCTCATGTCCTCCTCTGCTTCCCACGTCATCTCCTCTCTGTTCTCGTTTCGCCATAAGACCTTGACGGAAGCCACATTCTTCATCCGCAGCCGCCTAACCTAACGATCGAGTATCGCTATGGGACTCTCCTCATACGATAACCTCGGTCACACCGGACATCGTCGATCGGTGTACTACAGATGGATCCCGATACATCTCCTCAAAGATAGAAACGTGAAAAACCGGATGCACGCCTCCGGATCGGACGGCAGATCCAACTCATAGGCAACCTTGCCTACCTGCGACAATCGATAAGGCCCGATGTACCTTGGGTGAGCTTCTCTTCCCAAACCTCATCACACCTTCATGGGTGACACCTTCAGAAAACCCAATCATCAACCTCAAACTCGGATGCCGACGACGATGATCCGTGATACGCACGACTCGAGCTATCAATAGCGCTCTGGATAAGCTTCACCTTATCCATCGCACGTATCAAGTCCGGTCCCACTAATCGCACCTCGCCACGTCAAACCAGGCCTATCGCCGATCTGCACTTCCTCCCATACAAGGCCTCATAAGGCGCCATCTCGAATCACGGTTACACCCGTAAGTTGTCACGACCGAACGGGCCGTGACTAGTGCCTTACCCCGCACCTGGTGATACAACATCGAGAAATCAGCGGAACATAACACAACAACATGAAATAACACGAAGCGTACAACAATTATCCTTAGAAAACTTGCCCTTCGGCATACATAATAATAACAACTCTTTCAACAGGAACAGTTTAATCCTTTCTTTACAAACCACGCCACAACAAGATTACTGGACTTAAGAAAAGATACGACAAGAATGGCGGGACAGGGCCCCGCCAAACCCCTGAATGTAAACACCTATTACGACAGGGGACTATACCCCTGATAAGCCTCCGGAGAAACGGGGCTTCCCATACGCTGAACTGTGACCCTGAAAGCTAGGATCAACGACTGGTGTACCTCAACCTGCGGCATGAACGCAGCCAAGGAGGTCGATAACAGTAATGCAGTATGTGAAATCAAAATAAATCAGAATGAAATCATAGCGTCATATAAAGCGAGAGACATGTATGATAACCAAACTACAGCTTTACAACAAAGCGATCATGTCAAGTCGGGACTCGCGCCTCAAGTCATCACTCAAGTATAACAATGGGTCTCGTGCCCACAACATCAATCATGCGTGGAATACCTTCCTCACTGCCGGCGATGATATAAAAGCACCAAGGAACACACATGAACACGTGTCCCACTGCGTGTCATAATAAAATCAGACGGGTAAGTGCGAAGGCATAGCCGACTACTAAAAACCCACGGTACCAGCCGCGAATCAGTATCATAAGATCTGTCTAGACCGTCACATGATCAAAGCCGCCACTTGCGCAGATCGATGTACGCGTCTAACCACGAACTCCCGCGACTCGCATAGGCCAAACTCATAGGCCCGCATGAGGTATAACCCCGCATCGAGGGTAGCTACTCCCGGCGGCGTCTGGACTCGCCGTCGCGTGGCCACAAGGACCGCATGACCACAAGGGCCGTGATACTAACTGGAACTCCGCATTCCGCATAGCCCTACTGACCGCATAAGGTATTCTCGAATCATGGTCCATCGACCACTGAGTCTACCCCGCATCGGAGGGCACAACCTCCGAATATGTCACGATGAGTGGCACAATACTATCATAACGATCGATAGTTAAGAAGCACAATCAAGGAAAACCCATTTACACAAACATCACAAGATACTATCACACGTAGATCCTAACATGATTACTTATCAAAGCAACGAGAAAGTATTACTGTGCTATCACAATTCAATACAATCAAGTTATTCACACAAGGTACTTTCTACTTTAAGTTAACAAGTTCGAATTAATCCCCAAAGTACTTTATACAATAACTCTTTTAAAAGGTACGTCAAAAGTCACACAATACGTAGTATATAGAAATAGAGTGACTATCTTTTAAGTAAACCAAAATACTTACCTTTGTAAAATCAAGTAACAACATTACTTTCCAAACGCCCAAGTTTGCCTAATTTCAAATGTTCACGCTTTCTTATTTTAGAAAGGTTTCGTAGTTCATAGTCTTATTCATTTAAGAATATAATTCTCTTTTAAACAACTGAGAAACATAAGTCTTATGTGAGTAGGATATTCTTGTTTATAACAATCTTATTACAAAGACCATGATCTAGGAAATATCATTTTGTCTCATCTTAGCTTCTATGCGGATGGAAGTTTCTCGGTTTTAATAATACTTAATTATTCAAAACATTTCCTTTTATTAACGCTATGATGGTTTGTCGATACACATCCTGATTTCCAAAATCGTGAAACATTCTTAAGCCGTTATACCTAACTTCCCATAAAGCTAGTATAACTCTTAAGTTTTCAAACCAAGTATTACTTCAAGTTCTTTATTAACACATAACAAGCCGCTTATAGTTCAAATCGCTTACCTTTTAAAAACCACAAGTATTTTCTTACCAACATAAAGTCGTTATAACCAACTTCCCATAAAGCCGTTATAACACTTTATGTTTTAAACCAATCAAATACATTTAGCACATGTACGTCTACCGTACTACATAGTTCACACATATCATGCTAGAAGAGATAGGAAGAGGTTCACATACCTCGCGACGAGTATCGACTAATAGCAAAACGCTCCAAGTACTTCAAACCGTCGGCTACTCCTTAGCCAGTAGATCGCGCCACGTAGTACTTCAACCTATAAGGACACAAGGCGCTTATTAACATTTAGATCCCTTCGTAGAACATTCTACAGAAAATTCGACTATGGAGATTTTCCTAGGGTTTCGGTTTTGTGACAGACGGGAAGTATAATAGTATTTCTGGGCTTTTCGTATAGGTATAACCTTAGAATACTACAAGGTATACGGCTAAGGTAATTTGGGCATTATAACAATACTTTTGAGAGTATTTCTACACCACAGTGGGGTATACTAAAACAACTAGGCAGGGGTACCATTCCAGCAAGGAGGGGGTGTATACCTCTACCACCCCACTGGGGTACTCTCGGCCACGGAGGCCTCGGCGAACTCAACACAAAGGGAGGAGAAGGAGAGCTTTCAAGACTTAGGTAAATTTGTGGATGAATTTGTCTTCCAAAGGGGTGGGTTTTTATAGGTCAAGTGAAGGCCAACCAATGGCCAAGATCATGCCAAGTGCAAGGCAAGTGTAGGGCCAAGATCTTGCCAAGTGCCCCTTAACCAACTAACACACAAATATCCTACCTACTCCATGACAAAATGGCCAACTTTCGCCCAGCTTGACCGCCAAGGTGTTCGATGAGAGGGTGACAAGTGTCGCCTCTTGTTGGTCCAAAATGGTTCGTCTCTAAAAATCCGCAAAAATAAAATATGGCATAGCCGAAATTCCCTACGAAAGTCTGTGGAAAACGTTTACTAAAAACGACTCTAACCGTGTTGTGAACAAAAATAATTCGCCAAGCCTATTTGAAGTTCGAAATTTCTACGTCGCCCCTACGCATACTCGAAATACGGGGTATCACATTCTCCCCTTAGAAACATTCGTCCCGAATGTTCCTTCTAAGTCTCAAAACAAACGTGCGCCAGTATAGTCTTCACTACTATACTTACGAGAATCAATCCTGCCATACATGGCCACGGAACCAACTTGCGCAAAGTACTTACCTTCAAGTCCACGAGGACACACCTCTAACATCACAAACGCTCCCATCCAAGGGTCTAAAATATAATTTCTTCGCACTTTCTCCACACAAAAGAAATGATCACATCTATGCTCGCCATACACGCTCGCTTCTTCCCTTACGTGTCGTACCCTTCTTGTACACTCGAATTCTTACCACATGATACCACTTTTGTCACTTTGCCCGAGGCATAAACCTTCTCCGGCGACCCAACAAATGGTACCGGACTGCATGCGATCATCGCTGCGCCGTGACACCCAAACACTTGATATCGTCAGCTTCCAAACTCGGGTTACTATCTCTAACGGGTCATCATTAAGCGGGAACACTCGATGGATCTCCGATACTTTCCGAACATAACAATACGAAGACCGACGACCGCTTCCTAAGTCGGACGGCAATTGCTAACATATAGGCAACCCGCCTATCCTCACATGAACTCAAAGGCCCAAAGTAACTCGGGCTAAGTTTCCTCTTACACCCTATCCGGGGTGGTTCCTTCAAGAAGACCGACCGTCAACCTGAACTCTAAGCGTCGTCGCCGATAATCCGCACGATTCCTCCGAGCTACCAAAAACCTCTTCTGGATAAGCTTCACCCTATCCACATCCTGCTGAACACGTATGAACCAACTATCTGAACCTTGCCAACGTCGAACCAATCAACCGGCAACTTACACTTCTGCCCCTACGGCGTCACAAGGCGATATCCGAACACTGAAATGGTAGCTATAAAACACTTCCCCAACAGGAGATAACAATCCTTACAACTACCCCTGAATCCAAACACTGGCCCGAGGGCGAATGCGATACGGAGACTCACCTGGGTTCCTAACCCTGCCTGGTAAAACTTCCCGAAAGAAACAGCCGTAACACAGGCTCCATGTCTGCTCATAAGGTGGCGGGCACCCGTGCAGCCTTACCACCACCTTTCTCGATATAACGTCACCGCCAAGCAACGGTCGATCAAAACACGATGGTGACCCATCGCCCGACCTCGGGTCGAACGTGATCCACTAACTTCGTGCAAGTTAACTAAACTTGGGCCTAACACCCTCGTGACCCTACCACGGCGGACCACCACAACCGACCCACCACCAAAGCGGGCGGCGGGTTGACCCGCAACATGGCCTCAACCCGAAATCGCAAAACATTAGCTCCGATCCGAACAATCTCTCAAATCACGTTACGAAATCCTAGCGGTCTTCTTAGTTCGACTACCCTCTTTCATTTCACACTACTTAGGGACCTATCCCATACATAGCTCACGTGCACTATGCACTCCGATAAGGATCAAACATAACACTACACCTTTACTCGAGACGGCCTTACCTCTAAGGTTTCTACGTATAAAACTCTAAGGCTCACACTTTCTCTATCCCCCAATCTTCCCCGGTTACTAACCATGATTTCTAATCACAAATATTAACACACTGCTATCAAAACATAGCACTTATGATATACCCATCTTATCACACATACTGAACTCTAGAGGGTTAAGGATATGCCTGAATCTACTGCTTCACTCCCCTAGTTGTTCTAATCAAACCTGCCCCGTAGGGCGCATAGCTAAGGAAGGTGATGAACTACCCACCGATCCTGAAGGCTAAGTCCTCCTACCAGGACACTCTTTCGACATCAGACCCTGACGGTCATAGGTACAACAAGTACCAACTAAAAGACGACATTCCCCGGGATGACGTCTGCCAAACTGTGAACCGGAAGCCCTGGAGTTCTAACCAACTCCTGCATACCCCGAACGTCCTGAAATCCGTGGAAGACCACTCTGCATTGTGGATGTGCATAATCAAATCTGTTGGTGAGGTGACTCACCTCGAAAGTTACCAAGGACCTTCTTGCTCGCCCTCTTCTCGCCTTGGTTAACCCGTCGATCTCTACGTTTCTCGGCCTTGTGTATAAGCTCGCATACGTGCCATGCTCGCTTCAATCAAGAACTACTCTTTGCACAACCTCTCGTTGATATTCATCAAGACTCGCGATACATCGGTATACTCTGCGGTAGTTAAATCCATAGCTAATGTGGTCGCCTCTTTGCAATCCATATTCTCTGCTCTGGTCGTGGGCGAAGGTTCAAATATCATGCGCGCAGAGGAGCCGCCGGCCGTGCTAAACTTTCTTGGGGCTAGTGATGTCGCAGAAATCCCGAATGAAGCACCTAACTCGTGTGATGATTGGGCTGTGCCTCGTAACCCTCTCAGATCTACTCGCAGCTCCTCGCCTTGCCCTCCGGGCGGGTTTGCCCTACGCGAGGCATAACGATAAGGAAATAATTTCGTCGAGGTCCCACTTACAACACACTCTAAGGCACGATCTCGAGTGAGAAGAATAGAAACCAATCCTAAATACCCTATAGCCTCCTCGATTATTGATGTGGTGCACAACACGCGATAATCAAGACTCTCATCGATACGGTGCGTAGACACTTTCCGAGGATTAACCGCTCGATACCACTTTTGTCACTTTGTCGCGAGCCTAGCTCGACGACCCAACAAATGGTACCGGCTGCTTGCGATCCACGAGGCATGCCTCACGGCCATCTTCTCGGGGCCACGGGTGCCATACGGAAACCACGGTTGGTCTGTTCCACGGTTCGGTTTCGTAGCAGGCTCGCCTCTTTATACGCTCGGCACGAAGGTCGATCAGTGATAACAGCAAGTATGTGAATCAAAATAACATCAGAAATGAAATCATAGCAACATATAAAGCAGAGACATGTATGATAACAAACTACGCTTTACAACAAAGCGATCATGTCAAGTCGTGACTCACGCCCTCAAGTCATCACTCAAGTATAACAATGGGTCTCTGTGCCCACAACATCAATCATGCGTGGAATACCTTCCTCGCCGGCATGCATGATATAAAAGCACCAAGGAACACACATGAACACGTGTCCCACTGTGTCATAATAAAATGCGGGGTAAGTACGAAGGCATAGCCGACTACTAAAACCCACGCACCAACCAGTCGCGAATCGTATCATAAGATATGTCTAGACCGTCACATGATCAAAGCCGCCACTTGCGCAGATATCAATGCTGCGTCTAACCTCGAACTCCGCAGCTCGCATAGGCCAAACTCATAGGCCCGCATGAGGTATAACCCGCATCGAGGGTAGCTACTCCCCAAGGCGCCTGGACTCGCCGTCCGCGCATGGCCACAAGGACCGCGTGACCACAAGGGCGCGTACTAACACGGAACTCCAGCTCCGCATAGGCCCTACTGCACCGCATAAGGTATTCTCGAATCATAGTCCATCGACCACTTTGAGTCTACCCCCGGAGGGCAACAACCTCCTAATATGTCACGATGAGTGGCACAATACTATCATAACGACTGATAGTTAAGAAGCACAATCAAGGGAAAACCCCTTTACACAAACATCACAAGATACTATCACACGTAGCATCCTAACATGATTACTTATCAAAGCAACGAGAAAGTATTACCAGGCTATCACAATTCAATACAATCAAGTTATTCACAAGGTACTTTCTACTTTAAGTTAACAAGTTAGAATTAATCCCCAAAGTACTTTATACAATAACTCTTTTAAAAGGTACGCCAAAAGTCACACAATACGTAGTATATAAAAATAGAGTGACTATCTTTTAAGTAAACCAAAATACTTACCTTTGTAAAATCAAGTAACAACATTACTTTCCAACGCCCAAGTTTTCCTAATTTCAAATGTTCAAGTTTCTTATTTTATAAATTTTTAGTTGTTCATTGTATTATTCATTTAAGAATATTATTCTCTTTTAAACAACTGAGAAACATAAGTCTTATGTGAGTAGGATATTCTTGTTTATAACAATCTTATTACGTGACCATGATCTAGGAAATATCATTTTGTCTCATCTTAGCTTCTATGCGGATGGAAGTTTCTCTGGTTTTAATAATACTTAATTATTCAAAACATTTCCTTTTATTAACGCAGTTGGTTTGTCGATACACATCCTGATTTCCAAAATCAGTAAAACATTCTTAAGCCGTTATACCTAACTTCCCATAAAGCTAGTATAACTCTTAAGTTTTCAAAAACCAAGTATTACTTCAAGTTCTTTATTAACACATAACAAGCCAGTTATATTTCAAATCAGTTACCTTTTAAAAACCACAAGTATTTTCTTACCAACATAAAGCTGTTATAACCAACTTCCCATAAAGCCGTTATAACACTTTATGTTTTAAACCAATCAAATACATTTAGCACATGACGTCTCACCGTACTACATAGTTCACATATCATGCTAGAAGAGATAGGAAGAGGTTCACATACCTCGCGGCAGTATCGACTAATAGCAAAACGCCCAAGTACTTCAAACCGCGGCTACTCTTAGCCAAGATCGCGCCACGTAGTACTTCAACCTATAAGGCCACAAGGCGCTTATTAACATTTAGATCCCTTCGTGAACATTCTCTGTAAAAATTCGCAAGACCTCCCGCAATAGCGTAAATCTCCTCCTCTATCGGCCGCCATCAAGCCAACCAGGGGTTCATACATCTAACCTGACGTGCACAATTCTACCTCACGAAAAGCTACACAAGGTCTCATCAGATCCCATGTAAAAACAATTCGGTACTCTTCTTCGAAAAGGTTTCTTATTATTCAGCTTAAGTCCAAAGACATTGCCAACAACGTTCGATTCTATATATAGTATACTTCAACTATATAGTCTAACAATCATGTAATTTCCAATTACAATAGAGGACAAGATATTTACCTCGATAAGCCCATAATTATCCAAGTATAAAGTCGATCCGAGGCAATCGCTTAGCTCCAACTCCGGCGCCCAACCCGCTCTAAACCACCCTTAGAAGTTCTAACCAACTTCTACACAATACTCCAACTGACTATGGAGATTTTCCTAGGGTTTCGGTTTTGTGACAGAAGTATAATAGTATTTGGGCTTTTCAGATAGGTATAACCTTAGAATACTACAAGGTATACGGCTAAGGTAATTTGGGCATTATAACAATATTTTGAGAGTATTTCTACACCACAAAGGGGTATTATACGAAAACAACTAGGCTGGGTGGGGTGCCCACTGGCTAGCACCCAGGAGGGTGTATACCTCGGCCTACCCACTGGGGTACTCGACGAGGAGGCCCTCGCGAACTCAACACAAAGGGAGGGAGAAGGAGAGATTTCAAGACTTAGGTAAATTTGTGGATGAATTTGTCTTCCAAAGGGGTGGGTATTTATAGGTCAAGTGAAGGCCAACCAATGGCCAAGATCATGCCAAGTGCAAGGCAAGTGTAGGGCCAAGATCTTGCCAAGTGCCCCTAAACCAACTAACACACAAATATCCTACCTACTCCATGACAAAAATGGCCAACTTTCGGCCAAGCTTGACCGCCCAAGGTGTTCCAATGAGAGGTGACAAGTGTCGCCTCTTGTTGGTCCAAAATGTTCGCCTCTCGGAAAAATCCGCAAAATAAAATATGGCATAGCCGGAAATTCCCCTACGAAGTCGTGGAAAACGTTTACTAAACACGACTCTAACCGGGTGTTGTGAACAAAAATAATTCGGCCAAGCCTATTTGAAGTTCGAAAATTTCTACGTACGTCCCTACGTACATACTCTGGAAATACGGGGTATAACAGTAAGTCCAGGACATGTACAAGAGAATGTACGAAAGGAAACAAGACTTGGAAATTAGTACGAAAGGAAGAATTGTTTTTCCGACGGAAAATGTTTCGAACGTCGGAAAGGAAAAATGTTCGTTGTTGAGAATTGGATTCTCAAAATGCATTATTTGAAGAGTATGGAACTTATTATATTTATGGAAATTTATTTTTACGGATTTGGTCACGTGGGGCCCACCCGAGGAATTTTACGTTTTGTGGGGCCCACGAGGGTTACGGAATTTTTATGGACGAATGAGAAGGCGACACGTGGCACCCCCACACTTAGTCTTGGTCGAAATGTTGCAAGGGTAAAATGGTCATTTGACCATGGTAGAAGATAAGTCTTCCAAAGCTTGATATTGTTGACAAGTCAACTTGTCCACCTAGGCTTGATCCAAGTGAAACCCATCCTAACCTCACATTTGTAGACATCTAAACCCTCCATTGTGTTTTATAAGGTTACTACTAGTGCAAGACTAGCTCATTACACTTAGAAAAATTTGAGAACATTGAGCTTAGCCTAGAAGAGCTCTCGGGTTTGGTCCTCCCCTTCACACAAAATTTTGTAATTTTGTTCCTTTGTCCACAAGACTTTAAACCAAGGTTCCTAAGAGTGTTGTAAGGTTATCTCAATAGAAAGATTTCGGAAAAACGGAGTTTTCACGTTAGCCGCAAGGCGGAAACTAAGGGAGTTCTTCAACTTTGAAGTTGGAACTTGAAGATGGGTTATTCATAAGCCTCTAAGGAGTGCTTGGAGCGGATTGGAACCTAAGGAAAGGAGCTAAGAATTTCTAAGGCGCGACTTTGGATCTTGGAAATTTTAAGGGCTTGGAAAGGTATAAATTTTGTCGTTTTAGTAGTTAAGACTTACTTATTGTTGTAGCTATGGATTTTAGCAAGCATGTGTTATATAGTATGAAGTTTGATAGGTTTATGGGCTATTGGAACCCTAATCCGAAAACTAGCATGTTTAGCTTTAAGATTGGAATTCAAGTTGATTATTAGTTTAAGTCGTCGCATGTTGAATAAAGAAGGAAATGGTAGTTGTTGAAGTTGTTTATGACTAAATAACATGTTGACCTAAGAACTTGAAATTGGAAAAGGATTGGAAAAGACGTAGTGTTATTGGTTATATGTTGGCCGAGAATGGCTAGTGAAGTATTATACTATTTGGTATGAATTATGGGGCGGAATTTTACACGTATTGTAAGGCGTGTAATCCCCTTTGTTTGGTTGTTGTTTTGAGCCTTAAATGTGGCGTGTTGGTTATTGTATTCGGCCTTGAAAAAGGTGGCAAAGTGAGTAGAAACAAAGGAAATGCTGCCCGATTTTCCGTAGAATTAGAGACCGTACACTTAGTTTTATTCTACGTAAGAGACTAGAAGTTGATAGTCTTATTGTGACCATTATAGGTTGACACTTCTACGTGCGGCGTATTCGGCTTAGCTTGTGGATTTAGCCGAAAAGGTATGTGAACTATCTCCTCTTCTAGCATGATTCCTTAAGATAAAGAAAGTACGTTCTACTCCTTAAATGATCCATTCCTTGGTTGTATTTGGATTGCCTAAAATAGAATTTGTTCTATGTACTTCCTTGATGTACGTTGATGTTTAAAGTGTAAGTTGTATAATCCATTTTCCTTAGTGAATTTTGGATTCTAAAAAGTGAAAGTATTTTTCTTAAAGTACATAGAGTCTTGAAAAGGAAGTGGTTTCCAAATCTTTTGGCTAGTGCCTTAGTTCCAAAACCTAAAGGTCATTATAATGACTTTAGGGGAGTCAAATGAGTGATTTACTTAATTGTTTTAAAAGAGGAGAAATGACATGATTTAAGAGAAGTAACTTGTTTTAAAGGTGTGAGTTACTTGAGGTTTAAAAGTAGAAGAAACTTGGTTTCTAAATATTAAGAGACTTGAAGTATTTTTGAAAGTTAAGAACTTGATTTGTAAGTATGTGATACTTGGTTTTAAGTATAAGTCTCTTGGTTATAAAAAAGAATGGATATGTCTAAAAACATAAAGGGTTATAACGGCTTTATGGGAAGTTGGTTATAACGGCTTTATGGAAGGTTAAGGAAGTTGTCTATTTTGATTATTAGGCATAAGTTGCCTAGATGTGAAAATTTGAAGTTACTTGATTTCAAGCTTTGAAATGAGTTTTCTAAGAAGTGTAGTAACTTACTTTGAAAAAAATAGACATGCCTTGGTACTACGGGTGTTAGTATCTTGGGGTTTTACATAAAAAGGAGTCTTTTGAAAAGAATGTACGTACGTAGTACTTTGGCGTGATTAATTGAGAATTTTTCTAGTTGTGCCCTGATAAGTACTTTGGCTTGTTAAAATGAGAATTATTCTAGTTGTGCCCTGATAAGTACTTTGACTTGTTAAATGAGAATTATTCTATTTGTGCCCTGATAAGTACTTTGGCTTGTTAAATGAGAATTATTCTATTTGTGCCCTGATAAGTACTTTGGCTTGTTAAATGAGAATTATTCTATTTGTGCCGATAAGTACTTTGGCTTGTTAAATGAGAATTACTCTATTTGTGCCCTGATAAGTACTTTGGCTTATTAAATAAGAATTATTCTATTTGTGCCTTGATAAGTACTTTGGCTTGATTAATTGAGAATTAGTCTAAGTGTGCCTTGATAAGTACTTTGGCGTGATTAATTGAGAATTAGTCTATTTGTGCCTTGATAAGTACTTTGGCTTGATTAATTGAGAATTAGTCTAAGTGTGCCTTGATAAGTACTTTGGCGTGATTAATTGAGAATTAGTCTAAGTGTGCCTCGATAAGTACTTTGTCTTGATTAATTGAGAATTATTCTATGTGTGCCTTGATAAGTACTTTGGCTTGTTTAGTTGAGAATTGCCTATGTGTGCTGGAAATAGCCGGTGGTGTGCTATTGGTATATCAGTCGTTTCGGGGTCATTCCCCGGGTTTGTGGCATTTGCAATATTCCGTGGATTTGCTACCCACGATGCGAGGAATACCTCATGCGGGTCCGTAAGGACTTATGCGGGTGAAATAGTCCCATGCGGGCGGGTCCAGCCTATGCGAGGAATACCTCATGCGAGTCCGTAAGGGCTTATGCGGGTGAAATAGTCCCATGCGAGGAATACCTCACGCGGGTCCACGCGACCTATGCGGGTGAAATAGTCCCAGGAGTAGGATTGCTAAATGGTACTGCGGGCGGATGGTCCTGCTTTGACCATGAGCTCCCTATTTTATATTGTAAGGATACTACTGTTTACTCTCATTGTTAGTAAGGCACAATGTGTTGTAATTTGATTATCATATATGTCTCCGGATTTATTTTTGTTACCCTATGGTCATGCTTTTACGATGTGGGATTCCGTGGCATGAGACCACGAGGTATTTAGGACACAGGTGGGACTTGGTGTTCATGTATCCTTATTGGTGTTATTACATCGCCGAATTGCGTGATGAGGAAGGATTCCACTGCATGATTGATATTATGGGCGTGAGACCCATAGTTATATTTGAGTAGTGACTTTGAGGGCCTGCGTCCCTGACTTGATATGACTGCTTATGTATTGTGTACTGTAGGTTTGCTATCATACATGTCTCCTGCTTTGTTTAGACTGTTATGATTTCATTACAGTACTTACTGTTCACATACTTGGTACATTCTTCGTACTGACCTCCTTCGGGGGGCTGCGTTCATGCCGCAGGTTTAGGTACGCTGTTTGGTGATCGGCAGGTGTAGGACCCTGCTCAGAGTTTTTGGATAGCTCCCTCGTGAGTTTATCTTTTGGTATAGTTCCTTGATGCGAGCTTTTGTACGATTATGGTACAGCGGGGCCTTGTCCGTCATATTTCGATAAAACTCTTAGAGGTCTGTATTCATATGTGGGATTGGACTCATGTACGGTGTAGTGTCTTTTGTTATGTATATTATATGGCAGCCTTGTCGACTTTGCCCTTGTACGTACGATCGGTTAAAAAAAATGAGGTGTTATTTAATTTCCGCAGTTTACTTAGTTGTTAAGGTAGAAGGGTGCCCAGGTAGGACACGACCACGGGCGGGGTTGGTGTGTGAGTGGTATCAAAGCGATCGGTCCTCGGAATGTCTGAGGCAGTGTCTAGTAAGTCTTGATTATCGGTGTGTTGCGCGCCACACCCATAAGCGAGGAGGCTACAGGACATTTAGGAGTTGGTTTCTATTCTTCTCACTCAAGATCGTGCCATGAGTCATGTTAGTAAGATAATTCCTCTCGACGTATTGTTGTGTTCTGGTTATGCCTCCAAGGAGAACACCGCCCGAAGGGCAAAGGAGTAGCGAGGCTACTAGTTAGACTCGAGAGAGTTGATAGGGCTTATGCCGAGGTATCTGGATGTTGTCTGCGATCGGCGAGTTCTTCTGCGCCAGTTTTGAGGCCCGACACGAGCCTCCAGCTTTCGATTAGGAGAAGACTATAGGGTCATGAGAAGCGATTATGTTATTGACCAAGATAAGCGGTATACGCTTCATCAGATGAGGTTATTCGGCGATCAGAGCAGTGTACAGAGTGGTAGAGGCCAACGCGGAGATCGGCGTAAGAGGCTGGACCGGTTGGTTATCCCGGTGAGTTCTTGGGCGGCGACCTCAAGAATGAGTGAGATATTCGTCCACCTACCCGGTACATACCCTCGCACCACGGTGGGAGGTTTGACCCACAAGGTATTTAGGAGCCGGTCGAGCTCCAGAGGTAGAGGTTCTCAGGAGCATAGGATTTTCTCGATCGAGGCCACATATTCTCAGCCAGATTATCATATGTGGTGGCGTCATTCGGAAATGCCGCATGACACAGATGGTTGTTATTATTGTGGCCGTCCGCCACAAGAAGTGGGAATGTCGGTTAGAAGAAGCGCGTAGGTGGCTCACCCTATCAGTGATGGTTGATTCTCTTTCCTCCGCGGTTGTCGTCCCCAGGCGGTGTCGAATGTCGGCCAGTGGTAGAGTTCGTGAGGAGTTTATAGTTACGGCGGTCCTTGAACCGCAGATATGACGTGACTCCGGGCGGGATCGAGGCGACATCGCGCGAGGTTACGGTATATGTCGATTCTTTTGAATCATACGTGCATTGATAGATTCAGATTTTACCCTAGCGTATATGTTTTCCCTTTATTGCTAGAGTTGTAAAGTGATAGTACCCCAGAGGTAGGAATACTTTGATTAGTAAGGTGAAAAGTTAAGAATGTTGACAAGAATGATAAGTGAACTGAGACTATAGTTGTGTAGAGTTCACAAGTAGTAATTACCCCGTAACAGTGTGAGACCGATAGGGAAGGATGTACAGTAGAAATACTTTGTCTTATGTGACGAACCTCTAGGGAATGGGAGGATAGGGTGAGAAGTACCTTGAGATAAGAGTGAGATTTATTTCAGACTAAGAATGAGGAGTTAAGTGTGACGATGAGTTGGGTTATGGACTCATTTCGGGTCAGTCGATAATATGGAATGGGGTGATGACAGTTAGAAATGGTCCCGTTATGTGATAGGGTCCCGAGGATGCAAGGCCCAAGTTTAGTTAATTGTGGTACGAGTTTGTGGATGCGTTCCACCGGAACTAGGTCGTAAGGACCGAGAAGAGCCTTAACGGGAATGTAAGTAACAATATGGCCAAGTTTGATTAGTAACTCCAAGGATTGGAGAACAGAAACAAAATTTGAGATTTTGTACGTTTACTAAATGAGTTTAGAAATGCAGAAAGAATGACAAGTAAGGAAAGAAAGGAACCTCTAAGGATCCAGTGTTCTAGAGATTTGTAACCGAGTTTGTGAGAAGGGGTAGCGGACGGAAGGTCCATTGATATGTTTACGTATGTTAGCGGCGATGACAGTGTGGCATCGTTAGTCTTGTGGAGTATTGATTGATAGGCATAGTATAGGGTATTGGTTTCGGGTTTGTATAAGCGTGACAATCGACTAAGAACATTCGGGGCGAATGTTTCTAAGGGGAATAATGTTACACCCGTAAGTCCAGGACATGTATAAGAGAATGTACAAAGGAAACAAGACTTGGAAATTAGTACGAAAGGAAGAATTGTTTTTCCGACGGAAAAAACGTTCAACGTCGAAGGAAAAATGTTCGTTGTTGAGAATTGGATTCTCAAAATGCATTATTTGAAGAGTATGGAACTTATTATATTTATGGAAATTTATTTTTACGATTTTATCACGTGGGGCCCACCCGAGAAATTTTACGTTTGTGGGGCTATGAGGTTACGGAATTTTTATGGACGAATGAGAAGGCGGCACGTGGCACCCCACACTTAGTCTTGGTCGAAATGTTGCAAAGGGTAAAATGGTCATTTGACCATGGTAGAAGATAAGTCTTCCAAAGCTTGATATTATCGATGTCAACTCGACCACCTGTGCTCGATCCAAGTGAAACCCATCCTAACCTCACATTTGTAGATATCTAAACCCTCCATTGTGTTTTATAAGGTTACTACTAGTGCAAGACTAGCTCATTACACTTAGAAAAATTTGAGAACATCGAGCTTAGCCTAGAAGAGCTCTCCTGTTTAGTCCTCCCTTCACACAAAATTTTGTAATTTTGTTCCTTTGTCCACAAGACTTTAAACCAAGGTTCCTAAGAGTGTTGTAAGGTTATCTCAATAGAAAGATTTGGAAAACGGAGTTTCACGTTAGTCGCAAGTGGAAACTAAGGGAGTTCTTCAACTTTGAAGTTGGAACTTGAAGACGGGTTATTCATAAGCCTCTAAGGAGTGCTGGAGCGGATTGGAACCTAAGGAAAGGAGCTAAGAATTTCTAAGGCGCCACTTTGGATCTTGAAATTTTAAGGGCTTGGAAAGGTATAAATTTTGTCGTTTTAGTAGTTAAGACTTACTTATTGTTGTAGCTATGGATTTTAGCAAGCATGTGTTATATAGTATGAAGTTTGATAGGTTTACGGGCTATTGGAACCCTAATCCGAAAACTAGCATGTTTAGCTTTAAGATTGGAATTCAAGTTGATTATTAGTTTAAGTCGTCGCATTTCAATAAAGAAGGAAATGGTAGTTGTTGGTTGTTTATGACTAAATAACATGTTGACCTAAGAACTTGAAATTGAAAAGCGATTGGAAAAGACGTAGTGTTATTGGTTATATGTTGGCAGAATGGCGAGTAAGTTATTATACTATTTCGTATGAATTACGGGCGAATTTTACGCATTAAGCGTGTAATCCCTGTTTCGTTGTTGTTTGAGCCTTAAACGTGGCGTGTTGGTTATTGTATTCGCCTTGAAAAAGGTGGCAAAGTGAGTAGAAACAAAGGAAGTTGTTGCGATTTTCCGTAGAATTAGATCGCATACTTAGTTTTATTCCCACGTAAGAGACTAAGTCGATAGTCTTGTTGTGACCATTATAGGTTGACACTTCTACACGTGCGCGATTCGCTTAGCTTGTGATTTAATTAAAAGGTATGTGAACTATCTCTTCTAGCATGATTCCTTAAGATAAAAGAAAAGCACGCTCTACTCTTAAATGATCCATTCCTTGGTTGTATTTGGATTTAAAATAGAATTTGTTCTATGTCTTCTTTGATGACGTTGATGTTTAAAGTGTAAGTTGTATAATCCATTTTCCTTAGTGAATTTTGGATTCTAAAAAGTGAAAGTATTTTCTTAAAGTACATGTGAGTCTGAAAATAAGTGGTTTCCAAATCTTTTGGCTAGCCTTAGTTCCAAACCTAAAGGTCATTATAATGACTTTGCGAGTCAAACGAGTGATTTACTTAATTGTTTTAAAAGAGGAGAAATGACATGATTTAAGAGAAGTAACTTGTTTTAAAGGTGTGAGTTACTTGAGGTTTAAAAGTAAGAAACTTGGTTTCTAAATACAAGAGACTGAAGTATTTTGAAAGTTAAGAACTTGATTTGTAAGTATGTGATACTTGGTTTTAAGTATAGTCTCTTGGTTATAAAAGGAATGGATATGTCTAAAACCATAAAGGGTTATAACGGCTTTATGGGAAGTTGGTTATAACGGCTTTATGGAAGGTTACAAGTTGTCTATTTTGATTATTAACATAAGTCGCCTAGATGAAAATTTGAAGTTACTTGATTTCAAGCTTTGAAATGAGTTTTCTAAGCAGTGTAGTAACTTACTTTGAAAAAATAGACATCTTGGTACACGGTGTTAGTATCTTCGGGTTTTACATAAAAAGGAGTCTTTTGAAAAGAATGTGACGTAGTACTTTGGCGTGATTAATTGAGAATTTTTCTAGTTGTGCTCGATAAGTACTTTGGCTTGTTAAAATGAGAATTATTCTAGTTGTGCCTGATAAGTAATTTGACTTGTTAAATGAGAATTATTCTATTTGTGCCCGATAAGTACTTTGGCTTGTTAAATGAGAATTATTCTATTTGTGCCTGATAAGTACTTTGTTTGTTAAATGAGAATTATTTTATTCATGTTTGATAAGTACTTTGGCTTGTTAAATGAGAATTATTCATTTGTTACCGATAAGTACTTTGGCTTATTAAATAAGAATTATTCTATTTGTGCCTTGATAAGTACTTTGGCTTGATTAATTGAGAATTAGTCTAAGTGTCTTGATAAGTACTTTGGCGTGATTAATTGAGAATTAGTCTATTTCGCCTTGATAAGTATTTTGGCTCGATTAACTGAGAATTAGTCTAAGTGTCATGTGATAAGTACTTTGGCGTGATTAATTGAGAATTAGTCTAACGTGCCTCGATAAGTACTTTGTCTTGATTAATTCAGAATTATTCTATGTGTGCCTTGATAAGTACTTTGGCTTGTTTAGTTGAGAATTGCCATGTGTCGGAA
Source organism: Przewalskia tangutica (assembly GCA_029844215.1). Classification (NCBI taxonomy): domain Eukaryota; kingdom Viridiplantae; phylum Streptophyta; class Magnoliopsida; order Solanales; family Solanaceae; genus Przewalskia; species Przewalskia tangutica. The sequence goes on along the minus strand of CM056737.1, from coordinate 43,339,971 downwards.
ATAGCCGTGGTGTGCTATTGGTATATCGGCCGTTTGAGTCATTCCGGGTTTGTGGAATTTGCAATATTCCGTGGATTTGCTACCGACGTCACGGCGAATACCTCACTTGGTCCGTAAGGACTTACGCGTGTGAAATAGTCCCGTGCGGCGGGTCCACTATCACGCGAGAATACCCCACAGTCCGTGGCTTACGCGGTGAAATAGTCTCATGCGAGAATACCTCACGCGGGTCCACGCGACCGCGGGTGAAATAGTCCAGAGTAGGATTGCTAAATGGTATCTGTAAGCGGATGGTCCGCTTTGACCATGAGCTCCTATTTTATATTGTAAGGATACTACTGTTTACTCTCATTGTTAGTAAGGCCTGACGTGTTGTAATTTGATTATCATATATGCTCTCTGATTTATTTTTGTTACCCTATGGTCACGCTTTTGACGGCTGATTCCGAGCATGAGACCACGAGGTATTTAGGACACATGTGGGACTTGGTGTTCATGTATCCTTATTGGTGTTATTACATCGAGGCTATCGCGATGAGGAAGGATTCCACCGCATGATTGATATTACGTGAGACCCATAGTTATATTTCAGTAGTGACTTTGAGAGCTGCGTCACGACTTGATATGGCTATGTATCAGGTAATCGTAGGTTTGCTATCATACATGTCTCTGCTTTGTTTAGATCGTTATGATTTCATTACATTTCATCGCTCGCATACTTCTGGTACATTCGTCTTGACCGACTTTTCGGCTGCGTTCACGCCGCAGTTTAGGTAATGCGATGCGCGATCGGCAGCGTAGGACCACCTTTCGTAGTTTTTGGATAGCTCTCGTTTCAGAGTTTATTGTTACACCCGTAGTTCCGTGGTATGTATGTGAGGACGTGCGTGCGAGAATACGACACAAAATTGGAAAGGAAGAAAGATATGATTTTTTCGATTAAGTTTAAGGTTTTGTGAAGGAAAAAGGTTCATTAATGGGAATTGGATTCAGTTTGGTATTCGACTTGGAATTTTTAAGAATTATGGAATTTTATTTCCGGAATTGGTCACGCGCCCACGGGAGAAATTTACGTTTGTGGGGCCCACTTTATTTTCGGATTTTTGGCATTACAATATTTCGGAAGATGAAATATTTTGGACCAGTAGGGGGCGAGCATATGGCACTCCACGTGGCCTATGGTCGAAATTGGGACACTTGACGTTATTTGTATGGACAAGTGGCTTGCCACTTGTCCTTTTTGTGGTAGACATATGGTTGGTTAAATCCATACACACTTGTCCCAAGATCTCACCACACACTTGCCTTGATCTTGGCCATTGATTTCTATAAATAGACCCTGCTTGCAAGACTTAAATTCGTTCCACACTTAGATATTTCAAGTCTTGAAAATTCCTCCCTTTCTCAGGTGTGTGCTCTCGGTTTTAAGCTCCTGACCAAAAGTTGTCCAAAATCCTTAAACTTATAAGTGTTCTTCCTTAGGGTGTTAGGAAGATTGTGTACCAAGAGTTGGAAAAGATTTCACACCCTAGCCTTAGAAATACACTCGCCGAAACTTGCCATAGTTGAGCCTAAGTGTTCTTCTACTTTTGGAGTTAGATCTTTAAGAGAGTTGGTTAGGAGCTTAAGGGTTGCTTCGAGCGGGTTCGAGCGTAAGGAATCGAGCTAGTGTTGCTCAGATCGACTTATTAATCTTGGATATTTTGGGCTTATCGGTAATTATCTCCCTATTGTAATGGATATTACATGTTGTAGTAATGTATAGTTAGTATACTATATGTAGAATGAATATGGATAAGAATTGAACTGTATTTACATTCAATGTATTTACGTAGAATTGCAATATTATCAGGCAGTGTGGTACGTCCCGGTTAGACGTAACCCCTGAGTTGTTGGCTTCGTAGCGGGCCTTGATAAGAGATTTACGTGGTCATGCGGGAGGTCGCTACATTTTCCGTAGAATAAGGAATCTTCAGAGTTAGAATATTCTACGAAGAGATCATGAGTTGATGACGCTTATGACCATTATGGGTGGAAGTACTACGCAGTAGCGATTCTACTTCAAGGGTGGAAAAGGCTAGCAGGTTGTAATACTGGAGCATTTTGCATTTGTCGATAATCGTCGCGAGGTATGTGAACCTTTTCCTATCCTTTCTAGCATGATGTTTTGTAAACTATGTAGTACTCACGTATTACGTGCTAAATGAGTTTGGTTATTTAAAACATAAAGTGTTATAATAGCTTTATGGAAGTTAGTTATAACGACTTTATGTAGGTAAAAGAATGGGTTATTGATTTTAGAAGTTAAGAGACTTGATCTCAAAGATAAGAGACTTGACTTAATCGGATTGATATGAATTTTGTTAAAAGTGTGAACCTCATTCATGAGTAATGAGTGCTGGTTTTTAAAGAATAATGTTTCATGATTCTGGAAATGAGAATAAGTATCGAACAATCCATCAGCTGCATGAATAAAGGAAAATGTATTGACCAATAATTAATTATATTAAAACTCAAGTAGAGAAACTCTCCATCCTGCATGAAGCTTGGTGATAAGACAAAATTGTATTACATTTCTAGATCATGCATTTCATTTAATAAAGATTACTATAAACAAGTTTTGATTTTCTTAAAATTAAGTAAGGAACTTCGATTTCTAAAGAAAAAGGACTTAAGAATTTGAAGTATTTTGGTTTAAAAGAAAGCATGGTTTGTCTTAAATTGGTTTAAAACATAAAGTGTTATAATAGCTTTATGGCAAGTTAGTTATAAACTTTATGGAAACAAAAGAATGGTTTTATTATTGGACTTTAAATGGTAACTTGATTTTGGGAAAAGAAGTAACTTATTTTCAAATATCGAACTTTTCTTGATGAGAAAAATATAAGTGGCTTGGTTTTAAAAGGTAGAATACCTTGATCTTAAAAGGGTTAGTTATGGTTTTAAATGTATACTTGGCGTTGTTAAAAATGTAAACTTGGTTTAAAAAATGTAAAGTACTTGATTTTAAAACGCGTGTTGGTACTACGGGTAATAGTATCGAGTTGTTTTACGTAAAGAGATCTTTTGAAAGGATTAATGTATGTAGTAGTTTGGGGTTAAAACCGGTTGTTGATTTAATATGAAAGTCCCATGAGTATGTTGAGACTTGCCTATTTTGTGGTGATAGCCTTTGTTGTGCAAGTGTTGTATTTTCATCGCGTCTCGTTGGAGGGCGGCTATCAGTTGATTGATGGACATCGAGTCCACGATGGGTGGCCGGGTATCTTATCGATCGAGTCACGATGGATGGCCGAGACGGGCGCGTTATTATGTTATCTTGTTATTTGGGACATGACACGATGGGTGGCCAGTATCATGGTGTTATCGAGATTTCCTTTTCATCGGCCCACGTATGCGAGACTTACGATTATATCGAGTCGATGAGCGATTAGTGCTTCCTATGATTCCTATCGAGTCCCATGGGGCCGAGACAATTATTCTTCCACACGATTGTTATTTCCACGAGTGGACGCGTATGCTATAGGATGGTTATACTTATACCTAGATCTTGCGAGCGGATGAGTTAAGTTCCACGTTATATTTGAGGATGACTTTGAGGCGTGAGTCACGACTTGACATGACTTTTATGTGAATCGTAGTTTTGTTATCATATATGTCTCTGTTTTATATAGACTATTATGATTTCGATATTTTCATTTTCACATGGTACTGTTGTGACCTCCTTGAAGTGCGTTCATCGCAGGTAAGTACAGTTGTGATCCTCGCTCATAGGATCATAGTTCACGTATTGTGAAGCTCCGTTTCTCGGAGGCTTATCTTTTGGTATGTTTCCACGAGTTGTAGTTCTTGTACATTAAGGGGTATACGCGGGCTCTGTCGTCATAGTTGTTGTAACATTCTTGAAATTACGTAGTCTTTGTTGTGAGTTTGTAAAGGGATATGTTCAAACATTTATATATATATGCGGCGATTTTCTCGAGATAAAGCGTGTTCTCATTTCGTTGTTTGTATCTATTTTATCTGATTATACGATGTATGACTAGGGTGCCGGGTAAGACACGATCCACGGGCAGGCAGGTCGTGACAAAAGTGAATGCACGAAGCGCTTAATCCTCTGGAAAAGTGTCTCAAGCAGATCGTGTACTTAGTAGTCTTGATAACATCGATGTGTTGTGCTACCACATCTATAATCGAGAGAGCCATGAGATATTTAGGATTGGTTTCCCATTCTTATATACGAATCAGACTGCCCTGTAGTCGCTAAGTATAAGTTTCGACTCCCTGGGACGTGATTCGCATGTACCGGGCTTGTATGCCTCCACTTAAAATCAGAGCTCAGCAGGCCAGGGCAAAGCGTGAGAAGGAGGCTGCGGGTGAAGCAGCATGTAGTGGTTACTGCAGTGGGCCCGATCTGTGCCCTAGGTACTACCTACAGACTTCTATTTACGAGTTTTACTTAGTGACACCGCTAGCCCCGTGAGAGCTTAAGAGCAAAGAAGCAGAGCTACCGAGACCACGATACGAGACCCGCAGTCCTGACCACTGGTCAGGAAATGTGAGGATATGGAGTATGAGGCGAGATGACCTAGCTTTAATAGCTAGTCCGTGGCCGGGAATGAGGACGGATTTGAGAGTCTGAGGTTCTGGCAGCTTTAGTTCACCCTAGATCCGGAGTAGTCAGGGGATTCTGGACTTCTTGAGTCATACCCACCGCTAGGCCCTACTGGATTTGAGAGCTCTATGTAAGATCCCTTCGGGAGTTTATCTGACAACATAATGGACTGGGCAGTGATCAAGACTCGCAGGCAATGCCACACCACTTCTGCCCTCGCATGAGGAGAAAGCTTTCTGATGCAGATAGATTTTGACGCTGAAAGCGGTAACGCAGCGACGGCCCGAATACGGAATCTGATGTAAGTTTGCCTATCGGCTCATATTATCCCTCCTTAGTGGAAGACATGTGGAGGGATAGAGTGCACCGGAGCATGTCGCATGACTTGACGATTATCTAGGAAGAGAGTAATGTGCGAGCTCAGAAACAAAATGGCCGGGCATACATTGTCCGATTCAAGGAGCTTACGCACAGTGGATCGATGAATCAGAGTAGACCGGCTGACAGCCAGATCGTTGGTAGATCAGCGATAAAGAGGCTGTGGCATGTTAGTGGACTTTCCAGTAACTTTGAGGCGGACCGCCTTACGTGAGCAGTTACTATGCGCCTCCGCCAAGACAGGAGTGGTCTTCCAGCGTACCGGGACGCTCGGGATGTCTGGAGCGCCGGCCCAGTCGGGGCTTCGGAAGCCAGTTTAGGCGAGGAGGGTGACAGTTATTATGCGAGCCACCCTGCCTCGGTGTGGTCGATGTGGTAGACTTTATGGGGAGTGTCATGCTCGGCGAAATTTGTATGCTAGATCGTCCCATAGGGCCATTTGGTGAGTTTGTGCAGGCCGGTGCACGGATGTAGAGACTCGGCCGGGATCGGTGGGTGGTCGTCTAAGCCGCACTTATATAGCTAAGCGTACTGTGAGATTATGATTAGAGCGACAAAGGAAAGTGAGCGGTGAATTCTGAGAGATATCTTGACCCTTAGGAAGTGGTTTATATTGTTATGGTGAATACGTATTAAGTGCTATACGGATAGCATTGTATTAAGTGTGAATTAAGCGTGGGTAGTTGAAAAGGGTAAGTGCAGGGGCGAGACGATTGTGAGACTTAGAATTTATATGATTAGGACCTTGGATGCGTAGTCTTGAGTGGAGTGATTTTCACGGTTGGTCTTTGTGAAGTACTTGGTATGCGTGAAATATCTGATGGGATGATTCCATGGGTAGTGTGAGATGAAAGTGTTGCTTTCATGGCATGATGTGTGAATTGTTCGGATTGGGGCGAGAGGAAGTTTTGGTGCGACGGTGGGTCGGGTTGAGGCCATGCTCGCGGGTCAACCGCGGCCGAATGAGGTGGTCGATTCGAGGTGGTCGCGGTGGTAGGATCCGCAGTGCAAGGCCCAAGTTTAGGATGTCGTTATGCGAGTTCGCGGATGCGTTCGGCGAGAATGTCGGATCGTGAAGGTAGAATAGCCTTAAAGATTTGAGGCTAGTAAAATGACCAAATTTGGAGGTAGTGACTCGAGTTTTGAAATGAAGCGATGATGGGTATGAGTATGCGTGTATCAGAGAGAGTTGGTGTCGAGAAGAATGCAGCGAGTAAGGATAGAAAGTGAGCGTGTGTTAGAGATAAAAGAGATCATTTTTGTTGTGAAGTGAAGAAGATCGAAGGAGTATCCTTTAGACCATGGGTGGAAGATTTTGTGATGTTAGAGGTGATTCCTCGTTGGCTTGATTTGAGTTTTTCGCGTATGTTATATTATGGCGGTGTGGCGTAAGTGGTTTTGTAAGTATAGTAGTGAAGACATGCGGTCATGTATGTTTTGAGACTTAGAAGGAACATTGGGACGAATGTTTCTAAGGGGAAGAATGTTACACCCCGTAGTTCGGGTATGTATGTGAGAATGCGTGCGAGAATCGACACAAAATTGGAAAGGAAGAAAGATATGATTTTTCGTTTTTTCGCGGAAAAGTTTAAGGTTTTGTGAAGGAAAAAGGTTCATTAATGGGGTGGATTCCCAGTTTGGTATTCGGACTTTTTGGAATTTTTAAGAATTATGGAATTTTATTTAGAATTGGTCACGTGGGGCCAGGGGAGAAATTTACGGTTGTAGGGCCCACTTTATTTTGGATTTTGGCATTACGAATATTTTCAAGATGAAATATTTTGGGCCAGTAGGAGGCGACACATGGCACCTCTGGCGTATGGCTATGGCGAAATTAGGACGAATGACGGAGCGTTATTTGTGGTGGACAAGTGGCTTGCCACTTGTCCCTTTTTGTAGTAGACATATGGTTGGTTAAATCCGTCTTGTTATACCGTATTCTCGAGGTATGTATGCGAGGGCGTGCGTCACGAGCCGCACGGAGAAAATTGGAAAGGAAGAAAGAATTGGTCTTCCCGCGGAAAAGTTTCCGGTTTTGTAAGGAAAAATGTTCGTTGAAGGAATTGGGTTCCCAGTTTGGAATTTGGGCTTAGATTATATTAGAATTATGGAATTTTATTTTCTGGAAATGGTCACGTGGGGCCTGGGAGAAATTTACAGTTTTGTAGAGCCCACTTTGTTTTGAGATTTTAGCCATTGTGGATATTTTTGGAAGGCGTTTTATGAGGGCCAATAGGAGGGTGACACGTGTCACCCACTAAGTGGCTTAGTAGAATGACATTTGTGCACAACACTAGGTTGAGTCGTTTTTGTGAAACATTTTACATAAGCTTTGCGAGGAAAATTCGGCTATGTCTTTTCTTATTTTTGCGGATTTTTCCGAGAGGCGAAAGCATTTTGGACCAGCGGGAGGGTGACATGTGTCACCCTCAATGAACAAGTGGGCGGCACTTCAGCCGATTGAAGAAGCTGAGTTGATGGTAGATATTTGTGTAGATATTTGTAGGGTTTTAAGGAGTAGGGACTAGGGTGCACTTGGCAGTCTTGGCCTTACACTTGCCTTGCACATGTGGCGTGATCTTAGCCGTTGGTTGGCCTTTGGTTTTGCTATAAATACCACTCTTGAAGACTTCATCCGTTCCTAAAATCTTCCAAGTCTTGAGTCCTCTCTCCTCAGCTGAGTGTGTTCTCGTCTAAGCCTTCCCCCTCCCCGCCCAGGTAGCCTTGTGGCGAAACCTCCTCTCCACCTTTTGTGGTGCTAGTAGTGGGGTACCCACTAGCCTAGTTGTTTCGTATAATACACCCTCTTGGTAGAAATACTCTCCAGTATTGTTATAATGCCCAAAATACCTTAGCCTTTACCTTGTTGTATTCCAAAAGTTACCTCTATCGTAGAGCAGGAAATACTACCTTTTGTCCTTTTAGTCTCAAGGCAGGAAACCCCAAGGAAATCTTCTTAGTTGGTTGAAGTATTTGAGTAGAAGTTAGTTAGAACTTCTGGGGTTGTTTGGAGGCGGATTGGGCGCGCGGAGTAGGAGCTAAACCTTTCTCGGGATCGACGTTATAACTTGGATAATTTTGGGCTTGTCGAGGTAAATATTCTTGTCCCTTATTGTAATTGGAGATTACATGTAGTAGATATATAGTTGAGGTATACTATATATAGAGCAGACATTATTGTGCTGTGATGTCTTTTGACTTAAGCACGAATTTAAAGAAGCCCATTTGTAATTACAGGATTTGTATTCTGATAGACTTGTGAACATTGTTGTGTAGTAGAGATGGTACACGTCAGGTTAAACGATGTAAACCCCACGGTTGGCTTAGTAGCGGCCTCGATAGAGAGGAGATTCTCTGTTATTGCGGGAGAGTCTTCTTGCAATTTTACGTAGAAATGGAACCTTGTGTTTTGAAGTTAATAAGCGTTTGTGACCTTTTTAGGTGAAAGTACTAAGAGTAGCGTATTATACTTGATGAGTGTAAAGGGCAAGAAAGGATGTAGTACTTTGAGCATTATGATTATTGTCTATACTTGCGAGGTATGTGAACCTCTTCCTATCTGTTCTAGCATGATATGTGTGTAACTATGTAGTGCGACGGGCGTCACATGTACTAAGTGTATTTGTTTGGTTTAAACATAAAGTGTTATAACGGCTTTATGGGAAGTTGGTTATAATAGCTTTATGTAGGTAAGAAAATGGTTTACTGATGTTAGAAGTTAAGAGACTTAACTTATTTGTTTTAATATGGATGTTGTGTGAAACCTCATTCGTGAGTAATGAGTACTTGGTTTTAAAGGGATAATGTTTCTTGATTTGGGAATCGAATGTGTATCGACAGGACCACTGCAGCGTTAATAAAGGAAAATGTGTTGAATAATGATGTATTTGTATTAAAACGGTAGAAACCTCCATCTGCGTAGAAGCTAAGATGAGACAAAAATGATATTACATTTTCTAGATCATATTCTGCGTAATAAGATCGTTATAAACAGAATAAACTACTCGCATATATGACATATGTTACTCGATTTTTTAAAAGAATTAAGACTATGAGTTATGAAACCTTTCCAAAATAAGTGACTTGAGCATTTGAAATTAGGCAAACTTGAACGTTTTGAAAATAATGTTGTTACTTGATTTTTCATAAAGGGACGTGTCTTGTTTACTTAAAAAGATAGTCACGATTTTATACTACGGGTATTGTGTGACTTTTGTGAAAGTACTTTGCGTTGTGTGAAACTTGCCTATCTTGTGATGATAGCCTTTGTTGTACAAGTGTTGTATTTACGTGTTCACCGTGTCTCGATGAGGTGGTTGACTTGTTGAGGACTTACGTGGGCGTCTTTGGCGATGTGGAGAATTCCCACGGGTATGTTTCCATTTTGATTCTTGTCTTATTGTGGTTACATGGACATGTACACACAGGTAAATTCGGGCATGTGGCGCGGCGGGGTTGATCACCCATATATTGTTATTAATGTCACGTGGGCGATGTCAGCGAGGTAGAATTTCGGGCATGTGGCCATGGGGATTAGTATTATTGTTGCATCGTGGACATGTCTACTCCGATCTGGCGAATTCGGGGCATGCGGCCGTGATGCCTTCACGATTGATGTTGTGGGCGTGAGACCCGTAGTTATATTTGAGTGATGACTTGAGGCGTGAGTCACAGTAGGCATGGCTTTTATGTTGTGACGTAGTTTGAATTTATCATCCATGTCTCACTTTATATAGACTAGTATGATTTCATTCTGATATTTCTGATTTCACATACTTAGTACTGTTCTTGACCTCGCCCGAGGCTGCGTTCATCTGTGAGAAACGCAGTCGTGGATCCTCGCTCTTAGGATCACGATTCGGTATTAGAAGCTCCGTTTCTCTGGAGGCTTATCTTTTGGTATGTGTTTCCCTGAGTTGTAGGTTCTGTACATTCGAGGGTATGGCGGGCCACTGTCCGTCATAGTCGTTAGTAAATCTTAGAAGTGCGTAATCTTGTTGTGGCGGGGTTGTAAAGATTAAAGCTTCGAGTTTTATGTATATCTGAAGGCAATAGTTTTGGTTGCTTTGTTTATTATTATATCTCTTGTTTCATGACTCATGTTTTATTTTCCGGTTTTCTCGATGTTGTATCACTAGGGTGCCGGTAAGGCACGATCACGGGCAGTCGAGGTGTGACCATACATACTTGTCCCGAGATCTCGCGCGCCTTTCCTTGATCTTGGCCATTGATTTCTCTATAAATAGACCACTTAAGCTTACGAGACTTCATTCATTCCACACTTAGATATTTCAAGTCTTGAAAATTCCCTCCCTTTCTCTTGTGTGTGCTCTCGGTTTTAAGCCTCACTTGACAAAGTTGTCAAAATCCTTAAACTTATAAGTGTTCTTCCTTAGGGTGTTAGGAAGATTGTGTACCAAGAGTTGGAAAAGATTTCACACCCCTAGCCTTAGAAATACACCTTGGCAAACTTGCCATAGTTGAGCCTAAGTGTTCTTCACTTTTGGAGTTAGATCTTGAAGAGAGTTGGTTGGAGCTTAAGGGTTGCTTGGAGCGGGTTGGAGGCGTAAGGAATTGGAGCTAAGTGTTGCTCGGGATCGACTTATTAATCTTGGATAGTGCAGGCTTATCGAGGTAATTATCTTTGTCCCTATTGTAATTGGATATTACATTTGTAGTAATGTATAGTTAGGTATACTATATGTAGAATGAATATGGATAAAATTGAAGCTATTTACATTGAATTTTATGTTCTGAGAATTGTAGTATTATTGTGGCGATGTTGTACGTCAGGTTAGGCGTGTAACCCCAGGAGTTGTTGGCAGTAGCGGGCCTTGATAGAGGAGGAGATTTATGTGGTTGCGAGGGGGGAGGTGCTGCCGAATTTTCCGTAGAATAAGGAATCTTGTATTTAGAATATTCTACGAAGAGATCTATGAGTTCATGTCTGCTTTAATAAGATTGTTATAAACAAGAATAACCTACTCACACATATGACATATGTTACTCAAATCGTTTTAAAAGAGAATTATGTTATTAAGTGATTAAGACTATGAACTACGAAACCTTTCGAAAATGAGAGACTTGAGTATTTGAAATTAGGCAAATTTGAACTTTTGGAAAAGAATGTTGTTACTTTTTTTTTTTTTTAGGTAAATGCAAATATTATTAATAATAACGGAAAGAAAAGTGGCTCTGATGATCATTGAGGTTCTCGATCCTCAGCGTAATGAAAAGAAGAAATTAGGGAGGAGGGTGGTCACTCAAGTGCCATTACAAGAGGATAAAGTGCATAGAACTACATAAGATGTTGTTTAATCCTTGTAATGACCTCTTACCGTTAAGCTTGTTTGAAAAGCGGTGTGTTTCTTGTCCTCCAAATCTCATAGACCACTATGCAAAAGGCAAGCAAGGTAGCTTTGGCTCGGATGCTTGTCCGCGGTGGTCTTTCTTAATCGGCAGAGAACTTTTCGACGGTTGACATTTCTCTCCTAATACCCGACCAATCCATATGCTCTTCCAAATCAAGTGGTGTAGGCGGGTAAAGAAGAGGTGCTCCGCTTGTCTCGTTAGCTTGCTTGCAGAACCACAAGACTTATCCTCCAAATTTAGAAATGAAAGAGTGTCCTTTGTAGCTATGCTTTCTACAATTAAGCCACATGGTGAATGAAAACATAGGGAATGAACCGCTTTCCAAATTTGGGACATCGAGGCTTTTTATCTTGCGTGTAGCGCAAAATATCATAGACTAGGCTTGAATCAAATTTACCGTTAGTGCAACAATTTTCCAATCCGAATTCGACTCGCCAGCTCTGAAGATGGAAACAAGTTTGTCACGAATTCATAATTTTTTGAATAGAGGTGAGTCCACAGGGCGTACCACATATTCCCAAAGAATCGCCTCTCAAATAAAAGTTGATCCATTGGACCCATGGTGAATCGGTCTCATTGTGGGTTTGCCAAATAGTCCGGGATAGCGGGGCATGGTTCCGTTCCTTGATGCTCGTAAGGCCCAAGCCACCGGATTGAGGCAAGCAAATAACATCCTGAGCGACTCTTGGTGGTTTCCACCCCATAAGGCCCGAATACATGCAGACCCGCACTGTTGAGGATTATGGCGGGAATAGGAAGTGCCGGAACCAAAAGCTCTCGACTCTTGGATGACCGACTGATAAGTTCTAACACGCGTAAGAAAGAGTGTGGTGCCCCCGTTTTGAATGTAATTCGAAATTACACTAGTGAAAGGAGCAAATTGATCTCTAAAGGCGAGATTGGGGACAAAGGAATCCCCAATACTGGCAGGAAAGCTCTGATGCGAATCCCACTCTGGACAAGATCGAGTCACGAAAAGTATCCTGCGCTCGCTAAGTGAAGACGGAGGATTTGGATGGGTTAAGAGTTAACCACGAGACGGCCTCGATTCTCCGGACAATTCATAAGAGTCCCAGTGAAGATCATCACCTTTGGCAAAGAGCATGAGGTCGTCCGCAGAAGGCAAGATGAGTAATACCCGACCTTTTACCACGTTGGATAATAAGAGAAAGTTCTTGCTGAGCCTTGAGTCGGCATCTTGATAAGTATTCCATACAGATAAAGAAGCGAAGGGGACATAGGATCACCTTGTCTTAAGCGTAGCTTACCGCAAAGTAACCATGTAGCTCACCGTTGATAGAAAGAGAGAAGGAGGTGAGCAAACACATTCCGTGATCCGTCTAACAAATTCGGAAAGTTAAGGCCTCTTGTGCCGAATCAAGGAAACTCGAGACCGTGTCAAAAGCTTTAGAAGATCTACCATAAGCATACACCTTGGTGAGACTGCTCTATTAAATCCTCTCGCGAGTTCTTGTGCTATATAAACATTGTCCATCATGTTTACGCCTTTCACAAAAAGCCGCTTGTGATTTGTCCTGAGAAGAAGGAAGAACCGTGCCATTACATTAGCTAGAATCTTTGTAATGATCTTATAGACCACATTAGTTAATCCAATAGGCCTAATGTCACGACCCATTCCGGGGCCCGTGACTGGTGCCTTACCGGGGCACCCAAGTAGTCATACATCAGAGTAATCAGCGGAAATATAAAACAAGACATGAAACAGTTTATAAAATAAGACAGTTTAAGTGAGAAAACATCGCCTTCGGCATATATATATAAACATGGTTTAGCGATTACATCCGTCTTGTACAACATGTCTCACAGACCTCTGAGGAATATACAACTATGGCGGACAGGGGCCGCCATGCACCTGATACACAAACTATCTACAACAGGGAGATCGTACAAAAGTAGAGCCTCGGAAAGGATGGAGCTGACATGCGTAGAGATCCGAGGAATGTGGATCTGGCACTGCTTTTGCCACTTACCTGCGGCATGAACGCAGCCCGAAGAGGTCGATTACAGTACTAAGTATATGAAAGCGTAAAATACTTAAATGAAACATATCATTTTAGAAAGCGTTTTGCAAGTATGTATGAAACAACGAAGCATGCATAGTGCGCATCACAAACTGAAGCGTGATAGGTAAGCGTAGCGAGGTCTTTTCTAAGTGCGAATGATCGGCAGACCAGTGCGTAGTATCGCCATGCAAGCCTAATCACGGACTCCGTAGTCCGCGTAGGCCAATCACGTAGAGCCGCATGGGGTATATAACCCCGCGTCGGTAGCTACTCCCGGCATCGTCTGGACTCGTAGTCCGCATGGCCCATGGACGCGTGAGGTATAACCCGCCACTAACACGGAACTCCGTAGCTCGCGCCGGGTCCTTGGACCGCGAGGTATTCTCGAATCATGGTCCGGACCGCTGAGTCTACCGCGTCGGAGGCGACTTAACCCGTAATATGTCAAGAGGTGAGTGATGTTACACTAACCTATGACTTATCGTTAAACAACATAAGCACAACAAAATATATACTTTTACACAAGCGCTACAAGACACTAACACACATAGCATCATATCATGTCTACTTATCAAACCATCTTATTATTCTTTTCACGATTGATATAAGTTTGTTATAAACACATAGGCAAACTGTTTCTCTTATCATTCTTAAGTGGTTATACTTAACTTCCCGTAAAGCTAGTATAACTCTTAAACTTATTTAAAAACCAATTAGTTCTCTAGTAAAAATGATTGATATTCTTTTGAAATGTTTTCAGTTCTTTATTATTAGAGGCTTAGTAGTGAGGCATTAGTAAGTATTATTCGGGCTTAAGTCAAAGACATTGCGTAGTTATTATTCGATTAACACGTATGCGTCTCACTGTACTACATATATTGTAAAATATCATGCTTTGGAAGAATCACATACCTTACCTCTGAAAACCACGCGAGTTAGAATATGTCGCTTGAGAGAGTCGATATAATAGTCACGAGACATCTATCAAGGACTACGAAGGTCATTCTAAGCAGAGGGTTCACGGTCTACGGAAAGTCGGCGTGACTTCCCTACTGGTGAGCTATATAAGTCTGTGAAAGCGATCCTATGTAATTTTAATTATTCTTCTTAAACCGCTTCTATTGTGGTAGCAGTTCAATTACGATACAATGATACTCTTACAAGTATTAATACTTATTCTTATACTACAACAAGTATTCTACAATTCAAAAGAGGGTTAGGATTAGTTACCTCATTAAGCCCAATAATATCCTAGAAAAGTCGCGCTGAGCAAGGTTTTGCTCACTAAGTTGTATGCTCCAAGGAAACCTTAGAAGTTCTTCCATGCTTCTACTAAGTACTAAGGTATTTGGGCTGGGGTATTTTGGGCATTATAACAATACAGAAGGCGACTTTTCTACCAAGGGAGGGGGTAGGTTTGGCTGGGCTGGGGGTAGGCCTCGGCCAAACTTCATGAGGGAGGAGTGTTGGGCGAAGAGCTACAAAGGGAGAGGAGGATTTTCAAGACTTGGAAGATTTGTGGATGAAGAACTCTTCATCTCTAAGAAGTATTTATAGGTCAAGAAGTGGCGACTGCGCCCGAACGCCGGCGACTCTTGGTGCCTTACCGGGCACCTAGTGATACAACATCGGAGAAAACCAGCGGAAAAATAAAACACGAGTCATGAAACAAGAGATATAATAAATAAGCAGGCCAGCAAAACGATTTGCCTTGGTATATACGTAAAAACCCGACGATTATCTTTTACAAACCACACTTGTGGCGATTACTCGAGATGTTATACCGTATTTCCAGTATATGCGTGAGGCGTGCGTATAAAATTTTAGCCTTAAAGACTAGACAAGGTTCGAATTTATGTGTAAGTGAAAAGAGTCGTTTTCGGCCGAAGCGTTTCCACGACTTTCGTAGGAAAATTCGGCTATGTCATTTATAATTTTTTGGATTTTTAGAGGCGAAACATTTTGGACCAGCGGGAGGGTGACATGTGTCACCTCGCATTGGAAGGCTTGGGCGGCAATTGGGATGATTGGGGCTACTTTAGTTGGTAGGATATTTTGTGCAAGTTGTGTGGTAGATGGATAAGGTAGCACGTGGCTAAATCTTGGCCTTACACTTGCTATGCACTTGTCTTCATCTTGGCCATTAGTTGGCCTTCACTTGACCTATAAATACCCATAGTTGAAGACATTCTTCATCCTAAACTTGAGCAATCTATCCAAGTCTCAAACTACTCCTCCTCTTGTCTTGCTTTCGTCCCAAGCCCACTCCCTGAGAAAGGCCACAAGCGAAACACCTCCCACTTTTGTGAAGCTTTGGTGAGGGTACCCCTAACCTAGTTGTCTCGTATAAATACCCCTTGTTGTGGTATAGAAATACTCACTAGTATTGTTATAATGTCGAATACCTTAGCCCGAATACCTTGTAGTATTCCCAAGTTACACTTATCTGGCTTGAAAATACCGTTATACTTTCCCTCGGTCACTAAAGCGAAACCCTAGGAAATCTTCACCCGTTGTTGAAGTTGTAAGTAGAAGTTAGTTAGAACTTCTAAGGGTAGTTTGGAGGCGGGTTGGAGCGCCGGAGTTGGACTAAACCTTGCTCGGGGCGACTTTAAACTAGGATAATTTTGGGCTTATCGAGGTAATTATCTTGTCCCTCTATTGTAATTGGAAATTACATAAGTGTTGAATATATAGTTGTTGTATACTATATATAGTCGAGCGTAGTTATCGGCAATGTCTTGCGACTTAAGCTGAATAATACTTACGGCGATGTCTTGCGACTTAAGCTGAAGAAGCGAGCGTAATTACATAGGGTTGTATTCTGATGGTAGTGTAGTAGTGCGTGGGTAAATTGTACCCGTTAGGGTTAGATGTATAACCCACTGGTTGGCTTGGTGGCCGCCTCGATAGAGGAGGAGATTTCTGTTGTTGCGGGGAGGTCTTTGCCGAATTTTGTTAGAATGTTCTCTGATGAGATCTAAATGTTAATAAAGCGCCTTGTGGCCTTATAGGTTGAAGTGCTACGTGTGGCGTAATCTTACGGACTAAGGAGTAGCCAAGCGGGTTGAAGTGCTTGGGCGTTTTGCTATTAGTCGACAAGCGATCGCGGTATGTGAACCATTCGCATCTCTTACAGCGTGATATGTGTGAACTATGTGAATGCGGTGAGCGTACATGTGTTAATTATATTTGATTGTCGTAAAACATAAAGTGTTATAACGGCTTTATGGGAAGTTGGTTATAACGACTTTATGTAGGTAAGAAAATGGGTTGTGGTTTTAAAGATAAGCGATTTGATTTATAAGCGGCAGGCGTTATAATAAAACTTGAAGTATTTCAAAAGATTTATGAATCGTTTTGAGCGGAGTGTAGTATTGTGTTTTGAAAACTTAAGAGTTATACTAGCTTTATGGGAAGTTAGGTATAACGGCTTAAGAATAGTTTCTTGATGTTAGAAGTTAAGAGACTTGATCTTATAAGATAAGAACTTAACTTATTTGTTTTAAAGTGAATGTTTGTGTGAAACCTCATTCGTGAGTAATGAGTACTTGGTTTTATTTAAAGGGATAATGTTTCTTGATTTGGAAATCGGAATGTGTATCGACAGACATGCGGCGTTAATAAAGGAAAATGTATTGAATAATGATGTATCGTATTAAAACGGTGAAACCTCCATCTGCATAGAAACTAAGATGAGACAAAATGATATTACATTTCTAGATCATGGGCTTTGTAATAAGAATGTTGTAAACAAGAATAACCTACTCTCGCGTGAGGCATATATTGCTCGATTGTTCTAAAAGAAATCAAGTGATTAAGTTTATGAACTATGAAACCATTTGAAAATGAGAAGCTTGAGTAATTGAAACTGAGGCAAGCTGGAACTTAGGAAAGAATGTTGTTACTTGATTTTGGAAAGGAATGTGGGTTGGTCATTCTAAGGCTCACGGGTATCGGGTGACTTTTATAAAAGTAATGGATCTCTTTTAAAAGAACTTAGCGTATGTAGTACTTTGGGGTTAAAACCGGACTTTGGCATAAAATGAAAGTACTTTGAGTTGTTGTGAAACTTACTATGCTTGTTGTTGTGAAACTTACCTATCTTGTTGTTGTGAAACTTACTATGCTTGTTGTTGTGAAACTTGCCTATGCTTGTTGTTGTGAAACTTGCCTATCTTGTGATGATAGCCTTTGTTGTGCAAGTGTGGTATTTACGTATTCTGGTGTCTCTCGATAGAGTAGGTTGACTTATTGAGAACTTACTTGGGCGTCTTTGGCGGTGAAGGAGAATTCCACGGGTATGTTTCCATTTTGATTCTTGTCTTGTTGTTGATGTCACGTGGGCGTGTCTGCGTCTGATATTAAGAGCATCGCGACCGTGCGGCGGTTGATTAGATATATGGTTATTCTTGCGCAACATGGGCGATGTCTGCCGTCTGATGAGGGGCATGTGGCCGTGCGGCGGGGTTGACCGCCGATATATTGTTATTGAGTTACATGGGCATGTCTACCGTCACGATGTCCGGGGCATGTGGCCGTGCGGCCTTTATTGTGTTGCATCGTGGACATATACACCGTCACGATATAGGGGCATGTGGCCGTGCGGCACTTGTATGTGTTGCATCATGGACATGTCTACACGTCACGATATTAGGGGCATGCGAACATGATGGATGTTGTGGCGTGAGACCCGTAGTTATATTTAGTGGTGACTTTGAGGCGTGAGTCCACGACTTGGCTTTTATGTTGCGTCTTGTATTTTGGTTATCATACATGTCTCACCTTTTTAAGCTATTATGATTTCATTCTGATGTTGTGATTTCCATGCCCAGTACTGTTGTCTTGACCTCGCCCGAGTGCGTTAAATCTGCGAGTAAGTGCGATGCGTGGATCCCGCTCCTAGGATCTCATTTGTGTTGGAAACTCGTTCCTTGAGGCTTATCTTTAGTATGTTTCCCTGAGTTGTAGGTTCTTGTACATTCGAGGTATGGCGAACCTGTCCGTCATAGTTATTGTAAATCTTAAGTGCATGCTTTGTTGTGGCGGGGTTGAGGATAAGCTTGTTTGGGTTTTTATGTATATCTTGAAGGCAAGCTGTTTTGGTTGCTTTGTTTATTTATTATATCTCGTTTCATGACTCGTGTTTTATTTTCGCTGGTTTTCTACGATGTTGTATCACTAGGGTGCGGGGTAAGGCACGATGCGAGCCGGGTTGAGGCGTTACAAAATGGTATCGAAGCGATTAGTCCTCGGAAAGTGTCTGAGCCGTGTCTAGTAAGTCTTGATTATCGGTGTGTTGTGCACCATCTATGTCGGAGGCTATAGGACATTTAGGATTGGTTTCCATTCTTCTCGTTCGAGATCGTGCCTTAGAGGTGTTGTAAGTTGGACCCTCTCGGCGTGTTTCGTTTTACGATTATGCCTCTGCGAAGCAACGGGGCCCGAAGGGCAAAGCGTAGGAAGTGCTAGTGGGATTGAGAGAATGCGAGCGCGAGCGTCGATACGAGTAGTGCTTGAGCGGCGAGTTTTGCGGCGCCCGGCTTCAGCGAGTTTAGAAGCGCGGCGATGGCTGCTGAGACTCTGATACTGAGCCTCAGGTCCCGATGCAGGCGGGAGATGGGTCACGAGAGATGGCGATTATTGGCGGGGTTGTGGCGAATATGAGAGATAAGTGGGCCAGCAGGATTCTGTTCAGCGGCACTGTAGTGCACCCGAGGCGAGCAGTTTGAGGCTCGGGATTTTCTTAGTTGTAGCCGCTTTGAGTTTTACGGTCGGCGGGAGGATGATCGCGAGGAGTTCATCCGTCGATTCTGAAGGATCGTCACGGGTGATCGAGGCTTGAGGTAGTGCATGACATTTGGTTCGCATCGTTGCGTGATACATGATCGATTGGTTTGACTTCGTGGGAGCTTTCGGGGAGCATTCACTTCCGGCCGTTTGGGGCGAGTTTTGAGGCCTTCACGGCACATTTCTTGCCTCGCAAATGAGGAGGGCTCGGTAAACAATTTTTGATGTTGGCGGCGAGCAGGCGTCTGATTCGGAAGTCTGATGTGAGTTCGACTCATTGGCGGTATGTTCCGCGTTAGTAGCTAGTATGGAGGATCGAGTGCACCGATATGTTCTGAGGCTCGATGATTACCTAGCGAAGAAGTTGTTGGTGTTTCTCTTGTGGGCATGGGCGTGCCGCGTCGAGCTCATGCACTGGAGTGCGAGGCGCGAAGATCGGCAGGTGGACGGCTTTCGAGAAGAAGGCCAAGCGGTCGGATATTTTGGCGACTTTCGGGCGGACGCCTCGGCCGGCGAACTAGTTATGTACCTCGCCGTTCTGAGTGGTCCCCGCGGCTTCCGGGACCACAGGATATTCGAGGCGGTCGGGGCTCGAGCTTGAATGTTGAGGAGTAGGGGTGTTGGCGGTCGATCACCCTACCTCGGTGTGATCGATGTAGTAGACGCGCATTTCGGAAGTGTCGTAGTACGAGGAGCTTGTTATTCTTGCGGCAACGAGGGCCATATGGCGAAGGCTGTCCGGCCGGGGTAGCGGTAGGATAGCAGACTCTTGGAAGCGATTCACGGGTTCTTACGCCCATGCTTGAGCGAGAATGTTCGTACGGCGAGCCCCGGTAGAGTCGCGGTGGGAGTTCGATTCTAAGCGGTCCTTTGAGCCGCCTACTTTCGAGTATATCATAACCATCTAGAGTTTTGTATGTTATGATAATGTGTTAAGTGTTATGTTGGATAGCTTTGTGCTAAAATGTGACTTAGAAGCATGCTTAGTGAAAGGGTAAGCTGGGGTGAGAAAATGATGAACCTTAGAATATTCAGAGGAGACCTTAGATGTAAGGCCGTTTGAGTACAAGTTTTTGCAAGTGATCCTTGTCGGTGCATTTTATGCCTAGAATGTATTGTGTGATAAGTCTGGGTTGAGTAAATGAAAGTGGTAGCTTTCATGATGTGATTAGCAAGATTGTTCCGTGTCGAGAAGCGAGTTGGCGCGATAATTGGGTCGGGTTGGGGCCTGTTGCGGGCCAACCAGCGTCGTTCGAGGAAGGGTCAGCTACGGGTGGTCGCGGTGGCGGTCACGCGAGTGCTAGGCCAGTTTAAATGACCGGCGTGAGTTCGTGGATACGTTCGACCAGTAGATCGTGAAGGCGGGAATGGCCTTAAGGAAGATTGGCGATAAGATGACCAAGTTTGGAGGTAGTGACTCAGTTTTGGGAAGCTGAAATGATGAGTGAAGTATGAATGCGTATACTAGAAGAGTTCAAGTGTTCAAGGAGGGCACTGGTAAGGAGGGAAGAAGAGCGTGTGTTATGTTTGTGGCGGTGTGGCTTTGACAACTTGTTAGAAGGAACTTCGTTATCTGTTTGAGAAGGAACATTGGGACGAATGTTTCTAAGGAGGGAGAATGTTATACCGTATTTCCAGTATATGCGTGAGGCGTCACGTATAAAATTTTAGCCTTAAAGACTAGACGAGGTTCGAATTTGTACGCAAGTGCAGAAAGAGTGGATTTTTAAAGCGTTTCCACGACTTTGCGTAGGAAAATTCCGGCTATGTCATTTATAATTTTTGCGGATTTTTAGAGGCCAAACATTTTGGACCAGCGGGAGGGTGACATGTCACCCTCGCATTGGAAACTTGGGCGGCAATTGGGACGATTTGGGGCTACTTTAGTTGGTAGGATATTTTGTGCAAGTTGTGTGGTAGATGGATAAGGTAGCACATGGCTAAATCTTGGCCTTACACTTGCTATGCACTTGTCTTCATCTTGGCCATTAGTTGGCCTTCACTTGACTATAAATACCCTCTAGTTGAAGACATTCTTCATCTAAACTTGAGCAATCTATCTAAGTCTCAAACTACTCCCTCACTCTTGTCTTGCTTTCGTCCCAAAGCCCCTCCCCATGAGAAAGGCCCTAAGCGAAACACGCCCCTTTTGTGAAGCTTTGGCGAGGGTACCCACAGCCTAGTTGTCTCGTATAAATACCCCTTGTTGTGGTATAGAAATACTCACTAGTATTGTTATAATGTCAAATACCTTGGCCCGAATACCTTGTAGTATTCCCGAGTTACATATACAAGCCAGAAAATACCGTTATACTTTCCTCGATCGCTAAAGCGAAACCCTGAAATCTTCACCGTTGTTGAAGTTGTAAGTAGAAGTTGGTTAGAACTTCTAAGGGTAGTTTGGAGCGGGTTGGGCCTTGTGAGTTGGAGCTAAACCTTGCTCGGGAAGCGACTTTAAACTAGGATAATTTTGGGCTTATCGAGGTAATTATCTTGTCCTCTATTGTAATTGGAAATTACATAAGTGTTGAATATATAGTTGTTGTATACTATATATAGTCTTGAACGTAGTTATCGGCAATGTCTTGCGACTTAAGCTGAATAATACTTACGGCAATGTCTTTGCGACTTAACTGAAGAAGCTGAGCGTAATTACATAGGGTTGTATTACAGTAGGCGGTGTAGTAGTGCAGTGGAATAGAATTGTGCAGTTAGGGTTAGATGCCTAACCCACGGTTGGCTTGGTGGCCTCGATAGAGAGAGGAGATTTCTGTTGTTGCGGGGAGAGTCTTCTTAGAATTTTTGGTAGAATGTTCTACGATGAGATCTAAATGTTAATAAAGCGCCTTGTGGCCTTATAGGTTGAAGTGCTACGTGTGGCGTAATCTTACGGACTAAGGAGTAGCCGGCGGGTTGAAGTCTTGGGCGTTTTGCTATTAGTGCGACAAGCGTCGCGGTATGTGAACCCCTTACTATCTCTTGCATGATATGTGTGAACTATGTAATGCGGTGAGCGTACGTGTGTTAATTATATTTGATTGTCGTAAAACATAAAGTGTTATAACGGCTTTATGGGAAGTTGGTTATAACGACTTTATGTAGGTAGAAAATGGGTTGTGGTTTTAAAAGATAAGCGATTTGATTTATAAGCGGCAGGCGTTATAATAAAACTTGAAGTATTTCAAAAGATTTATGAATCGTTTTGAGCAGTGTAGTATTGTGTTTGAAAACTTAAGAGTTATACTAGCTTTATGGGAAGTTAGGTATAACGGCTTAAGAATGGTTTCTTGATGTTAGAAGTTAGAGACTTGATCTTATAAGATAAGAGACTTAACTTATTTGTTTTAAAGTGAATGTTTGTGTGAAACCTCATTCGTGAGTAATGAGTACTTGGTTTTATTTAAAGGGATAATGTTTCTTGATTTGGAAATCAGAATGTGTATCGACAGGACCAGCTGCGGCGTTAATAAAGGAAAATGTATTGAATAATGATGTATCGTATTAAAACCGGTGAAACCTCCATCTGCGTAAAACTAGATGAGACAAAATGATATTACATTTTCTAGATCATGGGCTTTTGTAATAAGAATGTTGTAAACAAGAATAACCTACTCTCGCGTGAGACATATATTACTCGATTGTTCTAAAAGAAATCAAGTGATTAAGTTTATGAACTATGAAACCATTTGAAAATGAGAAGCTTGAGTAATTGAAACTAGGCAAGCTGGAACTTAGGAAAAGAATGTTGTTACTTGATTTTGGAAAGGAATGTGGGTTGGTCATTCTAAGGCTCACGGGTATCGGGTGACTTTTATAAAAGTAATGGATCTCTTTTAAAAAGAACTTAGCGTATGTAGTACTTTGGGGTTAAAGCAGGACTTTGCATAAAATGAAAGTACTTTGAGTTGTTGTGAAACTTACCTATGCTTGTTGTTGTGAAACTTGCCTATACTTGTTGTTGTGAAACTTGCTATGCTTGTTGTTGTGAAACTTGCCTATGCTTGTGATGATAGCCTTTGTTGTGCAAGTGTGGTATTTACGTATTCTGCGTGTCTCGATAGAGGCGGTTGACTTATTGAGAACTTACTTGGAGCGTCTTTGGCGGTGAAGGAGAATTCCACGGGTATGTTTCCATTTGATTCTTGTCTTGTTGTTGATGTCACGTGGACGTATCTCCGTCTGATTAGGGGCATCGCGGCCCGTGCGGCGGAGTTGATTACCGATATATGGTTATTCTTGCAACATGGGCGTGTCTACCGTCACGATGTCCAGGGGCATGTGGCGTGCGGCGGTTGACCACCGATATATTGTTATTGAGGTTACATGGGCATGTCTGCCGTCTGCGATGCGAGGGCATGTGGCCGTGCGGCACTTATTGTGTGTTGCATCATGGACATGTCTACCGTCTGCGATGTCCAGGGCATGTGGCAATGCGGCACTTGTTATTGTGTTGCATCATGGACATGTCTACACCGTCTGATGTCCAGAGCATGCGGCCGTGATCACGAACATGATGGATGTTGTGGGCGTGAGACCCGTAGTTATATTTAGTGGTGACTTTGAGGCGTGAGTCCACGACAGCTACTTTATGTTGCGTCTTGTATTTTGGTTATCATACATGTCTCCTGCTTTTTAAGCTATTATGATTTCATTCTGATGTTGTGATTTCACATACTTAGTACTGTTGTCTTGACCTCCTTGAGGCTGCGTTACGTCTGCGGTAGAGTACATCGATCGTGGATCCCAGCTCTGAGATCTCATTTCGTGTTGGAAGCTCCGTTCCTTGGAGGCTTATCTTTGGTATGTTTCCACTGAGTTGTAGGTTCTTGTACATTGAGGGTATGGCGAGCCACTGTCGTCATAGTTGTTGTAAATCTTAAGTGCAATGCTTTTGTTGTGGCGAGGTTGAGGATAAGCATTTGGGTTTTTATGTATATCTTGAAGGCAAGCTATTTTGGTTGCTTTGTTTATTTATTATATCTCTCGTTTCATGACTCGTGTTTTATTTTCCTGGTTTTCTACGATGTTGTATCACTAGGGTGCGGGTAAGGCACGATGTGAGCCGGAGTTGGGCGTTACCAGAACCTCTAAGATATCAACAACTATGGGGAGGCCCACCGTACCACAGATGTCTGAACCTGACTGGAAAGCATGCGAAGATAAGCCTCGAAGAGGAGGCTTTCAACTTGAAATGAGATCTAAGCGAGGATCCACGGCCGTGTACCTCTGCGGCGCGGCGCCACGAAGAAGGTGATCTGGCGGGTACAGTATGTGGCGTCGAATGCGTAAATGAAATCATAATAGCAGCGAGAGACGTGTATGATAGCAAAATACGATGCATAAGCGATCGGCAGGACTGCCATAATCACCGCTCCAATATAACTATGGGTCTCGCGCCAGCCTTATCCGTCATGTTAGCGTCATGGCGCGTGCCGAATGCTGTCTGCGTGTAGATCCATGTCGGCTAATAATGAGGCGCGCGTGGCCGTGCTGAATCTTGCGTCGGTGTAGGCTGCCGTGCCACCTCAATAACGACCTCTTTGGGTGGTCAACCGTGCGTGGCGCATTGCCCCGAATCTTTGCGTCGGTGTGAACCGCGTCCATTATGTTACTGCGACAATAATAAGCGCGTAGTACGTACCCGAATCTTTGCCGGTGTAGCATGCCGTGCCAACCTCAATCACGATATCTTTGGGTGGTGACCTGCGCGTAGCCCATGCCCGGAATCTTGCATCGGTGTGGCATGTCCGTGTACATCAGCAAAGCGATAATCAAAATGAAAACATACGGTGGAATTCTCCATCGGCTGCGGCCGTACGTCGAGTAAGTTCTCGGCAAGTCAACACCTGTCGAGAGACGCGGTAACGCGAAATACCATATTTGGCTGACGCAGACAAAGGCTATCATCTGGCGTAGGAAGCAATTTCTGACAACAAGCATAGGCGAGTTTCCGCAATGACAAGCATGAGGCAAGGTTCTGACAACAAGCATAGGCAAGTTTCACAACAACAAGCATAGGCAAGTTTCCAACAAGCATAGACAAGTTTCTGACAACAAGCATGAGGCAAGTTTCACGACAACAAGCATGAGCAGGTTTCACCTGACTCAGTACTTTCATATTATGCCAAAGTCCGGGTTTTTAGCCCAAAGTACTACATACGTTAAGTTCTTTTAAAGAGATCCATTACTTTTATAAAAGTCACCGATGCAGTAGTATAAGAATGACCAACCCACATTCCTTTTCAAAATCAAGTAACAACATTCTTTTCCTAAGTTCGGTTTGCCTAGTTTCAATTACTCAAGCTTCTCATTTCAAAAGGTTTCATAGTTCATAAACTTAATCACTTGATTTCTCTTTAGAACAATTGAGTAATATAAGTCTCAAGTGAGTAGGTTATTCTTGTTTACAACATTCTTATTACAAGGCCGTGATCTAGAAAATGTAATATCATTTTGTCTCATCTTAGTTTCTATGCAGATGGAGGTTTCTCTTGGTTTTTAATACGATACATCATTATTCAATACATTTTCCTTTATTACATTTGCGGTGGTCCGTCGATACACATTCGATTTCGAAATCGTTATAACATTATCCTTTTAAATAAAACCAAGTACTCATTACTCACGAATGAGGTTTCACACAAACATTCACATTAAAACAAATAAGTTAAGTCTCTTATCTTATAAGATCAAGTCTCTTAACTTCTAACATGATAAACCATTTTCTTTACCTCTCTTAAGACATTATACCTAACTCCCATAAAGCTAGTATAACTCTTTTTAAAACCTTTAAAACCAAGTGTTACTCTCCCTTCAAAACGATTTATAAATCTTTGAAATACATCAAGTTCTTTATTATAACTAGCGATTTATAATTCACATCGATTACCTTTTAAAACCACAAAGTATTTTCTTACCTACATAAAGTATTATAACTAACTTCCCATAAAGCCGTTATAACACTTTATGTTTTAAACAATCAAACACGATTAACACGTATGCGTCTACCGTACTACATAGTTCACACATATCATGCTAGAAGAGATAGGAAGAGGTTCACATACCTGCGACGATTTATCGACAATAAGCAAAAGCTCCAAGTACTACAACCTTGCTAGCCCTTTCCACTCCTCGGTAGAATACGCTACTCTTAGTACTTTCACTATAAAGGTCATGGCGTCTATTAACCCCAAAACACAAGTTTCTATCTTTCTACAGAAAATTAAGACCTCACGCACATGACGTAAATCTCCTCGCTTTATCGAGTCGGCTACCAAGCCAACCGAGGGTTAACACGCCTAACCGGACGCGTGCAATTCTACTACACAAGTAATGCTACATAAGTCTCTTTATGTCTGACCCTAGGTAATTCTGATTGACTCTTCTCTTTATTAACCTTACATGATTCTTGTTCAATTCTTCATTCTTGGGCTTAAGTCAAGACATTGCCACGATACTAAGTTCAGTTCTATATATAGTATACAACAACTATATATTCAACACATATGTAATTTCCAATTACAATAGGGAGACAGATATTTACCTCGATAAGCCCAAAATTTATCCGAGTTTAATGTAAGCTCACGAGCAAGGTTTAGCTCTACTCAAGTGCTCCAATCCGCTCCAAACAACCCTTAGAAGTTCTAACCAACTTCTCTTAAGTACTTCAAACAACAATGAAGATTTCCTTAGGGTTTCGGTTTGAGACTAAAAGGACAAAAGGTAGTATTTAGGGCTCTGCGTATAGAGGTATCTTTGGAACACGACAAGGTACAAGGCGACGGTATTGTGGGCATTATAACAATAGTAGGGAGTATTTCTATACCATGACAAAGGGGTATTATCTGAAACAACTAGGCTAGGGGTACCCATGCTGTAGAGGGGTGTACCCACGGCTGGGGAGGAGGCTCTCGGCTAGCTCACTGAGAGGGGAGAGGAGCTCTTGGGACGAGAGTCTACAAGAGGGAGGAAGGGATTTATCACTTAGAACAATTTGTGGATGAATAAAGTCTTCACAAAGGGAGCTATTTATAGGCCAAGCAAAGGCCAACCAATGGCCAAGATCCATCCATGTGTTAGGCAAGTGTAAGGCCAAGATCAAGCCAAGTGCACCCAAACACTCCACAAAACACTCCACAAAACAAGCCACAAAACAAGGCACAAAGGAGGGACCAATCGGCCAAGGCCAACCAATCCTCTTGGGCCTTGATCGTCCAGCCACCTATTTGCTTCCAATGTGAGGTGACACATGTCACCTCTCGTTGATCCAAATGTTACGTCTCTCGGAAAAATCCGCAAAAATTATAAATGACATAGCGTAATTTTCCCTACGAAAAGTGTGCAAGCGTTTCGTCAAAGCGACTCTATTCGGCACTTGTGCCCAAATTCGATCCTTTGCCTAACTTAAGGCTCAAATTTTCTACGTCGTCCTTACGTACATACTCGGAAATCTGGTATAACATTCTCCTCGCCAGAAACATTCGTCGAATGTTCCTTAAGTCTCAAAACAAGCGTCTGCCGGTATAGTCATCACTACTATACTTACGAGAATCAACCATGCCACACCTAGCCACAAACTAACACCTGCACAAAATCGAAATCCAGTCCACGAGGATCCACCTCGAAGATACAAAACAAATTCTCACCCCCGGGTCAAAAGATACTCCTTCGCATTCATTTCACAAAAGAAAGCGATCACACGCGTTAAACTTCTCCTATCTCGTTGTACCGCTTCTCGAACACTCGAACTCTTTGAGACACGCACACTTGATCAACGCTTACATTTCCAACCTTGAGTCACTACCTCAAACTTGGTCATCTTACTAACCTCGATTTCCTCTAAGGCCATTCTCGGCCTTCACGAACTGATTGCAGTCGAACGTATCCACGAACTCATACGATGGTCATCTAAACTTGGGCCTAGCACCCTCGTGACCACGCCACTGGCGGGACCACCCGAGCTGACCACTTCCTCAAAGCGGGGCGGGTTGGCCCGCACATGGCCCCAACCCGACCATCTGTAGCGCCAACTTCGCTCGCCGACACGGAACACGTCATGAAGCTACCACTTCCATCTCACACTAACAGATTTTCAAATCACACTATAGCCAAAGCTATCCGAACATAACACTTAACACATCATTAACATCAATACATACAAGTATCTAGGGTTAAGGATATACGATACTAGGCGGTTCAAGGACCTTAAAGCTGGGAACTTCCACGCGACCTCTGTGGCGGTGTATGAACATCTGCCTAGCTATGGAAGGTGAAGAATGCGCTGCTCAAGTAGTGTGCTATCTACCGCGCTACCACAGTCGGACGATCTCATCATATGGCCTGTTGGCGCAAGAATAACAAGCTCCTTGGTACTACGACACTCCCGAAATGC
Organism: Przewalskia tangutica; assembly: GCA_029844215.1. Taxonomy (NCBI): domain Eukaryota; kingdom Viridiplantae; phylum Streptophyta; class Magnoliopsida; order Solanales; family Solanaceae; genus Przewalskia; species Przewalskia tangutica. Next base: position 43,311,401 of record CM056737.1, on the reverse strand, counting down.
GGTCTACCACATCGACCACAGAGGTAGGGGTGACTGCGTCAGCCAACTCCTACTCGAACATCCCAAACACAGGAGCCACGACCGCTCATGAATATCCCGAGGTCGAAGGCTGCGGAGGACCGCTCTGCAATGGCGGAGTGCATAACTAGTCTGCTGAGGCGGTCCGCCTCGAAAGTCGCCAAAATATCCGGTCGTCTTGGCGTAACCTGTGGCGGTCCGCTGCGTCGATCTGCGCTCGCCGCGCAGTGCATGAGCACGAATGCGGGCAATGTCATGCCGGTGAAGAGAAACACCGAACAACTCTCGCTGCGTAATCGTGGGCCTGTAACATATCGGTGCACTCGATCCTCCATACTAGCTACTAATGCGGGAACATCAAGACGATGAGTCGAACTCACATTGTACTCCCGGCTATGCGCCCGTTACGCCTCAACATCAAAAATCTGCGGCTGAGCCCTCGCCGTTTGTGGAGGCAAGAAATGTGCGAAGGCCCCGAAACTCGTCCCAAGCGGTGGAAGTGCATGCTCTCCCGGGAAAGCTCACGAGTCAAACCCGATCATTGCGGTATCACGCGCGGCCGTCACGAACAAATGTCACCGACTCGGTCTGAAGCCTTGATCACCCGCATGATCCTCTGCGGAATCGGCGGATGAACTCCTGCGGATCATCCTCGGCCTCGACGTAAAACTCAGGCGGGCTAAAACTAAGAAATCCGTAGCCTCAGCTATGCGCCTCAGTGCACCAGTCTTCTTTGGAGCTGAGGCTGCTGCGTCCGGCCTATCCTCATATCGGCCCACAACCACGCCGATAATCGCCATCTCGCGCTGACCCGTCTCGCTCGGTGTGGGGTGGAGGCTCGTGCTTGTAGTCTCGGCTGCCAACTGCTGCGACTCTAAACTCTTGGTGATGGCGGCGTCGCCAAACTCGCCGTCAAGCACTACCTCAGTCTTGGCCAGGCTGCGCCTCGTACTCCTCTGAATCCCACTAGCGGCTCCACCGGCTGCCTTGCCTCCCGGGCCCTGGTTGCCTTCGCAGGCATAAGCGGTAAAAGCGAAACACGTCGAGAGGGTCCAACTTACAACACGGCTCTAAGGCACGATCTCGGAATGAGAAGAATGGAAACCAATCCTAAATGTCCTATAGCCTCACGATTATAGATGTAGTGCACAACACACCGATAATCAAGACTCTACTGACACGATGCAGTAGACACTTTCAGAGGACTAAGCGCTTCCGATACCACTTTGTAACGCCCGAACCGGGCGGGTGGTGCCTTACCGGGCACCCTAGTGATACAACATCGAGAAAACCGGCGGAAAAATAAAACACGAGTCATGAAACAAGAGATATAATAAATAAACAGGCAACCAAAAGCAGTTGCCTTGGTATATACATAAAAACCCGACGATTATCCTTTTTACAAACCACACTGTGATTACGGTCTGCACTCTAAGATATCTACAACTATGGCGGAGACGGGCCCGCCATACCACAATGTACAAGAACTCTGACTCGAAACATGCTAAAGATAAGCCTCAGAAGGAACGGAGCTTTCAACGCTGAAATGAGATCTAAGAGCGGGGATCCACGGCCGATGTACCTCTACTGCGGCATGACGCAACCCCCGAAGGAGGTCGATCTGACAGTACGGTATGTGAAAGCTGTCAAAATCAGAATGAAATCATAATAGCTTAAAAAGCGGGAGACATGTATGATAACCAAAATATGATGCAACATAAGCGGTCAGTCGGGACTCGCGCCTCAAGTCACCACTCAAATATAACTATGGGTCTCACGCCACAACATCCATCATGTTCGCATGGCGCGTGCCGGAATCTTGCATCGGTGTAGACATGTCCGTGATGCAACAATAATAACAAGGCCGCGTGGCGCATGCCCCGAATCTTTGCATCGGTGTAGACATGCCCGTAACCTCAATAACAACCTGCGGGTGGTCAACCATGCCGCGTGGCCACGTGCCGGAATCTTGCATCGGTGTAGAACGCGTCCATGTTGCAACAATAATAACAAGGCGCGTGGCCGTACCGGAATCTTGCATCGGTGTAGACATGCCCGTGTAACCTCAATAACAATATCTTTGGGTGGTCAACCTGCGCGTGGCCACATGCCCGGAATCTTGCGCCGGTGTAGACATGTCCATGTGACATCAACAAGACGATAATCAAAATGAAAACATACCCGTGGAATTCTCCATCACCGCGACGCGTCCAAGTAAGTTCTCAACAAGTCAATGCCTCTATCGAGACACGGTAACGCGAAATACCTACACTGCACAACAAAGGCTATCATCACAAGCATAGGCAAGTTTCACAACAACAAGCATAGGCAAGTTTCACAACAACAAGCATAGGCAAGTTTCGCAACAAGCATAAGATAGTTTCACAACAAAGCATAGGCAAGTTTCATAAACAACAAGCATAGGCAAGTTTCACAACAACAAGCATAGGCAAGTTTCACAACAATAAGTATAGGCAAGTCACAACAACAAGCAAGTTTCACACAACTCCAAGTACTTTCATATTATGCCAAAGTCGGTTTTTAACCCAAAGTACTACATCGTTAAGTTCTTTAAAAGAGATCCATTACTTTTATAAAAGTCACCCGATACCCGTAGTATAAGAATGACCAACCCACATTCCTTTTCAAAATCAAGTAACAACATTCTTTTCCTAAGTTCTAGTTTGCCTAGTTTCAATTACTCAAGCTTCTCATTTCAAAAGGTTTCATAGTTCATAAACTTAATCACTTGATTTCTCTTTAGAACAATTGAGTAATATAAGTCTCGCGTGAGAGTAGGTTATTCTTGTTTACAACATTCTTATTACAGCAGCCATGATCTAGAAAATGTAATATCATTTTGTCTCATCTTAGTTTCTATGCAGATGGAGGTTTCTACTGGTTTTAATACGATACATCATTATTCAATACATTTTCCTTTATTAACGCATTTGCGTTGGTGCTGTCGATACACATTCGATTTCAAATCAGTATAACATTATCCTTTTAAATAAAATCAAGTACTCATTACTCACGAATGAGGTTTCACACAAACATTCACATTAAAACAAATAAGTTAAGTCTCTTATCTTATAAGATCAAGTCTCTTAACTTCTAACATGATAAACCATTTTCTTTACCTCTCTTAAGACATTATACCTAACTCCCCATAAAGCTAGTATAACTCTTTTTAAAACCTTTAAAACCAAGTGTTACTCTCAAAACGATTTATAAATCTTTGAAATACATCAAGTTCTTTATTATAACTAGCCGCTTATAATTCACATCGATTACCTTTTAAAACCACAAAGTATTTTCTTACCTACATAAAGTATTATAACCAACTTCCCATAAAGCCGTTATAACACTTTATGTTTTAAGAACAATCAAACACGATTAACACGTATGCGTCTACCGTACTACATAGTTCACACATATCATGCTAGAAGAGATAGGAAGAGGTTCACATACCTCGCGACGATTTATCGACAATAAGCAAAAGCTCCAAGTACTACAACGCTAGCCCTTTCCACTCCTCGAGTAGAATACGCTACTCTTAGTACTTTCACCTATAAAGGTCACAAACGTCTATTAACCCCAAAACACAAGTTTCTAACTTTCTGAGAAAATTCGCGCACCTCCCCCACGCCAGCGTAAATCTCCTCCTTTATCGGTCGGCTACCAAGCCAACCAGGGGTTAACACATCTAACCGGACGGCGTACAATTCTACTACACAAGTAATGCTACATAAGTCTCATGTCTGACAACTAGGTAATTCTGATTCGATTCTTCTCTTTATTAACCTTCTATGATTCTTGTTCAATTCTTCATTCTTGAGCTTAAGTCAACAGACATTGCCACAATACTAAGTTGATTCTATATATAGTATACAACAACTATATATTCAACACATATGTAATTTCCAATTACAATAGGGACAAGATATTTACCTCGATAAGCCCAAAATTATCCGAGTTTAATGTAAGCTCTGAGCAAGGTTTAGCTCTACTCGAGTGCTCAATCCGCTCCAAACAACCCTTAGAACTTCTAACCAACTTCTCTTAAGTACTTCAAACAACAATGAAGATTTCCTTAGGGTTTCGGTTTGAGACTAAAAAGGACAAAAGGTAGTATTTCCGGGCTCTACGTATAGTGGTATCTTTGGAATACTACAAGGTACAAGGCTAAGGTATTGTGGGCATTATACCAATACAAGGGGAGTATTTCTATCCCGCAACAAGGGGTCTTAGACGAAAACAACTAGGCTATGTGGGTACCCCACTTAGCACCACTAGAGGGGGTGTACCCTTCTGGCTGGGGAGGGAGGCTCTCGGCTAGCTCACAAGAGAGGAGAGGAGCTCTTGGACGAGAGTCTACAAGAGGAGGAAGGGATTTATCACTTAGAACAATTTGTGGATGAATAAAGTCTTCACAAAGGGGAGCTATTTATAGGCCAAGCAAAGGCCAACCAATGGCCAAGATCCATCCATGTGTTAGGCAAGTGTAAGGCCAAGATCAAGCCAAGTGCACCCACAAAACACTCCACAAAACACTCCACAAAACAAGCCACAAAACAAGGCACAAAAGGAGGGACCAATCGGCCAAGGCCAACCAATCCTCTTGGACGCCCAATCGTCCAAGCCACCCTATTTGCTTAATGTGAGGTGACACATGTCACCCTCTCGTTGGTCCAAATTGTTACGTCTCTCGTAAAAATCCGCAAAATTTATAAAGGACATACCGGTAATTTTCCCTACGAATGGTGTGCAAACGTTTCGTCGAAACACGACTCTATTCGGCACTTGTGCCCAAATTCGGTCCTTTGCCTAACTTAAGGCTCAAATTTTCTACGTACGTCCTTACGTACATACTCAGGAAATACGGGGTATAACACAACCAATGGCCAAGATTAAGACAAGTGCAAGGCAAGTGTAGGGTGAGGATTAACTATACACAAATATCCTACCAACTCCTTGACTTGTACGAGGCACAAAAAGCGTGCTCACTATAGTCCAAATCGTCCAAATGGACGATTTCAAGTCCATCAATTGGAGGTGACAAGTGTCGCCCTCCCGTTGGTCCAAAATGTTTCGCCTCTAAAAATCCGCAAAATTAGAAATGGCATAGCGGAATTTACCCTACGAAAGTTGTGGAAGCGTTTCGTCGGAAAACTATTCGTTTTGTGAGTTGTGCCCAAAAACGCTTTGCCTAAACTTTAAGGCTAGACTTTTTGTCGTATTCCTTACGTACATACTGCGAAATACTGGTATAACATTCTCCCCTCCTTAGAAACCTTCGTCCCGAATGTTCCTTCCCAAGACAGTTAACGATAAGATTCTTCATAACTAAAACAATTGCAAATGCCACACACGGCCACAGAACAACACTTAGGCAGAAACGATAACGAAAATTTACAAGTAGGAAAGTGAATTACCTGGAGGTGTGGGGAATAGGTGAGGATACTTCTGCCTCATGTCCTCCTCGGCTTCCCACGTCATCTCCTCCCTGAGCTCGTTCCGCCACAAGACTTTGACGGAAGCCACGTCCTTGGTCCGCAGACGCCTAACTCGACGATCGACTATCGCGCATGGAATCTCCTCATACGATAACCTCGGTCACTGGACATCGTCAATCGGGTGTACCACTAGATGGATCCCGATACATCTCTCGGATAGATACGTGAAAAAGCTGGATGCCTTGCCTCCGGATCGGACGGCAGATCAACTCATAGCAACGCGCCTGCCTGCGGACAATCTGAAACGGCCCAATGTACCTTGGGCTGAGTTTCCCCTTCCTCCCGAATCTCATCACACCCTTCATGGGTGACACCTTCAGGAAAACCCAATCATCAACTGCGAACTCCAGATGTCGACGACGATGATCTGCATACGACTTCTGTCAACTCTGAGCTGTCAATAGCCGCTCTCGGATAAGCTTCACCTTATCCACTGCCTGCTGCACCAAATCTGGTCCCACTAGCTGCACCTCGCCCACATCGAACCAACCTATAGGCGATCTGCACTTCCTCCCATACAAGGCCTCATAAGGCGCCATCTGAATACTGGAGTGGTAGCTATTATTATACGCGAACTCAACTAGAGGAAAATGATCCTCCCAACTACCACTGAAGTCAATAACACAGGCTCGCAGCATATCCTCAAGAGTCTGGATAGTGCGCTCTGCCATTCGTCTGCTGCGTGGATGAAATGCAGACTGTGCTCACTGCGTCCTAAACCCTCTCGAAGGACCTCCGAAGTTAGCCGTAACCGGGCTCTGCATGCGATATGATCAAGTAGGGACTCCATGCGATCGACGATCTCTGATGTAAAGTCCGCATAATCCTCACTAAAAGTCGTCTGACGGAAGAAAGTGGGCTGATTTCGCCACGTCGACGATAACCCATATAGAATCATGCCTCCTGCGAGTGCGAGGTAATCCCGTGATGAAGTCCATGTTGATTACCTCCACTTCTGTGCCGGATCTCAATCGTCGCAACAAACCACCGTGCCTCGGTGCTCTACCTTCACTGCGACAACACGGGCGAGCTACGAACTCGCAACGCCCTCTTCAAGCCATCCCACCAATACGGATCTGGGCGTCGTGGTACATCTTAGTCGACCGGATGGATAGAGTAACGCGCTGTGTGCTTCCCCAAGAACTCTGCCAAGTCCTCAAACATCCGAACACACAACCGCCTCAAACCTTAGCACCCCATCGTTCTACCTCAAAGGACCCTTGCCTCACGTAAGAGTTGTATCACGATATCGAATCAAAATCGATCCTCGAATCGCCTCTTCACCTCTCGACGATGGAAGACTCGGCAACCTCACGAACTCTAACCCCACCGCTATCGTAATCGATCAAACGGACACCAAGCCTCGCTAATCGATGCAAATCACGAACCATGTCCCTCCTCTCTAGGCGCACATCCGATAGGCTCCCCATCGACCTACGACTAAGAGCATCCGCCACAACATTGGCCTTCCCTGAGTACGGGATATCAACATAGTAATCCTTAAGCAACTCTAACCACCGCTCTGCCGTAAGTTCACTCCTCTCGCCAAGATATCTTTGAGGCTCTTGTGGTCCGTAAAAATATCCACGTGAACCCCATACAAATAGTGCCTCGGATCTTCAAAGCGTGAATCACGCGCCAACTCCAAATCATGGGTGGGTAGTTCCTCGTGTTTCTTGGTGTCGGGATGCATATGCTATAACCCCGCCATCTTTGCATCAACACACATCCCAACCCGATGCCCGACGACGCAATACACCACGTAACTATCCGACCTGGAAGAGTAAGAAACGAGGCGGTCGTCCATCTCTCTTTCAAAGAATCGGAAACCACGCCACATCGTCCATCAAACTTGGCCGCCTCGAGTCACCTAGTCAATGGTGCGTAGATAAAGCAAACTTCTCCACGAACCGATAATATCCTCGCAAGGCCCGTAAACTGCGAACCTCTGCCGGAGTAGTAGGTCTAGGCCAAGTCCTCGCCTCGATCTTGGCGTATCCACTGAATGCCATCACCCATAATATGCCCAAGAAACGCATCAAGTCAACCAAAACTCACATTTGGAAAACTTGGCGACAATCGCTGTCTGAGAAGCTGTCCGCCAAGACAGCTCCCTAAGTGCTCGCATGCTCCGCTCTGGCGAGAATAAACCAAGATATCATCAATGAACACTATCACAAACGTGTCCAAAAATGGTTTGAACACTCGGTTCATCAAATCCATAAATACCGCCGGAGCATTGGTCAACCCAAAAGACATGACCTGAACTCATAATGGCGTCTGGTCCGAATGCATCCTAGGGACATCCACCTCTCGACTACTTTGATGATAGCCCGATCGCAGATCAATCTTGGAGAAACATCTCGCACCCGCAATCGTCGAACAAATCATCAATCCGGAAGGGGTATCTGTTTAATGGTCACCTTGTTGCTCCGTAATCAACACACATGCGCAGCTGTCCCGCCCTTCTTCTTCACGAACAATACCGGCGCTCCCGTGAGAAACACTAGGCGATGAAGCCCTTCTCCAAGAAATCTCTAAGCCGATCCTTCAACTCTCTCAACTTCGGCAGTGCCATTCGTATGGCGGAATGGAAATAGGCCGAGTGTCGCAATATGTCAATACAAAACTCAATCTCCTCTCGTGAGGGATACCGAGGTCATCCGAAACCCTGGGAACTCACGACTCTGGAACTAATCAAATTCTGGTACCGCAGCTTCAGTGTCAAACACCCGAACGAGATGGTAGATATACCCCTTCTGCACCATCTTCCTAGCCTTGAGGTAGGAAATAAACCTACCTCTCGGCGATACCGTGCTCCCACTCAACAACCGCTCCTCAGAAACGGAACTGCATTACTCTCTCTGCAGCCTACATTGGCGTAGCAAGAAGCTAGCCAATCCATCCCCATGATCACGCCGGTCAATCATCTCCAACTCTATCAAGTCGGCTAGGGTCCGACGATCGTAAATGGTCACAGACAAGCTCTATATACCCGCCGAGCTACCATCAATCACCATCGCGTGGCTACCTCGAAAGGGTCCATGGACTCGAGCTCTATCCCTATCCTACTAGCAACAAGGGAGATATATAGGATGAGTAGAACCGGATCTATCAAAACATACACATCAAACCCGAACCGATAAGGTACCGTGAAGACATCGGTGAGGCCTCCGATCCTCGCTGGACGGAAAGCATAAATGCGGTTCGAGGACCGCTAGAATCGACCCGAGCCACGACCTGCCGCGACCTGCTGACCCACGAGTACCACGCCTCGGCGAGTAATCGTAGGAGATGAAGACCGCGAAAGAACTCGTAGGTGACCCTACCATCAAGATCGCCCTTGGTCGGACAGTTCCGCATAGTGACCTGCTGGCCACAATCAAACAAACTCCGCACCACAACTCCGGTGGGATCTACCGCATCGGCCACACCGAGGGGTGGTCCCGACGCCGTAACTCTGCCGCTCGATGTCAAGTCCTGGGGCCCGGTCCGCCTCGAATATCTGGTGTCGTGAGGCGGTGCGAGTGCTCTCGAGCCGGCGTGGGGCAAATCTAGGCTACGAGGCCGCCACCACGATAGCCACCAAACGACCCTGCCCCGGTCTTCTCGCCGCTCACAACCCGCGATCTCTACGCTCACATCCAAGAGCATGAGCTGCGTGCGGGTAATGTCCATACCGGTGAAGAAACACCCGCACATGACTCGCCATATAGTCATCTAGCCCGTGGCGTAGCGGTGCACCATATCCTCCATAATCGCTACTAATCGGGACATATCGAGCCAATGAATCAAACTCGACATTGTACTCCCTGACAGTGCGTCCTCTCTGCCTCAGCAGAAAAAATCTATCAGCCCGCGCCCTCTCATCTGTGGAGGCAAGAAGTGGGTGAGGAAAGCCTCTGAGAACTCATCCAAGTAGTTGGGGACGCGTGCTCTCCCGGATAACTATCATGAATCAAACCAATCGATCGCGGTATCACGCGCGGCCGATGCGAACCGGTCACAGACTGTCTCGAGGCCTTGATCACCTCATGATCCTCAGAGCCGACGGATGAACTCTCGCGGATCATCCTCCGGCCTCGACCGTAAAACTCGCGGGCTACAACTCAAGAAATCTCGTAGTCTCAAACTATTCGCCTCGGGTGCACTACGGTGCGATCGAGCTGGAGCTGAATCGAATCGCCGCGTCCGGCCTCTCCTCGTATCGGGCCACAACTTTAGCCAATAGTGGGCCATCTCTCTTGTACCCCAACTCCTCGCCCGGTGTGGGACGCGAGGTGTGGGTAATGTGGTCTCTTTGGCCGGGCGGCGTCATAGAACTCGCCGCCTACGGTATAGACCGGGCTCGAGCCTCATGACTCTAGGTGTCTCGCGGCTCCTCTACCGCCTTGCCTTCGGGCCGGGTTGCCTTACGTGGAGGCATAAGCATGTAAAAGGAATACATTAGAGGTCCAACTTTAACACACTCTAAAGCACGATCTCGTAATGAGAAGAATGGAAACCAATCCTAAATATCCTATAGCCTCGATTATTGGTGTGGTGCACAACACACCGATAATCAAGACTCTACTAGATACGGTCAGAGACACTTTCCGAGGATTAATCGCTCGATACCACTTTTGTCATGACCCATTCGGGGCGTGGTCGTGCCTTACCGGGGCACCCAAGTAGTCATACATCAGAGTAATCAGCGGAAATATAAAACAAGACATGAAACATTTATAAAATAAGACACAGTTTAAGTGAGAAAACATCGCTTTTCGGCATATATATATAAACATGGTTTAGCGCTACATCCGATCGATACAACATGTCTCTGCACCTCTAAGAAATATACAACTATGGCGGACAGGGCCCCGCCATACCGATCAGACAAAACTATCTACAACGGAGATCATACCCAAAGTAGAGCCTCGGAAAGGATGGAGCTCCTGACACCAACGTAGAGATCCTAGGAATGTGGATCTAGCACCTGCTTGCCCTTACCTGCGGCATGAACGCAGCCCCCCGAAGGAGGTCAGTACAACAGGTACTAAGTATATGAAACTGTAAAATACTTAAATGAAACATATCATTTTAGAAAAATTTTTGCAAGTATGTATGAAACAACCAAGGAAACCGCATATAGTGCCACATCACAAACAAGAGCGAATAGGTAAATCAGATGTGTCTTTTCTAGGCTGCGAATGATCGAAGCAGGGCCAATTGCACGTAGTATCAACATGCAAGCCTAATCCTGGACTCCCGTAGTCCGCATAGGCCAATCACATAGGCCCGCATAGGGTATTTAACCCCGCATCGAGGGTAGCTACTCCTCGGCATCGTCCTGGACTCGTAGTCCGCATGGCCACATGAACCGCATGAGGTATAACCCCGCACACTAACTCGAACTCCGTAGCTCCGCATAGGTCCCTTGACCCGCATGAGGTATTCTCGAATCATGGTCCTGCATCACTCGAGTCTACCCGCGTCGGAGGCGCTTAACCCCTGTGTATGTCAAGAGGTGAGTGATGTTACACTAACCTAACAGCTTATCGTTAAACAACATAAGCACAACAAAAATACTCTTTTACACAAACGTTACAAGACACTAACACACATAGCATCATATCATGTCTACTTATCAAACCATCTTATTATTCTTTTTCACAATTCAATATAAGTCTGTTATAAACACATAGGCAAACTGTTTCTCTTATCATTCTTAAGTGGTTATACTTAACTTCCCATAAAGCTAGTATAACTCTTAAGCTTCTGTTTTAAAAACCAATTAGTTCTCTTCTATTAAAAATGATTCAGTATTCTTTTGAAATGTTTTCAGTTCTTTATTATTCAGGCTTAAGCCGTGAGGCATTGCCGTAAGTATTATTCAGGCTTAAGTCAAAGACATTGCCGTAGTTATTATTCAGTTAACACATGTACGTCTACCGTACTACATATATATTGTAAAATATCATGCTTTAGGAAGAATCACATACCTTCTCAGCGAAAACCACCTGCCAAGTTGAATATGTCACGCGCAGAGAGTCAGCCTATAATAGTCACAGACATCTATCAAGGACTACTCTGAAGGTCATTCTAAACAGAGGGTTCACAATTCTACGGAAAGTCGGGCAGCACTTCCCTACCCGGTGAGCTATATAAGTCTCATTGAAACAGTCCTATGTAAGTAAATCTGGTTTAATTATTCTTCTTTAAACCCTTCTCGTGGTAGTAATACCAATTCTATTCTGTGATACTCTTCTAAGTATTAATACTTATTCTTATACTACAACAGTAAGTATTCTCTAATTCAAAAGAGGGTTAGGATTAGTTACCTCGGTAAGCCCAATAATATCCTAGAAAAAGTCGCGCCTGAGCAAGGTTTTGCTCCTAAGTTGTATGCTCCAAGGAAACCTTAGAAGTTCTTCACAACTTCTACTAAGTACTAAGGTATTTGGGCTGGGTATTTTGGGCATTATAACAATACAAGAGGCAACTTTTCTACCAAGGGAGGGGGTAGGTTTTGGCTAGGCTAGGGGTAGGCCTCGGCCAAACTTCACAAGGGAGGGGGAGTGTTGGACGAAAAGAGCTACAGGAGAGGAGAGGAGGATTTTCAAGACTTGGAAAGATTTGTGGATGAAGAACTCTTCATCTCTAAGGGGGTATTTATAGGTCAAGAAGTGGCCAACCAATGACCAAGATTAAGACAAGTGCAAGGCAAGTGTAGGGTGAGGATTAACTATACACAAATATCCTACCAACTCCTTGACTTGTGCACAAGGCACAAAAAACGTGCTCACCATAGTCTAAATCGTCCAAATGGACGATTTCAAGTCCATCAATTGGAGGGTGACAAGTGTCGCCCTCCCGTTGGTCCAAAATGTTTCGTCTCTCGGAAAAATCCGCAAAAATTAGAAATGGCATAGCCGGAATTTACCCTACGAAAGCTGTGGAAACGTTTCGTCGGAAAACTATTCGTTTTGTGAGTTGTGCCCAAAAAAACGTTTTGCCTAAACTTTAAGGCTAGACTTTTTGTACGTATTCCCTTACGTACATACTCTGGAAATACGGGGTATAACACCTAAAATCAGTTACCTTAGGATCCCGATCTGTCTTGGGAAGCAGGGCAATGATGGTATGATTTACTTGCTTCAAAAGAACCCCAGTAGAGAAGAACTCTTGAACACTTCTTACTACGTCATATCCCACATCTTTCCATCTATTCTTGAAGAAGGCAGCCGAATAACCATCCGGTCCAGGAGCCTTGTCATTCCCTATATCAGAAAGAGCTTCCCAAATCTTCTTTGGGGATATGAAATGCAAAAGATGTATACTGTCCTCTTCACTTATCTTCGGGCCAAAGTTGCATACTTCAGGATCAAGGTTCGATGTGGATTGGGAAGAGCCTAAAAGATCTTTGTAGAACTCCACAAGTAGCTCCCTCACTTCCCCGGGTGATGTAGTGATAGCACCATTGGATTTGACAAGAAAGTTGATGGAGTTTTTGACATTGCTTCTCTTGATCAAGCTATGGAAGTATTTGGAGCATTTATCACTTCCAATCAAGTGTTTCTGCCTCGACTTTTGCCTTATGAAGTGTCTCTCGGCTTCCATTAAGGTGTTAGCTTTAACTCTTGAGGACTTAACCTTGGCTTTAAGTTCCTCATCAAAGGGATCTTCCATGTGCTCATTGATAGCCTCCTTAAACTCCTTGTTAGCCTCCTTTACTCTTTGATCAATACTACCAAATTCACTTATATTCAATGCCCTCAGTGGTTGTTTCAAGGTTTTCAATTTTGAGGCTAGGACGAATTGAGCTGTTCCCAATATGTCTTGTCTCCAGCATGAAGTCATAATGTTCTCGAATGCGGGGTGAGTGAGCCACATATTCATGAACTTGAAAGGCTGCTTCCCAACATTATAGGATGCAATTACAGTAGCCATCACGGGACAGTGGTCCGAGACAGGTTCCATAGGCAAGAAATTGGCCTTGCATTCTAAGGTCAAATCACTCCAATTTTGATTCATCATTACTCTATCAAGCTTGGACCAAATCGAACCATTGGTCCAAGTGTAGAATGAACCGGAAGAAGGAGAGTCTTCTAGTCCATGAGCATTCCTGAAATCACCAAGGTCCTTAAGTGCATAAGGCGTAAGTGGAGGACCCCCCGCCTTATCATGAGGGTAGCAATAAGTGTTGAAATCTCCCATAATCATCCAAGGCCTAGTGATGCCAATGCCCAAGTGAGTAAGGTGATGCCAAAGTTTCCTCCTGTCCGTGATGCTATAAACCGGGTACACAAATGTGGCAAGGAAAGACACCTGTGTTATCTTACAACTTTCCCGGACATGGATATGTTGAGAATCCATTCCAAGCACTTCACAACAGACCCTAGAGGGATCCCAAATTAGTAGCATTCGTCCGCCACCAATGAATTCTAGATTTGAGCAAAAGTTCCAATTTTTGAATCTTTGAGTAGAGAAAGACTCAATCCTTTCCCTTGAGAGTTTTGTTTCCAACAGACAAATCAATGCCACATCATGCTGTTTAGTGAGACTACACACAAGAGCTTGCGTGGCTGCCACATCCTTAGTCCGCAAAGTCCACGGACATTCCAAGAAAGAATTTTCATTAGGAAACAGAGGAGGTTTTGTTAGCACCTCCGCGCTTTGCTGCCTTAGTCTTCCCACTGCCTTTTGTCATGAACTTCCTCGGCATTACATCTTTCCAACCATCTTCTATGTTGCTGGAAGCCATAGCTTGTGTTCCAGCCAAGCTATGTTCCCCGCGTTCAAAGGTAACACTCCGAGACGCCAGCAACGAAACCTCCGTTACACCCTTGTTTGTATTTCCATCCAAAGAGGGTTGCGGGTTTATAGGAACCTCAGCATGTGCGGCTTCTCCCAAACAACCGGGACCAGGAGGTGTTGTGTGGTTACTTTCATCAACTTCCATCAAGTTATCAGCATCTGCGGGATGATGCGCAGATGGTAGATTGGGAGGGGGATGCAAGGTTCCATCCGTACCTCTGTTGGCATTCACACAAGTAGCACCTTCCTTGTTTTTAGGAGGTATCACTGTATTGCGTTTCTTTGGAGCATCTTCCGTGTTAGCATCATACCCCAGAATCCTACACTTCAGGTGATTGTGTCCAAAAGCCGCACATTGATAGCAAAAGTCCGGATAATTTTCATAGTTTACCCTTTGAGTATACCTTCTGTTATCGGGGAGATTGACAACAAACTCCCTTATTGGCTCCTTGCTGACATCCACTTCTACAAGAACTCTAGCATAGTTCATTTTGGATCTTTCCTTAGTAAATTGGTCAGTGTAAAGAGGTTTTCCTACACGTGAAGCAATCTTACTAAGTCAGTGGCACTCGGATAGAGAGGGAATGTCTAAATGTGACCCAAATAGGAATATCCATGAATAACTCATCCGTTATAAGAACTCCTTTATTGATAGCTTTGAGCATCATAGTCTTCCCGTAGACCATATAAGGGCCACCATGAAGTACATTAGTGCGCTCTTCCTCCGTCATAAATTTGAACACCGTCCATCCTTTTCCATATGGTATAATACGGCATTTCACACCCCACCCCTTCACAATGGTATTTAAGGCTTCTCTTCCCGGGAAGGGACCCGTGAAGCAACCAATTAAGCAATAACCCCATGTTTCTATGAATGGCACTTCATCCTCGACTATGTTTACTTCCACCCTTGTTGTTCAATATATTGTAGCTTCATTCCTTTTGCTTCAATCCTAGTACCCGCAAAGACTCCCGCATAAGTCTTCTTGGGAGGGAAGGCACCTTTGCCATGATTCGGGGGATGATTAATAAAAGTCGAACTTTCAGGTGGAATTTGGTGTTGTTTAGAAGATGCATTTGTTTGTGGATCAATGGGAGGTATTTCTGGAGGTATAGGCAGAGGGGGTTGGGTAGAAGGATTTGTGTTAGGGCACGCAATAGGAGAAAGCATTCGCGTGCCATTTGGTAGGGTAGGGAATGTGTCATGTGTTTTAGAAGGTAAAGAAGGAAGGGATGATAGAAGAGGAGGGGCTAAGTGTGGATCAGGGAGTAATGAGGAGGTATTGGGTGAGAGAGTGTGTTTGTTTAAGACTTTGTTCGTGCTCAAGGAAGAGTTAAAGACGAAAGGTTTATTTCGGTTCTTGATGTTTGCCCCACTAAGCACACTTGTTAAAGAGGGGAAGGCTTCATTAGTGACACTTAGATTCATGGGTTGTTGTCTCATTGCACGAGAGGGAGCTTTGGAACCCGCGTCATTTAAGTCCGACCCCTTGGCTTCCGCGTTATTAATGATCGTGTAGTTCCTAGGCTCATTGGAGGTAGAATTCACTTTGTTTCCCAAAATTGACTTCGATCCTTGCATTACGGGAATAATTAATGACCCATGAGCACCCTCCTGACTCGCCTTGGTATTCTGTCCAACATAATGACCCGTCCTTGAATGAGGCACATTGGTACCCGTAGCCTTATCATGTGACGCCTCGGCTCCCACAACATTAATGTAAGGCTCGCTCCCACAATTGACTTCGATCCTTGCATAACGGGGATACTCAATGTCCCTTGAGAACCCTCCTGAACCGTCTTGGTATTCTTACCATCATAAAGTCCCGTCATTGAAGGAGGCTCGTTAATACCCGCAGCCTTAAAGTGTAACGCCTCGGTTCCCACAGCATTAATGTAAGGCTCCTTTCCCACAATTGACTTCGATCCTTGCATAACGGGGATACTCAATGTCCCTTGGGCACCCTCCTGAACCGTCTTGGTATTCTTATCACCATAAAGACCCGTCATTGAAAGAGGCTCGTTAATACCCGCAGCCTTAAAGTTTAACGCCTCGGTTCCCACAGCATTAATGTAAGGCTCCTTTCCCACAACTGACTTCCATCCTTGAACAACGGGGATATTCGAGGTCCATGGACACTCTCTTGAAACGTCTTGGTATTCTGATCCTCATAATGGCCCGTCATTGGAAGGGGCTCGTTGGTACCCGCATACTTAGAGTGTGACGCCTCGGCTCCCTTAACCTTGACTCCCGCATCATGCTTAATGGGAATAGGAGTGTCATTAATGCTATCAACTGACTTTGGAACTTGCAATACGTGAATAGTCTCAGACCCATTGACATCCTCGACCATACGAGCTCCGACCCACGCCCATACCGGTTCGCACGGTAGGCCATCACTCCTCATTGCAACCAACGCGATATGCGGCCCGATCGTCCCTTTTTGATTAGCTGAGTAAATTACCAGGATGTGTCGTGGTACTAATGCTACCGTGACTGCCCTGTTCCTCCGTGATAATCCCTGAATCAACCAATTGGCCCGTGATAGGATCTACCACCATGTAAGCGAAAGCTTCCGCGCAAATACCCTTATATCAAGTTCTCGATGATCAATACTTTTGCCCCATTCATGAATCTTTTGAAGCGTAGCATCATCTATTACATTCTCTAGAGGATGCGTGAGTGCGGCATGACATGAACCAAGACGGATGGGTGCGAAATTGCGGAATGAGGTTTTCTTGGCAATTATTGGATCGCCCATTTTTTCTTCTTCCTTGTTCTAGCCTTTGTCGAACTTCCGAACCTCTGAATCATTCTTTCGAACGTGTAGCGTTTATATTTCTTCATATTGCAAACGTAATACTTCAAACCATGGGGGAACAATCGGAAAACAGAGGGGAGAAGAGGAAAAAAACCGAAGGAGCAACTAAGGGAAAACGTTGAGAGCGTTTTCCTTAGTGAGAGAAACTTCTCTCTAACTCCTTTGATAATTTCTGTTAGAATGTTGTTACTTGACTTTAAAAAGGAAAGTGTTTTGGTTTAAAAAGAAGGGCATAATATTGTCTTAGTTGATTTAAAAGGAAAGCATGGTATTATCTTAATCTGTCTTAAAAGAGCGTTTAAATGTTATGGTCAATTCTATACCGCGTTCATGGGATGAACCGGGAATGTATTTCACTCGACACCGCGTTCATGGGATGAACCGGGAATGTATTTCACACGACACCGCGTTCATGGGATGAACCGGGAATGTATTCCATACGATTTCTATCGAGTCCCATGAGATGGGCCGAGACATGTGTGATTTCTATCGAGTCCCATGAGATGGGCCGAGACATGTGCGATTTCTATCGAGTCCCGTGAGATGGGCCGAGACATGTGCGATTTCTATCGAGTCCCATGAGATGGGCCGATACATGTGCGATTTCTATCGAGTCCCATGAGATGGGCCGAGACATGTGCGATTTCTATCGAGTCCCATGAGATGGGCCGAGACATGTGCGATTTCTATCGAGTCCCACGAGATGGGCCGAGACATGTGCGATTCCTATCGAGTCCCACGAGATGGGCCGAGACATGTATTCCATACGATTCCTATCGAGTCCCATGAGATAGGCCGAGACAAGTATTCCACACGATTCCACCTCGAGTCCCATGGGATGGGACGAGACATGTTATACGTATCACACAATTTATACCTAGACTGCCGGCAGTGAGGAAGGAGTTCCACGGGCATGAGGGATGACTTTGAGGGCGTGAGTCCCTGACTTGACATGACTACTTTTATGTTGTGAACTGTAGTTTTGTTATCATATATGTCTTCTGTTTTATATAGACTATTATGATTTCATTTTCAGTATTTTCAGTTTCACATACTTGGTACCTGTTGTACTGACCTCCTTCGGGGGGCTGCGTTCATGCCGCAGGTAGAGGTACATCGGTTGTTGATCCTCGCTCATAGGATCACAGTTCAGCGTATTGGGAAGCTCCGTTTCTCCGGAGGCTTATCTTTTGGTATGTTTCCCTGAGTTGTAGGTTCTTGTACATTCAGGGGTATGGCGGGGCTCTGTCCCGTCATAGTTGTTGTAACATTCTTAGAGGTCTGTAGTACTGTTGTGGGCAGGTTTGTAAAAGGGATGTAACTGTTCAAACATTTATATATATATGCCGAAAGGCGATTTTTTCTCAGATAAACTGTGTCTCATTTTACATTGTTTCATGTCTTGTTTTTATATTCCGCTGATTACTCTGATGTATGACTACTAGGGTGCCCGGGTAAGGCACCAGTCACGGGCCCCGGAACGGGTCGTGACATTTATCTTTTGGTATAGTTCCTTCAGTACAGGCTTGTGTACAGTTATGGGTACGGCGGGGCCTTGTCCCGTCATATTTCAGTAAAACTCTTAGAGGTCTGTATTCATATGTGGGATTGGACTCATGTACGGTGTAGTGTCTTTTGTTATGTATATTATATGGCAGCCTTGTCGGCTTTGCCCTTGTACGTACGATCGGTTAAAAAAAATGAGGTGTTATTTAATTTCCGCAGTTTACTTAGTTGTTAAGGTAGAAGGGTGCCGTGTAGGCACCGATCCACGGCCGGGGTTCGGGTGTGACAACCGGAGTGGTAGCTATTATTATCGCAAACTCTACTAGAGGCAAATGATCCTCCAGCTACCCTCGAAGTCAATAACACAGCTCGCAGATATCCTCAAGAGTCGGATAGTACGCTCTGCTGTCCGTGCATGCGAGGATGGAATGCGATCGAGGCTCACTGCGTCCCTAATCCGCCGGAAAGACCTCGAAGTTAGCCGTAATCGGGATCCTGCATGCGATATGATAGAAATAGGGACCCCATGCAGCCTCACGACCTCTCGGATGTAAAGTCCGCATAATCCTCAGAAAAAGTCGCCCGACGGGAAGAAAGTGGGCTGATTTTGTCACTGTCGACGATAACCGGATAGAATCACGCTTCCTCGAGTGCGAGGTAATCCCGTGATAAAGTCCATGTTGATCACCTCCCACTTCGGTCGGGATCTCTATAAATGCGCAATAATCCACCAGCCTCCGTGCTCTACCTTACTGCGACAACACGCATCGAGCCACAAACTCGCAACGTCCTCTTCAAGCCATCCCACCAATACACGGTCGAGGTCGTGGTACATCTTCGCCGACCGGATGGATAGAGTAACGTCGCTGTGTGCTTCCCTAGAACTCTTGCCAAGTCCTGAAATATCTGGAACACACAACCTGCCCTCAAACCTTAGCACCCCATCCGGGCTACCTCAAAAGGACCATTCCCCTCACGAAGAGCCGTATCACGATACCGTGTCAAAATAGGATCCTCAAACTGTTGCCTCTTCACCTCCTCGACGATGGAAGACTCAGCAACCTCTCAAACTCGAACCCCACTGCTATCAGAACCAATCAATAGGACTCCAAGGCTCGCTAGCTGATGTATCTCGTGGACCATGCCCCTCATCTCTGGCTGTACATCTGATAGACTCCCCATCGACCTACGACTAAGGGCATCTTCCACAACATTGGCCTTCCCCGGGTGGTACAGGATATCGACATCATAATCCTTGAGTAACTCTAACCACCGTCTCTGTCGTAAGTTCAGCTCCCTCTGGCTGAAGATATACTGAAGGCTCTTGTGGTCTGTGTAAATATCCACATGAACTCTATACAAATAGTGCCTCCAGATCTTCAAGGCGTGAATCACCGCTGCCAACTCCAAATCATGGGTGGGGTAGTTCCTCTCATGCTTCTTAAGTTGTCGGGATGCGTACGCTATAACCTTGCCTCCGCATCAACACATCAAGCCCGATGCTCGACGTCACAATACACCACATAGCCGTCTAGACCTGCGGAAGAGTAATGCTGGGCGATCGTCGGCCTCTCCTTCGAATCGAAACCCTGATCACAAGCATCAGTCCACTGAAACTTAGCTCCCTTCTGAGTCAGCTTGGTCAAAGGTGCCGAAATAGATTCCGAAATGATAAAATCATTTTTGATTGGACAAAAAAAGAATTTGCTTGTCAACGAAATTCCACTCATAAGTAGGTTCCAGTAATGGTAGGTAGCACACCTTGCAAATAAGGGGTCTGGAAACAACCTCCCACTTTTTTTTTATTCTTAAAAAAAAAAAAAGCAAACTTCTCCACGAACCTCCGATAGTAACCTGCAAGGCCCAGAAGCGCACCTGCCGGAGTAGTAGGTCTAGGCCAACTCGATCGCCTCGATCTTGGCCATATCCACGAATATCACGCCTCACAATGTGCCCAAGAAAAGCCACCGAAGCCAACCAAAACTCACATTTGGAAAACTTGGCGTACAATCTGACTGGAGAACTCTCAAAGATACCTCAAATGCTCGCATGTTCCTCTCGCTTCGGAATAAACCAAGATGTCATCAATGAATACTATCACAAACATATCCAAAATGGCTTGAACACTCGGTTCATCAAATCCATAAATACCGTCGGAGCATTGGTCAAACCGAAAGACATAACCTCGAACTCATAGTGCCGTCTGATGCGGAATGCATCCTAGGGACATCCGCCTCTAACTCGCACTTTGATGATAGCCCGATCGCGGATCAATCTTGGAGAAACATCTCGCACTCGCAATCGGTCGAACAAATCATCAATCACAGGAAGGGGTATTCGTTCTTAATAGTCACCTTGTTCACCGTCAGATCAACAAACATGCGCGGCCCCGCCCTTCTTCTTCACGAACAATACCGCGCTCCCGGGGAGAAACACTAGGCTCGATGAAGCCCTTCTCCAAAGAAATATCTCAATTGGTCCTTCAACTCTCTCAACTCGGCGGTGTCATTCGTATGGCGTAATGGAAATAGGCGAGTGTCCGCAAAGACATCGATACAAAACTCTATCTCCTATCGGGAGGATACCGGAGGTCGTCTGAAACACATCCGGGAACTCTTTGACTCTCGAACGGACTGAAAATCTGTACCGCACCTCGAGATCAAACACCCGAATGAGATGGTAGATATACCCCTTCTGCACCATCTTCCTGGCCTTGAGGTAAGAAATAAACCTACCCCTCGGCGACACAGTGTTCCCCACCCACTCAATAACCGGCTCCCCGGGAAACTGGAACCGTACCACTCTCTCCCTGCAGTCTACATTGGCGTAGCAAGAAGCTAGCCAATCCATACCCATGATCACATCGAAATCAGTCATGTCCAACTCTATCAAGTCGGCAAGGGTCTGACGACTGCATATAGTCACAGGGCAAGCCCTATATACCCGCCGAGCTACCACCGAATCACCCACTGGCGTAGCTACCTCGAAAGGGTATATGGGCTCAGGCTCTATCCCTATCCTACTAGCAATAAGGGGAGATATATAGGACAGAGTAGAACTGTCACGACCCGAACCCCGGGCCCGTGACTGGTGCCCTACCTGGGCACCCTTCCACCTTAACAATACAAGTAAGCTGCGGAACTGAAATAACACCTCATTTTTTTTTTAAAACAAACGTACGTGCAAGGGCAAAGCCGACAAGGCTGCCATATATACATAAACAAAAGACACTACACCGTACATGAGTCCAATCCCACATATGAATACAGACTCTAGGAGTTAAACTGAACTATGACGGGACAGGGCCCCGCCGTACCCAAAACTATACAAAGCCTGTACTGAAGGTCATATACCAAAGATAAACTCCGGAATAAAAGGAGCTTATCCAAAACCCTGAGCAGGATCCTACACCTGCCGATCACCGAATCAAGGTGCCTAAACCTCTGGCGTGACAGCCCCAGAAGGAGGTCAGTACGAAGAATGTACCAAGTATGTGAACAGTAAGTACTGTAATAAAATCATAGCAGTCTAAATAACACAGGAGACATGTATGATATCCAACCTACAATACATAACACATAAGCAGTCATATCAAGTCGTGACGCAGCCCTCAAAGTCATTACTCAATATAACCATGGGTCTCGCCCATAATATCAATCATGCCCGTGGAATCCTTCCTCACCGCGATCCATGATGTAATAACACCAATAAGGATACATGAACACCAAGTCCCACCGTGTCCTCAATACCTCGTGGTCCCATGCCCTAATCCCACCTCGTAAAGCATGACCATGGGTAACACAAACAAATCCGGGACATATATGATAATCAAAATACAACACATTGTGCCTTACTAACAATGAGAGTAAGCGAGAGTATCCTTACAATATAAACTAGGAAGCTCATGATCAAGCGAGACCATCCGCGCGGTATCATTTAGCAATCCTATGCAGGACTATTTCACCCGTAGGTCGCGTGGACCGCGTGAGGTATTCCTCGCATAATTTGGACTCGCGCATGGGACTATTTCACCCGCATAAGCCCTTTCGGACCGCATGAGGTATTCCTCGCATAGGACTATTTCACCGCATAAGCCCTTACGGACTCGCATGAGGTATTCCTCGCGTATTGGACCCCGCGTGGGACTATTTCACCGCATAAGCCCTACGGACTCGCATGAGGTATTCCTCGTGATCGTGGGTAGCAAATCCACGGAATGATGCAAATGCCACAAACCGGAATGACCACAACGAGCGATATAACAATAGCACAAAACCGCTATCTCGGACACATAGGCAAATCCTTAATTACAAGCCAAAGTCCTTACGAGGCACACTTAGAATAATTCTCTTTAACAAGCCAAAGTACTTATCAAGGCACACTTAGACAAATTCTCAATTTATCAAGCCAAAGTACTGATCAAGGCATACATAGAATCATTCTCTTTTAACAAGTCAAAGTACTTATCAAGGCACTCTTAGACAAATTCTCAATTTATCAAGCCAAAGTACTAATCAAGGCATACATAGAATAATTCTCTTTTAACAAGTCAAAGTACTACATACGTACATTCTTTTATAAAAGCCTCCTTTCTATGTAAAGCCCCAAGATACTAACACCCGTAGTATCAAGGCGTGTCTATTTTTCAAAGTAAGTTACTACACTTTTAGAAAACTCATTTCAAAGCTTGAAATCAAGTAACTCTAAATTTTCACAATCTAGGCAACTTATGCCGATTAATCAAAATAGACAACTTTCAAAACCTTCCCTAAAGTCGTTATAACCAACTTCCCATAAAGCCGTTATAACCCTTTATGGTTTTAGACGTATCCATTCCTTCAATAACCAAGAGACTTATACTATTAAAACCAAGTATCACATACTTACAAAACAAGTTCTTAACTTTCAAAATACTTCAAGTCTCTTAATAGTTAGAAAACAAGTTTTCTTCCACTTTTTAAACCTCAAGTAACTTCACCCTTAACGCAAGTTACTTCTCTTAAATCATGTCATTTCTCCTCTTTTAAATCAAATAAGTAAATCACTCATTTGACTCCCCTAAAGTCATTATAATGACCTTTAGGTTTTAGAACTAAGGCACTAGCCAAAAGATTTGGAAACCACTTCCTTTTCAAGTCTCTATCTACTTTAAGAAAAATACCTTCACTTTTAAGAATCCAAACTTCCCTAAGGAAATGGATTATACTACTTACAATTTAAACATCAAAGTACACTCAAGGAAGTACATAGAACAAATTCTATTTTAGGCAATCCAAATACAAGCAAGGAATGGATCATTCAAGGAGTAGAACTTACTTTCTTTATCTTAAGGAATCATGCTAGAAGAGGAGATAGTTCACATACCTTTTCGGCTAATATCCACAAGCTAAGCAGAGTACGCCGTACGTAGAAGTGTCAACCTATAATGGTCACAACAAGGCTATCAACTTCTAGTCTCTATGTAGAATAATACTAAGTATTTAGTCTCTAATTCTACGGACAATCGAAAGACTTCCTTTGTTTCTACTCACTTTGCCACCTTTTTCAAGGCCGAATACAATAACCAACAAGCCACATTTAAGGCTCCAAACAACAACCAAACAAAGGGGATTACACGCCTTACAATACGTGTAAAATTCCGCCCCACAATTCATACGAAATAGTGAATATGCCAAAAGCCATTCTCGGCCAACCTCTAGAACAACACTAGGTCTTTTTCAATCCTTCTTACAAATTCCAAGTTCTAAGGTCTAACATGTTATATAGTCTAAACAACTTCAACAACTACAATTTCCTTCTTTATACAACATGCGACGCTTAGACTAATAATCGACTAGAATTGAAATCTTAAAGTTAAACATGCTAGATTTCGGATTAGAGTTCCAATAGCCAATAAACATATCAAACTTCATACTATATAACACATGCTTGCTAAGATCCATAGCTACAACAATAAGTAAGTCTTAACTTACTAAAACGACAAAATTAATACCTTTCCAAGCCCTTAAAATTTCCAAGATCCAAAGTCGCGCCTTAGAAATTCTTAGCTCCTTTCTTTAAGTTCAAATCCGCTCCAAGCACTCCTTAGAGGCCTATGAAGAACCCATCCTCAAGTTCCAACTTCAAAGTTGAAGAACTCCCATAGTTTCCGCCTTGCGACTAATGTGAAAACTCCGTTTTTCCGAAATCTTTCTATTGAGATAACCTTACAACACCCTTAGGAACATTGGGTTAAAGTCTTGTGAACAATAGATCAAAACTACAAATTTTTCTAGTGTGGGAGATGAGCAACCCGAGAGCAACTATGGAAGAACACAAGGTTCTCTAATTTTTCTAAGTGTAAAAAGCTAGTCTTGCACTAGTGTAGTGAATATAAAACATATTGGAGGGCTTAGACTTAAACAAATGTGAGGCTTGGATTAAAATCACATGGATCAAGCCTAAGTGGCAAGTTGACTAGTCAATTATGTCAAGCTTTGAAGACTTATCTTCCAAGAGGTTCAATGACCAAAATACCCCTCCTCTAATTCGACCAAGACCACTTATGGGGGTGCCACGTGTCACCCTCTCATTCGTCCATAAAATTCCGTAACCCTCGTGGGCCCCACAAAACGTAAAATTCCTCGGGTGGGCCCCACGTGACCAAATCGTAAAATAAATTTCCACAATATTAATAAGTTCCTTACTCTTCAAATAATGCATTTTGAGAATCCAATTCTCAATAACGAACATTTTTCCTTTCCGACCTTCGGAAGATTTTCCGTCGGAAAAACAATTCTTCCTTTCGTACTAATTTTCAAGTCTTGTTTCCTTACGTACATTCTCTTATACATGTCCTGGACTTACGGGGTGTAACATTCTTCCCCCCTTAGAAACATTCGTCCCCGAATGTTATTAGTCGGTTGTCAAGCTATACACACTCCGGCACAATCTCTATACTATGCCTATCGATCAAAACTGCACAAGACCAACGATGCCACACATGGCCACCACAACATACGTAAACATAAAAATGGACCTTCCGTCCATGGTCCTTTCTCACAAAACTCGAAGGTTACAGTCATATCACACACGGGATCCCCTAGAGGTTCCTTTCTTTCCTTACTTGTCATACTTTCTCGTACTTTCAAACTCATCTAGTACACGTACAAAATCTCAAATTTTGTTTCTGTTCCCCAATCCTTGGAGTTACTAACCAACTTGGCCATTATGCTACTTGAATTTCCGCTAAGGCTCTTCTCGGTCCTTACGACCTAGTTCCGGTGGAACGTGTCCACAAACTCGTACAACGATTAACTAAACTTGGGCCTGACATCCTCAGGACCCTATCACATCTTGGACCATTTCTAACCGACATTACCCATACCATACTAACGGCTGACCCGAAATGAGTCCATAACCCAACTCACCGTCACACTTAACTTCTCGTTCTTAGTCTGGAATAAATCTCTCTTATCTCAAGGTACTTCTTACCCTATCCCCTATTCACTAGAGGTTCGTCACATAAGACAAAGTATTTCTACTGTACAATCTTCCCTATTGGTCTTACACTGTCATGGGGCAATTACAACTTGTGAACTTTATACAACTATAGTCTCAGTTCACCTATCATTCTTGTCAACATTCTTACTTCTCACTTACTAATCAAAGTATCCCTACCTCTGGGGTACTATCACTTACAACTGCTAGCACCGCTATCTTGGTCAATAACACAACGGCTTTCCTCATGACCCTATAGTCTTCTCCTAACAGAAAGCTGGAGGCAGTCTTTGGGGCCTCAAACTCAGCGCAGGACTACGATCGGAACAACATCCAGATACCACAGGCATAAGCCCTATCAACTCTCTGAGTCTGACTAGTAGCTCTTGCTACTCCTTTTGCCCTTCTGGGCGGCTGTTGCCCTCCTTGGAGGCATAACTGTAACACAATAATACGTCAGAGAGGAATTTTCTTACTACCACAGCTCTATGGCACGATCTTAGAGTGAGAAGAATAGAAACCAATTCCTAAATGTCCTGTAGCCTCCTGTTTATGGGTGTGGCGCGCAACACACCGATAATCAAGACTCTACTAGACACGGTCTGTAGACATTCCGAGGACTGACTGCTCTGATACCACTCTGTCACGACCCGAACCCGGGCGTGGTGGTGCCTACCCAGGCACCGCCTACCTTAACAATACAAGTAAGCTGCGGAACTGAAATAACACCTCTTTTTTTTTTTAAAACAAACGTACGTGCAAGGGCAAAGCCGACAAGGCTGCCATATATACATAAACAAAAGACACTACACCGTACATGAGTCCAATCCCACATATGAATACAGACCTGCAGGAGTTAAATCAACTATGACGGACAAGGCCCCAGTACCCAAAACTATACAAAGCACATCAAGGACATATACCAAAGATAAACTCCGAATAGAAGGAGCTTATCCAAAACCACAGCGAGGATCCTACACTGCCGATCACCGAATCAAGCGTACCTAAACTGCGGCGTGAACACGGCCCAAGGAGGTCGGTCTGAAGAATGTACCAAGTATGTGAGCGATGAAATCTTGTAATAAAATCATAGCAGTCTAAATAACACAGGATACATGTATGATATCTAACCTACAGTACATAACACATAAGCAGTCATATCAAGTCAGGGACGCAGGCCCTCCAAGTCATTACTCAATATAACCATGGGTCTCACGCCCATAATATCAATCATGCCTGTGGAATCCTTCCTCACTGCCGACAGTCCATGATGTAATAACACCAATAAGGATACATGAACACCAAGTCCCACCTGTGTCCTCAATACCTCGTGGTCCCATGCCGGAATCCCACCTCGTAAAGCATGACCATAGGGTAACACAAACAAATCCGGGACATATATGATAATCAAAATACAACACATTGTGCCTTACTAACAATGAGAGTAAGCGAGTATCCTTACAATATAAACTAGGAAGCTCATGATCAGCGGGACCATCCGCGCAGATCATTTAGCAATCCTATTCTGGGACTATTTCACCGCATAGGTCGCGTGGACCCGCGTGGTATTCCTCGCATAGGGTGGACCGCCCGCGTGGGACTATTTCACCCGCGTAAGCCCTTTCGGACCGCATGAGGTATTCTCGTGCATAGGACTATTTCACCCGCATAAGCCCTTACGGACTCGCATGAGGTATTCCTCGCATAGGCTGGACCCGCCCGCATGGGACTATTTCACCCGCATAAGCCCTACGGACTCGCATGAGGTATTCCTCGCATCGTGGGTAGCAAATCAACGGAAAGATGCAAATGCCACAAACCCGGGGAATGACCCCGAAACGACTGATATAACAATAGCACAAAACCGGCTATCTCCAGCACACATAGGCAAATTGTCACGACCCGAAACCGGGCCCGCGACTGGTGCCTTCCCCGGGCACCCAAGTAGTCAAACAACATCAGAGAAAATCAGCGGAAATTAAAACTCATACATGATAACCAATGAAAAGAGAAAAGCAAGCTAACTAGCGGTTACCTTTTCGAAAAATAACTAACACCGAGCGATTACAATCCTTGCCCATCGCATACTCTGCACTCTCAAGATTTTTATAACATCTCGGCGGGGACGGGGCCCGCCATACCCCGAATGTACAAAAAGTTCTACAACTTGAGGAACCGTACCAAGTGACAAAGTCTCCAAGGAATGGAGCTTTCGAGAACCGAACAATGATCCAAAGTGCGGATCAACAAGCGATGTATCTCAACTGCGGCATGAACGCAGAAGTCGGTCGATAACAACAGTACCGAGTATGCGAAGCAGAAAAAAATCAGTAAATGAAATCATAATAGTCTATAAGGAAAAGCGGGAGACATGTATGATAACCAAACTACGATACACCACGTATATCTGATTCGACCAAATCAAATCACATCAAGTCGGGACTCACGCCGAAAGATCATTACTCAAAGTGGGCGATACCGTGGGCTACCCAACGTGTCGGTATGTCAACCCAATAACAAGATAGTACTCACGGTGGACGCGTACTCGTGGGCTACCCAACGGTCGGTATGTCCCAACCAATAACAAGATAATACTCACCGTGGACGATACTTGGGCTACCCAACGTCGGTATGTCCAAACAAATACCCAGATAATACTCATGTGGACGCGTACCGTGGGCTACCCAACGTGTCGGTATGTCCAAACAAATACCGAGATAATACTCACCGTGGACGATACTGCGGGCTACCCAACGTGTCGGTATGTCCAAACCGGTTTACAAGATAACACTCCTAATAGAAGCATACCCGGGCTACCCAACGTGTCGATATGTCCCAAAGGATCAATATAGTGGAAGCATACGTGGGCTACCCAACGTGTCGATATGTCCATCATACCACCCGATATCAGGCCTCCGTCGAGAGACTCGTAGCACAAAGTCAAACACTTGCACAACAACAAAACTATCACCACAAGCACAGGCAAGTTACACAACTCAAAGTACCTTCGTTTAAGTCGACAAACCGGTTCCAACCCCAAAATACTACATTCTTTCCTACCTTCAAAGACCTCTCTTTACGTAGAAACCATACGATACTCTCACTCGTAGTATCACACACATTCATGTTTAAAACACGCACTTCAAACACAATTAACATAACGTCAAGTATACCTTTTAAAAGTCCAAGTAATTAACTCCTTTAAGGTCAAGTATTCCTACCTTTTAAAACCAAGTCATTTACTTTTCCCTTAAGAAAAGTTCGATATTTGAAAACAAGTGATTTATACTTTCAAACTCAAGTTACTTCTCTTTTCCAAAATCCGAAGACATTATCCTTTGCAATCCATTAAGTTCATTCTTTGGAATTTTAAGAAAAGTCGAACTTGTTATCAATGATTCTCATTTAAGCGGCCATGATCTAGGAAAGGTAATATCATTTTGTCTTATCTTAGTTTCTATGCGGATGGAGGTTTCTCTGGTTTTAATATAATCAATTAGTCGAAACCATTTCCTTTATTAGCTACGATGGTGTGTTCGATACTTGTTCCACTTTCAAATCCATTTCACATTCTTATGCCGTTATACCTAACTTCCCATAAAGCTAGTATAACTCTTAAGTTTTCAAAAACCAAGTATTACTCATTACTCACGAATGAGGTTTTACAACTTTTGAATACATTACAAAACTTTCACAATTCTAAGTTAAGTCTCTTATCTTACAAGATCAAGTCTCTTAACTTCTACCAATCAACAACCGTTCTTTTACTCACATAAAGTTGTTATAAGCGACTTCCCATAAAGCCGTTATAACCCCTTTATGTTTTAAACCAACCAATTACCACATAAACATTTATGAGACCAAGAGGGCTCATTAACTTTAAGACCGAGTGCCCATTACTAACGGATAAGACTTACTACTCTTACACCTAATGAAGCCCTTTTCACTTCATAACAAGTCAAGACACAATTTGGAAAATCAATTTCCTTTAACACACGTCGTCAACGCACTATATATTTCACAAATAGTCATCTGTCAAGAGGATAGGAAGAATCACATACCTCGCGACGATTGTCGACACTAAGCAAAATGCTCCACGCACTATCTCCCTTAAGAAGAATATGCTACGTAGTACTTCAATCCTATAAGGGCCATAAAACGTCTATCAAACTCTAGTTTGAACGTAGAGTAAACTAAGTACAAGGCCCCTACATTCTACTGGAAATTGAATGAACTTCCTTTGTTTCTATTAACTTGCCACCTTTCACAAGGCGAAATCAACAAGGCTACAAGATCCAAATCTAAGCCAACTTAACTATAATGACCTCGGGCTCACAAATCTATACAAACTTAACTATAATTGACCTCGTGCTCACAAATCTATTCAAACTCTAAATATAATGACCTCGGGCTCACGGATCTATACTACTATCACAAGTACTAACTCAAAACCCGGAGAAGGAAACTCTTACCTTTTAGAAAAGCCCACAAAAGCCCTTTCCTACCACTTCTTCCACAACTCAACCACTCGCTTCCACAAGTTCACCAACACTTTTTCCTTCTTGCCGCTCCAATGGTTCCTAAGGCGGGTTTCTCAAAAACCTAGAGAGAAGGGAGAGGGTTTTCTCTTGGGAGGGTTTGAATGAAATGGCCAAGTCTTCCAAGACTTGGCCTAAAATAGGCTTCTATCGCTGGTCAAAGGATGGGAGGACACTTGTCACCCTCCCATAGGCTCCTTATAAAAATATCCCGATTTTCTCCTTTACCGCAGAAAATCCGCCTCGCGCG
Source organism: Przewalskia tangutica (assembly GCA_029844215.1). Lineage (NCBI taxonomy): Eukaryota > Viridiplantae > Streptophyta > Magnoliopsida > Solanales > Solanaceae > Przewalskia > Przewalskia tangutica. Next base: position 43,280,476 of record CM056737.1, on the reverse strand, counting down.
CCCGCGCCGGCGCCAGCGCTAACTTTCGAAAATAATTGCGCGCGTCTGGCGCGCGTACTGCATTCGGCGCGCGGCGCAACACCGCAGACCCTCGGTACAATCGCGCGGCCATGCTCTCCGGCGCGCGTACTGAACCCCGAATCAAGTCATCGCTTGATCAAGCGCCAAACTTGAAACTTCCATAACTTTTGACTCGATGTCCAATCGACGAGCGGTTGGTTGCGTTGGGACCTAGATTCAACGGACTACACACTAGGCCTTTTAAACACCTTACAATCCTTAACAACTGGGGTCCAATACTCAAAGGTAAACTCAAAATCCTTCCAACACACGTTTGCCAACTTATCTATCCTCTAGAATTTACGGGGTGTAACATTCTTCCTCGAAACATTCGTCCGAATGTTCCTTCTAAGTCTTGAGAACACATGCGCGGTATAGTCTTCACTACTATACCTACCAAAACTCATTTATGCCTCTCATGGCCATAATATAGAAATCACGCATCTCCAAATTCCAAATAACGGAAATCACCTCTAACGCAAACATCACTATTTTCTCCTCCCTTGGTCTAAAGGATACTCTCCTTTGCGTACCTTCCTTGTACACTCACACCCCTCTCTAGTACACGTTCCACAATTCATCCATCGCTCGCTTTCTACCACCTTGAGTCACTACCTCCAACTCGTCCATCTTACTAATCCACGCCATGGAAGCTACCACTTCCATCGCAAACTACCCCTGGAATCATCACACAAAACTCCATGTATACCATACACTCCGACAAGGATTAACAGTAAAGGCTTCTACCCAAGACGGCCTTACATCTAAGGTCTCAATCATATAAATTCTAAGGTTCAAAATTTTCTCATCCCCAACTTACCTCTTTATTAACCATGCTTCCAAATCACATTATATACACAAAGCTACCCGAACATAGCACTCAACACATCACCACAACATCAAAGCATACAATACTCTGTAGGGTTAAGAACATACCAGAACTATTGCTTCACTTCCCTTCTTGTCGCTCTACTCATGTTCTTTCCCGACGACGCAAAAGGAGGAGGTGAATCGTCCATCGATCCCGGCTGAATCTCAACCTCCGCGCTATCTCGCGGACAATTCCTTGCAAAATGGCCGGTGGCGCATGTAAAATGATTCCCTATTAGCTCGACACTCCCATCGTGGAGCCTACCACAATGGTCACAACGAGGTAAGGTGGTCCCATCCGACTAACATCCCCGATCCCCAAAACTCAAACCTTGGAGCCCCGACCGCTTCCCGAATTTTTCAACGCCCCGACGATCGAGGTGGAGCACTCCGTCTTGGCGGAGGCGCATAACTAACTCGGCCACGAGGTCGCCGCCCGGCGTCACCAAAGGACCTCGCCGCTTGGCCCTACTCTGCCGATCTTGGTCATTCCGCGACTCCTACGTGCCTCACATCCAAGTGCATGAGCTCGCATGCGCGGCAATGTCCATGCCGGTGAAGAGCTACTCCCGAGCAACTCTCTCGCCAAATAGTCATCAAGCCTCGTGACATAGCGGTGCACTCGTCCTCCATGTCGGCTACTAACGCGGGACGCATCGAGCTAGTGAGTTAAACTCCACGTTGTACTCTGAACCGTGCGCCGCTCGCCTCAACATCAAAAATCACGGCCCGAGTCCTCCTCATCCGCGAGGCAAGAAATGTGCAAGAAATGCCTCCGAGAACTCGTCCCATCTCTGGAAGTGCATGCCTCCCGACAGCTCCACGAATCAAACGATCGGCTGCGGTATCACGCGGCCGATGCGAACCTAGACCACCGACTCGGTCTCCGATGCCTTGATCACTCTCGCGATCCGCAGAATCGCTTGATGAACTCCTCGCGGATCATCCTCGTGCCTCGACCGTAGAACTCGCGGGCCACAACTCGTAAAGTCCCGCGACCTCAAACTATCCGATCTCGGGTGAACCATCGTGCTCGGAACTGCTGCGTCCGGCTATCCTCGTGTCGCCACAACCTCGCCAATAATCGCCAACTCGCGTAACCCATCTCCTGCTGCTCCGGACTGGAGGCTCAGTCTTGTGGTCTCTGTAGAGCCGCCGCTCTACTCGCAGCTCCTCTGCCGCCTTGCCCCGGGCCTGGTTGCCTTCGCAGAGGCATAAGCGGTAAAAACGAAACACGCCGGAGGGTCCAACTTACAACACGGCTCTAAGGCACGACCTCGTAATGAGAAGAATAGAAACCAATCCTAAATGTCCCGCAGCCTCCTGATTATAGATGTGGTGCACAACACATCGATAATCAAGACTCTACTTAGACACGGTCTGTAGACACTTTCCGAGGACTAATCGCTCGATACCATACATCACGACCAAAGCGCGGCATCGTGCCTTACCCGGGCACCCAAGTAGTCAAACAACATCAGAGAAAATCAGCGGAAATTAAAACTCATACATGATAACCAATGAAAAGAGAAAACAGGCTAACCAAGCGGTTACCTTTTCTAAAAAAATAACTAACACCGAGCATACAATCCTCGCCCACATCAGCATTTCTGCACCTCTAAGAATTTTTATAACATCTCTGGCGGGACAGGCCCGCCATACCTCGAATGTACAAAAGTTCTACAACTTCGTGAACCGCAAGTGACAAAGTCTCGAAGGAATGGAGCTTTCGAGAACCGAACAGATCCAAAGTGCGGATCAACAAGCGATGTATCTCAACTCTGCGGCATGAACGCAGCCCCGAAGAAGTCGATAACAGTACGGTATGCGAATGTAAAAAAATCATAAATGAAATCATAATAGTCTATAAGGAAAACAGGAGACATGTATGATAACCAAACTACAGTACACCACGTATATCTGATTCACCAAATCAAATCACATCAAGTCGTGACTCACGCCGAAAGATCATTACTCAAAGTGGACGATACTGTGGGCTACCCAACGTGTCGGTATGTCCAACCCAATAACAAGATAGTACTCACGGTGGACGATACTCGTGGGCTACCCAACGTGTCGGTATGTCCCACCCAAGAACAAGAGAATACGCACTGTGGACGCATACTCGGGGGCTACCCAACGGGTCAGTATGTCCAAACAACTCCCCACAGAATACTCACTGTGGACGCATACTCGTGGGCTACCCAACGGGTCAGTATGTCCAAACAAATACCCAGATAATACTCATCGTGGACGATACTGTGGGCTACCCAACGTGTCGGTATGTCCAAACCGGTTTACAAGATAACACTCCTAATGAAGCAGACCCGTGGGCTACCCAACGTTTCGATCTGTCCCAAAGTATCAATATTGTGGAAGCATTCACGTGGGCTACCCAACGTGTCAGTATGTCCATCATACCACCCGATATACGGCCCTCCGTCGAGAGACTCCGGTAGCACAAAGTCAAACACTTGCACAACAACAAAACTATCACCACAAGCACGCAAGTTACACACAACTCAAAGTACCTTCGTTTAAGTCGACAAACCGGTTCCAACCCCAAAATACTACATTCTTTCCTACCTTCAAAGACCTCTCTTTACGTAGAAACCATACGATACTATCACACGTAGTATCACACACATTCATGTTTAAAACACGTGCTTCAAACACAATTAACATAACGTCAAGTATACCTTTTAAAAGTCCAAGTAATTAACTCCTTTAAGGTCAAGTATTCCTACCTTTTAAAACCAAGTCATTTACTTTTCCTTAAGAAAAGTTCGATATTTGAAAACAAGTGATTTATACTTTCAAACTCAAGTTACTTCTCTTTTCCAAAATCCAAGACATTATCCTTTGCAATCCATTAAGTTCATTCTTTGGAATTTTAAGAAAAGTCGAACTTGTTATCAATGATTCTCATTTAAGCCATGATCTAGGAAAGGTAATATCATTTTGTCTTATCTTAGTTTCTATGCAGATGGAGGTTTCTACTGGTTTTAATATAATCAATTAGTCGAAACCATTTCCTTTATTAGCGCTGATGGTGTGTTCGATACTTGTTCCCACTTTCAAATCCATTTCACATTCTTATGCCGTTATACCTAACTTCCCATAAAGCTAGTATAACTCTTAAGTTTTCAAAACCAAGTATTACTCATTACTCACGAATGAGGTTTTACAACTTTTGAATACATTACAAAACTTTCACAATTCTAAGTTAAGTCTCTTATCTTACAAGATCAAGTCTCTTAACTTCTACCAATCAACAACCGTTCTTTTACTCACATAAAGTTGTTATAATCGACTTCCCATAAAGCCGTTATAACCCCTTTATGTTTTAAACCAACCAATTACCACATAAACATTTATGAGACCAAGAGGGCTCATTCTTTAAGCACCGAGTGCCCATTACTAACGGATAAGACTTACTACTCTTACACCTAATGAAGCCCTTTTCACTTCATAACAAGTCAAGACACAATTTGGAAAATCAATTTCCTTTAACACACGTGCGTCAACCGCACTATATATTTCACAAATAGTCATGTCAAGAGGATAGGAAGAATCACATACCTCGCGACGATTGTCGACACTAAGCAAAATGCTCCACAGTACTATCTCCCTTAAGAAGAATATGCTACACGTAGTACTTCAATCCTATAAGGGCCATAAAACGTCTATCAAACTCTAGTTTCGAACGTAGAGTAAACTAAGTACAAGGCCCCTACATTCTACGGAAATTGGACAGAACTTCCTTTGTTTCTATTAACTTGCCACCTTCACAAGGCCAAATCAACAAGGCTACAAGATCCAAATCTAAGCCAACTTAACTATAACAGCCTCAGGCTCACAAATCTATACAAACTTAACTATAATGACCTCGGGCTCACAAATCTATTCAAACTCTAAATATAACAGCCTCAGGCTCACAGATCTATACTACTATCACAAGTACTAACTCAAAACCCAGAGAAGGGAAACTCTTACCTTTTAGAAAAGCCCACAAAAGCCCTTTCCTACCACTTCTTCCGTCAACTCAACCACCAGCGCTTCCCACAAGTTCACCAACACTTTTTCCTTCTTGCCGCCGCTCCAACAGTTCCCTAAGGCCAGGTTTCTCAAAAACCTAGAGAGAAGGGAGAGGGGTTTTCTCTTGGGAGGGTTTGAAATGAAATGGCCAAGTCTTCCAAGACTTGGCCCTAAAATAGGCTTCTATCGCTGGTCAAAGGATGGGAGGGACACTTGTCACCCTCCCATAGGCTCCTTATAAAAATATCCCTGATTTTTCTCCTTTACCCGCAGAAAATCCCGCCTCGGCGCCGCGGCCCCGCCGCCGGCGCCGCGGCGCTAACACTTCAGAAAATAATTGCACGCGTACCGGCGCCGCGGCCCTGCATTCCGGCGCCGCGGCGCTTCAACACCCGCAGACCCTCAGTACAATCGGCGCCGCGGCCCTGCTCTCCGGCGCCGCGGCGCTGAACCCGAATCAAGTCATCGCGATTTGATCGCGCCAAACTTGAAACTTCCATAACTTTTGACTCCGATGTCCAATCGACGAACGGTTGGTTGCGTTGGGACCTAGATTCAACGGACTACACACTAGGCCTTTTAAACACCTTACAATCCTTAACAACTGGGGTCCAATACTCAAAGGTAAACTCAAAATCCTTCCAACACATGTTTGCCAACTTATCTATCCTCTAGAATTTACGGGGTGTAACACAAATCCTTAATTACAAGCCAAAGTCCTTACCAAGGCACACTTAGAATAATTCTCTTTAACAAGCCAAAGTACTTATCAAGGCACACTTAGACAAATTCTCAATTTATCAAGCCAAAGTACTGATCAAGGCATACATAGAATCATTCTCTTTTAACAAGTCAAAGTACTTATCAAGGCACACTTTAGACAAATTCTCAATTTATCAAGCCAAAGTACTAATCAAGGCATACATAGAATAATTCTCTTTTAACAAGTCAAAGTACTACATACGTACATTCTTTTATAAAAGCCTCCTTTCTATGTAAAGCCCCAAGATACTAACACCCGTAGTATCAAGGCGTGTCTATTTTTCAAAGTAAGTTACTACACTTTTAGAAAACTCATTTCAAAGCTTGAAATCAAGTAACTCTAAATTTTCACAATCTAGGCAACTTATGTCGATTAATCAAAATAGACAACTTTCAAAACCTTCCCTAAAGCCGTTATAACCAACTTACCATAAAGCCGTTATAAACCTTTATGGTTTTAGACGTATCCATTCCTTCAATAACCAAGAGACTTATACTATTAAAACCAAGTATCACATACTTACAAAACAAGTTCTTAACTTTCAAAATACTTCAAGTCTCTTAATAGTTAGAAAACAAGTTTTCTTCCACTTTTTAAACCTCAAGTAACTTCACCCTTAACGCAAGTTACTTCTCTTAAATCATGTCATTTCTCCTCTTTTAAATCAAATAAGTAAATCACTCCTTTGACTCCCCTAAAGTCATTATAATGACCTTTAGGTTTTAGAACTAAGGCACTAGCCAAAAGATTTGGAAACCACTTCCTTTTCAAGTCTCTATGTACTTTAAGAAAAATACCTTCACTTTTAAGAATCCAAACTTCCCTAAGGAAATGGATTATACTACTTACAATTTAAACATCAAAGTACACTCAAGGAAGTACATAGAACAAATTCTATTTTAGGCAATCCAAATACAAGCAAGGAATGGATCATTCAAGGAGTAGAACTTACTTTCTTTATCTTAAGGAATCATGCTAGAAGAGGAGATAGTTCACATACCTTTTCGGCTAATATCCACAAGCTAAGCCGAGTACGCCGTACGTAGAAGTGTCAACCTATAATGGTCACAACAAGGCTATCAACTTCTAGTCTCTATGTAGAATAATACTAAGTATTTAGTCTCTAATTCTACGGAAAATCGGGCAGCACTTCCTTTGTTTCTACTCACTTTGCCACCTTTTTCAAGGCCGAATACAATAACCAACAAGCCACATTTAAGGCTCCAAACAACAACCAAACAAAGGGGATTACACGCCTTACAATACGTGTAAAATTCCGCCCCACAATTCATACGAAATAGTGAATATGCCAAAAGCCATTCTCGGCCAACCTCTAGAACAACACTAGGTCTTTTTCAATCCTTCTTACAAATTCCAAGTTCTAAGGTCTAACATGTTATATAGTCTAAACAACTTCAACAACTACAATTTCCTTCTTTATACAACATGCGACGCTTAGACTAATAATCGACTAGAATTGAAATCTTAAAGTTAAACATGCTAGATTTCGGATTAGGGTTCCAATAGCCAATAAACATATCAAACTTCATACTATATAACACATGCTTGCTAAGATCCATAGCTACAACAATAAGTAAGTCTTAACTTACTAAAACGACAAAATTAATACCTTTCCAAGCCCTTAAAATTTCCAAGATCCAAAGTCGCGCCTTAGAAATTCTTAGCTCCTTTCTTTAAGTTCAAATCCGCTCCAAGCACTCCTTAGAGGCCTATGAAGAACCCATCCTCAAGTTCCAACTTCAAAGTTGAAGAACTCCCATAGTTTCCGCCTTGCGACTAACGTGAAAACTCCGTTTTTCCGAAATCTTTCTATTGAGATAACCTTACAACACCCTTAGGAACATTGGGTTAAAGTCTTGTGAACAATAGATCAAAACTACAAATTTTTCTAGTGTGGGAGATGAGCAACCCGAGAGCAACTATGGAAGAACACAAGGTTCTCTAATTTTTCTAAGTGTAAAAAGCTAGTCTTGCACTAGTGTAGTGAATATAAAACATATTGGAGGGCTTAGACTTAAACAAATGTGAGGCTTGGATTAAAATCACATGGATCAAGCCTAAGTGGCAAGTTGACTAGTTAATTATGTCAAGCTTTGAAGACTTATCTTCCAAGAGGTTCAATGACCAAAATACCCCTCCTCTAATTCGACCAAGACCACTTATGGGGGTGCCACGTGTCACCCTCTCATTCGTCCATAAAATTCCGCAACCCTCGTGGGCCCCACAAAACGTAAAATTCCTCGGGTGGGCCCCACGTGACCAAATCCGTAAAAATAAATTTCCACAATATTAATAAGTTCCTTACTCTTCAAATAATGCATTTTGAGAATCCAATTCTCAATAACGAACATTTTTCCTTTCCGACCTTCGGAAGATTTTCCGTCGGAAAAACAATTCTTCCTTTCGTACTAATTTCCAAGTCTTGTTTCCTTACGTACATTCTCTTATACATGTCCTGGACTTACGGGGTGTAACAAGAACCCGGATCTATCAAGGCATACACGTCACAACATGAAACTGATAAAGTACCTGTGACTACATCCGGCGATGCCTCCTGGTCCTGGCGGCTGGACAGGGTATAAATGCGGTTCTGAGGACCGCTAGAACTGGGACCCGCACCACGACCTCTGCCACGACCTGCTGGTCCATGAGTACCCTGCCCTCCGGGGCGAGTAACTGTAGGGGATGAAGACCCGACAAAAGACCCTGTAGGCTGACCCCTACCATCTGCGCTACCTTTGGTCGGACAGTCCCTCGCAAAGTGACCCTTCTGACCGCAAGCAAAACAAACTCCTGAAGTAGGGCCAAAACTCCCAGAATGGAATCCACCACATCGGACACACTGAGAGGACCTCGATCGGATAGCACCCCTGCTACCCTAGAAGTACGAAGTCCTGGGGCCCTGATCTGCCTCGAATACCTGGGCCACGAAGGCGGTGTAGAGTGCTCTGAGCCGTTGTGGTGCAAATCTAGACCGGCCGAGGCCGCCCACCCGAGAATTACCAAAAGATCCTGCCGCCCCGGCCTTCTTGTGATGATATCTGCCGACCGTCGGCCTCTACGCTCGCATCGCGTCAAGTGCATGAGCTGCGTGCGGGCAATGTCCATGCCGGTGAAGAGCTACACGCCGCGACTCTGCCATATAATCATCTAGCCCGGTGATGTAGCGGTGCACCCTGTCCTCCATATCTGCTACCAATGCAGGGACATACCGAGCCAACGAATCGAAATCAACGTTGTAATCCCGAACTGTGCGCCCTCTGTCTCAGCATCAAAAATCTGTCGGCCCGTGCCCTCCTCATCTGCGGAGGCAAGAAGTGGCTGAGAAAATCCTCCGAGAACTCGTCCCATACTGCTGGAGGCGCATGCTCTCCCCGGGATAGCTCCCACGAATCAAACCAATCGACTGTAGTATCACGCAGCCGATGTGAACCTAAGACCACTAACTCGGTCTCCGAAGCCTTGATCACTCGCATGATCCGTAGAGCCGGATGAACTCTTGCGGATCATCCTCGTGCCTCGACCGTAGAACTCGCGGGTGCCGTCGTGAAATCTCGTAGCCTCAAACTATCCGACCTCGGGTGTACCACGGGTACTACTGGAACTGGAACTGCTGCATCCAGCCTATCCTCATGTCTGGCCACAATCCTGGCTAGCAACTGGGCCATCTCTCTGTAACCCATCTCATCTGCTCCAGGCTGTGGGACTGGAGGCGCATGTATCGTGGTCTCATCGCCACCGCTGCGGCTCTAAACCTCTTTGAAATTTGGGCGTCGTGGAACTCGCCGTCTGAGGTATCGCCTCGGGTATAGACTGGGCCTGGGCCCTCGTGACCCTCTGTGTCCTACTAGAAGCTCCGCCGCTGCCTTGCCGCCCGGCCCGGGTTGCCTTGCGTGGAGGCATAACTGGTACAGAAAAGAAATACGTTAGAGGGGTCCAACTTATAACACAGCCCTAAATCACGATCTCAGAGTGAGAAGAATGGAAACAAATCCTAACTATCCTAAAGCCTCCTGATTATTGGTGTGGTGCACAACACACCGATAATCAAGACTCTACTAGATACGGTCTGTTGACACTCTCCGAGGATTAACTACTCTGATACCACTTTTGTCACGACCCGATCCCGGGCCCGTGACTGGTACCTTACCCGGGCACCCAAGTAGACATTCATCAGAGTAATCAGCAGAATAATAAATCAAGACATGAAACAAATGTAAAATGTAACACAGTTTATATGAGAAAAAGTTGTCTTTCGGCATATATATATGTACCAAGTCTGGCAGTTACATCCCAACTTTACAACAGGACTACAGACCTCTAGGAATGTAAACAACTATGGCGGGACAGGGCCCCGCCATACCCTGAATGTACAAAATATCTACAACACCAAGGAGATTCGTACCAAAAGTCGAGCCTCCGGAGAAATGGAGCTCCTGACACCAGAGTAAGGATCCTAAGAATGAGGATCTACCACCTGATTCCCCTTACCTGCGGCATGAACGCAGCCCCCCGAAGGAGGTCAGTACAACAGGTACCAAGTATGTGAAACTGTAAAGTACTGAAATGAAATCAAAGCATTTTTAAAACCATTTACAAATACAACCAGTTCAACCGCACATAGTGTCACAGCATAAACAAGAACAAAATAGATATAATGTAACTGGTCTTTTCTAGGCCGCTAATGATCGAAGCAAGGCCAATCGCCCATAGTATCATTATGCGAGCCTATTCCTGGACTCCCGCAGTCCGCATAGACCACCTAGGTCCGCATGAGGTATTTCTCGCCGGGGTAGCTAACCGCGGCATCAACTCGACTCGCGATCGCATAGTCACACAGACCGCATAGGCCCTATAGACCCGCATCGGGATAACACACCCGGAGTGATCATCCTGGAACTCCCGCAGCTCCGCATAGGTCACACAGACCCGCATGAGGTATTCCTCGCATCGGGGGCGGCTAACCCTCGGAATTTCAAGTCAGGGGTGTAAGTGATATAATATCAGCACAACTGCTTATCGTTAAACAACATAAGCACAACAAGGGAACCCCCTTTACACAAACGTTACAAGACACTAACACACGTAGCATCATAATATGTCTACTTATCAAACCATCTTACTACACTTTCCAGAAATCAATACAAGGCTTTCATAAACACATAAGTAAACCGTTCCTTTTGTCTTTCTTAAGTCGTTATACCTAACTTCCCATAAAGCTAGTATAACTCTTAAGCTTTTTGTTTAAAAACCAAGTATTACTCTTCTTTAAAAAATGATTCATAATTCTTTTGAAATACTTCAAGATTCTTATTATTTAGGCTCAAGTCAAAAGACATCAAAGTAAAACCATGTTCAGTTAACACACGTACGTCTACCGTACTATATATATATTTTAAAAATATCATGCTCAAGAGAGTAGGAAGAATCACATACCTCCTCGGCGAAATCCACCTGCCAAGTCGAATATGTCGCGCGCAGAGTATCAACCTATAATAGTCAAATACGTCTATCAACGTCTAGACTACACTGTAGAATATTCTAAGCAGAGGGTTCTCTATTCTACGGAAAATTGGGCAGCACTTCCCTACCCGCCAAACTACTCAAGTCTACTGTAAATACAGTCCTATGTAAGTACAGTTCAATTCTCTTCTTTAATATCCTTCTATATATCTTATACTCAATTCTAAACTTCTATAACATGTAATCTCCAATTACAATAGAAGGATAAAGATATTTACCTCGATAAGCCCAAAATTATCCAAGTTATAAGTCGATCCTGAGCAAGGTTTAACTCCTATTCTGTACGCTCCAATCCGCTCCAAGAAACCCTTAGAAGTTTCTAAACAACTTCTACTTAATACTTCAACCAACTATGAAGATTTTCCCAGGGTTTCGTTTTGTGACTAATGGATGTAAAGTAGTATTTCTGGGCTTTTAGTATAGAGGTAACTTTGGAATACTACAAGGTATTTGACTAAGGTATTTTGGAATAGTAACAATACTTGGAGAATATTTTCTACCAAGCGGGGGGTGTGTTGCGGACGAAAGCTACTAAGAGGGGGGGGGGGGAAGTTTGGACGAAAACTTCAACTAAAGGGGGGAAGGATTTTAAGACTTGGAAATTGTTTTGTGGATGAAGAAGTCTTGCACAAGAGGGGGGTATTTATAGAACCACCAAGGGCCAAGATTAAAACAAATGGAGGGTGTAGATTAGATAGCTTGTGTGAGTGGAGTCTTCCACCAAGTGTCCACCACAACCTTGGGACATATGTCCACCACAACATTGGGACATATGTCCCCCACAACAATGAGCCATGTGGCCTTCCACTAGCACAAAAAAAACGCCCAAGGCAAGCCCCCACTTGCCCACAAAATCGTCCACTACCTACTCCCACTCACCCAAAGAAAATATCTTGCAAGATTTGACTATTTGACTTGTCCACTAGGCCAACATTTCGTCCAACCCATGCCAACTATGGGTGACACATGTCGCCCTCCTATTGGTCCAAAATATTTTGTCTCTCGGAAAAATCCGTAATCGGTTAAAATATTAAAAACGTAGAATTTCCTTCACAAGGTTCGGAATCTTTTCCGTTGAAAGTTCACAATTTCATCCTTAACCTAATTAGGGTTTGTACAAATGTACGTACGTCCTCACATACATACTCTGGAAATACGGGGTATAACAATAGTAGTTATAATCGATTGCGACTTGATATCATGTTATGCTAACAACTTGGATTGAAATGGAAATTGGATAAGAATTGGTGTATTGTATCTCAAGTTGCCGAATTGGCCTAGTAGTTTGTATTAGTTTGATATCGTTTGTGGGGCGGAATTTTACACGTCTAGTAGTCGTGTAATCCCCTATTGATTAATTGCATTATTGGGCCTTAAATGTGGCGTGTTTGGTTATTGAATTCGGCCTTAAAAATGGTGGCAAAGTATGTAGAAACAAAGGAGGTGCTGTCCGATTTTCCGTAGAATTTAGTGACTTTACACTTATAATATTCTACGTTTGAAGTAAGACGTTAATAGACGTATTGTGGACATTATAGGTTGACATACTACGGGCGGGATATTGTACTTGGCAAGTGGTTTGACCCGAAGAGGTATGTAGAACTTTCCTATCTTTTGAGCATGAATAGTTGCACGTATATAGTACGGTTGACGTACAAGACCTTGATATCCTTTACTAGTTTTATGAATAGCCAAGTTGGGTGAGTTAGGAGATTAACTCACTTCTTTAAAGGTATTAAGGATGTCTTAAGTTTTTAAAGTTAAGGGACTTGAAGAGTTTTAAAGTATATGATACTTGTTTCGTTTTAAACGCATAAGTCCCTTGGATAGGAAATTGTAATTGGCTAAGGTATAAAGTTAATATAACGACTTTATGGGAAGTTGGTTATATTAGCTTTATGGAAAGATAAATGAGGATAAATGACTTAATTTTTTAATGAAAGGAAATTTGATTTTAAGGCATCAATTGCCTAAGGTTTTATAAGGAAAGGAGTCACTTGATTTAGAAGCCTAACTTTATTTCTAAAGGTATTGTGACTTGTCTTGAAAAGTAATTTTGACTTGATACTACGGTTATTAGTATCTTGGAAGTTTTATATGAAAAAGAGTCATTTTTAAAAGAGTGGAAGTATGTAGTACTTTGGGTTAAATTCCCAGATTTTTATAAAAGACATGTTAGTGCCTTAAGTAAACTAAAATGAGAGTGTATATGAACAAGAATAATAAGAAGTTAGGGGATTTCTTAACTTGCTTATATATTGTATGATAAGCCGGTAGTGCTTATGTTATGTATGATAGTCGAATTTGTTCTAGTGGTATATTATTCATTACGGGGTCATTCCCCGGGTTTGTGGCATTTGCATATTCTGTGGATTTGCTACGCACGATGCGAGGAATACCTCATGTGAGTCCGTAAGGGCCTATGCGGGTGAAATAGTCCCATGCGGACGGATACAACCTATGCGAGGAATACCTCATGCGAGTCCGTAAGGGCTTATGCGGGTGAAATAGTCCCATGCGAGGAATACCTCATGCGGGTCCACACGACCTATGTGGGTGAAATAGTCCCAAGAGTAGGATTGCTTAATGATACTGCGGGCGGGTGGTCCTGCTTTGATCGTGAGCTTCATATTTTATGTTGTAAGTATACTCCTATTTACTCTCATTGTTAGTAAGGCACAGTGTACTGTAATTTGATTATCATACATGTCTCCGGCTTTGTTTTAAACTTATGATGTAATTACAGTATTTTCCAGTTTTACATACTTAGTACATATTGTGTACTGACCCCCTTCCTCGGGGGCTGCGTTCATGCCGCAGGTAGGGGTAAGCAGGTGGTGGATCCTCATTCTTAGGATCACTTATCAGACGTCAGAAGCTCCATTTCTCCGGAGGCTTGTCTTTTTGGTACAGTCTTTCCCTGATGTTGTAGATTTATGTACATTCAGGGGTATGGCGGGGCCCTGTCCCGCCACAGTTGTTATTCCTAGAGGTCTGTAGTCACATGTTGTGGTTTGGGCTGTAAGAACCGAGTTGTACAGTTTTGCTTTTGATTATGCATATTTTATGGAAGGCGGCCTTATCGGCTAGCCTGTGATGTTATTGTCTAAACATGTTGTATGTTGTGTATGTTCCGCTGCTATTCTCTGATGTATACAGGCAGGGTGCCCGTGTAGGGCACGATGCGGCCCCGGGGTCATAACATAACAAAGTGGTATCAGAGCAGTTAGTCCTCGGAAAGTGTCTACAGACCGTGTCTAGTAGAGTCTTGATTATCGGTGTGTTGTGCACCACATCTATAATCAGGAGGCTGCAGGACATTTAGGATTGGTTTCCATTCTTCTCTCTCTGAGATCGTGCAGTAGAGTTGTCTTATTAGGTTGAATCCTCTCTGACCTATTCTTATGAAACAGTTATGCCTCCACGGAAGGCGACCAGGGCCCAGAAGGGCAAGGCAGCAGCAGGAGCTGCTAGCGGTACTCAGAGGGTTACACGGACTCAGGCACAGACTATGCCAGAGGTAGTAGGCGGGTCGGCGAGTTCACCACGCCAGATTAGAGAGCCGAGAGCGGCGGTAGCTCCAGAGGTTCGTGCAGAGCCTCGGTTCCGCGGCAGTCTTGAGTATAGAGACTACGGTGAGCAGATCCGTTTATTGACCAGTATAGTAGCGAGCGGCAAAGCGAGTGAGCGGCGGCTAACCCTAGGGCAGACAGTTTGTGGATTCGGGATTTTTTGGGTTGTCATCCACCCGAGTTTTATGGTTCGAAGTCTGAGAAGGATCCGCATGAGTTCATTCGGCAGTTACAACGGACTATGCAGGTTCTTAGGGCTTCGGAGATAGAGTTTGTTATGCTAGCCTCTTACCGGCTACGCGATATTGCGTTGAACTGGTTTGAGTCATGGGAGTTGTCGAGAGGAGAGGATGCTCTTCCAGCTGTTTGGGAGGAGTTCACAGAGGCCTTCATGGATCACTTTTTGCCCCCTGAGATGAGGAGAGCCCGCGTAGATAGATTCTTGACCTTGAGGCAGAATGGGAGGACTATCAGAGAGTACAACCTGGAGTTTGACTCCTTGGCCAGGCATGCGCACACCATTGTAGCTGACATGGCGGACAGAGTTCATCGTTATGTGATGGGGCTAGACTGTCATATGATTACTGCATGCTTGGGAGTGGCTCTTCAGCCCGGTATGGACATTTCCAGGATGAAGGCGTATGCGCAGGGGATAGAGGATAGAGAGAGGGAGGACCAGATTGACTCATGCCAGCCCAAGAGGCCGTGACAGCAGGTCTCGGGGCGCTTTTGGCGGGCGACCTCGGCCGGCAGACTAGGTCCATATTCCACCCAAGACAGAGTGCTCCTTCACGTTTTCCGCGGGAGGCTGATCAGCCAGTCATTCGAGCGGTCGTGGCTCAGGACTTGAGGTTTCAGGGAGGCAGAGATCGTCACCGATCGAGACCACCCACATCTCGGTGTGCTCGATGCGGTAGATCTCACCCAGGCGAGTGTCGTGTTCCTGCAGGAGCTTGTTACTCTTGTGGCCAACTGGGCCATTTGAGGAGAGATTATCCATCTAGAGGCAGCATGGGTGGTACGGTTGATCGGTGTATTTTATATACACCTTTTGAGTCAGTTTTAGTTAGTCTTTTGTCCCGTTTTGCACATATAAGTGTCGTATTAGGATAGTTTTCCTTTCTTTTGAGTCAAAGTGGTTAAAATGGCCAAATGGCGGAAAAGGAGCTAAAAGAGGGCAAAAGAGGAGATTCCAGAGCTAAAAACAGAGAAAGTGGCGAACGAGGCTGAAACCCAGACCGGCGCCGCGGCGCCTCCTGCAGTCAGAAGCAGGGCCGCGGCGCCCACTATCCAGAGAGGCTGCAGAAGACTCAGCGCCGCGGCGCCTCATGACAGCAGGTGCAGGGCCGCGACGCCTAAACATCCGAGAAGCTACAGAAGTTGCAGCGCGGCTCGCCGAACAGAATCGGGGCGCGGCGCCAAATCATCCGGACGGATTGCGAAGTTCGGCGCGCCAGCTGCGTCGCAGCGCCGGCCGCTGAAAAATTAGGTTTCGACGGATTTTGGGCCAGCTGCGAGGGAAAAGTTGAGGCGGTTTTCACTATAAAAGGAGAACCCTAGGCGCTTTTAAGGTCCCATTCTTGCACAACACAAGGCTTCTTGCTTAGAGATTGAAGACCATAGTCTAGTAATTTCTTTTCCTTTTCTTTTCTTTATTTCAGTTTTTGTATGATGAACATGGGATTAGTTCTTGTCATGTCAATGGCTAGGAACTAATTCCTCTATAGGGCTTTCCATGTTGAATCTCTAGAAACTTATGTTATGATTTAATGCATGCTTATGGTTATTCTTCTTCTTGTTGAGATCTATCCAATATTTGAGTTGAATTCTTGGTAATTAATTGACAACTAATTATCACTATATGATTTCTAATCGATTCGAAAGGGGGATTGTGAATATCTTTGTAAGTTGGGTAGACATTCTTGGATTGGGGATGAAAATACCTCAATTATTTATGTAGCGTTAATGAGAGGCTTAAAAACCCTAATTTTGCGCATTGTGCGTGACGGTTAACTAGGTTCTTGTTCTTAATCCTCCTATAGAGTTATCCTTATCACCAAAGGTAGGTAAGGTGCAATACTGGGGTTGAGTGTTTATATAACCCTAACGGGAGTATAAAATGATTTAGTGAACCTGCTTTCTCCAAAAGAAGAAGACCATAAGTTATTGCATTAATAAGTAGCATAAGCGGATAGTGAGGAGACGTGGAAGCCCTATTCTCATCATCACTGAAGTAAACCCTTTTAGTTAAATAGCTTTTATAATCCTTAGTTAAAAACAACAAATCTAAATATCAATTTACCAAATAGATACCAAAAAATAGAGAGTTGGTAATTGAACCCTAATCCTTGAGGACGATATTCGGTCTTATCAAGACTATACTACTTGTCACGATAACGTGCACTTGCGTTTAAAGTGTGTGCATCTTACCGCGCATCAAGTTTTTGGCGTCGTTGCTGGGGATTAGACATAGTTCAATATCAAATTTGTCTATATTTAATTTCTAATTTGGTTTTTAATTTTTATTTTAATTTTAAATTTTTACGTTTTTTATTATTTTTGGAAAAATTCGAGGTACCGTGATTGGTTGTTTATTTTTGATCTATTTCAGGAAATCACTTATGCGAGGAGAAGAGGAGAGCAGACACTCTTGTTCCTTCAATCCAGATTGAGAAAACTCGCAAATGTAATGCAAAGAATCAACGGATTGCAACTTTGATAGAAATGGACGGTGCTCAAAACAATAACATGATGAGAGAAGGGTTAGGTGAAAATCAACATAACCCAGGAATGCCTCGTCAAGTACCAATGGACGTGGAGGAGAGAGTCCAAATCCAGCCAAAAAGAAGTTTGGGGGACTATGTGCTGCCAAGAGTGAATGGAGCACATAAATGCATTAGGCTCCCTGCAATGGGAGCCAACAACTTCGAGATAAAACCGCGATTCTCGAGATGGTACAAAGACACGCAATTTGGAGGATCGCCATCGGAGGATCCACATATGCACATAGCTAATTTCGAGCTATGTGCAACTTTCAGATATAACGATTATACGATGATGTCAGATTGAGGCTCTTTCCTTCTCACCGTGGATAGAGCAAAAGTATGGTTGAATTCCCTGCCGGCCGATTCAATTTTTACATAGCAAGAGCTAGCACAGAAATTCCTAGCCAAGTTCTTTCCCCCGTGTAAAGCAGCAAAACTGAGAGGGGAGTTGAACAACTTCTACCAAGCAGATGGAGAGTCCTTATATGAAGCTTGGAAAAGGTTCAAAGATCTACAGAGAAAGTGCCCACACCATTGCATTGAGTTGTGGAACTTGGTCCACATCTTCTACAATGGGCTGAGCAGTACAACCAGAACCATTATAGATGCAGCAGCAGGTGGAGCATTCATGAGGAAAATAGCCCACGACGCTCATGAGCTATTAGAAGATATGGCCACCAACAACCTGTTATACCCCGTATTTCCAGAGTATGTACGTAAGGACGTACGTAGAAAAAATTGAACTTTAAAGTTGGCTTGGACGATTTATTTTGTGCACAACACCCGGTTAGAGTCGTTTTTCGACGAAACGTTTTACTAAACTTGCGAAGGGTAAATTACGGCTATGTCATTTCTAATTTTTGCGGATTTTTCCGAGAGACGAAACATTTTGGACCAACAAGAGGGCGACACTTGGCACCCTCTCATTGGTGGACTTAAGGGGCAACTTTTGGATGATTTTGGTGAGTTGAGTTGGTAGGATATTTGCGAGTTAGATGGATAAGGTGGGACCCACACACACTTGTCCAAATCTTGACCTTACACTTGCCTTGCAGTTGGCATGATCTTGGCCATTGGTTGGCCTTTGCTTGACCTATAAATACCCCTCCCCTTTGAAGACTTCTTCATCCATTCTACAAATCTCCAAGTCTTGAAATTCCCTCCCCTCTCTAGTAGTGTTCTCGCCCTCCCCTCATGAGGCCTTAGCCGAGAGCACTGCCACGACCCGAACCGGTTCGTGGATCGTGCCTTACCCGGCACCCAAGTAGACATACATCGAGTAATCAGAACAAACACAACAACGTGAGATAATAGAAGTATAAAACAAAAACTGAGGAAAACTTGCCTTTCGTATATATAAATAACAACTTTCAACATGAATGCTTTAATCCTTTTACAAACCCCGCCTACAACAAGATTTACATGCACTCTAAGAAAAGATAAGACAACAATGGCGCGGGATGTATTCCCGCCATACCCTGAATGTAAATACCTACAACGACAGGACTATACCAAGATAAGCCTCCGAGAAACGGAGCTTTCCCAACCGAATCGGACTCCTAAGAGCGAGGATCAACGATCGTGTACCTTTACTCATGCAGATGAACGCAGCTCGCAGAGGTCAAGACAACAGTACCAAGTATGTGAAATCAAAATAAATCAGAAATGAAATCATAGTAGTCTATATAAAGCGAGACATGTATGATAACCAAACTACAGTCACAAATAAGCAATATGTCAAGTCGTGACTCACGCCTCAAAGTTATCACAATAAAACCGCACGGCAAGTACGAAGGCATAGCCGACTACTAAGACCCACAGCATCAAAAATACCACAAACCGTATCCCGAGGTCTTTCTAGACCGCACCACATGATCGGCCGCCACCGCCCGCAATATCAATGTGCACGTCTATCCTCGAACTCTCGCAGCTCGCATAGGTCCCACACGGACCCGCACGAGGTATTCCTCGAATCATGGTCCCGCATCACCGAGGTATACCCCGCATCGGCGCAGCCTTAACCCCAGATCCGCCTAGGCTCCGCAACCCGCATAGTCTCAAAGACCGCATAGTCTCAACAGACGCATAGGAATCCCTCGCATCAGGCTAAACACCCGAATGATCAATCTCGAGCTACCGCGACCGCATAGTCACAAGGACCGATAGCCGTATAGACCGCATCGGGTGGCAAGCCCTGATAATAAGTCAAAGGGTATGTGATACAATAATAGTACAATGGCTTAACGCTTAACAACGTAAGCCCAACAAGAATGACCCCTTGCATCACGATCATACAAGATACTAACACACGTAGCATCCTAACATGTTTACTTATCACATCAACAAGAAAGTATTTACAAGGCTATCTCAAACCAACACAATCAAGTTATTCACACAAGGTACTTTATGCTAACAAGTTCGTATCTATCCCTAAAGTACTTCACACATTAAATCCTTTAAAAGATCCGTTGCTTACATAAGTCACACAATACCCGTAGTGTAAAAATAGAGTGATCGCCCTTTTAAGTAAATCAAAATACTTACCTTTGTAAAATCAAGTAACACATTATTTTCCAAGCGCTCAAGTTTGCCTAATTTCAAATGTTCACGCTTTCTTATTTTAGAAAGGTTCCGTAGTTCATAGTCTTATTCATTTAAGAATATAATTCTCTTTAAACAATCGAGAAACATAAGTCTTATATGAGTAGGATATTCTTGTTTATAACAATCTTATTACAAACATGATCTAGAAATATCATTTTGTCTCATCTTAGCTTCTATGCAGATGGAAGTTTCTACTGGTTTTAATAATATTTAATTATTCAAAACATTTCCTTTTTATTAACGCTGCAGTGGTTTGTCGATACACATTCGATTTCCAAATCAAGAAACATTCTAAGCCGCTATACCTAACTTCCCATAAAGCTAGTATAACTCTTAAGTTTTCAAAACCAAATATTACTTCTTCTTTCAAAATGATTCAAAATCTTTTGAAATACTTCACGCTCTTTATTAACACATAACAAGCCGCTTATAGTTCTAATCAGTTACCTTTTAAAAACCACATGTATTTTCTTACCAACATAAAGTTGTTATAACCAACTTCCCATAAAGCCGTTATAACACTTTATGTTTTATACCAATCAAATACATTTAGCACATGTACGCTCACCGCATTACATAGTTCACACATATCATGCTAGAAGATATAGGAAGAGGTTCACATACCGCGACGAGTATCGACTAATAGCAAAACGCCCAAGTACTTCCAAACGCCGCTACTCCTTAAGCCAAGTAGATCGCGCCACACGTAGTACTTCAACCTATAAGGCCACAAGGCGCTTATTAACATTTAGATCCTCAGAGCACATTCTACGTAAAATTGGCAAGACTCTCCCGCAACAACAGAAATCTCCTCCTCTATCGAGGCCTGGCCACCAAGCCAACCAGTGGTTATACGCCTAACCCTAACGGTACAATTCTACTCCACGGTACTACTACACAAGTTCATCGTAATACAGCCCTATGTAATTACAATTCAAGATTCTTCTTTAAATTCAGCTTAAGTCGCAAGACATTGCGTAGTATTATTCAGCTTAAGTCAAAAGACATTGCCGATAACTACGCTCAAGACTATATATAGTATACTTCAACTATATATTCTAACAATATGAAATTTCCAAATACAATAGAGGACAAGATATTTACCTCGATAAGCCCATAATTATCCAAGTATAAAGTCGATCCCGGCAATCGCTTAGCTCCAACTCCGAGCGCCCAACTCGCTCTAAACCACCCTTAGAAGTTCTAACCAACTTCTACACAATACTCCAACTGACTATGGAGATTTTCCTAGGGTTTCGGTTTTGTGAGACGGAAGTATAATAGTATTTCGGCTTTTCAGATAGGTATAACCTTAGAATACAACAAGGTATACTACTAAGGTAATTGGGCATTATAACAATACTTTGAGAGTATTTCTACCAAGAGAGGGGTATTATACTAAAGCAACTAGGCTAGGGGTACCCCACGCCACACTACTAGGAGTGGTAGAGGGCTCTCGCCAAGGGCCTTTCAAAGGGAGAGGGCTGGACGAGAGTCAACAAGAGGGGAGAGGGAGGATTTTACACTAGGATTATTTAGGAATGGATGAATAAGTCTTCAAAGGGACGGGTATTTATAGCTGTGAAGGCCAACCAATGGCCAAGATTGAGCCAAGTGCTACACAAGTGTAAGGCCAAGATTCACCCAAGTGTCCTTGACCAACTAACACACAAAATATCCTACCAACTCCCTTGACCAACAAGGCCAATTCGCCCACTACACTACCGCCCACTCCCACCAATTGAGGGTGACAAGTGTCGCCTCTTGTTGGTCCAAAATGTTTCGCCTCTCGGAAAAATCCGCAAAAATTAGAAATGTCATAGCCGGAAATTCCCTACGAAAGTCGTGGAAAACGCTTTAAAAACGACTCTAACCGTGTTGTGCACAAATAAAATTCGCCAAGCCACTTTCTCAAGTTTCAAATTTTCTACGCACGCCCCACGCATACTCTGGAAATACGGTATAACAAAGACTCTCCCCTCGCCGAGAGTACCCCTCCTAAGTGGTTGGCCGAGGGTATACACCCCCTCGTGGTGTTGTCTCGTATAAATACCCCCCCTCTTGGTAGAAATACTCTCCATAGTATTGTTACTATACCCAAATTACTTTAGCCCAAATACCTTGTAGTATTCCAAAGATACCTCTTTACGTAGAGCCCGAAAATACTACCTTATGTCCTTTGTGTCTCAAACCGAAACCCTAAGGAAAACCTTCATAAGTCGGTTGAAGTGTTAAGTAGAAGTTGCGTAGAACTTCTAAGGGTTGTTTGGAGCGGTTGAGCGCACGGAGGAGCTAATCGTTGCTCCTGAGCGACTTTAACCTTGGTTAATTTTGGGCTTATCGAGGTCCTTATCTTGTGCCCCTATTGTCATGGGAAATTACGTGATTGTTAGAATATATAGTTGCAGTCTACTATATCTAGAATGAATATTGAATAGAACTGAACGTAGTTTTTCGGCAATGTCTTTTGACTTAAGCTCAATTTAAAGAAAGAGAACGAATCAGAATTACATAGACAGTATTACAAAGAGGCTTGTGTAGCATTATCGTGAAGTAGAATTTTACACGCCCGTTAGACGTATACACTCGGTTGGCTTGATAGCCGACTCGATAGAGAGGAGATTTACGCGGCCATGGGGAGGTCGCCGAATTTTCCAGAGAATATTCTACGCCGAGATCTAGATGTTAATAGGCGCCTGGCCTCTATAGGTTGAAGTACTACATATGGCGTGATCTACTTGGCTTAAGGAGTAGCCGACGGCCCGAGGTACTGGAGCGCTTTTGCTTTTAGTCGATAATCGCCGCGAGGTATGTGAACCTCTTCCTATCTTTTCTAGCATGATATGTGTATAACTATGTAGTACTAGAGACGCATACGTGTTAAATGTATTTGATTGGTTTAAAACATAAAGTGTTATAACGGCTTTATGGGAAGTTGGTTATAATGACTTTATGTAGGTAAGAAAATGCTTGTGGTTTTAAAAACTTAAGAGTTATAATAGCTTTATGGGAAGTTAGGTATAACTACCAAGAGAGATAAAATGAATGATTTATTGATTTTAGAAGTTAAGAGACTTGATCTTAAAAGATAAGAGACTTGACTTAATTAAATTAATATGAATTTTGTGTGAAACCTCATTCGTGAGTAATGAGTACTTGGTTTTAAAAGGAATAATGTTTTATCGATTTCGAAATCGTAACGCGATCGACAAACCATCGCAGCGTTAATAAAGGGAAATGTTTTGATTAATGAAGTATTATTAAAACCAAGAGAAACCTCCATCCGCATAAGCTAAGATGAGACAAAATGATATTACATTTCCTAGATCATGGCTTCTTAATAAGATTGATTATGAACAAGAATAACCTACTCACATATAAGGCATATGTTTCTCAGATTGTTTAAAAGAGAATTATATTCTTAAATGAATAAGACTATGAACTACTAAACCTTTCTAAAATAAGAAACGTGAACATTTGAAATTAGGCAAACTTGAACGCTTGGAAAATAATGTTGTTACTTGATTTTACAAAGGGAAGTGTTTTGGTTTACTTAAAAGGTAGTCACTCTATTTTATACTACGTATCAGGTGACTTCTGTGAAAGAAACGAATCTTTTAAAAGAGTTAATGTATGAAGTACTTTGGGGATAGATACCCGATCTTATTAGCATAAAGTACCTTGTGTGAATAACTTGATTTTGTTGGTTTGTGATAGCCTTGTAATACTTTCTTGTTGATTTGATAAGTAAACATGTTAGGATGCTACGTGTGTTAGTATCTTGTGATTGTTGTGTAAGGGGGTCATTCTTGTTGTGATTACATTGCTAACCGGTAAGTCCGTTGTACTATTATTATATCACCTACCCCCTTGATTGTTATACCGAGGGCTTGCCACCCTTGATGCGGGTCTATACGGCCTATGCGGTCTGTGAGACTACGCGAGCAGGTATGCTCCGGGATTGATCATTCCGGTGTTTAGCCCGACGCGGGATGCCTACGCGTCCATGGACTATGCGGTCTATTGAGACTACGCGGATCGCGGAGTCCAGCGATACCGGGTTAAGCCGCCTCCGATGCTGGTATACCAGCGGTCTGGGACCATGATTCGAGGAATACCTCATGCGGTTCGTGTGACCTATGCGAGTCGCGGTAAGTTCCGTGAATAGACGCGACATTGATATCGCGGGCGAAAGGCCGCCTTCGACATGTGGTGCGGTCTAGAAAGACCTCGTGATACGCTTTTATAGCATTGTTGGTACTGGGTTTTAGTAGTCGGCTATGCCTTCGCATTTACCCCGTGACGGTTTTATTATGACACAGCGGGACTCGTGTTTATGCGTATTCTCGATGCTTTATATCATGGATCGCCGGCAGCTGGCGAAGGTATTCCACGTGTCACGACCTGCCCGGCCCGTGATCGTGCCTTACCGGCACCCAAGTAGTCATACATCGAGTAATCGGAAATATAAAGCAAGACATGAAACAGCTTTATAAAACAAGATACGCTTTATGTGAGAAAACATCGCTTTCGCATATATATATATAAACATAGTTTAGCGCTACATCCGATAATCGCATAACGTGACTACGCACTCTAAGGAAATATACAACTATGGCGGACAGTGGCCCCGCCATACCCTCGATCAGATAAAACTATCTACAACAGGAGATCATACCTAAAAGTAGAGCCTCCTAAAAGATGGAGCTCCCGACACCAACGTAGAGATCCTAAGAATGTGGATCTAAGACTGGCCGCTCTTACCTGCAGATGAACGCAGCCTCGGAGGTCAAGATAACAGTACTAAGTATATGAAATCAGAAATACTTAAATGAAACATATCATTTTAAAAACGCTTTTGCAAGTATGTATGAAACAACTAAGGAAACCGCATATACACATCACAAACAAGAGCAAAGAATAGGTAAATCAGAATGTGTCTTTTCTAGGTCGCGAATGATCGGCAGGCCAACCGCCCGTAGTATCACCATGCAAGCCTAATCTCGACTCAGTAGTCCGCGATAGGCCAATCACATAGGCCCGCATAGGGTACATAACCCCGCATCGAGGGTAGCTACTCGGCATCGCCCCGACTCGCCGTCCGCACGCCACACGGACCGCATGAGGTATAACCCCGCACACTAACTCGAACTCCCGTAGCTCCGCATAGGTCCCTTGGACCCGCATGAGGTATTCTCGAATCATGGTCCTGCATCACCGAGTCTACCCCAGACGGAGGCGCCTTAACCCCTGACATGTCAAGAGCGAGTGATGCTACACTAACCTAACAAATTTTATCGTTAAACAACATAAGCACAACAAGAATACTCTTTTCACAAACGCTTACAAGACACTAACACACATAGCATCATATCATGTCTACTTATCAAACCATCTTTTATTCTTTTCACAATTCAATATAAGTCCGCTATAAACACATAGGCAAATCGTTTCTTTTATCAATCTTAAGTGGTTATACTTAACTTCCCATAAGGCTAGTATAACTCTTAAGCTTCC
This sequence comes from Przewalskia tangutica, assembly GCA_029844215.1. Classification (NCBI taxonomy): domain Eukaryota; kingdom Viridiplantae; phylum Streptophyta; class Magnoliopsida; order Solanales; family Solanaceae; genus Przewalskia; species Przewalskia tangutica. The sequence goes on along the minus strand of CM056737.1, from coordinate 43,254,743 downwards.
GCTTAAAACCAATTAGTTCTCTTCATAAGAATGATTCAAGATTCTTTGAAATGCTTTCAGATCTCTATTATTCAAAGCTTGCCGTGAGGCATTGCCGTAGTTGTTATTCAAAGCTTAAGCCGAGGCATCGCCGTAAGTGTTATTCGTGCTTGCCGAGGCATTGCCGTAAGTATTATTCAGCTTAAGTCAAAGACATTGCCGTAGTTATATTTTAGTTAACACATGTACGCTCACCGCACTATATATATTGTAAAATATCATGCTTTAGGAAGAATCACATACCTTCTCAAAAACCACCGCCAAGTCAATATGTCGCGCAGAGAGTCACCATAATAGTCACGTATATCTATCAAAGACTACTCAAGGTCATTCTAAACAGAGGGTTCACAATTCTACGGAAAGTCGGGCAGCACTTCCCTACCCTGAGCTATATAAGTTCATCGTGAAAACAAATTCCATGTAAGTACAGCTTTGATTATTCTTCTTTAAACCCTTCATCGTGGTAATAGCTCAATTCTATTCTGCAATATTCTTCTAAGTATTTAATACTTATTCTTATACTACAACAAGATATATTCTAATTCAAAAGAGGGTTAGGATTAGTTACCTGTAAGCCCAATAATATCCTAGAAAAGTCGCACCGAGCAAGGTTTTGCTCCTAAGTTGTATGCTCCATGAAACCTTAGAAGTTCTTCACAACTTCTACAAAGTACTAAGGTATTTGGGCTAGGTATTTGGGCATTATAACAATACAAGAAGGCAACTTTTCTACCAAGGAGGGGGTAGATTTTGGCTAGGCTAGGGGTGTATTCGCCAAGGGCCTTCACAAGGAGGGGAGGTGTTGACTAAAAGGCTACAAGGAGAGGAGAGGATTTTCAAGACTTGAAAGCTTTGTGGATGAAGAACTCTTCATCTCTACGGGTATTTATAGGTCAAGAAGTGGCCAACCAATGGCCAAGATTAAGACAAGTGCAAGGCAAGTGTAGGGTGAGGATTAACTATACACAAATATCCTACCAACTCCTTGCCTTGTGCACAAGGCACCAAAAACGTGCTCACCCTGTCCAAGTCGTCCCAACGGACGAGTGCAAGTCCATCAATTGGAGGGTGACAAGTGTCGCCTCCCGTTGGTCGAAAATGTTTCGCCTCTAAAAATCCGCAAAATTAGAAATGGCATAGCCGAATTTACCTTACGAAAGCCGTGGAAACGCTTCGCCGAAACTATTCGCTTTGTGAGTTGTGCCCAAAGAAATCGCCCAAGCCTAAACTTTAAGGCTAAACTTTTACGTATTCCCCACGCACATACTGAAATACGGGTATAACATTCTCCCTCCTTAGAAACATTCGTCCGAATGTTCCTTCCTAAGACGCTTAACGATAAGATTCTTCATAACTTAAATAGCTTTGCAAACGCCACACGCGCCACAAAACAACACTTAGGCATAAACGATAATAGAAATTTACAAGTAGGAAAGTGAATTACCGAGGTGTGGGGAATAGGTGAGGATACTTCGCCTCATGTCCTCCTCGGTTTCCCACGCCATCTCCTCCCGAGCTCGCTCCGCCACAAGACTTTGACTGCCACGCCCCGTCCGCAGACGCCTAACTCCGACGATCGACTATCGCTATGGGAATCTCCTCATACGATAACCCCACACCGACATCGCCAATCGGTGTACCCTAGATGGATCCCCGATACATCTCTCAAAGATAGATACGTGAAAAACCGGATGCACGCCTCCAGATCGGACGGCAGATCCAACTCATAGGCAACCTTGCCTACCTGCGGACAATCAAACGCCCAATGTACCTAGGGTGAAGTTTCCTTCTTCCCGAATCTCATCACACCCTTCACGGGTGACACCTTAGGAAAACCCAATCATGAACCTCGAACTCAAGATGCCGACGACGATGATCTGCATACGATTTGCCGACTCGAGTGTTAATAGCCGCCTCGGATAAGCTTCACCTTATCCATCGTCACTGTATCAAATCTGTCCCACTAGTCGCCGCCACATCGAACCAACCTATAGGCGATCCGCAATTCCTCCCATACAAGGCCTCATAAGGCGCCATCTCGAATCGAGTGGTAGCTATTATTATCGCGAACTCAACAGAGGCAAATGATCCTCCCAACTACCATCGGTCAATAACACAGCTCGCAAAGATATCCTCGCAGTGCGGATAGTGCGCTCGCCCGTCCGTCTGGCTCGTGGATGAAATGCGATTGTGCTCACCGCCCCTAAACCTCTCGAAGGACTCTGTTAGCGAACCGGGCTCTCTATCCGATATGATCAAGTAGGGACTCATGCACCGACGATCTCTCTGATGTAAAGTCCGCATAATCCTCACCAAAAGTCATCCTGACGGAAGAAAGTGGGCTGATTTTGTCACCGCCGACGATAACCCATATAGAATCATGTCTCCTCGAGTGCGGGGTAATCCCGTGATAAAATCCATGTTGATTACCTCCCACTTCCGTGTCGATCTCTATCGTCAGAAACAAACCACCGTGCCTCGTGCTCTACCTTCACCGCGACAACACGCACCGAGCTACGAACTCGCAACGCCCTCTTCAAGCCATCCCACCAATACGGATCTAAGGTCGTGGTACATCTTGGTCGACCGGATGGATAGAGTAACGCCGCAGTGCTTCCCCAAGAACTCGCCAAGTCCTCAAACATCCGAACACACAATCGCCTCAAACCTTAGCACCCCATCGTGCTACCTCAAACGGACCCTTGCCTCACGTAAGAGTCAGATCACGATATCGAATCAAAGCCGGATCCTCGAATCGCTGCCTCTTCACCTCGACGACGATGGAAGACTCGGCAACCTCACGAACTCTAACCCCACCGCTATCGTAATCAATCAAACGGACACCAAGGCTCGCTAATCGATGCAAATCACGAACCATGTCCTCCTCTCAGTCAGACATCCGATAGGCTCCCATCGACCTACGACTAAGAGCATCTTCCACATTGGCCTTCCCGGTGGTACAGATATCAACATCGTAATCCTTAAGCAACTCTAACCACCGCCTCGCCGTAGTTCACTCCTCTCGTCAAGATATACGAGGCTCTTGTGGTCCGTATAAATATCCACGTGAACCCATACAAATAGTGCCTCAGATCTTCAAAGCGTGAATCACTACGCCAACTCCAAATCATGGGTGGGGTAGTTCTCCGTGTTTCTTCACCGCCGATGCATATGCTATAACCCCGCCATGCCGCATCAACACATCCCAACCCGATGCGACGATCACAATACACGACATAACCATCCGACCTCCGGAAGAGTAAGAACGGGGCGGTCGCCATTTCTTTCAAAGAATCGAAACCCCGCCACAAGCATCACCATCAAACTTGCCGCTTCCGAGTCACCTAGTCAATGGTGCGTAGATAGAAGCAAACTTCTATGAACCGATAATATCTCGCAAGGCCCGAAATCGCGAACCTCTGCCGGAGTAGTAGGTCTAGGCCAAGTCTGATCGCTTCGATCTTGGCGATTCACACGAATGCCATCACCGGCTAATATGCCCAAGAAACGCCATCAAGTCAACAAAACTCACATTTGGAAAACTTGGCGTAAATCGCTGGTCTCGAGAATCACAAGACAGCCTCAAATGCTCGCGTGCTCCTCTGGCGAGAATAAACCAAGATATCATCAATGAATACTATCACAAACGTGTCCAAAATGGTTTGAACACTCGGTTCATCAAATTCATGAATATCACGAGCATTCGTCACCCAAAAGACATGACCCTGAACTCATAATGCCCGTATCGGGTCCGGAATGCAGTCCTAGGGACATCCACATCTCTGACTCGCACCTGATGATAGCCCGATCGCAGATCAATCTTGGAGAAACATCTTGCGCCCTGCAACTGGTCGAACAAATCATCAATCCTGGGAAGGGTATCGTTTAATGGTCACCTTGTTCACCGTCAGAATCAACACACATGCGCAGCCCCGCCCTTCTTCTTCACGAACAATACGGTGCTCCCGGGGAGAAACACTAGGCTCGATGAAGCCCTTCTCCAAAGAAATCTCTAAGCCGATCCTTCAACTCTCTCAACTCGGCAGTGCCATTCGTATGGCGGAATGGAAATAGGCGAGTGTCCGCAATATGTCAATACAAACTCAATCTCCTCTCGTGAGGGATACCCGAGAGGTCATCCGAAACACGTCGGGAACTTCGTGACTACAGAATCGATCAAAATCTGGTACCGCAGCTTCAAGATCAAACACCGAACGAGATGGTAGATATACCCTTCGCACCATCTTCCTAGCCTTGAGGTAGGAAATAAACCTACCCTCGGCGATACCGCGCTCCTCCCACTCAACAACCGGCTCCTCAGAAACTGGAACTGTGACTACTCTCTCTGCAGCCAACATTGGCGTAGCAAGAAGCTAGCCAATCCATCCCCATAATCACGTCGAAGTCGATCATCTCCAACTCTATCAAGTCGGCTGGTCCGACGATCAGAATGGTCACAGACAAGCTCTATATACCCGCCGAGCTACCACCGAATCACCCAGGCGTAGCTACCTCGAAAGGGTCTATGGACTCGTGCTCATCCCTATCCTACTAGCAACAAGGGAGATATATAGGGCCAGTAGAACCGGATCTATCAAAGCATACACATCAAACCCGACCGATAAAGTACCGTGGCGACATCGGTGAGGCCTCCCGATCCGTCGGTGGACAAAGCATAAATGCGGTTCGAGGAACGCTAGAATCGGGACCGCGCCACGACCTCTGCGCGACCTGCCGGTCCACGAGTACCTTGCCCTCCATGCGAGTAATCTGTCGGGATGAAGAAGACCGCGAAAGAACTCAGTAGGTGACCCTACCATCAAGATCGCCCTTGGTCGACAGCCTCGCATAGTGACCTTCGCCCTGGCCAATCAAACAAACTCCGTAGCACCACAACTCGTGGGATCTACCGTCGCCACACCGGAGGTGGTCCGACGGCGATGCCTCGCCGCTCTGACGCTCAAGTCCCGGCCTCGGTTCGCCCTCGAATATCTCGGCCTGAGGACGGCGCAGAGTGCTCGGGCTGGCCGTGGTGCAAATCTAGCCGCCGAGGCCGCCACCACGATAGCCACCAAAAGACCGCCGCCCGGCCTTCTCGCCGCTGCCAACCCGCGGTCTACGCCTCACATCCAAGAGCATGAGCTCGCATGCGGTAATGTCCATACCGGTGGAGAAACACCCGCATGACTCGGCCATATAGTCGTCTAGCCCGTGACATAGCGGTGCACCCTATCCTCCATATCTGCTACAATGTGGGACATATCGAGCCAATGAATCAAACTCGACATTATACTCCCGACGCGCGCCCTCTGCCTCGAGTAAAATCTATCATCCCGCGCCTCTCATCCGTGGAGGCAAGAAGTGAGTGAGAAAGCCTCGAGAACTCATCCCAGTAGGCGAGGACGCGTGCTCTCCCGATAATTCCATGAATCAAACCAATCGATTGCGGTATCACGCGCCGACGCGAACCGGCGTCACGCACTGCCTCGAGGCGCTGATCACCTCATGATCCTCTCAAGGCGACGGATGAACTCCTGCGATCATCCTCCGCCTCGACCAGTAAAACTCGCGGGCTACAACTCAAGAAATCTCGTAGCCTCAAACTATTCGCCTCGTGTACCACGGGCGCGACCGGGCTGAGCTGAACCAGGCCGCCGATCCAGCCTCTCTCGTATCGGGCCTGACTTTAGCCAAAAGTCGGGCTATCTCCTTGTCTAACTCCTCGCCCGGTGTGGGGCGGGAGGTGTGGGTACCGTGGTCTCTGGCCGGGCGTCATAGAACTCGCCGCCTCCGGTATAGACTGGCTCGAGCCCTCGTGACTCTGGGTGTCTCGCTAGCGCCTCCTCGCTTTGCCCTTCGGGCCCGGTTGCCTTACGTGGAGGCATAATCATAGGGAAAGGAATACGTTAGAGGGTCCAACCTATAACATGCCTTCTAAAGCACGATCTCGGAATGAGAAGAATGGAAACCAATCCTAAATATCTTATAGCCTCACGATTATTGGTGTGGTGCACAACACACCGATAATCAAGACTTACTAGATACGGTCTCAGACACTTTCCGAGGATTAATCGCTCGATACCACTTTTGTCACGACCGTTCGGGGCGTGATCGTGCCTTCCGGGCACCAAGTAGTCATACATCGAGTAATCCGGAAATATAAAGCAAGACATGAAATAGCTTTATAAAACAAGACATCGTTATGTGAGAAAACACGCTTTCTAGCATATATATATATATAAACATAGTTTAGCGATTACATCCGATAATCGCATAACGTGACTACAGACCTCTAAGGAAATATACAACTATGGCGGGACAGTCCCCGCCATACCGATCAGACAAAACTATCTACAACAGAGATCATACCCAAAGTAGAGCCTCCGAAAAGACGGAGCTCACGACACCAACGTAGAGATCCTAAGAATGTGGATCTAGCACTGCTTGCCCTTACCGCGCATGAACGCAGCCCAAGGAGGTCAAGATAACAGTACTAAGTATATGAAATCAGAAATACTTAAATGAAACATATCATTTTAAAAACAGTTTTGCAAGTATGTATGAAACAACCAGGAAACCGCATATAGTGCCACATCACAAACAAGAGCAAAGAATAGGTAAATCAGAATGTGTCTTTTCTAGGCCGAATGATCGGCGAGCCAATTGCCCGTAGTATCACCATGCAAGCCTAATCTCGACTCGTAGTCCGCATAGGCCAATCACATAGGCGCATAGGGTACATAACCTCGCATCGGTAGCTACTCCTCGGCATCGCCCCGACTCGCCGTCCGCATGGCCACATGGACCGCATGAGGTATAACCCGCACACTAACTCCGAACTCCGTAGCTCCGCATAGGTCCCTTGGACCCGCATGAGGTATTCTCGAATCATGGTCCTGCATCGCCCGAGTCTACCCGCGACGGAGGCGCCTTAACCCCTATTATGTCAAGAGGTGAGCGATGCTACACTAACCTAATGAATTATCGTTAAACAACATAAGCACAACAAGAATACTCTTTTTCACAAACGCTACAAGACACTAACACACATAGCATCATATCATGTCTACTTATCAAACCATCTTTTATTCTTTTCACAATTCAATATAAGTCCGTTATAAACACATAGGCAAACAAGCTTCTTTTATCAATCTTAAGTGGTTATACTTAACTTCCCATAAGGCTAGTATAACTCTTAAGCTTCGCTTAAAACCAATTAGTTCTCTTCTCATAAGAATGATTCAAGATTCTTTTGAAATGCTTTCAGATTCTATTATTCAGCTTAAGCGTAGGCATTCAGTAAGTGTTATTCAAAGCTTAAGCGTGAGGCATTCTGTAAGTATTATTCAAAGCTTAAGTCAAAGACATTGCGTAGTTATATTTTAGTTAACACGTATACGCCTACCGCACTATATATATTGTAAAATATCATGCTTTAGGAAGAATCACATACCTTCTCAAAAACCACCGCCAAGTCAATATGTCGCACATGAGAGTCACCTATAATAGTCAGATATCTATCAAAGACTACTCAAGGTCAGTCTAAACAGAGGGTTCACAATTCTACGGAAAGTCGGGCAGCACGTCCCTACCCGGTGAGCTAGATAAGTCTACTGTGAAAACAATCCTATGTAAGTACAGTTTGATTATTCTTCTTTGAAACCCTTCTACTGTGGTAATTCAATTCTATTCGCAATATTCTTCTAAGTATTTAATACTTATTCTTATACTACAACAGATATATTCTCTAATTCAAAAGAGGGTTAGGATTAGTTACCTCAGTAAGCCCAATAATATCCTAGAAAAGTCGCACTGAGCAAGGTTTTGCTCCTAAGTTGTATGCTCAGGAAACCTAAGAAGTACTTCACAACTACTACAAAGTACTAAGGTATTTGGGCTAGGGTATTTTGGGCATTATAACAATACAAGAAGGCAACTTTTCTACCAAGGGAGGGGGGTAGATTTTTGGCTAGGCTAGGGGGGGTGTATTCGGCCAAGGGCCTTCACAAGGGGAGGGGGGAGGTGTTGGACGAAAAGGCTACAAGGGAGAGGAGAGGATTTTCAAGACTTGGAAAGCTTTGTGGATGAAGAACTCTTCATCTCTAAGGGGGTATTTATAGGTCAAGAAGTGGCAAACCAATGGCCAAGATTAAGACAAGTGCAAGGCAAGTGTAGGGTGAGGATTAACTATACACAAATATCCTACCAACTCCTTGACTTGTGCACAAGGCACAAAAAACGTGCTCACCATGTCCAATTCGTCCAAATGGACGATTTCAAGTCCATCAATTGGAGGGTGACAAGTGTCGCCCTCCCGTTGGTCCAAAATGTTTCGTCTCTCGGAAAAATCCGCAAAAATTAGAAATGGCATAGCCGGAATTTACCCTACTAAAGGTGTGGAAACGCTTCGGCCGAAAACTATTCGTTTTGTGAGTTGTGCCCAAAGAAATCGTCCAAGCCTAAACTTTAAGGCTAAACTTTTTGTACGTATTCCCTTACGTACATACTCTGGAAATACGGGGTATAACACCACGGGCAGGATTGATGTTGTGGGCGTGAGACCCATTATTAAACTTGAGTAATGACTTGAGGGTGTGAGTCCCTGACTTGACATGACTGCTTTATTGTGAACTGTAGTTTGGTTATCATACATGTCTCCTGCTTTATATAGACTACTGTGATTTCATTTACGATATTTTCTTTCACATACTGGTACTGTTATCGACCTCCTTGGGCCGCTCATGCCGCAGTAAAGGTCGCCGATCGTTGATCCTCGCTCTTAGGTCACAATTCAGCGTTTGGGAAGCCCGCTTCTCCGAGGTTTATCTTGGTATAGTCCTGCCGTTGTAGGTTTTTACATTCAGGTATAGCGGGCCTGCCCCGCCATTATTGTCGTATCATTCTTAGAGTCTGTAGTCTTTGTTGTGGCGAGTTGTAGAAAGGGATGTAATCGCTCAAATTGTTATTTATATATATAAGGTAACCGCTTTTGGTTAGCCTATCTTCTTATTTCACGTCTTATTACATTGGTTTCATGTATTGTCTTTATATTCCGATTTCTCGATGTATGACTACTGGGGTGCCCGTAAGACACGATCCACGGGCCTGTCGGTCGTGACAAAAGTTGTATCGAGCGCTAATCCTCGGAAAGTGTCTACAGGCATCGCATCCAGAGGTCTTGATTATCGGCGTTGTACACCACACCAATAATCGTGAGGCTATAGGATATTTAGATTGGTTTCTATTCTTCTCACCGAGATAGTGCCTTAGAGTTGTGTTGTAAGTTGGACCCTCTAACGTATTTCTTTCCCTTACCGCTATGCCTCGCGTAGGCAAACCCGCCCAGGAGGCGCACCGGCGAGCCGCGAGTAGAGTACTGAGGTTACGTGGGCACAGCCCAATCATCACCGAGGTGGTGCTTCATTCGGGAGTTATGCTACGCCACCACCCGTGAGTTTAAGCGCATGGCGATAGTGCCATCGCGGCCGTGAAATTTGAACCTTCAGTTCCACGACCGGGAACAGAGAATATAGATTGCAAAGATGCGACCCTATTACTAGCTAATGATGTAGCTACCAGAGGGTATATGATGTATCGATTTATTGCGGGTCTTGATGACTATCTAAGAGAGGGTGGTGCAAGAATAGCTCGTCAGTTAGGCTTGAGCATGGCCTGTGTACGGGCTTATGCGCAGCAGGACAAGAAACGTAGAGATCGACGGGTTAACGAAGGACAGCAGAAGAAGGCCAGAACAGCAGGGTCCTTTTATAACTTTCGAGGCGAATCGCCTCAGCAGTAGACTGGATACACACCTCCGCCGGTGCAGAGTGGTCCTCCACGGATTTCAGGACGTTCGGGGTATGGCGGAGTTGGTCAGAGCTCCAGGGCTTCCGGTTCACAGTGCGACAGGCGTCATTCCGGGGAATGTCGTCTTTTAGGTAGTACTTGTTTTACCTGCGGCCGACAGGGCCATGTGTGGAAAGGACGTCCTAGTAGGAGGGATGCAAGTAGGAGGACTTAGCCTTCAGGATCGATGGGTAGTTCGTCACCTTCCTTAGCTATGCGCCCTACGGGGCAGGTTTGATTAGAACGACATAGGGGAGTGAAGAGATTCAGCATATCTTTAACCCTCTGAGATCGTGATGTGTGATAAGATGAGTATATCATAAGTGCTATGTTCGATAGCAAAGGTGTTAGTTGTGATTAGAAATCATGGTTAGTTAACCGAGTAAGATTGGGGGATAGAGAAAGTGTGAGCCTTAGAACTTTATACGTAGAGACCTTAGAGGTAAGGCCATCTCGAGTAAGAAGTATTTTATGTTTGACCCTTATCGGAGTGCATAGTGCACGTGAGATATATTGTGTGATAAGTCCCTGAGTAGTGTGAAATGAAAGAGGGTAGTTGAGCTAAGAAGACCGCTAGGTTTTCGTAACGTGGATTAGTGAAATTGTTCCGGATCGGGGAGCTAGTGTTTTGCGCGTTGCCGGGTCGGGTTGAGGCCACGTTGCGGGTCAACCCGCGGCCTGTATGGTGGTGGGGTCAGTTTGTGGTGGTCCCGCCTTGTGGTAGGGTCACAAGGGTGTTAGGCCCTGTTTCGTTAACCAGACGAGTTCGTGGATGCGTTCGACCAAGAGTCGGGCGATGAGGTCGCCCGCCTTATCTTTTCGCCAAACCGTACTCGGTAGTAAGTTGCGAGATGATTATTTCAGAAGGTTGTAAGGCTGCGCACGGTGCCTACCTTCACCTATGGCGCATGAGTGGAGCCCAGTTATGGGTGTTTTTTTCCGAGGTTTTACGAGCAGGTTAGGAACTCGGGTGAGTCTCGATCGTATTCATCCTCGCCGTTGTTTTGATTTCGGGTATGTGAGGATTGTTTCCTCCTGTAGAGGGAGTGTTGTAGCTACCATTTCAGCGTTCGGATATTGCCTTATGAAGCCTTAGGGGCGGAAGTGTAAGTTGTCGGTCGATTGGTTCGACGTTGACAAGGTTCAGATAGTTGGTTCATACGTGTTCAGCAGGATGTGGATAGGGTGAAGCTTATCCAGGAAAGGTTGTTGGCAGCTCAGAGTCAACAGAAGTCGTGCGGATAATCTGCGACAACGCTTGGAGTTCAGGTTGACGGTGGGTCTTCTTGAAGGTACCACCCCGGAAAGGGTGTGACGAGTTTTGGAAACTGAATAAGTAACAGGAATGTGGTAAGTTATGAGAAAGAGTTCGAGTGTACGAGAAGGGTACGACACGTAAGGGAAGAAGCGAGCATGTATGGCGAGCATAGATGTGATCATTTCTTTTGTGAGGTTAGAGGTGTTTTTTGTGGCCAGGCGTGGCAGGTTTGTTCTCGTAAGTATAGTAGTGAAGACTATACTGGCGCGCGTTTGTTTTGAGACTTAGAAGGAACATTCAGGACGAATGTTTCTAAGGAGGGGAGAATGTTATACCCCGTATTTCAGTATGTGCGTAGGCGTGCGTAGAAAAATTTGAACTTTAAAGTTGGCTTGGGCGATTTATTTTGTGCACAACACGGTTAGAGTCGTTTTTAGACGAAAAGTTTTAATAAACGTTCGAAGGGTAAATAACGGCTAAGTGATTTCTAATTTTTTCGGATTTTTACGCGAGAAGAAACATTTTTGACCAAAAAGAGGGCGACACTTGGCACCCTCTCATTGGTGGACTTAAGGGGCAGCCTTTGGACGATTTTGGTGAGTGGAGTTGGTAGGATATTTGTGAGTTAGATGGATAAGGTGGGACCCACACACACTTGTCCAAATCTTGACCTTACACTTGCCTTGCACTTGGCATGATCTTGACCATTGGTTGGCCTTTGCTTGACCTATAAATACCCTCCACTGAAGACTTCTTCATCCATTCTACAAATCTCCAAGTCTTGAAATTCCTCCCTCTCTAGTAGTGTTCTCGTCCTCCCCCTTGTGAGGCCTTGGCCAGAGCACCCCTCCCTTGGCGAGAGTACCCACTCCTAGTGGGGTTGGTAGAGGGTATCACCCTCTTGTGGTGTTGTCTCGTATAAATACCCCCCTCTTGGTAGAAATACTCTCCATAGTATTGTTACTATACCCAAATTACTTTAGCCCAAATACCTTGTAGTATTCCAAAGATACCTCTTTACGTAGAGCCCGGAAATACTACCTTATGTCCTTTGTGTCTCAAACCGAAACCACAGGAAAACCTTCATAAGTCGGTTGAAGTGTTAAGTAGAAGTTGCGTAGAACTTCTAAGGGTTGTTTGGAGCGGGTTGGAGCGCACGGAGTAGGAGCTAAACCTTGCTCAGGAGCGACTTTAAACTTGGATAATTTTGGGCTTATCGAGGTAAATATCTTGTCCCCCTATTGTAATGGGAAATTACATGATTGTTAGAATATATAGTTGAAGTATACTATATATAGAATGAATATTGAATTGAATCAACGTAGTTTTTGCAATGTCTTTTGACTTAAGCTGAATTTAAAGAAGAGAAGCTGACAGTAATTACATAGGTGTATTCTGATGAGGCTTGTAGCATTCTTGTGAAGTAGAATTTTACGTCCGGTTAGGCGTATACACCTGTTGGCTTGATAGCGGCCTCGATAGAGAGGAGATTTCTGCGGTTGCGGGGGGAGGTGTTGCCGAATTTTACGTAGAATATTCTACGTTGAGATCTAGATGTTAATAGCGCGCTTGTGGCCTCTATAGGTTGAAGTACTACGTATGGCGTGATCTTGGCTTAGGAGTAGCGACGGTCCGAGGTACTTGGGCGTTTTGCTTTAGTCGATAATTGTCGCGAGGTATGTGAACCTCTTCCTATCTTTTCTAGCATGATATGTGTATAACTATGTAGTACGGTGACGTCATGTGTTAAATGTATTTGATTGGTTTAAAACATAAAGTGTTATAACGGCTTTATGGGAAGTTGGTTATATGACTTTATGTAGGTAAGAAAATGCTTTGTGGTTTTAAAAACTTAAGAGTTATAATAGCTTTATGGGAAGTTAGGTATAACGGCTTAAGAGAGATAAAATGAATGATTTATTGATTTTAGAAGTTAAGAGACTTGATCTTAAAAGATAAGAGACTTGACTTAATTAAATTAATATGAATTTTGTGTGAAACCTCATTCGTGAGTAATGAGTACTTGGTTTTAAAAGGAATAATGTTTCTTGATTTCGAAATCGAATGAGTATCGACAAACCATGCGGCGTTAATAAAGGGAAATGTTTTGATTAATGAAGTATTATTAAAACCGGTAGAAACCTCCATGCATAGAAGCTAAGATGAGACAAAATGATATTACATTTCCTAGATCATGGCTGCTTAATAAGATTGATTATGAACAAGAATAACCTACTCACATATAAGGCATATGTTTCTCAGATTGTTTAAAAGAGAATTATATTCTTAAATGAATAAGACTATGAACTACGAAACCTTTCTAAAATAAGAAACGTGAACATTTGAAATTAGGCAAACTTGAACGTTTGGAAAATAATGTTGTTACTTGATTTTACAAAGGGAAGTGTTTTGGTTTACTTAAAAAGGTAGTCACTCTATTTTATACTACGGGTATTGTGTGACTTCATGAAAGAAACGAATCTTTTAAAAGAGTTAATGTATGAAGTACTTTGGGGATAGATACCCGAACTTATTAGCATAAAGTACCTTGTGTGAATAACTTGATTTTATTGGTTTGTGATAGCCTTGTAATACTTTCTTGTTGATTTGATAAGTAAACATGTTAGGATGCTACGTGTGTTAGTATCTTGTGATTGTTGTGTAAGGGGGTCATTCTTGTTGTGCTTACATTGCTAACCGGTAAGTCCGTTGTACTATTATTATATCACCTACCCGTATTTGTTATCACAGGGCTTGCCACCTTGATGCGGTCTATACGGCTATGCGGTCTGTGAGACTATGCGGGCAGCATTATGCTCGAGTTGATCATTCGGGTGTTTAGCCCGTCACGGGGATGCCCTATGCGGTCCATGGGACTATCACGGTCTATTGAGACTATGCGGTGCGGAGTCGGCGGATCACAGGGGTTAAGCTGCCTCCGATCGCGGAATACCTCGGTGATGCAGGACCGTGATTCGAGGAATACCTAAATGCGGGTGCGTGTGTGACCTATGCGGAGCTGCGGTAAGTTCCATGAATAGACGCGCACATTGATACTGCGGGCGAGTGGCGAGCCGATCGTGTAGTGCGATGCAGAAAGACCTCGTGATACTGATTTTATAGCATTGTTGATGCGTAGGTTTTAGTAGTCGGCTATGCCTTCGTACTTACCGTGCGGTTTTATTATGACACGTGGGACCGGTGTTTATGTGTATTCCTTGATGCTTTTATATCATGATCGCCGATGAGAAGGTATTCCAGGCGGGATTGATGTTGTGGGCGTGAGACCCGTTATTATACTTGAGTAATGACTTGAGGCGTGAGTCACGACTTAACATGGCGCTTGTGTGAACGTAGTTTGGTTATCATACATGTCTCTGCTTTATATAGACTACTATGATTTCATTTCTGATATTTTGGTTTCACATACTTGGTACTGTTATGCGACCTCCCCGAAGCTGCGTTAAATCTGCGCGAGTAAATACGCCGATCGTTGATCCTCGCTCTTAGGGTCATAGTTCGTTTGGGAAGCTCCGTTTCTCGGAGGTTTATCTTGGTATAGTCCCTGTCGTTGTAGGTTTTTACATTCGAGGTATGGCGGGGCCACCGTCGCCATTGTTGTCGTATCATTCTTAGAGGTATGTAATCGCTGTAGGCGAGTTGTAGAAAGGGATGTAACTGCTCAAATTGTTATTTATATATATCGAAGGTAACCGTTTTTGTTAGCTTTTCTTATTTCAACGTCTTATTACATTGGTTTCATGTATTGTCTTTATATTCTGATTTCTCCGATGTATGACTCTTTGGGGTGCCGGGTAAGGCACGATCCACGGGACCGGTTAGGTCGTGACAAAAGTGGTATCGAGAGCGATTAATCCTCGGAAAGTGTCTACAGGCCGTATCGATAAGTCTTGATTATCGGCGTGTTGTGCGCAACAATAATCGTCGAGGCTATAGGATATTTAGGATTGATTTCTATTCTTCTCACTCGAGATCGTGCCTTAGAGGCATGTTGTAAGTTGGACCTCTAACGTATTTCTTTCCACTTACGTTATGCCTCGCGTAGGGCAAATCCGGCAGAGGGCAGCGTGAGGAGGCTGCGAGTAAGTCTGAAGGGTTACGTGGGCACAAACCCAATCATCACCGGGTGGTGCCCATTCGGGAGTTATGCTACGTCGCGGCCCAGTGAGTTTAAGCGCGTGGCGATGAGTGCTTCTGCGGTAGTGAAATTTGAACCTTCAGTTCCACGACCGGGACCAGAGAATATAGATTGCAAAGATGCGACCCTATTACTAGCTAATGAGGTAGCTACCAGCGGGGATATGATGTATCGATTTATTGCGGGTCTTGATGGTATCTAAGAGAGGTGGTGCAAGAATAGCTCGTCGATTAGGCTTGAGCATGGCACGTATGCGGGCTTATGCGCGGCGAGCCAAGCGTAGAGATCGGCCGGGTTAACGAAGGGCGATGAAGAAGGCGAGCAGCGAGGTCCTTTTATAACTTTGGCGAATCGCCTCAAGGCCGTGATGAATCTGCGCCTCGCCCGGTGCAGTGGTCCTCGCGGATTTCAGGGCGTTCGGGTATGGCGAGTTGGTCGAGCTCGTGGCTTAGGTTCCGCGGTCACGGCGGCGTCATTCGGGAATGTCGTCTTTTAGGTAATCTTGTTTTACTGCGGCAGCGGGGCCATGTGTGGAAAGGGCGTCTAGTAGGAGGATGCAAGTAGGAGGACTTAGCCTTCGGGATCGATGGGTAGTTCGTCACCTTCCTTAGCTATCGCCTACAGGCGAGTTTGATTAAACGACATAGGGAGTGAAGCGATGGATCGGCATATCTTTAACCCTCAGAGATCGGTATGTGTGATAAGATGAGTATATCATAAGTGCTATGTTACGATAGCGTGTGTTAGTTGTGATTAGAAATCATGGTTAGTTAGGAGTAAGATTGGGGATAGAGAAAGTGTGAGCCTTAGAACTTTATACGTAGAGACCTTAGAGGTAAGGCCGTCTCGAGTAAGAAGTATTTTATGTTTGACCACTTATCGGGTCATAGTGCATGTGAGATATATTGTGTGATAAGTCCTGAGTAGTGTGAAATGAAAGAGGGTAGTTGAGCTAAGAAGGCCGCTAGGTTTTCGTAACGTGGATTAGTGAAATTGTTACGGATCGGGGAGCTAGTGTTTTGCGCGTTGCCGGGTCGGGTTGAGGCCACGTTGCGGGTCAACCTGCGGCCTGTATGGTGGTGGGGTCAGTTTGTGGTGGTCCCGCCTTGTGGTAGGGTCACAAGGGTGTTAGGCCCAAGTTTCGTTAACAGTGCGAGTTCGTGGATCGTTCGACGATGGTCGGGCGATGAGGTCGACCCGTCTTATCTTTCGTCAAAGCTGTACTCGGTAGTAAGTTGCGAGATGATTATTTAAGGAAGGTTGTAAGGCTGCGAGGTGCCTACCTTCACCTTATGGCGAGCAGTGGAGCCCAGTTATGGGTGTTTTTTTGGAGGTTTTACGAGCGGGGTTGGGAACTCAGGTGAGTCTCCGTATCGTATTCATCCTCGGGCCAGTGTTTTGATTTCAGGGGTAGCTGTGAGGATTGTTGCCTCCTGTAGAGGGAGTGTTGTAGCTACCATTTCAGCGTTCGGATATTGCCTTATGAAGCCTTAGGGGCGGAAGTGTAAGTTGCCGGTTGATTGGTTCGACGTTGGCAAGGTTCAGATAGTTGGTTCATACGTGTTCAGCAGGATGTGGATAGGGTGAAGCTTATCCAGGAGAGGTTGTTGGCAGCTCAGAGTCAACAGAAGTCGTGCGGATAATCTGCGACAACCCTTGGAGTTCGAGTTGGCGGTGGAGTCTTGAAGGTACCACCGGAAAGGGTGTGACGAGTTTTAGGCTGAATAAATGCAGAATGTGGTAAGTTATGAGAAAGAGTTCGAGTGTGCGAGAAAGTGCGACACGTAAGGAAGAAGCGAGCATGTATGGCGAGCATAGATGTGATCATTTCTTTTGTGAGGTTAGAGGTGTTTCTGTGGCCAGGCGTGGCAGGTTTGTTCTCGTAAGTATAGTAGTGAAGACTATCTTCGGCGCTTGTTTGAGACTTAGAAGGAACATTCGGGGCGAATGTTTCTAAGGAGGAGAATGTTATACCGTATTTCCAGTATATGCGTAAGGGCGTCGTAGAAAAATTTGAACTTTAAAGTTGGCTTGGGCGATTTATTTTGTGCACAACACGGTTAGAGTCGTTTTTTTGGCGAAACGTTTTACTAAACTTGCGAAGGGTAAATTACGGCTATGTCATTTCTAATTTTTGCGGATTTTTCCGAGAGGCGAAACATTTTGGACCAACAAGAGGCGACACTGCACCTCATTGAGTGGACTTAAGGGCGGCTTTTGGGCGATTTTGGTGAGTGGAGTTGGTAGGATATTTGTGAGTTAGATGGATAAGGTGGGACCACACACACTTGTCCAAATCTTGACCTTACACTTGCACTTGGCATGATCTTGGCCGTTGGTTGGCCTTTGCTTAACTATAAATACCCTCTCCTTTGTAGACTTCTTCATCCATTCTACAAATCTCCAAGTCTTGAAATTCCTCCTCTCTAGTAGTGTTCTCGTCCTCCCACTTGTGAGGCCTTGGCCAGAGCACCCCTCCCTCGGCGAGAGTACCCCACTCCAGTGGGGTTGGCGAGGGTATACACCACTTGTGGTGTTGTCTCGTATAAATACCCCATCTTGGTAGAAATACTCTCCGTAGTATTGTTATACCCAAATTACTTTAGCCCAAATACATTGTAGTATTCCAAAGATACCTCTTTCACGTAGAGCCGGAAATACTACCTTATGTCCTTTGTGTCTCAAACCGAAACCCTAAGGAAAACCTTCATAAGTCGGTTGAAGTGTTAAGTAGAAGTTGCGTAGAACTTCTAAGGGTTGTTTGGAGCGGGTTGGAGCGCACGGAGTAGGAGCTAAACCTTGCTCAGGAGCGACTTTAAACTTGGATAATTTTGGGCTTATCGAGGTAAATATCTTGTCCCCCTATTGTAATGGGAAATTACATGATTGTTAGAATATATAGTTGAAGTATACTATATATAGAATGAATATTGAATAGAACTGAACGTAGTTTTTCGGCAATGTCTTTTGACTTAAGCCTGAATTTAAAGAAAGAGAACTGAACTGTAATTACATAGGACTGTATTACAGTAGGCTTGTGTAGCATTACTGTGAAGTAGAATTTTACACGTCCGGTTAGACGTATACACCCCCCTGGTTGGCTTGATAGCCGGCCTCGATAGAGGAGGAGATTTACGCGGTTGCGGGAGAAGTCTTTGCCGAATTTTCGTAGAAGTATTCTACGTTGAGATCTAGATGTTAATAGGCGCCTTGTGGCCTCTATGGGTTGAAGTACTCGTATGGCGTGATCTACTTGGCTTAAGGAGTAGCCGAAGCGAGAAGGTACTTGGGCGTTTTGCTTATAGTCGATAATCGTCGCGGTATGTGAACCTCTTCCTATCTTTTCTAGCATGATATGTGTATAACTATGTAATGCGTTAGACGTCGTGTGTTAAATGTATTTGATTGGTTTAAAACATAAAGTGTTATAACGGCTTTATGGGAAGTTGGTTATAACAGCTTTATGTAGGTAAGAAAATGCTTTGTGGTTTTAAAAAAACTTAAGAGTTATAATAGATTTATGGGAAGTTAGGTATAACGGCAGAGAGATAAAGCGAATGATTTATTGATTTTAAAAGTTAAGAGACTTGATCTTAAAGATAAGAGACTTGACTTAATTAAATTAATATGAATTTTGTGTGAAACCTCATTCGTGAGTAATGAGTACTTGGTTTTAAAAGGAATAATGTTTCTTGATTTCGAAATCGAATGAGTATCGACAAACCAACTGCGAGCGTTAATAAAGAAATGTTTTGATTAATGAAGTATTATTAAAACCAGTAGAAACCTCCATCTGCATAGAAGCTAAGATGAGACAAAATGATATTACATTTCCTAGATCATGGCTTCTTAATAAGATTGATTATGAACAAGAATAACCTACTCACATATAAGGCATATGTTTCTCAGATTGTTTAAAAGAGAATTATATTCTTAAATGAATAAGACTATGAACTACGAAACCTTTCTAAAATAAGAAACGTGAACATTTGAAATTAGGAAAACTTGAACGTTTGGAAAATAATGTTGTTACTTGATTTTACAAAGGGAAGTGTTTTGGTTTACTTAAAAAGGTAGTCACTCTATTTTATACTACGGGTATAGTGTGACTTCTGTGAAAGAAATGAATCTTTTAAAAGAGTTAATGTATGAAGTACTTTGGGGATAGATACCCGAACTTATTAGCATAAAGTACCTTGTGTGAATAACTTGATTTTGTTGGTTTGTGATAGCCTTGTAATACTTTCTTGTTGATTTGATAAGTAAACATGTTAGGATGTTACGTGTGTTAGTATCTTGTGATTGTTGTGTAAGGGGGTCATTCTTGTTGTGCTTACATTGCTAACCGGTAAGTCCGTTGTACTATTATTATATCACCTACCCTCGATCGTTATCACAGGGCTTGCCACCGCGATGCGGGTTTATCGGCTTTATGCGGTCAGTGAGACTATCGGAGCAGCGGTATGCTCGGTGATTGATCATTCAGGTGTTTAGCGTCTGACGGGATGCCTATGCGGTCCATGGGACTATGCGGTCTATTGAGACTATGCGTCTGCGGAGTCCAGCGGATCTGGGGTTAAACGCCTCCGTCGGCGTATACCTCGGTGATGCAGGACCGTGATTCGAGAATACCTCATGCGGTGCGTGTGTGACCTATGCGGAGGCTGCGGTAAGTTCGAGAATAGACGCGCACATTGATCTGCGGGCGAGTGGCGGCCGATCATGTGGTGCGGTCTAGAAAGACCTCGTGTCTGATTTTATAGCATTGTTGATGCGTGGGTTTTAGTAGTCGGCTATGCCTTCGCATTTACCCGTGCGGTTTTATTATGACACAGTGGGACCTCGTGTTTATGTGTATTCCTTGATGCTTTTATATCATGGATGCGTGATGAGGAAGGTATTCCGCAGGCGGGATTGATGTTGTGGGCGTGAGACCCATTATTATACTTGAGTAATGACTTGAGGCGTGAGTCACGACTTGACATGGCTAACTTATTGTGAATCGTAGTTTGGTTATCATACATGTCTCTGCTTTATATAGACTACTATGATTTCATTTACAATATTTTCATTTCACATACTTGGTACTGTTATCGACCTCGCCCGGGGCTGCGTTTCACGCAGTAAATGTACGCCGATCGTTGATCTCGCTCTTAGGAGTCCACGATTCGGCGTTTGGGAAGCCGTTTCTCGGAGGTTTATCTTGGTATAGTCCACTGTCGTTGTAGGTTTTACATTCAGGGTATGGCGGGGCCTGTCCGCCATTGTTGTCGTATCATTCTTAGAAGTGCAGTAATCTTGTTGTGGCGAGTTGTAGAAAGGGATGTAACTGTTCAAATTGTTATTTATATATCTTGAAGGTAACCGTTTTAGTTGCTTTGTCTTCTTATTTCACCGTCTTATTACATTGGTTTCATATATTGTCTTTATATTCCGATTTCTCGATGTATGACTCTTTGGGTGCGGGTAAGGCACGATCCACGGGCCGGTTCAGGTCGTGACAACCATGTCACATAAGAGAGAGGTCGACAGTGGGAAAAGAAACGGTGGGAGTCCACGAAATAGATGCTATTCACGCCTTGAATGCCCAGTGGCCGCTTTTAGCGAAAACAATTGCGGAACATACGAGGTCGATAAATGCGGTGCGATGCCTAAAAGTCGCGGAAATATGTGGTGGCACATACATTTGACAGTGTCCTTGGTGATCAACAATATACCAATGGGCGGCGAGTGTCAGGCCATAGGTAATTATCAGAGGCAACATAACAACCCCTACTCCAACACTTATAATCCAGGGTGGAGGAACCACCCAAATGTCTCATGGAGAGGAGACCAGGGGCAGCAAAACCAGAACCAGCAGAACCAATACCAAGGCAACGAATCAATACCGAGCGGCGGAACCAATCTTAACGCCGGCCGGACCGTTCGTGCCTTACCCCGCACCTAGTGATACAACATCGAGAGAAAACGGCGGAAATAAAAACTTTAAACATGAAATGAGAGATATAATGTAACGCCCGAACGGGCAGTTCGTGCCTTACCCCGCACCCTAGTGATACAACATCGAGAAAACCATGGAAATAAAAACTTTAACAATATAACAATAGTTATGACAAAAGCAGGCCAACCAAAGCGGTTGCGCCGTGCATATATAAAAACATTTTTTTCAATCAATAAGATAATCCTTTTTACAACCCCGCCCACAATGCTGCACTTCACAGAAGGAATAACAACTATGACGGGACAGGGCCGCCATACCACGAATGTACAAGAACTTACAACTCGAAACCTACGAGATAAGCCTCCAAGGCGGAGCTTCCCAAAACGCTAAACGTGATCCTATAAGCGGGGATCGACGACGATGTACTTACTGCGGCATGAACGCGGCCCGAAGGAGTCGATCTGGCAGTACCAAGTATGTGAATCGTAAATCTGTAAATGAAATCATAATAGTCTATATAAAGCGTGAGACATGTATGATGACCAAACTACAATATATAACATATAACCATTACATCAAGCGTGGACTCACGCCTCCAAATTATCACTCGTGCGTGGAATTTCTTCCTCATCACGTGATTTATGATATAACCATACCAAGGATTATACATGAACACCATGTCCCACGTGTTATAAAAACCGTGCAGACAAGTATAACTACGAATCCGACCGTACCAATAATACAATGCAACCAAAACACGGCCGTCTGGGGCAAGTGCGAGCCGACTCTAGGATACCAAGGCGGTCACGCCGGTGGCAAGGGGCAATCTGGTGACCACGGGGACCAAGGTCAGATCACGAAACCGTCACATCGAAGCGGGCAAGTGCGGTGACTACCGATACAAGGCGAATCGATCACGAGGCGGGGCAAATGCGAGCCGACCACGGATACCAGCCGAACAGTAAGAAACCTCGTGGAGAGCTAGTCCATGGAATAACACTATCAACAGGAGCATACCGTGGAATTCTCCATCACGCCAAACATGTCCAAGTAAGTTCTCAACAAGTCGGCCAGGCCTCTATCGAGAGCGGAATACTGAAATACCACACTTGCACAAAGGCTATCATCACAAGCATAGGCAAGTTTCACAACAACAAGCATAGGCAAGTTTCACAACAACAAGCATAGGCAAGTTTCATACAACTCAAAGTACTTTCATTTTATGCCAAAGTCCGGTTTTAACTCCAAAGTACTACATACGTTAAGTTCTTTTAAAGAGATCCATTACTTTTATAAAAGTCACGATACGTAGTATTAGAATGACCAACCCACATTCCTTTTCAAAATCAAGTAACAACATTCTTTTCCTAAGTTCGGTTGCCTAGTTTGATTACTCAAGCTTCTCATTTTCAAATGGTTTCATAGTTCATAAACTTAATCACTTGATTCCTTTTTAGAACAATTGAGTAATATATGTCTCACGTGAGTAGGTTATTCTTGTTTACAACATTCTTATTACAAGACCATGATCTAGAAAATGTATATCATTTTGTCTCATCTTAGTTTCTATGCGGATGAGGTTTCTACTGGTTTTAATACAATTCATCATTATTCAATACATTTTCCTTTATTAACGTTGCGGTGGTCCTGTCGATACACATTACGATTTCAAATCGGAAAACATTATCCCTTTAAATAAAACCACGTACTCATTACTCACGAATGAGGTTTCACACAAACATTCACATTAAAACAAATAAGTTAAGTCTCTTATCTTATAAGATTAAGTCTCTTAACTTCTAACATCGATAAACCATTTCCTTTACCTCTCTTAGACATTATACCTAACTCCATAAAGCTAGTATAACTCTTTTTAAAACCTTTTAAAACCAAGTGTTACTCTTCCTTCAAAACGATTTATGAATCTTTTGAAATACATCAAGTTCTTTATTATAACAAGCGCTTATAATTCACATGATTACCTTTTAAAACCACAAAGTATTTTCTTACCTACATAAAGTCGTTATAACTGACCTCATAAAGCGTTATAACACTTTATGTTTTAACAACAATCAAACACGGTTAACACGTATGCGTCTACCGTACTACATAGTTCACACATATCATGCTAGAAGAGATAGGAAGAGGTTCACATACCTCGCGGCAGTATCGACTAATAGCAAAGCGCCCAAACAATCGGCTACTCCTTAAGCCAAGTAAATCGCGCCACGTAGGTACTTGACCTATAAGGCCACGGCGCTTATTATCATCTAGACCACAACGTAGAATATTCTCTGAAAATTGGCGATCTCCCCACGCCACAACGTAAATCTCCCTTCTATCGAGGCCTGCCAAGCTTGACGGAGAGGTTTTACACGCCTAACCTGACGTGTACAATTCTACTACAAGAAACTACACAAGTTTCATCAGATTCGCTTCTTAATTCTTGAGCTTAAGTCAAAAGACATTGCCACGATTAAGTATAGTTCTATATATAGTATACTTCAACTATATATTCTACAACATGTAATTTCCAATTACAATAGAAGACGATGAGTGTTTACCTCGATAAGCCCAAAATTATCCGAGTTATAATGTCGATCTGAGCAAGGTTTAGCTCCACTCAGCGCCCAAACCACTCCAAACAACCCTTAGAAGTTCTAACCAACTTCTACTCACATACTTCAACCAACTATGAAGATTTCCTTAGGGTTTCGGTTTGAGACTAAAAGGACAAAGGTAGTATTTCAGGACTCTACGCAAAGAGGTATCTTTGGAATACTACAAGGTACAAGGCTAAGGTATTTTGGGCATTATAACAATACTAGGGAGTATTTCTATACCACAACAAAGGGTATTATCTGAAACAACTAGGCAGGGGTACCCAGCTAGACTCTCATGAGGGGAGGAGACCTCACGCCAAAGGCCACTTTCAAGGGAGAGGAGCTCTTGGGCGAGTCAACAAGAGGAGGAGGGATTCAAGACTTGGAAACATTTGTGGATGAATGAAGTCTTCACAAAGGGGGGGGTATTTATAGCAAACCCAAATGCCAACCAATGGCCAAGATCAAGCCATGTGCAAGGCAAGTGTAAGGCCTTGATCAAGCCAAGTGCACCTAACCCTACTCCACAAAACATTGCACCAAACAAGCCACAAAACAAGGCCAAAACAAGGCACAAAACAAGGAACCAATAGGCAAAAAAATTGATACAAAAAGATAAAGACAAAAACGTGAACCAATCGTTCACTTGGACGCCCACTTGCTTCCAATGTGAGGGTGACACATGTCACCCTCCCGTTGGTCCAAAATGTTTCGTCTCTCGGAAAAATCCGCAAAAATACAAAACGACATAGCCGGAATTTTCCCTACGAAAGCTGTGGAAACGTTTCGTCGGAAAACGACTCTGAGTCGGCACTGTGCCAAAATGTAACTTTGGACAAGCCACATAGGCTGGGGTGACACGTTTCACCCTCCTATTGGCCATCAAAAACGTCTTTCTAAAAATAACCACAATGTCAAAAATCTCTAAAACAATGTGGGCCCCACAAATCGGTATATCTCTCGCGTGGGCACCACGTGACGATTTCCGTAAATAAAATTCCATAATTCTCTAATATTCCAGGAAGTCCGAATTCCAAATCGGAATCCCATTCCCATTAACGAACCTTTGTCCTTCACAAAAACCGGAAACTTTTCCGTGGAAAAATCACCTCTTTCTTCCTTTCCAATCTTTCTGTCGTATTCTCGTACGTACGTCCTTACGTACATACTCTGGAAATACGGGGTATAACATTCTTCCCCCCTTAGAAACATTCGTCCCGAATGTTCCTTCTAGGTCTCAAAACAAGCAGCGCCGTGATAGTCTTCACCGCTATCGTCTTAAAACAATCATGCCACACTGGCCACAAACACACGTTCACTTCTCCCTTTCGTAGTACTCGTCACGAACACTCGAACTCGTTCTAGTATCCGTACCACACTTCTTTCAACGCTTTCCAACCCTTCGAGTCACTACCTCGAACTTGGTCATCTCACTAACCTCGAATTCCTAAGGCCATTCGGCCTTCACGACAGATTCGATCGAACGTATCCACGAACTCATACGATGGTCATCTAAACTTGGGCCTAGCACCCTCGTGACCTACCACTGGCGGGACCACCCAGAATCGCCCCACCCCAAATCGGGTTCTGGTTGACCATAAATGGTCCTCAACCGACCCAATCGCGCCAACTCTTGTTCCCGATCCGAACAATCTTACTATTTCACATCATGAAAGCTACCACTTCCATCTCACACTACCAGGACTTACCCTTTTCACTAACCAGGTTTCTAAATCACATTTTAGCACAAAGCTATCCAAACATAACATTAAACACATCAGCAACATCAATACAAACAAAACTCTAGAGGGTTAAGGATATACCTGAAACTAGGCGGTTCAAGGACCGCTAAAACTGGGAACTCCCATCGCGACCTCTACCGGGGCCTTCCGGTGTACAAACATCCTGCCTGGCTACGGAAGGTGAAGAACCCGCAACTGCTCTAGTAGTCCATGCTATCCTACCAGTGCTACCCCTGGTCGGACAATCTCTTGCCAGATGGCCCTGTTGGCCGCAAAAATAACAATCTCCCGAGTTAGTACGACACCCTCCCTTATGAAGCTTTCCACAACGGCCACACTGAGACAAGGGCAACCTCATCCGGCGAGCACTCCCGCTCTCCGAAAATCTGAAACACAGGAGCCCCGACACGCTCCTGAATATCACGAAGGTCCGAAAGGCGGGAGGACCACTGCATCTTGTGAGGTACATAACTAGTCTGCTTCTTGAGGCGGTCCGCCTCGAAAGTCACCAAGGACCTGCTGTTACGCCTCTTCGCGACTTTGGTCATTCCGTCGATTTATCCGCTCCTCACATCCAAGTGTATACGCTGCGTGCGGCAATGTCCGTACCAAGAGCTACACCAACAACTCTGCAAGGCAATCATCGAGCCTGTAACATATCGGTGCACTCGATCCTCCATACTAGCTACTAACGCGGGGCGTCGCCAATGAGTCGAACTCACATTGTACTCCGAACCGTCGCCTGCTTACGCGTAACACCAAAAATCATCGGCGAGCCCTCCCATGCGGGAGGCAAGAAATGTGCAAGAAAAGCCTCCGAGAACTCGCTCCATACCTGGAAGTGCATGCTCTCCACGACAGCTCCCAAGAATCAAACCGATCATTGCGGTATCACGCGATTGATGTGAACCTAGGCCACCGACTCGACCTCCGATGCCTTGATCACTCTCACGATCCGGCAGAATCGTCGGATGAACTCCTGCGGATCATCCTCGCACCTCGACCCATAAAACTCGCGGCTCTGACTCGAAAATCCGAAGCCTCGAACTATCGATCTAGGGTGAGCCATCGGTGCATCGGGCTGCTGCGTCCGGCTATCCTCAAGTCCGCCTGACCATGGCCATTAACTGGGCCCACTCCTTGTAACTCATCTCCTGCTCGGTCGCGGATCGAGGCTCGTGTCTTGTGGTCTGCCACGCTCTACTCGCGAATCCTCTGCCTTGCCCTTCGGGCGGGTTGCCTTTCGCGAGGCATAACGGTAAAAGCGAAACACGTCGGAGGGTCAATCTTATCACTCGGCTCTAAGGCACGATCTCGTAATGAGAAGAATGGAAACCAATCCTAAATGTCCTATAGCCTCACGATTATAGATGTGGTGCACAACACATCGATAATCAAGACTTCTACTAGACACGGTGCAGACACTTTCAGGATTAATCGCTCGATACCACTTTGTAACGCCCGAACCGGGCAGTTCGTGCCTTACCCGCACCCTAGTGATACAACATCAGAGAAAACCAGCGGAAATAAAAACTTTAACAATATAACAATAGTTATGACAAAAACAGGCCAACCAAAACGGTTGCCTTCATGCATATATAAAAACATTTTTTTCAATCGAATAAGTATAATCCTTTTACAACCCCGCCATGATTACTCTGAGACCTCAGAAGGAATAACAACCTATGGCGGGACGGGGCCCGCCATACCCAGAATGTACAAGAACTTACAACTCGGAAACCTGCAAAGATAAGCCTCGAAGGAACGGAGCTTCCCAAAACGCTGAAACGTGATCCTATAAGCGAGGATCGGCGACCCGATGTACTTACTGCGGCGTGAACGCGGCCCGAGGAGGTCGATGCAACAGTACTAAGTATGTGAAATCAGAAATCATAAATGAAATCATAATAGTCTATATAAAGCGGGAGACATGTATGATGACCAAACTACAAGATATAACATATAACCATTACATCAAGACAGGACTCACGCCTCCAAATTATCACTGTGCGTGGAATTTCTTCCTCATCACGGCGGTTATGATATAACCATACCAAGGATTATACATGAACACCATGTCCCCTGTGTTATAAAAACCGTGCAGGACAAGTATAACTACCAGATCCGACCGTATCAATAATACAATGCACCAAAACACGGCCGTCACGGGGCAAGTGCGAGAGCCGACCATCGGATACCAAGGCGGCCACGCGGTGACCGGCAAGTACTGGTGACCACGGGGACCAGCCGTATCACGAAACCGTCCATCTTGAGCGGGGCAAGTCAGGGTGACTACGGATACCAAGGCGAATCAGTCACGAGGCGGGGCAAATCTGAGCCGACCACCGATACCCAGCCGAACAAGAAGAAACCTCATGGAGAGCTAGTCCGTGGAATAACACTATCAGCGAGCATACGTGGAATTCTCCATCACCGCAGATGTCAAGTAAGTTCTCAACAAGTCGACCTACCTCATCGAGAGGCGGAATACGTAAATACCACACTTGCACAACAAAGGCTATCATCACAAGCATAGGCAAGTTTCACAACAACAAGCATAGGCAAGTTTCACAACAACAAGCATAGGCAAGTTTCATACAACTCAAAGTACTTTCATTTTATGCCAAAGTCCGGTTTTTAACTCCAAAGTACTACATACGTTAAGTTCTTTTAAAGAGATCCATTACTTTTATAAAAGTCACCCGATACGTAGTATTAGAATGACCAACCCACATTCCTTTTCAAAATCAAGTAACAACATTCTTTTCCTAAGTTCCGGTTGCCTAGTTTCAATTACTCAAGCTTCATTTTCAAATGGTTTCATAGTTCATAAACTTAATCACTTGATTCCTTTTAGAACAATTGAGTAATATATGTCTCACGTGAGAGTAGGTTATTCTTGTTTACAACATTCTTATTACAAAGACCATGATCTAGAAAATGTATATCATTTTGTCTCATCTTAGTTTCTATGCGGATGGAGGTTTCTCTGGTTTTAATACAATTCATCATTATTCAATACATTTTCCTTTATTAACGCTGCGGTGGTCCGTCGATACACATTCGATTTCCAAATCAAGAAACATTATCCCTTTAAATAAAACCACGTACTCATTACTCACGAATGAGGTTTCACACAAACATTCACATTAAAACAAATAAGTTAAGTCTCTTATCTTATAAGATTAAGTCTCTTAACTTCTAACATCAAGAAACCATTTCCTTTACCTCTCTTAGACATTATACCTAACTCCCATAAAGCTAGTATAACTCTTTTAAAACCTTTTAAAACTAAGTGTTACTCTTCCTTCAAAACGATTTATGAATCTTTTGAAATACATCAAGTTCTTTATTATAACAAGCCGCTTATAATTCCACATGATTACCTTTTAAAACCACAAAGTATTTTCTTACCTACATAAAGTCGTTATAACCAACCTCCCATAAAGCCGTTATAACACTTTATGTTTTAACAACAATCAAACACGCTTAACACGTATGCGTCACCGTACTACATAGTTCACACATATCATGCTAGAAGAGATAGGAAGAGGTTCACATACCTCGCGACGAGTATCGACTAATAGCAAAACGCTCAAACAATCGGCTACTCCTTAAGCCAAGTAAATCGCGCCACACGTAGTACTTCAACCTATAAGGCCACAAGGCGCTTATTATCATCTAGACCACAACGTAGAATATTCTACGAAAATTCGAAGATCTCCCCGCCACAACAGAAATCTCCTTCTATCGAGGTCGCTACCAAGCCAACGGAGGGGTTTTACACGCCTAACTGACGTGTACAATTCTACTACACAAGAAACTACACAAGTCTCATCTGATTCGATTCTTAATTCTTGGGCTTAAGTCAAAAGACATTGCCACAAGATTAAGTATAGTTCTATATATAGTATACTTCAACTATATATTCTACAACATGTAATTTCCAATTACAATAGAAGGACGATAGTGTTTACCTCGATAAGCCCAAAATTATCCGAGTTATAATGTCGATCCGAGCAAGGTTTAGCTCCACTCAGCGCTCCAAACCACTCCAAACAACCCTTAGAAGTTCTAACCAACTTCTACTCACATACTTCAACCAACTATGAAGATTTCCTTAGGGTTTCGGTTTGAGACTAAAAGGACAAAAGGTAGTATTTCCGGACTCTACGCAAAGAGGTATCTTTGGAATACTACAAGGTACAAGGCTAAGGTATTTTGGGCATTATAACAATACTAGGGAGTATTTCTATACCACAACAAGGGTATTATACGAAACAACTAGGCTAGTGGGGTACCCTATTAGACCTCACAAGGAGAGGAGACCTCACGGCCAAAGGCCACTTTCAAGGGGGGAGAGGAGCTCTTGGACGAGAGTCAACAAGAGGGAGGGGAGGGATTCAAGACTTGGAAACATTTGTGGATGAATGAAGTCTTCACAAAGGGGGGGTATTTATAGCAAACCCAAATGCCAACCAATGGCCAAGATCAAGCCATGTGCAAGGCAAGTGTAAGGCCTTGATCAAGCCAAGTGCACCCTAACCCCTACTCCACAAAACATTGCACCAAACAAGCCACAAAACAAGGCCAAAACAAGGCACAAAACAAGGAACCAATAGGCACAAAACGTGAGCCAAAGATCAAGCCAAAAACGTGAACCAATCGTTCACTTGGACGCCCACTTGCTTCCAATGTGAGGGTGACACATGTCACCCTCCCGTTGGTCCAAAATGTTTCGTCTCTCGGAAAAATCCGCAAAAATACAAAACGACATAGCCGGAATTTTCCCTACGAAAGCTGTGGAAACGTTTCGTCGGAAAACGACTCTGCGGCACTGCGCTCAATTGTAACTTTGGCCAAGCCACCTAGGCGGGGGTGACACGTGGCACCCTCCTATTGGCCCTCAAAATCGTCTTTCGAAAAATAAGCACCTTGGCCAAAATCTCGACAACACAGTGGGCCCCAAAAGTAAATTTCTCCCGTGGGCCCACGTGACCATTTCCAAAATAAAATTCCATAATTCTCTAATATTCCAGGAAGTCCGAATACCAAATCTGGGAATCCAATTTCCATTAACGAACCTTTTTCCTTCACAAAAACCGGAAACTTTTCCGTGGAAAAATCACCTCTTTCTTCCTTTCCAATCTTTCTGTCGTATTCTCGTACGTACGTCCTTACGTACATACTCTGGAAATACGGGGTATAACATATAATAAGTAAACAGGCCAACCAAACAGTTGCCTTCAGTATATATACATAAGACCCGACGCTTATCCTTTACAACCCCGCCCACAAATGCTTCTGCACTCAAGATTTACACAATTATGACGGGACAGGGCCCTGCCATACCCCTGAATGTACAAGAACCTACAACTCAGGGAAACATACCAAAGAATAGCCTCCGAAGGAACGGAGCTTTCAACACGCTGAAATGAGATCCTAAGAGCGGATCCACGATCGATGTTCTTACACTGCGGCGAACGCACTTCAAGGAGGTCAAGATAACAGTACCAAGTGCATGTGAAATCAGAAAATATCAGAAATGAAATCATACTAGTCTATATAAAGCGGGAGACATGTATGATAACCAAACTACAGTTCACAACATAAAAACAGTCATGTCCAGTCAGGGACTCACGCCCTCAAGTCATCACTCAAATATAACTATGGGTCTCACGCCCACAACATCAATCAGGTTCAGATCGGCCGCGTGAGAATCTTGCATCAGACGGCGGTGTAGACATGTCCATGATGCAACAATAATACCAATGCCCCGGCCACATGCCCCGGAGTGCGCCGGTGTAGACACGCCCATGTGACATCAACAACAAGACAATCCAAATGGAAGCATACCCGCAGCGCCACGATCGTGTCGTGATGTCCAAAGGGAAACAATAAGACAAAGATTCCAAATGGGACGATACCCGCGGCGCTACGATGTCGGTATGTCCAAAGGGAAACAATAAGACAAAGATTCCAAATGGACGATACCCGCGGCGCTACGATCGTGGTCGGTATGTCCAAAGGAAATCACAAGGCGATAATCAAAATGGAAACATACCCGCGCGCCACGATCGTGTCGATATATCCAAAGCGATTAACCAAAAGACATCAACCAAAATGGAAGCATACTGCGCTACGCGATCGTCGGTATGTCCAAAGTGATTATCAAAAGTAACACTATTACAGAACATACCCGTGGAATTTCTCCGTCATTGCCGGCCGTCAAGTAAGTTCTCAACAAGTCAACCGACTTCTATCGAGACGCGGAATACGTAAATACCACATTTGCACAACAAAGGCTATCATCACAAGCATAGGCAAGTTTCACAACAACAAGCATAGAGTTTCACAACAACAAGCATAGGCAAGTTTCACAACAACAAGATAGGCAAGTTTCACACAACTCAGTACTTTCATTTTATGGCAAAAATCCGGTTTTAACCCCAAAGTACTACATCGTTAAGTTCTTTTTAAAACCACAAAGTATTTTCTTACCTACATAAAGTTTATAACCAACTTCCCATAAAGCCGTTATAACACTTTATGTTTTACAACAATCAAATACAATTCACACGTATCGTCTACCGTACTACATAGTTCACACATATCACGCTAGAAGAGATAGGAAGAGGTTCACATACCTCGCGACGATTGTCGACTAATAGCAAAACGCTCCAGTACCTCAAACCGCCGCTACTCCTAAGCCAAGTGGATCACCCACACGTAGTACTTCAACCTATAAGGCCACAAGGCGCTTATTAACATCTAGATCTCAACGCTCCATAATCTACGTAAAATTGAAGCACCTCCCCGCCACAACGTAAATCTCCTCCTCTATCGAGGCCGCCAAGCCAACCAGGGGGTTTACACGCCTAACCTGACGTGTACAATTCTACTACACCGCAATACTATACAAGTCTACCGCAATTTCTATGCAATTACAGATTCCGTTGATTCTTTATTCTTCACTTAAGTCAAAAGACATTGCCACAATACTAAGTTCGATTTATATATATAGTATACAACAACTATATATTCAACACTTATGTAATTTCCAATTACAATAGGGGACAAGATATTTACCTCGATAAGCCCAAAATTATCCGAGTTTAATGTCGCTCCGAGCAAGGTTTAGCTCCTACTCGCACGCTCCAATCCGCCTCCAAACAACCCTTAGAAGTTCTAACCAACTTCTACTTAAATACTTCAACCAACTGAAGATTTCCTTAGGGTTTCGGTTTGAGACTAAAAAGGACAAAAGGTAGTATTTCCGTATTCTACTTATAGAGGTAACTTTTGGAATACTTCAAGGTATAAGGCTAAGGTATTTTGGGCATTATAACAATACTAGGAGAGTATTTCTATAACACAAAAAGGGTAATTATACTAAAACAACTAGGCTAGTGGGTACCCAGGCAGACTCATGGGGAGAGGAGACCTCTCGGCCAAAGGCCACTTTCAAGGGGGAGAGGGGCTCTTGGACGAGAGTCAACAAGAGGGAGGGGAGGGGTTTCCAAGACTTGGAAGATTTGGATGAATGAAGTCTTCAAAGAGAGGGGGGGTATTTATAGGAAAGCCAAAGGCCAACCAATGGCCAAGATCAAGCCAAGTGCACGGCAAGTGTAAGGCCTTGATCAAGCCAAGTGCACCCTAACCCCTACTCCACAAAACATGGCACAAAACAAGCCACAAACAAGGCCAAAACAAGGCACAAAACAAGGAACCAATAGGGCCAAAAACGTGAGCCAAAAGATCAAGCCAATTCGTGAACCACATCTTCCACTTGGACGCCCACTGCTTCCAATGCGAGGTGACACACGTCACCCTCCGCTGGTCCAAAATGTTTCGCCTCTCGGAAAAATCCAAAATTTAAAAGGACATAGCCGAATTTTCCTACGAAAGTCTGCAACGTTTCGTCGAAAACGACTCTAACCTGGTGTTGTGCACAAAGGTCATTCGGCGAGCCACTAGGCGGGGTGACACGTGTCACCCTCCTATCGCCCAAAATAAAACATCTTCCAAAATATCCACAATGGCCAAAATCTCTAAAACAAAGTGGGCCCTACAAAACGTGAATTTCTCCGTGGGCCCACGTGACCATTTCCAAAATAAAATTCCATAATTCTCTAATATTCAGAAGTCCGAATACCAAATCGGGAATCAATTCCATTAACTAACCTTTTCCTTCACAAAACCTAAACTTTTCCGTGGAAAAATCACCTCTTTCTTCCTTTCCAATCTTTCTGCGTATTCTCGCACGCCCCACGCACATACTCGAAATACGGTATAACATTCTTCCCTCTTAGAAACATTCGTCCGAATGTTCCTTCTCAATCTCACACAAACCTGCGCTAGTATAGCCTTCACTGTTATACGTACGAAAACAATCATGCCACACCTGGCCATAAAAAAAAATAACAAACGCACCAATACTTAACCCAAGTCAACGAGGACACACCTCTAATCATCACAAAACCCTTACCCGAGGTCTAAAATATACTCCTTCACACCTTCATTTCACAAAAGAAACGATCACACACGCTCACTTCTCCTATCTCGTTGTCCCCTTCTCGAACACTCGAACTCTTTCTAGTGTTCGTACCACACTTCCGTCAACACTTCTGTTTCCAACCCTTGGAGTCACTACCTCCAAACTTGGTCATCTCACTAACTTCGATCTTCTCTAAGGCCGTTCCCGGCCTCCACGATCCGCTTCTGGTCGAACATATCCACCAACTCATACGATGGTCATACAAACTTGGGCCTAACACCCTCGTGACACTACCACCTGGCGGGACCACCTAACTGACCCAAAACCGGGTTACGGGTTGACCCGCAAATGGTCCTCAACCCGACTCCCAACCGCGCCAAACTCTTGTTCCCCGATCCGGAACAATCTTACTATTTCACATCATGAAAGCTACCACTTCCATCTCACACTACCCATGGACTTATCACACAAATAAATCCCACGTATACTACCACTCTGATAAGGGTCAAACATAATATAAATCTTTAACTCAAGACGACCTTACCCCTAAGGTCCCAGTCGTGACATATTCTAAGGTTCATTATCTGGTATACCCTGGGCACAAGCCCTAACAACTCTCTGAGTCTGACTAGTAGCTCCTGCTACTCCTTTGCCCTTCTGGGCGGCTGTTGCCTTTCGCAGGGGCATAACTGGTAAAAACACGTCAGAGGGGTCCAACTTATCACACAGCTCTAAGGCACGATCTTAGAATGAGAAGAATAGAAACCCATCCTACATGTCCTATAGCCTCCCGATTATAGATGTGGTGCACAACACACCGATAATCAAGACTTACTAGACACGGTGCGTAGACACTTCCGAGGACAACCTGCTCGATACCACTTTGTAACGCCCGGCGGGACCGATTCATCGTGCCTTACCCTGCACCCTAGTGATACAACATCGAGAAAACCAGCGGAAATAAAAACTTTAAACATGAAATGAGAGATATAATAAGTAAGCAGGCCAAACAGTTGCCTTCGATATATATACATAAGACCCGACGATTATCCTTTTACAACCCCGCCCACAAAGTTCTCTGCACTCTAAGATTTACACAATTATGACGGACAGGTCCGCCATACCCCGAATGTACAAGAACCTACAACTCAGGAAACATACAAAGAATAGCCTCAAGGAACGGAGCTTTCAACACGAAATGAGATCCTAAGAGCGGGATCCACGACCGATGTACTTCTACTGCGGCATGAACGCAGCCTCGAAGGAGGTCGATAATGACAGTACCAAGTATGTGGCGTCAAAATCAGTAAATGAAATCATACTAGTCTATATAAAGCGGAGACATGTATGATAACCAAACTACTGATTCACAACATAAAAACAATATGTCGATCGTGGACTCACGCCTCAAGTCATCACTCAAATATAACTATGGGTCTCACGCCCACAACATCAATCGTTCGCATCACGGCCGCATGCCCGGAATCTTGCATCGGTGTAGACATGTCCATGATGCAACAATAATACCAATGCCCGGCACATGCCGGACTTGCATCGGTGTAGACACGCCCATGTGACATCAACAACAAGACAAAGCAATCCAAATGGAAGCATACGTGCGCTACGATCGTGTCGGTATGTCCAAAGGGAAACAATAAGACAAGATTCCAAATGGACGATACGTGCGCTACGCATCGTGTCGATATGTCCAAAGGGAAACAATAAGACAAAGATTCCAAATGGACGATACGTGCGCTACGCATCGTGTCGAGATGTCCAAAGGAAATCACAAGGCGATAATCAAATGGAAACATACCCGCTACGCATCGTGTCGAGATATCCAAAGCGATTAACCAAAGACATCAACCAAAATGGAAGCATACCCGCGGCTACGCATCGTGTCGGTATGTCCAAAGTGATTATCAAAAGTAACACTATTAATGCGAACATACCCGTGGAATTTCTCCGTCATTGCGGCCGATCAAGTAAGTTCTCAACAAGTCAACCGACCTCTATCGAGAGCGGTAATACGTAAATACCACATTTGCACAACAAAGGCTATCATCACAAGCATAGGCAAGTTTCACAACAACAAGCATAGGCAAGTTTCACAACAACAAGCATAGGCAAGTTTCACAACAACAAGCATAGGCAAG
The DNA here is from genome assembly GCA_029844215.1 of Przewalskia tangutica. Classification (NCBI taxonomy): domain Eukaryota; kingdom Viridiplantae; phylum Streptophyta; class Magnoliopsida; order Solanales; family Solanaceae; genus Przewalskia; species Przewalskia tangutica. The sequence goes on along the minus strand of CM056737.1, from coordinate 43,218,502 downwards.
TTTCACACAACTCAAAGTACTTTCATTTTATGGCAAAAATCCGGGTTTTTAACCCCAAAGTACTACATACGTTAAGTTCTTTTTTAAAACCACAAAGTATTTTCTTACCTACATAAAGCTGTTATAACCAACTTCCCATAAAGCCGTTATAACACTTTATGTTTTACAACAATCAAATACAATTCACACGTATAAATCACCGTACTACATAGTTCACACATATCATGCTGTAAGAGATGAAGAGGTTCACATACCTCGCGACGATTGTCGACTAATAGCAAAACGCCCAAGTACCTCAAACCCCGCTACTCCCTGCCAAGTGGATCACCCACACGTAGTACTTCAACCTATAAGGCCACAAGGCGCTTATTAACATCTAGATCTCAACGCTCCATAATCTCTGTAAAATTCGCGTGCACCTCCCGCCACAACGTAAATCTCCTCTCTATCGAGGCTACCAAGCCAACCGTGGGGGTTTACGCCTAACCTGACGTGTACAATTCTACTACTGCAATACTATACAAGTCATCGCAATTCATCTGTCTGCAATTACAGCCTGTCATTCGTTTATTCTTCAGCTTAAGTCAAAAGACATTGCCACAATACTAAGTTCGATTTTATATATATAGTATACAACAACTATATATTCAACACTTATGTAATTTCCAATTACAATAGGGACAAGATATTTACCTCGATAAGCCCAAAATTATCCGAGTTTAATGTCGTCCCGAAGCAAGGTTTAGCTCCTACTCAGACGCTCAATCCGCTCCAAACAACCCTTAGTTCTAACCACTTTACTTAAATACTTCAACCAACTATGAAGATTTCCTTAGGTTTCGGTTTGAGACTAAAAAGGACAAAAGGTAGTATTTCGTATTCTACTTATAGAGGTAACTTTTGGAATACTTCAAGGTATAAGGCTAAGGTATTTTGGGCATTATAACAATACTAGGAGAGTATTTCTATACCACAAAGGGGTATTATACGAAACAACTAGGCTAGTGGGTACCAGCATTAGACTCTCACAAGGAGAGGGAGACCTCTCCAAAGGCCACTTTCGAGGGAGAGGGCTCTTGGACGAGAGTCAACAAGAGGGAGGAGGGTTTCCAAGACTTGGAAGATTTGGATGAATGAAGTCTTCAAGAGAGGGTATTTATAGGAAAGCGAGGCAACGATGGCGAATCAAGCCACGTGCGAGGCAAGTGTAAGGCCTTGATCAAGCCAAGTGCACCCTAACCCTACTCCACAAAACATGGCACAAAACAAGCCACAAAACAAGGCCAAAACAAGGCACAAAACAAGGAACCAATAGGGCCAAAACGTGAGCCAAAAGATCAAGCCATTCGTGAACCACATCTTCCACTACGACGCCCACTTGTTTCAATGCGAGGTGACACATGTCACCCTCCCGTTGGTCCAAAATGTTTCGTCTCTCGGAAAAATCCGCAAAATTTAAAAAGGACATAGCCGGAATTTTCCCTACGAAAGCTGCGAAAACGTTTCGTCGAAAACGACTCTAACCGGGTGTTGTGCACAAAGGTCATTCGGCTAAGCCACTAGGCGGGGTGACACGTGTCACCCTCCTATTGGCCCAAAATAAAACATCTTCCAAAATATCCACAATGGCCAAAATCTCTAAAACAAAGTGGGCCCACAAACAGAATTTCTCCGTGGGCCCACGTGACCATTTCCAAAATAAAATTCCATAATTCTCTAATATTCCAGAAGTCCGAATACCAAATCTGAATCCAATTCCCATTAACGAACCTTTTTCCTTCACAAAACCGGAAACTTTTCCGTGGAAAAATCACCTCTTTCTTCCTTTCCAATCTTTTCGTCGATTCTCGCACGCCCTTACGTACATACTCTGAAATACGGTATAACAAATACAGGGCGATGCAGAACCAAGCGAGAATCAGCAACCGCCATTCAAGCCGCGGCCTCAGCGATTCAATGCACCGGTTGTGAGAAAAGCGAGCTAAGCGGTGTGCAAAGACGCCAACGCCTGCACCAGTTCATGACAGAAGCTAGATCCTCATTCAGAACTTGGAAACTCAAGTGGGTCAGCTAGCAGCAGGCAAACAGCAGGCCACAGGGGACATTGCCAAGCAACACAGAGGTAAATCCAGGAGCAATGCCAGCGGTGCGGTGAGAAGCGGCAAGCATTGGAGCAGCGAATACCGCATGACGATGGTGAGAAGAAGCGCAGTTAGAAAAGAAGGTGATTGAGCCCACTGTAGTAGAAAGCTCGGAGAAGGAGTATACAGAAGATCCCTTTCCCCAGAGACTACATCGAAGGCGGTTGATAAACAGCTTCTCCAAATTTTGGAGACATTCAAAAGTGCATATCAACATACCTTTCATAGAGGCATTAGAGCAGATGCCCTATTTTAAGTTTATGAAGGAGATCTTGGGAAGAAGAAAAGTCGGGCAGTGCGAAATAGTAGCACTAACAGAAGAGTGTAGTGCTATCTTGCAGAAAAAGTTGCCACCAAAGCTAAAAGATCCAGGGAGCTTTACACTACCTTGCACAGTGGGCAGGGTAACTTGCAACCGAGCTCTATGTGATTTAGGGGCAAGTATAAATCTAATGCCTTATCGGCATTTAAAAAATTCGAGTTGGGTGAGGCCAAACTAACCACAAGAAGCCCGCAGGCGCCGACGGGACGATGGTTCATCCAAGAGGCAAGATCGAGGACGTGATTGTGAAAGTAGGAAAATTCTTCTTTCCTGCAGACTTCCTCATTCTTGATATGGAAGAAGATGCGGAAATCCCTATCATATTGGGGAGGCCATTCCTAGCAACGGGGAGAGCGTTGATTGATGTTGAAAGAGGAGAGTTAACATTAAGGGTGGAGAATGAAGAAATGATGTTTAAAGTTTTAAACACGCCATTGAGCCACCAACAATGAGTGGGTGCTTTGCAATCAAGACCATCAAACCCCATGCGAGCCAATACAAGTCAACCAAAGAGCGATGAGCCCAAGAAAGCGAGCATGGTTTCTTTGAAATGCCACTAAAGGAGGTACGTATTCTCGAACTCCCCATCGATAATGCTAAGAAGAAAAGAAGAAAAAGAAAACGCCAAATGTGGAGGAAATGGATTGGTTGGGGCTTAATCCACCCCAGGGTTATTAAGGCTAAGGAGCTTGCGTCCGGCTAAAAGACGTTAAAGACAGCGCTACTTGGGAGGCAACCCAATGTTTTTAATTATGTTATTTTAATTTCTGTCTTTAGTTTATTTTATTTTGTCTAGAACAATCTCACGGTCTTGGGTTCTTGTGTTTGTGTTGTGATTGACAGGTACATGCCAATAAACTGAAGGGCGAAAAACTAAGAAAAGCCAGGATTTCCAGAAAAATGGGTTAGCGCGCCAGAGTGGTCGCGCGCCAAAAGAATCAGAGGTGCTGAAGTTTAAGCGCCGCGGCGCCAGAAGCGAGCGGGCGAATTCAGAAATTTGCCAAGTTTAGCGCGTATTTCAAATGCTGCCGCCAGAAAGTCCCGGAAAGTCCCGGCGAGAACATTGGCGCGCGGCTAAAAGGCGAACATGCGCGGAAATCCAGAAACTTAAAACGCCCAGAAATCAGATTTTCCCCAATTCCAATTTCAAAAACCTAACCCTTCTTCTCCAAAAACACACGAAAATCCAAAAATCCACCCACAATTCCTCCACAAATCCAACCCAACCACAACCAAAACTCTTAAAATTCCTAAAAACCCTTAGCTATCTCAACCAACAAAGCTCCATTCCATAGCCTCAACCCACCATTAGAAACAAGAACAACTTGAATCTTCTCATAAAAAGGTAATCTTTTTCTGTTCTTGAGATCTTTACTAAAATCACAGGAGGTAGTAGTTTGAAGGAGTATTGTAGTTGTGAAGTAATCTGGGTGCTGAAAAATTGATTGTGAAGTTTGGAGAAGGAGTAGAAAAGGAGGGTGTGGGTATTGGGTAGAAGAGTTGAAGTTTGGGGGTGTTGTGTTAGCTGCTAGTTGTTGATTGTGTAAGAAACATTGTGCCACTAAATTGAAAGCTCCAGAAACTATTTTAAACCATGGCCACCAGGAAGAGAAGAGGCTCCACATCCACCCCAACCCCACATTACGATAATACTAGGTTTGTGAGCTACGAAGCCTTTCAAAGATACAAAAAGTTTGATACCAGACCCATAATACCAGAAAGGGGAATGGACTACCAGAGGGAGTCATATGGGGAGGAAGATGTTTATGAGCCCATCCGGCTATGATTGAGTTAAGGGGTGGAGGAGATTCGTGAATCCGGAGAAGATAGCACCAGTGAACACAACAATGGTGCGTGAATTTTATGCCAACTTTCCGGAGAAGGTGGAAAGAGGATGCTTTGTTAGGGGAGCTTATGTGTCTGTGACAGCAGAGAATGTAAATTCACAATTGAAGACGGTTGATGTTGAAGAAAGAAGTGATTGGAATCACTTTAGAACATGGTCTAGAAAGCGACCGCATCGATGGAATGCCGTTGCAGACACCGTGAGCTACCATAGGGCTGTTTTGATATTGGAAGAAATGGATCAAGAGCACTGAACAGGTGCCAATTCAACAAAGTGGCCAAAGGTTGGCTATATTTCGTCAGCGCCCGCATGATTCCATCCACGTATTTCACCAGAGTGCCAGAGGATAGGATTAAACTGATATGTGGAATTATGAGGGGAATGACGATTGATGTGGGGAAAGAAATAGTGCAGAGCATTGAAGAAATCAGCAGGTTGGTGACAACAGGTGGATTGGGACATGGTTCACTTATTACCGTCTACGCCCACATGAGTGCGGTCCCAAGACTACCCACTGACACTCATGAGAGAAACCAACTGCCGGTGTCCTGTGGGATAGTGCACTCTTTCCCAGACCCAAGCCCCCCAGCAGCCAGACGGAGAGTACAACCACCACCACCACCAGCAGCAGAGACCGCCATGGACGAAGATGAGCCTGAAATAGGGGCTCAATATGAGGCAGGACCTAGCTACCGGCCAACCACAGAAGCAGAACCTTTAGTGCCCACGATGGAGCAATTGTTTCAAAATCAGATGAGGATGATGCAGAGTTTGGACACAGTGATACAAGGATAGTAAGAAACAAGGCAACAAATCAACGAGTTGAGTTCCTTGTTCAGTCAGTGGTCCACGCACTATCCCATGCCACCGCCACCACCACCATTTTAGCCAAAGTCTGTAAGTGTCTTATTTCTTTTATTGTCTTTGAGTCTACACACATTGGGGACAATGTGTGATTTAAGTTTGGGGGTGTTTTATTTGTGTCATGTTATGTGTTATTTAAGTCTTTTTATTGTTTTTATTATTTGTGTCATGTTATGTTTTATTTAAGTCTTTTTATTGTTTTTATGTATTTTTGAGTCACAAATTTTTTTCTTTTTGAGTCATAATTGTCTGTCAAAAGATCATGTATGCTGTAGTTGCTAGAAACACCTAGTGAAGTAAGGTAGAATAATGTAACGGAATTAAAGCAACTATCTAAACACCTAAGTTAGATATGCCAAAAACTCACAGAATATGTCTAGTTGGAGTTTCTTGCTTGAGTTATGCATGCTAAATGATAAATACTTATGTGTTATGATTGCTTGATATTTGAGGCGAAATAGTTAGGATATGCATGTTAGGGAGATGACTCAGGCATTTCTTTGATAGCCAATTCTTACCATTCTTTTCTATCCCGTACTTTAAAAATATTCCTAGTCAGCCCCATTGAGCCTAAATTTGAAACTTCTTCTTTGACACCCTATATTCCCACAAATTGTACCATAAGTGAAAATATGAAATAGTGGAATACATTGTGTTAAAAAAAAGAGACAAAAAGATTGAATAAGTCTGTTGCACCCCAATACAAAAGTAATAAGAAATAGGCAAAAGCCTAAGTTTGGGGGTACTTGTCATTATTATATACTTCACTCTCCTAAAACAAAAGAGGGAAAAGATAGAATCGAAGTGAAGGAAAGAACAAAAAAAAAAAAAAAGAGAGAAAAAGGGAAATACTGAAAAGCTGAAGAGTTTATGGTACACGAAATGAGCCTAAATTGCCTACTTTTACCTACCTATACCGAAGCCGACATTACAACCCTTAAAGTCCTGAAGATCTCTTTTATGCATATCCAGAATTAGTGGAGAATAACAAGTAAGCATGCCATAGGAATTCTTGAATTTATATGCATGATTTAATATATTGACTTCCATTAAGCATGATGAATATGAGTTTGCGAAATATCTAGCTTAATGTGCTGAAATGTCATGCTATATGTTCCTGCATATTATTTTGCTAACCTTCATGTTTTTCTAGTTAACACTAATGCAGCAAAAGTAATCAATGGCAGTGAGTCTTTTATTTCTTTCTTTCTATCTTTGCTCGAGGGCGAGCAAAGGTTAAGTTTGGGGGTATTTGATCGGTGTATTTTATATACACCTTTTGAGTCAGTTTTAGTTAGTCTTTTGTCCCGTTTTGCACATATAAGTGTCGTATTATGATAGTTTTCCTTTCTTTTGAGTCAAAGTGGTTAAAATGGCCAAATGGCGGAAAAGGAGCTAAAAGAGGGCAAAAGAGGAGATTCGAGCTAAAAGCAGAGAAAGTGGCGAACGAGTGAAACCCCAGCCCGGCGCCTCCTGCGATCGAAGCGGGCGCGGCGCCACTATCCAGAGGCTGCGAAGACTGGCGCGCGGCTCTCGCACAGTGCGAGGCGCGGCGCTAAACATCCGGAAGCTACGAAGTTGCGATCTTGCGGCGCGCCAGAGAATCGGGCGCGGCGCCAAATCATCCGGACAGTTCAAGTTCCGCAGCGGCACGCGCAAAAATTAGTTTTCAGACAGATTTTGGGCCAGCTGCGAGGAAAAGTTGAGCGGTTTTCTATAAAAGGAGAACCCTAGCGCTTTTTAAGGGTCCCTTCTTGCACAACACAAGGCTTCTTGCTTAGAGATCAAGACCATAGTCTAGTAATTTCTTTTCCTTTTCTTTTCTTTATTTCAGTTTTGTATGATGAACATGGATTAGTTCTTGTCATGTCAATGGCTAGAACTAATTCCTCTATAGCTTTCCATGTTGAATCTCTAGAAACTTATGTTATGATTTAATGCACGCTTATGGTTATTCTTCTTCTTGTTGAGATCTATCCAATATTTGAGTTGAATTCTTGGTAATTAATTGACAACTAATTATCACTATATGATTTCTAATCGATTCGAAAGGGGGATTGTGAATATGTTGTAAGTTGGGTAGACATTCTTGGATTGGGGATGAAAATACCTCAATTATTTATGTAGCGTTAATGAGAGCCTTAAAACCCTAATTTTGCGCATTGGCGCGACGGTTAACTAGGTTCTTGTTCTTAATCCTCCTATAGAGTTATCCTTATCACCGAAAGGTAGGTAAGGTGCACATCTGGGGTTGAGTGTTTATATAACCTAACGAGTATAAAACGATTTAGTGAACCTGCTTTCTCCAAAAGAAGAAGACCATAAGTTATTGCATTAATAAGTAGCATAAGCGGATAGTGAGGAGACGTGGAAGCCCTATTCTCATCATCACTGAAGTAAACCCTTTTAGTTAAATAGCTTTTATAATCCTTAGTTAAAAACAACAAATCTAAATATCAATTTACCAAATAGATACCAAAAAATAGATAGTTGGTAATTGAACCCTAATCCTTGAGGACGATATTCGGTCTTATCAAGACTATACTACTTGTCACGATAACGTGCACTTGCGTTTAAAGTGTGTGCATCTTACCGCGCATCAACGGTACAGCCGACAGGATCAGTTGTTGGGTCTTCCTCTTCTTCTGTGGTTATGCGCCCCGGAGGGCAGGGTGTTCACGGACCGGCAGGCCGTGGCAGAGGTTGTGGTGGTGGTTCCAGTTCTAGCGGTCCACAGAACCGCATTTATTCCTTAGCCAACCTCCAGGATCAGGAGGCTTCCCCTGACGTCGTCACAGGTACATTATTGATTTCATGCTGTGACGTATATGCTTTGATAGTATCACGACCCGAAAACGGGCCCACGACTGGTGCCTTACCCGGGCACCCAAGTAGTCAAACAACATCAGAGAAAATCAGCGGAAATTAAAAACTCATACATGATAACCAATGAAAAGAAAAGCAAGCAACCAAGCGTTACCTTTTTCGAAAAATAACTAACACCGAATAGCCATTACAATCCCCGCCATCGATTTTACAGACCTCTAAGAATTTTTATAACATCTCGACGGACGGGGCCACATACCACAGAATGTACAAAAAGTTCTACAACTTCGCGGAACCGCATCAAGTGACAAAGTCTCCAAGGAATGGAGCTTTCGAGAACCGAACAGCGATCCAAAGTGCGGATCAACAAGCGATGTATCTCAACTGCGGCGTGAACGGCCCGAAGAAGTCGATAACAACAGTGCAGAGTATGCGAAAGAAAAAATACTGTAAATGAAATCATAATAGTCTATAAGGAAAACAGGAGACATGTATGATAACCAAACTACAGTACACCACGTATATACAGTTCAGTCAAATCAAATCACATCAAGTCAGGGACTCACGCCCGAAAGATCATTACTCAAAGTGGACGCATACTCGTGGGCTACCCAACGTGTCGGTATGTCCAACCCAATAACAAGATAGTACTCACAGTGGACGCATACTCGTGGGCTACCCAACGTGTCAGTATGTCCCAACCAATAACAAGATAATACTCACTGTGGACGCATACTCGTGGGCTACCCAACGGGTCAGTATGTCCAAACAAATACCCAGATAATACTCACTGTGGACGCATACTCGTGGGCTACCCAACGTGTCAGTATGTCCAAACAAATACCCAAATAATTCTCACGTGGGACGCATACTACTACCCAACGTGTCAGTATGTCCAAACCAATAACAAGATAACACTCCTAATAGAAGCATACCCGTGGGCTACCCAACGTGTCGATATGTCCCAAAGGATCAATATAGTGGAAGCATACCCGTGGGCTACCCAACGTGTCGATATGTCCATCATACCACCCGATATCCGGCCCTCCGTCGAGACTTCGGTAGCACAAAGTCAAACACTTGCACAACAACAAAACTATCACCACAAGCACAGGCAAGTTACACACAACTCAAAGTACCTTCGTTTAAGTCGACAAATCGGGTTCCAACCCCAAAATACTACATTCTTTCCTACCTTCAAAGACCTCTCTTTACGTAGAAACCATACGATACTATCACACGTAGTATCATACACATTCATGTTTAAAACACGTACTTCAAACACAATTAACATAACGTCAAGTATACCTTTTAAAAGTCCAAGTAATTAACTCCTTTAAGGTCAAGTATTCCTACCTTTTAAAACCAAGTCATTTACTTTTCCCTTAAGAAAAGTTCGATATCCAAAACAAGTGATTTATACTTTCAAACTCAAGTTACTTCTCTTTTCCAAAATCCAGTACATTATCCTTTGCAATCCATTAAGTTCATTCTTTGGAATTTTAAGAAAAGTCAGAACTTGTTATCAATGATTCTCATTTAAGCAGCCATGATCTAGGAAATGTAATATCATTTTGTCTTATCTTAGTTTCTATGCAGATGGAGGTTTCTACTGGTTTTAATATAATCAATTAGTCGAAACCATTTCCTTTATTAGCGCAAGATGGTGTGTTCGATACTTGTTCCACTTTCAAATCCATTTCACATTCTTATGCCGCTATCCCTAACTTCCCATAAAGCTAGTATAACTCTTAAGTTTTCAAAAACCAAGTATTACTCATTACTCACGAATGAGGTTTTACAACTTTTGAATACATTACAAAACTTTCACAATTCTAAGTTAAGTCTCTTATCTTACAAGATCAAGTCTCTTAACTTCTACCAATCAACAACCGTTCTTTTACTCACATAAAGTTGTTATAATCGACTTCCCATAAAGCCGTTATAACCCCTTTATGTTTTAAACCAACCAATTACCACATAAACATTTATGAGACCAAGAGGGCTCATTCTTTAAGCGAGTGCCCATTACTAACGGATAAGACTTACTACTCTTTACACCTAATGGCCCTTTACACTTCATAACAAGTCAAGACACAATTTGGAAAATCAATTTCTTTAACACACGTCGTCAACCGCACTATATATTTCACAAATAGTCATCTTTGAAGAGGATAGGAAGAATCACATACCTCGCGACGATTGTCGACTAAGCAAAATGCTCCACAAGACTATCTCCCTTAAGAAGAATATGCTACACGTAGTACTTCAATCCTATAAGGGCCATAAAACGCCTATCAAACTCTAGTTTCAACGTAGAGTAAACTAAGTACAAGGCCCACATTCTACGGAAATCGACAGAACTTCCTTTGTTTCTATTAACTTGCCACCTTTCACAAGGCCGAAATCAACAAGGCTACAAGATCCAAATCTAAGCCAACTTAACTATAATGACCTCAAAGCTCACAAATCTATACAAACTTAACTATAACACCTCGGGCTCACAAATCTATTCAAACTCTAAATATAACCTCGGGCTCACAGATCTATACTACTATCACAAGTAAAAACTCAAATCCAAGAGGAAGGAAACTTTTACCTTTGGAAAAGCCCACAAGCCCTTTTCTTCCACTTCCTTTCCACAAACTCGTCACGGTGCTTCCCACAAGTTCACCAACACCTTTTTCCTCCTTGCCGCCCGCTCAGCTTCCCTAAGGCGGGTTTCTCAAAAACCTAGAGAGAAGGAGAGGGTTTTCTCTTGGGAGGTTTGAATGAAATGGCCAAGTCTTCCAAGACTTGGCCCTAAAGTAGGCTTCTATCGATGGTCAAAGGTTGGGAGGGACACTTGTCACCCTCCAATTGGTTCTTTATAAAATTATCCCTTTTTTTTATCCTTTACCCGAAGAAAATCCCGCCTGGGCGCCGCGGCCCCGCCGCCGGCGCCGCGGCGCTAACACTTCAGAAAATAATTGCACGCGTATGGCGCGCGCCCGCATTCGGCCGCGGCGCCAACACCCGGACCCTCGGTACAATCGGCGCGCCACGCTCTCCCGTGGCGCGTACTGAACCCTCGAAGTCGCTGCTTTGCCATCTGGCGCCAAACTTGAAACTTCCATAACTTTGACTCGATGTCCAATCGACGAACGGTTGGTTGCGTTGGGACCTAGATTCAACGGACTACACACTAGGCCTTTTAAACACCTTACAATCCTTAACAACTGGGGTCCAATACTCAAAGGTAAACTCAAAATCCTTCCAACACATGTTTGCCAACTTATCTATCCTCTAGAATTTACGGGGTGTAACATTCTTCCCCCCTTAGAAACATTCGTCCCGAATGTTCCTTCCAAGTCTTCAGAACACATGCGCCGGTATAGTCTTCACTACTATACCTACAAAACTCATTTATGCCTCTCATGGCCATAATATAGAAATCACGCATCTCCAAATTCCAGCTAACGGGGAAATCACCTCTACGTGCAAACATCACTATTTTCTCCTCCCTTGGTCTAAAGGATACTCTCCTTACTCGGCGTACCTTCCTTGTATACTCACACCCCTCTCTAGCACACGTTCCACAATTCAACCATCGCTCGTTTCTACCACCTTGGAGTCACTACCTCCAACTCGTCCATCTTACTAATCCACGTCATGGAAGCTACCACTTCCATCGCAAACTACCCATGGAATCATCACACAAAACTCCATGTATACCATACACTCCGACAAGGATTAACGATAAAGGCTTCTACCCAAGACTCTTTACATCTAAGGTCTCACTGTTATAGATTCTAAGGTTCAAAATTTTCTCATCCCCAACTTACCCTCTTTATTAACCATGCTTCCAAATCACATTATATACACAAAGCTACCCAACATAGCACTCAACACATCACCACAACATCAAAGCATACAATACTAGAGGGTTAAGAACATACTGTAATTATTGCTTCACTTCCCTTCTTGTCGTTCTACTCATGTTCTTTCCCGGCACGACGCACAAAAGGAGGAGGTGAATCGTCCCATCGATCCGAAGGTGAATCTCAACCTCCGCTATCTCGGTGGGACAATTCCTTGCAAAATGGCGGTGGCCGTGTAAAACAGATTCCCTATTAGCACGACACTCCCATCGTGGAGCCTACCACAATGGTCACAACGAGGTAAGGGTGGTCCCATCCGACTAACATCCCCGATCCCAAAACTCAAACTCGAGCCCCGACCGCTTCCTGAATTTTCGAACGCCCCGACGATCGAGGTGGAGCACTCCGTCGGGCGAGGCGCATAACTAACCTCGCTTGAGGCCGCCGAAGGTCACCAAAGGACCTGCCGCCTTGGCCCTACCGCTGATCTTGGTCATTCCGTCGACTCTACGTGCCTCACATCCGCGCATGAGCTCGCGTGCGGGCAATGTCCATGCCCAGCTGAAGTGCTACACCCGAGCAACCCTCTGCCAAATAGTCATCGAGCCCCGTGACATAGCGGTGCACTCTGTCCTCCATGTCGCTACTAACGCGGGGCGTCGAGCTAGTGAGTTAAACTCCACGTTGTACTCGACCGTCGCTGCGCGGCTACGCCTCAACATCAAAAATCGTCGCCCGAGTCCTCCTCATCCGTGGAGGCAAGAAATGTGCAAGAAATGCCTCGAGAACTCGTCCCATCTCATTTGGAAGTGCATGCCTCCGGGGCGGCTCACGAATCAAACGATCGGCCGCGGTATCACGCGGCCGATGCGAACCTAGGACCGACTCGGTCTCCGATGCCTCGATCACTCACGATCCGGAATCGCCGGATGAACTCCTGCGGATCATCCTCGTGCCTCGACGTAGAACTCGCGGGCCTGACTCGTAAAGTCCCGCAGCCTCAAACTATCCGATCTCGGGTGAACCGCTGGTGCTCTTTGGAGCTGCTGCGTCGGCTATCTCGTGTCGGCCTGACCACGCCAATAATCGGGCAACTCCTTGTAACCCATCTCCTCTGCTCCGCATGGGATGGAGGCTCGAATCTTGTGGTCTCAGTAGAGGCGCCGCTCTACTCGCAGCTCCTCTCGCCTTGCCATTCGGGCCTGGTTGCCTTCGCAGGCATAATCGGTAAAAAGCGAAACACGTCGGAGGGTCAACTTACAACACGGCTAAGGCACGATCTCGAATGAGAAGAGTAAACTAATCCTAAATGTCTCATGACCTCCACGATTATAGATGTGGTGCACAACACATCGATAATCAAGACTCTACTTGAACGCGGTGCAGACACTTTCCGAGGACTAACTGCTCTGATACCACTTCTGTCACGACCCGAAACCGGGCCCGCGACTGGTGCCTTACCCGGGCACCCAAGTAGTCAAACAACATCAGAGAAAATCAGCGGAAATTAAAAACTCATACATGATAACCAATGAAAAGCAGAAAATTGCTAACCAAGCGGTTACCTTTTACGAAAAATAACTAACACTGAGCCATTACAATCCACCACATCGCATTACAGACCTTAAGAATTTTTATAACATCTCGACGGGACAGGGGCCATACCCCGAATGTACAAAAAGTTCTACAACTTCGAGAACCGTACCAAGTGACAAAGTCTCCGAAGGAATGGAGCTTTCGAGGCTGAACAGCGATCCAAAGTGCGGATCAACAAGCGATGTATCTCAACTGCGGCATGAACGCAGCCCGAAGGGGTCGATAACAACAGTGCAGTATGCGAAACAAAAAAATCAGTAAATGAAATCATAATAGTCTATAAGGAAAGCAGAGACATGTATGATAACCAAACTACAAGACACCACGTATATCTGATTCTACCAAATCAAATCACATCAAGTCGTGGACTCACGCCAAAGATCATTACTCAAAGTGGACGATACGTGGGCTACCCAACGTGTCGGTATGTCAACCCAATAACAAGATAGTACTCACGGTGGGACGATACTCGTGGGCTACCCAACGTGTCAGTATGTCCCAACCAATAACAATATAGTACTCATCGTGGACGATACTGCGGCTACCCAACGGGTCGGTATGTCCAAACAAATACCCGGATAATACTCACTGTGGACGATACTGCGGCTACCCAACGTGTCGGTATGTCAAACAAATACCCGAGATAATTCTCACCGTGGACGATACCGTGGGCTGCAACGTGTCGGTATGTCCAAACCAGTTTACAAGATAACACTCACAATAAGCATACGTGGGCTACCCAACGTGTCGATATGTCCCAAAGGATCAATATAGTGGAAGCATACCCGTGGGCTACCCAACGTGTCGATATGTCCATCATACCACCCGATATCCGGCCCTCCGTCGAGAGACTCGGTAGCACAAAGTCAAACACTTGCACAACAACAAAACTATCACCACAAGCGAGGCAAGTTACACACAACTCAAAGTACCTTCGTTTAAGTCGACAAATCGGGTTCCAACCCCAAAATACTACATTCTTTCCTACCTTCAAAGACCTCTCTTTACGTAGAAACCATACGATACTATCACACGTAGTATCATACACATTCATGTTTAAAACACGTACTTCAAACACAATTAACATAACGTCAAGTATACCTTTTAAAAGTCCAAGTAATTAACTCCTTTAAGGTCAAGTATTCCTACCTTTTAAAACCAAGTCATTTACTTTTCCCTTAAGAAAAGTTCGATATCTGAAAACAAGTGATTTATACTTTCAAACTCAAGTTACTTCTCTTTTCCAAAATCCAGTACATTATCCTTTGCAATCCATTAAGTTCATTCTTTGGAATTTTAAGAAAAGTCAGAACTTGTTATCAATGATTCTCATTTAAGCAGCCCTGATCTAGGAAATGTAATATCATTTTGTCTTATCTTAGTTTCTATGCAGATGGAGGTTTCTACTGGTTTTAATATAATCAATTAGTCGAAACCATTTCCTTTATTAGCGCTGCAGTGGTGTGTTCGATACTTGTTCCCACTTTCGAAATCCATTTCACATTCTTATGCCGTTATACCTAACTTCCCATAAAGCTAGTATAACTCTTAAGTTTTCAAAAACCAAGTATTACTCATTACTCACGAATGAGGTTTTACAACTTTTGAATACATTACAAAACTTTCACAATTCTAAGTTAAGTCTCTTATCTTACAAGATCAAGTCTCTTAACTTCTACCAATCAACAACCGTTCTTTTACTCACATAAAGTTGTTATAACTGACTTCCCATAAAGCCGTTATAACCCCTTTATGTTTTAAACCAACCAATTACCACATAAACATTTATGAGACCAAGAGGGCTCATTCTTTAACACCGAGTGCCCATTACTAACGGATAAGACTTACTACTCTTACACCTAATGAAGCCCTTTACACTTCATAACAAGTCAAGACACAATTTGGAAAATCAATTTCCTTTAACACACGTCGTCAACCGCACTATATATTTCACAAATAGTCATGTGAAGAGGATAGGAAGAATCACATACCTCATGACGATTGTCGACACTAAGCAAAATGCTCCACGTCTTATCTCCTTAAGAAGAATATGCTACACGTAGTACTTCAATCCTATAAGGGCCATAAAACGTCTATCAAACTCTAGTTTGAACGTAGAGTAAACTAAGTACAAGGCCCTACATTCTACGAAATGGACGAACTTCCTTTGTTTCTATTAACTTGCCACCTTTCACAAGGCCGAAATCAACAAGGCTACAAGATCCAAATCTAAGCCAACTTAACTATAACACCTCGGGCTCACAAATCTATACAAACTTAACTATAACAACCTCGTGCTCACAAATCTATTCAAACTCTAAATATAATGACCTCGGGCTCACAGATCTATACTACTATCACAAGTAAAAACTCAAATCCAAGAGGAAGGAAACTTTTACCTTTTGGAAAAGCCCACAAGCCCTTTTCTTCCACTTCCTTTCCACAAACTCGTCCACGGTGCTTCCCACAAGTTCACCAACACCTTTTTCCTCCTTGCCGCTCCAATAGCTTCCCTAGGCCGGTTTCTCAAAAACCTAGAGAGAAAGGAGAGGGTTTTCTCTTGGGAGGGTTTGAATGAAATGGCCAAGTCTTCCAAGACTTGGCCTAAAGTAGGCTTCTATCGCTGGTCAAAGGATGGGAGGACACTTGTCACCCTCCCATAGGCTCCTTATAAAAATATCCGATTTTTCTCCTTTACATGAAAATCCGCCTCGGCGCCCGCCGCGCCCGGCGCCAGCTACTCGTAAAATAATTGCACGCTGCGTGCGCGCCGCATTCGCGCGCGCGCAACACCAGACCCTCGGTACAATCGGCGCGCGCCACGCTCTCGGCCCGTGTACTGAACCCATCAAGTCATCTACTTGCCTGCGCGCCAAACTTGAAACTTCCATAACTTTGACTCGATGTCCAATCGTGAACGGTTGGTTGCGTTGGGACCTAGATTCAACGGACTACACACTAGGCCTTTTAAACACCTTACAATCCTTAACAACTGGGGTCCAATACTCAAAGGTAAACTCAAAATCCTTCCAACACATGTTTGCCAACTTATCTATCCTCTAGAATTTACGGGGTGTAACAGATAGATCCAGGTTCTACCTTGTCCTATGTGTCCCCTTTTATTGAGGGTAGAATCGGGATAGAGCCGGTGTCGATAGAGCCTTTTGAGTTAGCTATGCCAGTGGGTGATTCGGTGTTAGCTGAGCGGGTGTATAGAGGTTGTTCGGTATTTATTTACAGTCGTCAGACCCTTGCAGACTTGATAGAGTTGGAGATGACAGATTTTGATGTCATTATGGGTATGGACTGGTTGGCTTCTTGTTATGCCAACGTTGACTGTAGAGGCAGGTTGGTTCGGTTCCAGTTTCCTGGCGAGCCAGTTATCGAGTGGAAGGGCAACACAGCGTCGCCGAGGGGTAGGTTTATTTCTTACCTCAAGGCTAGGAAGATGGTGCAGAAAGGGTACCTCTATCATCCGTTCGCATTTGATATAGAGTGAGGTTCCGGTTCTTGATCGTGCGATGGTTAGGGAGTTTCCAGATGTGTTCCCAGACGATCTTCCGGGTATCCCTCCTGAGAGGGAGATTGAGTTTTGTATTGATACGTTGCCAGACACTCGACCTATTTCTATTCCGCCATACAGGATGGCACCTGCTGAGTTGAGGGAGCTGAAGGACCAGCTGAAAGATTTGCTGGAAAAAGGCTTTATCAGGCCTAGTGTTTCTCCACGAGCGCCGGCTTTGTTTGTGAAGAAGAAGGATGGGGCCAGCGTATGTGTGTTGACTACGTTTGAATAAGGTAACCATCAAGAATAGGTATCCCTCCCGTGATTGATGATTTGTTTGACCGATTGAGGTGCGAGGTGTTTCTCAAGATAGACATGCGGTTTGGTTATCATCGTGCACGAGTTCGAGAGGAAAATATCCCAAAGATCGCATTCAGACCTTATGGGCACTATGAGTTCGGTGATGTCTTTCGGTTTGACCAACGCTCCAACAGATTTATGGATTTGATGAACCGGGTGTTCAAGCCATTTTTAGATACATTTGTGATAGTATTCATTGATGACATCCTGGTTTATTCGCGTACAGAGCAGGAGCATGCAAATCACTTGAGGACGGTACTTGGGGTCCTCCATAGCCGACAGTTATTCGCCAAGTTTCTCCAAGTGTGAGTTTTGGTTGGCCTCAGTGGCATTCCTGGGGCACATTATTGGGGCCGATGGTGTTCGGGTGGATACGGCAAAGATTGAGGCAGTCAAGTCTTGGCCGAGACCTACCACTCCGACCGAGGTGCGCAGTTTCTTAGGGCTGGCAGGTTATTATCATAGGTTTGTGGAGCAGTTTGCTTCGATTTAAGCACCGTTGACTAGGCTGACTCAGAAGGAAGCCAAGTTCCAGTGGACAGAGGCTTGCGAGAAGGGTTTCCAGTTGCTGAAGGAAAGGTTGACTACGGCTCCAGTTCTTACTCTTCCGGAGGGGTTAGACGGGTACGTGATTTATTGTGATGCCTCGGGTATCGGGCTAGGGTGTGTTTTGATGCAGCACGGCAAGGTTATAGCCTATGCTTCTCGGCAGTTACGGAAGCATGAAAGGAATTACCCTACCCACGACTTAGAGTTGGCCGCAATTATTCATGCCTTGAAGATTTGGAGACATTATTTGTATGGGGTTCATGTGGATATTTATACAGACCACAAGAGCCTCCAGTATATCTTCAGGAAGAGGGAGCTGAACTTGCGACAGAGACGTGGTTAGAGTTGTTGAAAGATTATGATGTTGATATTCTATACCATCTGGGGAAAGTCAACGTGGTTGCTGATGCCTTGAGTCGTAGATCGATGGGGAGTCTGTCAGAGGTACAGCCAGAGAGACAGGACATGGTCCGTTAGATCCACCAGCTAGCGAGCCTTGGGGTTCGTTTGATCGATACCGACGATAGTAGGGTACGAGTTCGTGAGGTTGCCGAGTCTTCCATCTTTGATGAGGTGAAGAGGCGACAGTTTGAGGACCCAGTGTTGGTACGGTATCGAGATGCAGCTCTTCTGAGGAGAAGAGTCTATTCGTAGCGCTGATGGGGTGCTAAGATTTGAGGGTTGTGTGTTCCGATGTGACAGACTTCGTCGGCCAGATTCAGGAGAGGCACCACGGTGCTCGTTATTCTATTCATCCGGGGTCGACAAGATGTACCATGACCTCATATATTTGTATTGGTGGGATGGCACGAAGAGGGCGTGGCGAGTTTTGTTGCACGATGTCCTAATTGCGGCAGTCAAGGTCGAGCACCGAGGCCCAGTGGATTATGCAGTTATTGAGATTCCGACTTGGAAGTAGGAGTTGATCAACATGGACTTTGTTCTGAGGTTACCTCATACCGTAGGAGGTACGACTCCATTTGGGTTATTGTTGACAGTCGAAATCAGCCCATTTCCTTCCGATCGGGACGACGTTTTGGTGAGACTATGCCGATTGTACATCGAGAGATTGTGAGGTCGCACGGTGTCCCGGTGTCGATTATATCAGATAGAGGAGCCCAGTTTACGACTAACTTCTGGAGGTCTTTCCAGAAGGGATTAGGGACACAGGTGAGTCTCAGTACAACATTTCATCCTCAGACTGATGGGCAAGTAGAGCGTACTATCCAGACACTTGAGGATATACTGCGAGCCTGCGTGATTGATTTCAGGGGTAGCTGGGTGGATCATTTGCCTCTTGTGGAGTTTGCGTATAACAACAGCTACCATTCCAGTATACAGATGGCGCCATACGAGGCTTTATATGGGCGGAAATGTAGGTCGCTGATTGGTTGGTTCGACGTGGCGAGTGCGATTAGTTGGCGGACTTGGTTCAGCAGGCTGTGGATAAGGTGAAGCTTATCCAGGAGAGACTCGACAGAAGTCATATGCGGATAATCGGCATCGGCATTTAGAGTTTCAGGTAGACGATTGGGTCTTCTTGAAGGTGTCACCCATGAAGGGTGTGATGAGATTCAGAAAGAAGGGGAAACTCAGCCTAAGGTACATTGGGCCCTACCAGATCGTCCGTCAAGTAGGCAAGGTTGCCTATGAGTTGGATCTGCCATCAGAGTTAGAGGCGATACATCCGGTCTTCCATGTTTCTATGTTGCGGAAGTGTATCAGAGATCCAGCGAGAGTTTTCCCTGCTAGTGAGGTCCAGGTGACAGAGGGGTTATCATATGAGGAGAGTCCCATAGCGATACTCGATCGCCAGGTCAGGCGACTGCGGACCAAGGATGTGGATTCCGTCAAAGTCTTTTGGAGGAATGATAACCGGGAGGAGATGACTTGGGAAGCGGAGGAGGACATGTTGAGGAAGTATCCTCACTTATTCCGTACACGCCCGTGTAATTCATTTTCCCTTACTTGTCAAGTTTTAATTGAAGTATTTATTTTGCTTAAATGCTATTATGTGGCCATGTGTGGCATTATTGGTATGTCGGAGTTGTGAAAGGAAACTATGTCGCTAATTATAAGTTTGACTCCGAGAGAACATTCGGGGACGAATGTTTCTAAGGGGGGAAGAATGTTACACCCCGTATTTACAGGACATGTTTTAAGAACGTACGTGAGAATCCCAAATGTTAAGATTAGAGACTTGTAAAAACAATTATCGGAATTGTGAAATTTGTCGGAAAACGTAATATTGTGACGAATGGGAGGGCGACACGTGTCACCCCCCCTTATGTAGCCTTGGACGAATTAGGCATGGCCAAAAGGGTCATTTGACCTTTGTTAGGATGACTAAGTCTTGCAACTTGAAGAGCTTGACAATGTTGACTTAGTCAATGGGACCACAAGTCTTGATATTTGAAGGAACTTCATCCAAGCCACACATTTGTGCACATCTTGACCCTCTATTGAACTATATAGTAGTACTAGTAGCAAGACAAGCTCAACACTTAGCTAAAATTTCAAGAAAATTTGAAGACCACAAGAGCAAGCTCTCGGGTTCACTTCCAAAGAAAAGAGAAATTTTTTGTTTGTTGTCCATTTAGCTCCACACTTTAAACCAAGGTTCATGAGTGTATTGTAAGGATATCTCAATAGAAAAATCCCGAAAAAAGATAGTTTTCGTATTAGTCGCAAGGTGAAAACCTAGTTTCTTTTCTAGGTTTTGTTTGGAAGATTGAAGGAAAGTTGTTTGTGTTGTTCTAAGGGTCTCAAGTGGCGGATTGAAGTGTCTAGAAGAGGCTCTAAGTTGCTAGGGAGCGACTTCGGATTTGAAGTTGGACTAAGAATCGTTGAGGTAATAATCTTGTCTCTTAAGTGTTACAAGATTGTATATTGTTGTTAGCCTTACATGTTTGCTAGCATGAAGTATATGTGTTGAAGTTTGTCACGACCCGAACCCGGGCCCGTGACTGGTGCCTTACCCCGGGCACCCTAGTGATACAACATCAGAGTAATCAGCGGAACATAAAACAAGACATGAAATAATATGAAGTGTAAAACAGTTATTTGAGAAACGTTGCCTTTCGGCATATATAAAAACATGAAACCGAACAGTTACATCCCTTTTACAAACTCTGCCCACAACAGTACTACAGACCTCTAAGAATGATAACAACAATGGCGGGACAGGGCCCTGCCATGCCCCTGAATGTAAGTACCTACAACGACGGTATACATCGATAAGCCTCCGAGAAACGGAGCTTCCCAAGCTGACGTGACCACTATGGCGAGGATCAACAATCGCGTACCTACCTGCGGCATGAATGCAGCCCGAAGGAGGTCGATAACAGTACCAATTATGTGAAACTTAAAATACTGTAAATGAAATCATAGTAGTATATATAAATCAGGATACCTATATTATAAACAAACTACGATTCCTGATAAATAAGCGATATGTCAGTCGAGGACTCACGCCTCAATGTCATCACTCAAATATAACTATGGGTCTCACACCCACAACATCAATCATGCGTGGAATACCTTCCTCACCGGCGATCTTTGATATAAAAGCACGAGAATACACATGAACACCAGGTCCCACATGTGCCATAATCAAACCGTACGGGGTAAGTACGAAGGCATAGCCGACTACTAAAACCCACAGTACCAACAAGGTCATAAACTGTATCACGAGGTCTGTCTAGACCGCCACATGATCGAAGCTGGCCACTCGCCCGCAGTATCAAATGTGCGCGTCTAATCCTGGAACTTCCGCGACTCGCATAGGCCACTCACATAGGCCCGCATGAGGTATTCCCCGCATCGAGGGTAGCTACTCCCCGGCAACGTCCTGGACTCACAGTCCGCATGGCCACATAGAACTCTCGTAGCTCCGCATAGGTCCCTTGGACCCGCATGAGGTATTCTCGAATCATAGTCACACAGACTGCCTGAGTCTACCCCGCATCGGAGGGCAGCTTAACCCCCGGGATCAAGTCAAGGTGAGTGATATAATACTAACATAACAACTTATCGTTAAACAACATAAGCACAATCAAGGGAAACCCCCTTACACAACATTACAAGACACTAACACACGTAGCATCCTAACATGTTTACTTATCAAATCAACAAGAAAGTATTACAAGGCTATCACAAACCAACACAATCAAGTTATTCACACAAGGTACTTTCTACTTTATGTTAACAAGTTCGGGTTTTTATCCCCAAAGTACTTCATACATTAACTCTTTAAAAGATTCGTTTCTTTCACAAAAGTCACACAATACCCGTAGTATAAAAATAGAGTAACTATATTTTTAAGTAAACCAAAACACTTCCCTTTGTAAAATCAAGTAACAACATTATTTTACAAACGTTCAAGTTTGCCTAATTTCAGATGCTCAAGTTTCTCATTTTCGAAAGGTTTCGTAGTTCATAGTTTTAATCACTTAATAATATAATTCTCCTTTAAAACAATTTGAGAAACATATGCCTTATATGTGAGTAGGTTATTCTTGTTTATAACAATCTTATTAAAGCAGCCATGATCTAGGAAATGTAATATCATTTTGTCTCATCTTAGCTTCTATGCAGATGGAGGTTTCTACTGGTTTTCATAATACTTTATTAGTCAATACATTTCCCTTTATTAGCGATGTTGTGGTTTGTTCGATACTTATTCTGATTTCCGAAATCAGTAAAACATTATTCCTTTTAAAAACCAAGTACTCATTACTCACGAATGAGGTTTCACACTTTTTAACAAAATTCATATTAATTCAATTAAGTCAAGTCTCTTATCTTTTAAGATCAAGTCTCTTAACTTCTAAAATCAATAAACCATTCTTTTAATCTCTCTTAAGTCGTTATACCTAACTTCCCATAAAGCTAGTATAACTCTTAAGCTTTTAAAACCAAGTATTACTCTTCTTTCAAAAACGGTTCTTAATTCTTTTGAAATACTTCAAGATTCTTATTATTAGACTCAAGTCAAAAGACATCGCAGTAAAACCACGTTCAGTTAACACATGTACGTCTACCATACTATATATATTCTTTTAAAATATCATGCTTAAGAGGATAGGAAGAATCACACACCTCGCGACGATTTATCGACTATTAGCAAAACGCTCCACGGCTATAACCCGGCTAGCCTTGTCCACCTTTCAAGTAGAAAACGCTACTCGCGATTTCAACCTATACGGTTATATAAGTCTATCAAAGTCTAGACTACTCTGTAGAATATTCTAAGCAGTAGGTTCTCTATTTTACGGAAAATTGGGCAGCACTTCCCTACCCGTTAAGCTACACAAGTCTCATCATAAATACAAATCTATGTAATCTGATTTAATCTTCTTCTTTAATATTCTTCTGATGCGATTTCAGTTCAATTCTCTTCTGTAATATACTTCTATTACAGTTCAACCGTCTTATTTAATGACCTTCTATATCTTATACTCAATTCTATGCTACAATGTGTAATTTCCAATTACAATAGAAGGACAAGATTATTTACCTCGATAAGCCCAAAATTATCCAAGATTAAAGTCGATCCTGAGCAAGGTTTAGCTCATATTCAGATGCTCCATTCTCCAAGAAACCCTTAGAAGTTCTACACAACTTCTACTTTAATACTTCAATCACTTATGAAGATTTTTCCATAGGGTTTCGTTTAGTGGCTAAAGGAAAGTATAGTAGTATTTTTAGGGCTTTTCGTATAAGGTACTTGGAAATACTACAAAGGTTTTGGGCTAGAGTATTTGGCATTATAACAATACTTGGAGAAGTATTTCTCTACCAAGGGGAGTATATCTCGGCTAGGCTTGACAAAGGGAGAGGGGTGGTTTCACCAAGGCTCAAAGGGGAGGAGGCTTGGACGAGAACTACTAAAAAGGGGGGAGGGATTTTTAAGACTTGGAAATGTCTAAGTGTGGATGAAGAAGTTCATCAACTAAGGTGGGTATTTATAGGCCAACCAATGGCCAAGATCAAGACAAGTGGGGGGCAAGTGGATGGTGTGGATTAGGACATGTGTTAAGTGGGTCCCACTTGCTCATCTACCACACAAATATCTCACAAATATCCTACCTAACCTTGACCAATGTTTTAGGCAACAAAAAGGCTAAAAACGTGCCATGAATTCGTCTTCCGTTCCGCCAACTTGAGGGTGACACATGTCGCCCTCTCGTTGGTCCAAAATATTTCATCTCTCGGAAAAATCCGCAAAAATAATAAACGTCATAGCCGTAATTTTCCCTTCGCAAAGTTTGGAAAACGTTTCGTCGGAAAACAATTCTTTTTGGTAGTTGTGCAAAATTATTTTCGTCCGCGCCTAATCTTAAGGCTTAAACTTTAAATACGTCGTCCTCACGCATACTGGAAATACGGTATAACATTCTCCTCGCCAGAAACATTCATCCCGAATGTTCCTTCTCAAGCAGATAATGATCAAGTTCCTCGAGCTTAACGATTGCAAATGCCACACATGCGGCGAGAAGACACCGCGCAAATTACTTAAATCCAAGTCCACAAGGAATCACCACAAAGCTCCAACCCGAGGGCTAAAAGATACTCCCTTCGCGCTTTTCTTTACAAACGAAATGATCACTTCTATTCTCTTACTGTCGTACCGCTTCTCGTACACTCGAACTCTTTCTCATAACTTACCATTTATTCTTGCTTGGTTTCCAAAATCTCTGGGTTACCACCTCCAACTTGGTCATCATTATCTGGGAACACTCTGGATGGATCTCCGATACTTTTTCGAACATAACAACATGAAAGACCGGACATCTTGCCTCTACGTCGGACGGCAAAGTTAACATATAGGAAACGGCCTATTCTTCACATGATCGAAAAGGCCCAAGTAACTCGGGCTAAGTTTCTCTGTTTTCCAAAACTCGTCACACCCTTTTAGGTGGTACCTTGAAGACCCACGGCACAACTCAAGCGCCGTCGCGGATCATCC
Organism: Przewalskia tangutica; assembly: GCA_029844215.1. Taxonomy (NCBI): domain Eukaryota; kingdom Viridiplantae; phylum Streptophyta; class Magnoliopsida; order Solanales; family Solanaceae; genus Przewalskia; species Przewalskia tangutica. Next base: position 43,193,663 of record CM056737.1, on the reverse strand, counting down.
GCGACTTATGTTGACTCACATGCCAATAACCTCTTTTGGATAAGCTTCACTTTATCCACATCCTGCGAAACAAGTATGAACCAACTATCTCAACCTTGCCAACATCGAACCAATCGGCCAACTTACACTTTCGCCCTACAAGGCGTCATAAGGCGATATCCGAATCGAAATGGTAGCTATAAAACACTCCCGCCAGCGGGAGGCAACAATCCTCACTACCTGAAATCCAAACACCGGCGGGGCGAATCGTCTTGAGACTCACCGAGTTCCTAACCCGCTGGTAAAACCTCCAGAAAAAGCGATCGTAACACGGGCTCCACTGCCTGTCATAAGGTGAAAGTAGGCACCTCGTGCAACCTTACAACCTTCCTGATATAACATCACGCATAACCCTCTGCCGAGTAAACGGTCCTGACTGAAAGATACGATGGGTTGACCTCATCGGCCGACTACTGGTCGAACGCATCCACGTACTCGTACGATGGTTAACTAAACTTGGGCCTGACACCCTCGTGATCCTGACACATAGCGGGACTACCACGAACTGACCCGCTGGCCGCGGGTTGACCCGCGACATAGCCTCAACCCGACCCACTTCACGCCAAGCTATTGTTCCCCGACCCGGAACAATCTCATCGATCAAGTTACGAAAACCTAGTGGTCTTCTTAGCTCAACTACCCTCTTTCATTCCACACTACTCAGGGACTTATCACACAAATATATCTTACGTGCACTATGCACACCGATAAGGGTCAAACATAAAAATACATCTTTTACTCGAGATGGCCTTACCTCTAAGGTCTCCACGTATAAAACTCTAAGGCTCACACTTTCCTTATCCCCAATCTTACCCTGTTAACTAACCATGATTTCTAATCACAATTAACACAATGCTATCTGAACATAACACTTAAGATATACTCATCTTATCCCACATACTAATCTCTAGAGGGATAAGGATGTACCTGTATCTACTGCTTCACTTCCCCTTTATCCTTCTAATCCGTCACCTGCGGTGCGCATAGCTAGGGAAGGTGACGAACTAGCCACTGATCCTGAAGGCCGAGTCCTTCTACTTGCATCCCTCCTACAAGGACACCCTTTCGACACATGGCCCTGACGGCCATAAGTAAAACAAGTACCAACAAAAAGATGACATTCCCCGGGATGACGCCTGTCATGGCTGTGAACACCGGGAAAAATCGAATCCGTTGGCCGGAACTACGTGTATCGCGCACGAAGTCCCGAGCTCTGACCAACTCCGGCATACTCCGAACGTCCTGAACCCTGTGGAGGACCACTCTGCTCTGGCGGAGGCGCGTAACCAGTCTGCTGCGGAGAAGGTCCGCCTCGAAAGTTACCAAAGGACCCTGCCGATCTGGCCCTCTTCTGCTGATCTTGGTTAATCCGTCGATCTCTACGTTCCTCTGTGTGCTGCGCACGCTTTGTCTGGGCAATATCCATGCCTGACTGAAGAGCTACTCTTGTACAACCCTTTACTAGATAATTGTCTAGACCCGTGATATATCGGTGCACTCTATATTCTCTGGTTGCTAAAATCCTAGCTAGTAACAGGTCCATTCCTTTGTAATCCATATTCTCTGTTCCCGGTCGTGGAACTGAAGGCTCATATATCATGGCCGCAGTAGGAACTGCTGCCAGTGCTGAACTCTCTTTGGGGTGGCGGCGTCGCGAACTCCCGAATGCGGCACCACCTAGGTGATGATTGGGCATGTGCCCTAGTAACCATCGTGCTCTGCTCGCGGCTCGCCTTGCCTTGCCTCGGGCCCGAGTTGCCTTACGCGGAGGCATAGCGGTAAGGAAGGAAATACGTTAGAGGTCAACTTATAACACGACTCTAAGCACGATCTCGAGTGAGAAGAATGGAAACCAATCATAAATATCCTATAGCCTCACGATTATTGGTGTGGTGCACAACACACCGATAATCAAGACTCACTAGATACGATGCGTAGACACTTTCCGAGGATTAATCGCTCGATACCACTTTTGTCACGACACGAACCGGGCGTGGCGGTGCCTACCGGGCACCTAGTGATAAAACATCGAGTAATGTCGGAACATAAAACAAGACATGAAATAATATGAAGTGTAAAGCGATTATTTGAAAGCGTTGCCTTTCGGCATATATAAAAACATGAAACCGACGATTACATCCCTTTTACAAACTCGCCTGCGGTACTCTGACCTCTAAGAATGATAACAACAATGGCGGGATGGGCCCGCCATGCCCTGAATGTAGTACCTCTGGCGGCGGGGACTTTACCACGATAAGCCTCCGAGAAAGCGGAGCTTCCCAAACGTTGAATCGTGACCATGGCGAGGATCAACAAGCGGTGTACCTACTGCGACATGAACGGCCCGAAGGAGTCGATCTGGCAGTACCAAGTATGTGGCCCGAAAATCGTAAATGAAATCATAGTAGTCTATATAAAGCGGGAGACCTATATGATAACCAAACTACGATTCTGTCACGACCGATCCGGGCCGTGGTCGTGCCTTACCGGGCACCTATTGATACAACATCAGAGAAAATCAGCGGAAATAAGAACTAAAACATGAGACAAGACATAAAGTATGAAATAGGCTAACCAAAACGGTCACCTTCCTGAATATATACATATATATCAACCTGAACAGTTAAATCCTTTTACAAACCCTGCCCACAACAGTACTACAGACCTCTAAGAATGTAACCATAACTATGACGGGACAGGGCCCCGCCATACCCCTGAATGTACAAGTATCTACACTGACAGGGGACTATACCAAAGATAAGCCTCCGGAGAAACGGAGCTTCCCAAAATGCTGAACTGTGATCCTAAGAGCGCGGATCCACAACCGATGTACCTCTACCTGCGGCATGAACGCAGCCCCCCGAAGGAGGTCAGTACAACAGGTACCAAGTATGTGAAACTGTAAAATACTATAAATGAAATCATAATAGTCTATATAAAGCAGGAGACATGTATGATAACCAAACTACAGTCCACAATATATAAACAGTCATGTCAAGTCAGGGACTCACGCCCTCAAAGTCATTACTCAAATATAACAATGGGTCTCACGCCCACCACATCAATCATGCCCGTGGAATACCTTCCTCACTGCCGGCAGTCTATGATATAATCACACCAAGAAGTACACATGAACACGAGTCCCACTGAGTCATAAAAACCGTATGCGGGCAAGTGAAGGCTAACTACGGATACTGCCGCATCATCAATTGACCAGGGCAAGTAAGAAACCCCACTACCAGATACCACAGTCGTACCAACCAATCGATATAACCAAACCACGAAGCTGACCCAGGGCAAGTATGAAAGCCAACTACGGATACCAAGCTGCGCCCGCACGGTGGCGGCAAGTACGAAGACTAACTACCGGATACCAAGCGGAATCACGAGACTTCGTCACAAACTGAGCGGGCAAGTCGGCTAACTACCGGATACCAAGCGAAACAGCCACGACTACGGGCAAATCGAGCCGACTACCGGATACCAAGCCGCACGGTAAAACCTCATGGAGAGCTAGTCCATGGAACAACAATCCTAATGGAACCATACCGTGGGCCACCCAACGTGTCGATGGGTCCAAGGATATAACAAGATAACCGGCCTCCATCGAGAGGCGGTGGTATAGAAATACAATACTAGCACGACAAGGCTATCACACGCAAACGTAGGCAAGTTACACACAACTCAAGGTACTTTCATTTTATGCTAAAGTCCGTGTTTTGACCCAAAGTACTACGTCGTTAAATTCTTTTAAAAGATCCATTTCTTTTACAAAGGTCACCGATACCCGTAGTATCAAAATAAAGTGACTAACATTTTAATTAAACCAAAACAACTTCCGGACTTTCCTTTTAAACCAAATTAAGACAATACCATGCCTTCTTTTAGACCAAAACACTTCTCCTTTTAAAGTCAAGTTACCATTTTAAAACCAATGATAAAACCATTCCTTTGTTTTCATAAAGTCGTTATAACTAACTTCCCATAAAGCTGTTATAACACTTTATGTTCTAAACCAAAAACTCTTCAATTCCACAAGTCTCCTTTCTTTTAAAACAACAACAAGTATTCTTTTAAAACCCAAATAACTTACTCTTTTCAAAACAAGTAACCTATACTTAAAATCAAGTTACTTCTCTTTTTCCGAAAATAAGTCGTTATAAGTCAAGTCTCTTATCTTTCAAGATCAAGTCTCTTAACTTTCAAAATCAAGTCGTTTATAAGTCAAGTCTCTTATCTTTCAAAATCAAGTCTCTTAACTTTCAAAATCAAGTCGTTTATAAGTCAAGTCTCTTATCTTTCAAGATCAAGTCTCTTAACTTCTAAAATCAATAAACCATTCTTTTACCTACATAAAGTCGTTATAACTAACTTCCCATAAAGCTATTATAACACCTTATGTTTTAAACCAACCAAATCACTTAGCACATGTACGTCTACCGTACTACATAGTTCACAACAATCATGCTAGAAAAGATAGGAAGAGGTTCACATACCTCGCGACGAGTATCGACAATTAGCAAAACGCTCCACAGTACTGTAACCCTGCTAGCCGTTTCCACTCTTCAAGTAGAATACGCTACTCGTAGTACTGCAACCTATAAAGGCCACAAAACACCTATCAACTCCTAGATCTCCTCGTAGAATATTCTAACTGCAAGATTTCTTATTCTACAGAACATTCGGCACCTCCCGCATGACCACATAAATCTCTCTCTACTCGGCCCGCGACGTGCCAACAACTCCCAGGGGAGAGGGTCACACGTCTAACCGGACGTATACAATTCTACTTCACAATAATACTACACAAGTCTACTGTAAATACAGTCCAATGTAAATACAGTTCAATTCTTACCAATATCCATTCTATATATAGTATACTCAACTATACATTACAACAACATGTAATATCCAATTACAATAGGGGGACATAGATTATTACCTCGATAAGCCCAAAATTATCCAAGATATATGTCGATCCTGAGCAACGTTTAGCTCCAAATCCTTATGCTCCAACCCGCTCCAAGAAACCCTTAGAAGTTTCTAAACAACTTCTCTTAACACTTCAACCAATCTTATGAAGATTTTTCTAGGGTTTCATTTTGCGACTTTTGGAAAAACTAGTATTTCCGGGCTCCTAGTATTGAAACAACTTTGGAATACTACTAGGGATACTAGGCCAAGGTATTTGGGATTTATACAATAATACTCCAAGTATTTCTACACAAGAGGGGAGAGGGGGACGAAAATGCAACAAAGGGAAGGAAAATATTTTGCTTTGGAAAGCTTAAGTGTGGGATGAATTAGTCTTCAACCTTAAGGGGGGTATTTATAGAAGAAACAAGGGCCAAGATCTTATCAAGTGTATGGTCAAGATTGGGCCATGTGTGTGTGGGTCCCACCACACCACATGGCCAACGAAATTGCTAGACAAGTGGCTTGCCACTTGTTAGGCCATTTCGGCCAAGGGGACAAGTGGCTAGCCACTTGTCCCTCCAATTCGGCCAAGTGACACATGGGGGTGACACGTGTCGCCCCCGACTCGTCCAAAATATTTCGTCTTCCGAAAATATCCAAAATACCGAAAATCTCAAAAACAAAGCGGGCCCCACAAAACCGTAAATTTCTCCCGTGGGCCCCACGTGACCATTTTCGAAAATAAAATCTCAAAATTCTAATATAATCCAAGAAGTCCAAATACCAAATCTGGGAATCCAATTCCCATTAACGAACCTTTTTCTTCACAAAAACCGGAAACTTTTCCGTCGAAAAATCACATCTTTCTTTCTTTCCAAAATTTCTGTCGTATTCTCGTACGTACATCCTCACATATATACCTTGGAACTACGGGGTATAACATTCTTCCCCCCTTAGAAACATTCGTCCCGAATGTTCCTTCTAAGTCTCCAAGCACACATGCGCCGGTATAGTCTTCACTACTATACTTACGAAACCAATCATGCCCTCAATGGCCATAGTATAACATACAAATCCAAGCCAACGAGGAATCACCTCTAATCATCACAAAAAGCTCACACCCATCGTCTAAAGGATACTCTCTTCGCATCTTCACTTCACAAAAGAAATGACCACTTCCGTTCTCATAACACATTGTTCGCTTCTCTTCTTACTCGTCGTCCCTTTCTCGTACACCCGAACTCTTTCTAGTACACATACCACACTTCAGTCACCGCTTCAATTTCCACAACCCTGGAGTTACCACCTCTAAACTTGGTCATCTTACTAGCCTCAAATTCCCTCAAGGCCATTCCCGGCCTTCACGATTCGATTCTGGTCGAACATATCCACGAACTCATACGATGGTTACCAAACCTTGGGCTTAGCACCCTCGTGACCCTACCACCTGGTGGGACCACCTCGAACTGACCCCACTCCAAACCGGGCTGCGGGTTGACCCGCGAATGGTCCTCAACCCGACCCATAATCGCACCAGACTCTTGTTCCCCGATCCGGAACAACCTTACCTATACAAGTCCTGAAAGCTACCACTTTCATCCTACACAACCCAAGGAATTATCCCTCAATACATTTCACGCATACCAAGTGTTTCGACAAAGACTAACCGTAAAATCTTTTTCTCAGGACGGCCTTACATCTAAGGTCTCAACGTGTAATATTCTAAGGTTCACACCTTCCATACCCCCATACTTACCTTTCAACTAACCATGTTTTCTAACTCACAAATAACACAACGCTATCCGCACATAGCACACAATAATAAGATCATTATATCAAGCATACTAAGCTCTAGAGGGTTAAGGATATACCTGTATCTACCGCTTCACTCTAATCATAGGCACGCCTGCGCAGTATGGTATAGCCAAGGTGATTAACCAGCCATAGATCCCGGGGAGTCTCTACATCCGCGCTACCTCTAGTCGGACAATTTCTCGCAAAATGGTCCTGCTGGCCGCATGTAAAACAACCTCCCGAACCAGCACGACACTCCCCCTTATGGATTCTACCGCAATGGCCACACTGAGGTAAGGGTGGCCTCATCTGGTCAACACCACTACTCCCCCGAAAACCTGAACCCTTGGAGCCCTGACCGCTCACGAATACTCGATGCCTCAAGACGGAGAGGACCGCTCAGACGGGCGGAGGCGCATAACTAGTCTGCTCTTGGCGGTCCGCCTCGAAAGTCGCCAAAGACCCCGCCGCTCGCCTCTTACGCCGATCCGGCCATTCCGTCGACCTCTCCGCTCCTCACACCCAAGTGCATAAGCCTGCATGCGGGCAATGTCCATGACCGGCTGAAGAGCTACACCCGAGCAAGCCTCTGCCAAGTAGTCATCGAGCCCTGTGACGTAGCGGTGCACTCTGTCCTCCATATTTGCCACTAACGCCGGGACATATCGGGCCAACGAGTCGAACTCCACGTTGTACTCCCGAACCGTACGCCCGTCCGCCCTCAACATCAAAAATCTGTCGGCCCGAGCCCTCCTCATCTGTGTGGGCAAGAAATGTGCAAGAAAAGTCCCTGAGAACTCGTCTCATACAGCTGGAAGCGCATGTTCCCCCCGGGACAGTTCCCATGAATCAAACCAGTCGACTGTAGTATCACGCAGCCGATGTGAACCCAATATCACCGACTCTGCCTCAGAGGCCTTGATCACTCTCATGATCCAGAATCGTTTGATAAACTCCCGAGGTCATCCTCGGCTCTCGATCCATAGAACACCGGTGGATCGACTTAAGAAGTCCCGAAGTCTCCAACTATCGGCCCTGGGGTGCACTACTGGTACCCCAGGCTCCCGTCTGTCCTCAAGTCTCGCCATAAACCTAACTAGTAACTAGGCCATCTCCTTGCAACCCATATCCTCTGCTCTCGCCATGCCGAGGCTCGATCGTGGTCTCAGCACCATCGCCGCGCTCTAAACTCTGCTGGGGTTGGCGGCATCGTAGAATCCGCCGTCTGTAGCACCACCTCGGGTAAACACTGGGCCTCTGCCCTGGTAACCCTTTGTGCTCTACTCGCAGCTCCCTCTACTGCCTTGCCCTTCTGGGCTCTGGTTGCCTTGCGTGGAGGCATAACTGATATAAAAGAATACGTCAGAGGGAGTCCAACTTACAACACAGCTCTAAGGCACGATCTCAGAGTGAGAAGAATGGAAACCAATCCTAAATGTCCTGCAGCCTCCTGATTATAGATGTGGTGCACAACACACCAATAATCAAGACTCTACTAGACACGGTCTGTAGACACTTTCCGATGACTAATCGCTCGATACCACTTTTGTCACGACCGATCCGGGCGTGATCGTGCCTACCGGGCACCCTAGTGATACAACATCAGAGAAAATCAGCAGAAATAAAAACTAAAACATGAGACAAGACATAAAGTATGAAACAGGATAACCAAAACAGTCACCTTCCTGAATATATACATATATATCAACCTGAACAGTTAAATCCTTTTACAAAACCCTGCCCACAACAGTACTACAGACCTCTAAGAATGTAACCATAACTATGACGGGACAGGGCCCCGCCATACCCCTGAATGTACAAGTATCTACACTGACAGGGGACTATACCAAAGATAAGCCTCCGGAGAAACTGAGCTTCCCAAAATGCTGAACTGTGATCCTAAGAGCGCGGATCCACAACCGATGTACCTCTACCTGTGGCATGAACGCAACCTCCCGAAGGAGGTCAGTACAACAGGTACCAAGTATGTGAAACTGTAAAATACTATAAATGAAATCATAATAGTCTATATAAAGCAGGAGACATGTATGATAACCAAACTACAGTCCATAATATATAAACAGTCATGTCAAGTCAGGGACTCACGCCCTCAAAGTCATTACTCAAATATAACAATGGGTCTCACGCCCACCACATCAATCATGCCCGTGGAATACCTTCCTCACTGCCGGCAGTCTATGATATAATCACACCAAGAAGTACACATGAACACCAGGTCCCACCTGAGTCATAAAACCGTGCGGGCAAGTCTGAAGGCTAACTACGGATACAAGCCGCATCATCAATCGACCGGCAAGTACGAAAGTCAACTACGGATACCAAAGCCGTACCAACAAATCTATATAACCATACCACGGCGGACCCAGAAATGAAGCCAACTACGGATACCAAGCTGCGCCACGCACCGGCGGGCAAGTAAGACTAACTACCGATACCAAGCCGAATCACGAGACTTCGTCACTCGAACGGCAATGCGAAGGCTAACTACGGATACTGTCGAAACAGCCCACGACTTCGGGCAAGTACGAGCCGACTACGGATACCAAGATGCGCCAATAAAACCTCATGGAGCTAGTCCATGGAACAACAATCCTAATGGAACCATACTGGGCCACCCAACGTGTCGAGGGTCCAAGGATATAACAAGATAACGCCCTCCATCGAGACGCGGTGGTATAGAAATACAATACTAGCACGACAAGGCTATCACACGCAAACGTAGGCAAGTTACACACAACTCAAGGTACTTTCATTTTATGCTAAAGTCCAGGTTTTGACCCCAAAGTACTACGTACGTTAAATTCTTTTTAAAAGATCCATTTCTTTTACAAAGGTCACCGATACCCGTAGTATCAAAATAAAGTGACTAACATTTTAATTAAACCAAAACAACTTCCAGACTTTCCTTTTAAACCAAATTAAGACAAGACCATGCCTTCTTTTTAGACCAACACACTTCTCCTGTTAAAGTCAAGTTACCATATTAAAACCAATGATAAAACCATTCCTTTGTTTTCATAAAGTCGTTATAACTAACTTCCCATAAAGTTTATAACACTTTATGTTCTAAACCAAAACTCTTCAATTCCATTAAGTCTCCTTTCTTTTAAAACAACAACAAGTATTCTTTTAAAACCCAAATAACTTACTCTTTTCAAAACAAGTAACCTATACTTAAAATCAAGTTACTTCTCTTTTTCCGAAAACAAGTCGTTATAATTCAAGTCTCTTATCTTTCAAGATCAAGTCTCTTAACTTTCAAAATCAAGTCGTTTATAAGTCAAGTCTCTTATCTTTCAAGATCAAGTCTCTTAACTCTCAAAATCAAGTCGTTTATAAGTCAAGTCTCTTATCTTTCAAGATCAAGTCTCTTAACTTCTAAAATCAATAAACCATTATTTTACCTACATAAAGTCGTTATAACTAACTTCCCATAAAGCTATTATAACACCATGCTTTAAACCAACCAAATCACTTAGCACACGACGCTTCACCGCATTCACATAGTTCACAACAATCATGCTAGAAAAGATAGGAAGAGGTTCACATACCTCGCGACGAGTATCGACAATTAGCAAAACGCCCACGCATCAGTAACCCGCTAGCCGTTTCCACTCTTCAGTAGAATACGCTCTAGTAATCGCAACCTATAAAGGCCACAAAACACCTATCAACTCCTACATCTCCTCGTAGAATATTCTAACTGCAAGATTCCTTATTCTACAGAAAATTCGGCACCTCCCCGCAACCACATAAATCTCCTCTACTCGTGCCCACCAGTGCCAACAACTCCCAGGGAGAGGGTCACACGTCTAACCGGACGTGTACAATTCTACTTCACAATAATACTACACAAGTCTACTGTAAATACAGTCCAATGTAAATACAGTTCAATTCTTACCAATATCCATTCTATATATAGTATACTCAATTATACATTACAACAACATGTAATATCCAATTACAATAGGGGGACATAGATTATTACCTCGATAAGCCCAAAATTATCCAAGATATATGTCGATCCTGAGCAACGTTTAGCTCCAAATCCTTATGCTCCAACCCGCTCCAAGCAACCCTTAGAAGTTTCTAAACAACTTCTCTTAACACTTCAACCAAGCTTATGAAGATTTTTCTAGGGTTTCATTTTGCGACTTTTGGAAAAAGTAGTATTTTTGGGCTCCTAGTATTGAAACAACTTTGGAATACTACTAGGGATACTAGGCCAAGGTATTTGGGATTTATACAATAATACTCCAAGTATTTCTACACAAGAGGGGAGAGGGGGACGAAAATGCAACAAAGGGAAGGAAAATATTTTGCTTTGGAAGAAACAAGGGCCAAGATCTTATCAAGTGTATGGTCAATATTGGGCCATGTGTGTGTGGGTCCCACCACACCACATGGCCAACGAAATTGCTAGACAAGTGGCTTGCCACTTGTTAGGCCATTTCGGCCAAGGCCACTTGTCCTCCACCGTGACACACGGGGTGACACGTGTCGCCCCGACTGCCCAAAATATTTCGTCTTCCAAAATATCCAAAATACCAAAATCTCAAAACAAAGCGGCCCCACAAAATCAGAATTTCTCCTGGGCCCCACGTGACCATTTTCAAAATAAAATCTCAAAATTCTAATATAATCCAAGAAGTCCAAATACCAAATGGGAATCCAATTCCATTAACGAACCTTTTTCTTCACAAAACCTAAACTTTTCCGTAAAAATCACATCTTTCTTTCTTTCCAAAATTTCTCGTCAGATTCTCGCACGTACATCCTCACATATATACCTTGGAACTACGGGTATAACAAGTTCACAATAAATAAGCAATCATGTCAAGTCGTGACTCACGCCTCAAAGTCATCACTCAAATATAACTATGGGTCTCACGCCACAACATCAATCACGCCCGTGGAATACCTTCCTCACCGCCGATTTTGATATAAAAGCACCAAGGAATACACATGAACACCGTGTCCCACCGTGTCATAATCAAACCGTGACGGGTAAGTACGAAGGCATAGCCGACTACTAAAACCCACGTATCAACAAGGTCATAAATCAGTATCACGAGTCCGCCTGCATCGCCACATGATCGGTGGCCACCGCCGCAGATATCAAATGCGCGTGTAATCTCGAACTTCCCGCAGCCCGCATAGGCCACTCACATAGGCCCGCATGAGGTATTCCCGCATCGAGGGTAGCTACTCCCGAACGCCCCGACTCGCAGTCCGCATGGCAACATAGACCGCATGACCATATAGGCCGCACACTAACCTGAAACTCTCGTAGCTCCACATAGGTCCCCTGGACCCGCATGAGGTATTCTTGAATCATAGTCACATAGACTGCCTGAGTCTACCCCGCATCGGAGGGCAGCTTAACCCCCGGGATCAAGTCAAGGTGAGTGATATAATACTAACATAACAGCTTATCGTTAAACAACATAAGCACAATCAAGGGAAACCCCCTTACACAACATTACAAGACACTAACACACGTAGCATCCTAACATGTTTACTTATCAAATCAACAAGAAAGTATTACAAGGCTATCACAAACCAACACAGTCAAGTTATTCACACAAGGTACTTTCTACTTTATGTTAACAAGTTCGGGTTTTTATCCTCAAAGTACTTCATACATTAACTCTTTAAAAGATCCGTTTCTTTCACAAAAGTCACACAATACCCGTAGTATAAAAATAGAATGACTATCTTTTTAAGTAAACCAAAACACTTCCCTTTGTAAAATCAAGTAACAACATTATTTTCCAAACGTTCAAGTTTGCCTAATTTCAGATGCTCAAGTTTCTCATTTTCGAAAGGTTTCGTAGTTCATAGTTTTAATCACTTAATAATATAATTCTCCTTTAAAACAATTTGAGAAACATATGCCTTATGTGTGAGTAGGTTATTCTTGTTTATAACAATCTTATTAAAGCAGCCATGATCTAGGAAATGTAATATCATTTTGTCTCATCTTAGCTTCTATGCAGATGGAGGTTTCTACTGGTTTTCATAATACTTTATTAGTCAATACATTTCCCTTTATTAGCGCTGCTGTGGTTTGTTCGATACTTATTCTGATTTCCGAAATCAGTAAAACATTATTCCTTTTAAAAACCAAGTACTCATTACTCACGAATGAGGTTTCACACTTTTTAACAAAATTCATATTAATTCAATTAAGTCAAGTCTCTTATCTTTTAAGATCAAGTCTCTTAACTTCTAAAATCAATAAACCATTCTTTTTATCTCTCTTAAGTCGTTATACCTAACTTCCCATAAAGCTAGTATAACTCTTAAGCTTTTAAAACCAAGTATTACTCTTCTTTCAAAAACGGTTCTTAATTCTTTTGAAATACTTCAAGTTTCTTATTATTAGACTCAAGACAAAAGACATCGCAGTAAAACCACGTTCAGTTAACACACGACGCTCACCGCACTATATATATTCTTTTAAAATATTATGCTCAAGAGGATAGGAAGAATCACATACCGCGACGATTTATCGACTATTAGCAAACGCCACACGCCATAACCCGGCTAGCCTTGTCCACCTTCAAGTAGAACACGCTACTGCAGATTTCAACCTATAACGTTATATAAGTCTATCAAAGTCTAGACTACTCAGAGAATATTCTAAGCGAGAGGTTCTCTATTTTACGGAAAATCGGGCAGCACTTCCCTACCCGTTAAGCTACACAAGTCTACTGTAAATACAGTCCTATGTAAGTACAGTTTAATCTTCTTCTTTAATATTCTTCTGATGCGATTTCAGTTCAATTCTCTTCTGTAATATCCTTCTATTACAGTTCAACCGTCTTCTTTAATGCCCTTCTATATCTTATACTCAATTCTATGCTACAATGTGTAATTTCCAATTACAATAGAAGGACAAGATTATTTACCTCGATAAGCCCAAAATTATCCAAGATTAAAGTCGATCCTGAGCAAGGTTTAGCTCCTATTCTGAATGCTCCAATTCGCTCCAAGAAACCCTTAGAAGTTCTACACAACTTCTACTTTAATACTTCAATCACTTATGAAGATTTTTCCATAGGGTTTCGTTTAGTGGCTAAAGGAAAGTATAGTAGTATTTTTCCCAAGCTTTTCAGATGTAGTACTTGGAAATACTACAAAGGTTTTTGGGCTAGAGTATTTGGCATTATAACAATACTTGGAGAAGTATTTCTCTACCAATGGGGGGTATGTCTCGGCTAGGCTTGACAAAGGGAGAGGGGGTGGTTTCGGCCAAGGCTCACAAAGGGGGAGGGGGAGGCTTGGACGAGAACTACTAAAAAGAGGGGAGGGATTTTTAAGACTTGGAAATGTCTAAGTGTGGATGAAGAAGTTCATCAACTAAGGGGGGTATTTATAGGCCAACCAATGACCAAGATCAAGACAAGTGGGGGGCAAGTGGATGGTGTGGATTAGGACATGTGTTAAGTGGGTCCCACTTGCTCATCTACCACACAAATATCTCACAAATATCCTACCTAACCTTGACCAATGTTTTAGGCAACAAAAAGGCTAAAAACGTGCCATGAATTCGTCTTCCATTCCGCCAACTTGAGGGTGACACATGTCGCCCTCTCGTTGGTCCAAAATATTTCATCTCTCAGAAAAATCCGCAAAAATAATAAACGTCATAGCCGTAATTTTCCCTTCGCAAAGTTTGGAAAACGTTTCGTCGGAAAACAATTCTTTTTGGTAGTTGTGCACAATTATTTTTGTCCCTTGCCTAATCTTAAGGCTTAAACTTTCGTACGTACGTCCTCACGTACATACTCTGGAAATACGGGGTATAACAAAGTTTTATAAGTATTATGGATTGTTATAGCCTAAAAACTGAAATGTCATATAAGCCATTTGAAGTTGGATTACAATTTTGGTCGTTAATTAGAATCGCCGTGATGTTACTTACTTCAAGATTATAGTAGTTATAATCGATCATGACTTGATATCATGTTATGCTAACAACTTGGATTGAAATGGAAATTGATAAGAATTGGTGTATTATATCTCAAGTTGCGAATTGGCCTAGTAGTTTGTATTAGTTTGATATCGTTTGTGGGCGGAATTTTACACGCCTAGTAGGCGTGTAATCCTATTGATTAATTGCATTGTTGGGCCTTAAATGTAGGCGTGTTTGGTTATTGAATTGGCCTTAAAAATGTGGCAAAGTATGTAGAAACAAAGGATGTGTTCGATTTTCCGTAGAATTTAGTGACTTTACACTTATAATATTCTACGTTTGAAGTAAGATGTTAATAGACGTATTGTGGACATTATAGGTTGACATACTACGGGCGGGATATTGTACTTGGCAAGTGGTTTGACCCGAAGAGGTATGTAGAAATTTCCTATCTTTTGAGCATGAATAGTTGCACGTATATAGTACGGTTGACGTACAAGACCTTGATATCCTTTACTAGTTTTATGAATAGCCAAGTTGGGTGAGTTAGGAGATTAACTCACTTCTTTAAAGGTATTAAGGATGTCTTAAGTTTTTAAAGTTAAGGGACTTGAAGAGTTTTAAAGTATATGATACTTGTTTAGTTTTAAACGCATAAGTCCCTTGGATAGGAAATTGTAATTGGCTAAGGTATAAAGTTAATATAACGACTTTATGGGAAGTTGGTTATATTAGCTTTATGGAAAGATAAATGAGGATAAATGACATAATTCTTTAATGAAAGGAAATTTGATTTTAAGGCATCAATTGCCTAAGGTTTTATAAGGAAAGGAGTCACTTGATTTAGAAGCCTAACTTTATTTCTAAAGGTATTGTGACTTGTCTTGAAAAGTAATTTTGACTTGATACTACGGTTATTAGTATCTTGGAAGTTTTATATGAAAAAGAGTCATTTTTAAAAGAGTGGAAGTATGTAGTACTTTGGGTTAAATTCCTGGATTTTTATAAAAGACATGTTAGTGCCTTAAGTAAACTAAAATGAGAGTGTATATGAACAAGAATAATAAGAAGTTAGGGGATTTCTTAACTTGCTTATATATTGTATGATAAGCCAGAAGGCTTATGTTATGTATGATAGCCTGATTTGTGCTAGTGGTATATTATTCATTACGGGGTCATTCCCGGGTTTGTGGCATTTGCATATTCCGTGGATTTGCTACCCACGATGCGAGGAATACCTCATGCGAGTCCGTAAGGGCTTATGCGGGTGAAATAGTCCCATGCGAGGAATACCTCACGGGTCCACACGACCTATGCGGTGAAATAGTCCCGTGAGTAGGATTGCTTAATGACATCGCGGGCGGTGGTCCAGCTTTGATCGTGAGCTTCCTATTATATGTTGTAAGTATACTCCTATTTACTCTCATTGTTAGTAAGGCACAGTGTACTGTAATTTGATTATCATACATGTCTCCGGCTTTGTTTTAAACTTATGATGTAATTACGATTTTCCGCTTACATACTTAGTACATATTGTGTACTGACCCCCTTCCTCGGGGGATGCGTTCATGCCGCAGGTAAGGGTAAGCAGGTGGTGGATCCTCATTCTTAGGATCACTTATCAGACGCCGAGCTCCATTTCTCGGAGGCTTGTCTTGGTACGCCTCCCACGATGTTGTAGATTTATGTACATTCAGGGGTATGGCGGGGCCCTGTCCCGCCACAGTTGTTATTCCTAGAGGTCTGTAGTCACATGTTGTGGTTTGGGGCTGTAAGAACCGAGTTGTACAGTTTTGCTTTTGATTATGCATATTTTATGGAAGGCGGCCTTTGGCCAAATTGCGTGATGTTATTGTCTAAACATGTTATATGTTGTGTATGTTACTATGCTATTCTCTGATTTATACCTGAACGGGGTTGTTACACCCCGTAGTTCCAAAGTATATATGTGAGGACATGCGACGCAGAATACGACATTAAATTTGAGAGGAAGAAAAGATGTGATTTTTCACTAAAAGTTTCCGGATTTTGTGAAGGAAAAAGGTTCGTTAATGGGAATTGGATTCCCGGATTCGGTATTCGAACTTTTTGGAACATTTGAGAATTATGGAATTTTATTCTTTCCGGAATTGGTCACGTAGGGCCCACAAGAGGAATTTACGGTTTTGTGGGGCCCACTTTATTTTCGGATTTTTGGCATTACGGATATTTTCGGAAGATGAAATATTTTGGACCAATAGGAGGGCGACATGTGTCACCCCTAGGTGGCAAGGTTGGACGAAATTGTTGGACATGTTGAAAACATTTTTGGCATGAAAAAGGCTTAAAACATTTGGTCAAAAGTCTTGCAAGATATTTGTGTAGTGGATAGATAAGTGGGACCCACACACACATGGATCAATCTAGACCACACACTTGCTTCAATCCTAGCCCTTGAATGTCCTATAAATACCCCCTTAAGTTTCAAGACTTCTTCATCCACACTTGAGAAATTCCAAGGCAAAAATACTCCCTCCCTTTGTAGTAGTTCTCGTCCAAACACCCCTCTCCCTTAACCAAACTTTGTCCAAAAAAAATCTTAAAGTCTTAAGTGTTCTTCCTTAGTGTATTAGGAAGATTAGTAACCAAAGGTTAGAAAAGATTTCACACCCTTAGCCTAAATACACCCCCCTTGGCCTAGAGTTGCCACAAGTTTAGCCTAAGTGTACTTCACTTTTTGGAGTTGAAGTGTTTAAGAGAAGTTATTAGAAACTTCAAAGGGTTGCTTGGAGCGGTTTGGAGAGTACAGACAGAGCTAAACGTTGCTCAGATCGACATATAATCTTGGATAATTTTGGGCTTATCGAGGTAATGATCTTTATCCCCTATCAGAATTGGAAATTACATGTTGTAGTAATGTATAGTTGAGTATACTATATATAGAATGGATATTAAAGAAGATAATTGAACTGTAATTACATAGGACTGTATTTACAATAGACTTGTAGTATTCCTGTGAAGTAGAATTGAACGCGTCCGGTTAGACGTGTAATCCCCGAGTTGTTGTCCGTAGCGGGCCTTGATAGGAGGAGATTTATGTGATAGCGGGGAGGTGCTGCAGAATTTTCCGTAGAAATATTCTACGAAGAGAACTAGAAGTTAATAGGCGTTTTATGGCCATTATAGGTGGAAGTACTACGAGTAGCGTATTCTACTTGAAGGGTGGAAAAGGCTAGTGCGTTGTAGTACTTGGAGCATTTTGCTAATTGTCGATAATCGCCGCGGTATGTGAACCTCTTCCTATCTTTTCTAGCATGATATGTCAGGAACTATGTAGTACGGTGACGTACGTGTTAAATGAATTTGGTTGATTTAAAACATAAAGTGTTATAACGGCTTTATGGGAAGTTGGTTATAACAACTTTATGTGGGCAAAGAAATGGTTTGTGGTTTTAAAAGATAAAAGACTTGATGTGAATTAATAAGGACTTGGGTTGTGTTAAAAGTTGTGAAACCGTTTTAATGAGAAATGGGTAATTGGGTTTTAAAAGGAATAATGTTATATTGATTTGAAATGAGAACAAGTATCGAACAAACCATCGCAGCGTTAATAAAGGAAAATGTATTGACTAATTAATTATTATTAAAACCAAGTAGAAACCTCCATCCGCATAAGCTAAGATAAGACAAAATTGTATTACATTTTCTAGATCATGGCCGCTTTAATAAGATTGTTATAAACAAGAATAACCTACTCACACATAAGGCATATGTTACTCAAATTGTTTTAAAAGAGAATTATGTTATTAAGTGATTAAGACTATGAACTACTAAACCTTTCAAAATAAGAGACTTGAGTATTTGAAATTAGGCAAACTTGAACTTTTGGAAAAGTAGGTTGTTACTTGTCTTTAAAAAGAGGAAACTATTTTGGTTTACTTAAGATAATAGTTACTTGCTTGGATACTACGAGTGGTATCGTGACTTGTGAAAGAATGGATATTTGTAGGAATCAAGTATGGTAATTTGCTTGCTTGCGTGATAGCCTTGTGTGAAAAGTTGTATTCCTATGCTACCGCGTCTCATGGAGGGCCGTATATTGTTATTGTTGTTACACATGTCCGCACCGATGAAGAATTCCGGCACGCGTACGCGCGGTTAATCACCGATATTGTTATTGTTGTTACATGGACATGTCTGCACCGATACAGAATTCCGGGGGCATGTGGCCATACGGCGGGTTAATCACCCGATATATTGTTATTGTTGTTACATGGACATGTCTGCACCGATGAAGAATTCCGCGGCCTACGCGTATGGCGGGTTAATCACCCGTATATTGTTATTGTTGTTACATGGACATACCGCACCGCAGAACGGGGGCATGTGGCACGCGCGCAGGTTGATTACCCGATATATTGTTATTGTTGTTACATAGACATGTCTACACCGATGCAGACCGGGGTACGCTACGCAGGTTGATTACCCGATATATTGTTATTGTTGTTACATGGACATGTCCGCACCGATGCAGACTCCGGCATGCGCTACGCGCAGGTTGATTACCCGATATATTGTTATTGTTGTTACATGGACATGTCGCACCGATGAAGAATTACGGCATGTGGCCACGCGCAGGTTGATTACCCGCATAATCGTTATCGCATCCTGGACATGTCTACACCGATGGAGAATTCCGGGCGCGCCATAACGCGCATGATTGATATCGTGTGAGACCTCGTTATATTTGAGTGATGACTTTGAGGCGCGAGTCCTCGCTTGACATGATCGCTATGTCGTGAATCAGTTTGTTGTCATACATGTCTCCTGCTTTATTTAGACTGTTATGATTTCGCTTACGATTTTCGCCACATACTTGGTACATGTTGCATCGACTCTTTCGAAGGCCGTTCACGCCGCAGTAGAGGTACACCGCTTGTTGATCCTCGCCTAGATCAGCCAAGATTTTGGGAAGCTCCGCTTTCTCCGAGGCTTATTCGTATAGTCCTCGCCGCCAGGTACTTACATTCGTGGGGCGGCCCCGTCCGTCATGTTGTTATAACACTCTGCAGGTCCGTAGTACTTGTTGTGGTTGTAAAGGTTGTAATCTTAGAAGGCAACCGCTTGTTGGCCTGCTTATTATCATATCTCTTGTTTCATGTTTAAGTTTTTATTTCCGCTGATTTTCTCTCGATGTTGTATCACTAGGGTTCCAGGGTAAGGCACCGCCACGCCCGGTCGCGTGAGGGTACCTGTAGGGCACGATCGCGCCCGGGTCGGGTCGTGACAAAAGTGGTATTAGAGCGCTAGTCCTCGAAAGTGTCTACGCATCGTTCTAGGTAGTCTTGATTATCGTGTGTCAGGCACCACATCTATAATCGTGAGGTCAGGACATTTAGGATTGGTTCCCATTCTTCTCTCTCGAGATCGCACAGAGTCCCTTATTAGGTGAATCCTCTCTCGACCTATTCTTATGAAATGCTTATGCCTCCACTAAGGCGACCAGTGGCCCACAGCAAAGCAAAGCAGGAGCCGCTATCGGACTGAGAGGTTACTGACTCGTGCACGCACTATGCCCGAGGTAAGAGTCGGCGAGTTCAGCCACGCCGACAAAGACAGGCGAGCCGAGCCGGCAAGAGCTCGCAGGTTCCGGCACAGAGCCTCCTGCCCGCAGCCAGCCGAGTATAGAGACTACGGAGCAGATCCGGTTATCGACCAAAGATAGTAGGCGGCGCGACAGTGAGCGCGCTAACCCTAGGCCAACGCTTTCGATCGGGATTTTCGGGTTGTCATCCACCCGAGTTTTATGGTTCGAGGTCTGGAGGATCCGCAGAGTTCATTAGCTACAGCGACTATCAGTGTTCTAGGGCTTCGAGACAGAGTTTGTTACGCTAGCCTCTACCGCATGCGATATTGCTGAACCTGTTTGAGTCATGGGAGCCGCCGAGAGGAGAGGATGCTCTTCCAAATGCTCGAGAGTTCACGAGGCCTTCATGGATCATTTTTGCCCCCGAGACGAGGAAAGCCCGCGTAGATAGACTCTTGACCTGAGGCGAATGGGAGGACTATCGTGAGTACGCCTAGAGTTTGACTCCTGGCATGTGCACACCATTGCCAGACATGGCGACAGAGTTCATCGTTACGCGGCTAGATCGTCATATGATTATCGTGATGTTGGGAGTGGCTATTCAGCCGTATGACATTGCTGGAGATGCACGTATGCAGGGATAGAGGATAGAGAGAGGAGGACCAGATTGACAGCCACCAAGAGGCTGTGATAGCAGGTCTCAGGCGCTCGAGGCTGACTGACAAATTTCAAGCAGACTAGGTCCACATTCCACCAACAGACAGTGCTCCTTCACGGCTCGGAAGGAGGGCCGATCAACGCGTCATTTGGGAGCAGGTCGTGGCTCCGTGACTTCTGGTTTCAGGGAGGTAGAGATCGTCGCCGATCGATACCACCTACATCTCGGTGTGCTCGATGCGGTAGATCTCACCCAGGCGAGTGTCGTGTTCCCGCAGGAGCTTGTTACTCTTGTGGCCAACTGGGCCATTTGAGGAGAGATTGTCCGTCTAGAGGCAGCATGGGTGGTACGCATGCCGACGTGATCGCTTGGCCGGGTCTTCCTCTTCTTCGTGGTTATGCTCCCGGAGGCGGTGTTCACGGACCGCAGCCGTGGGCAGGTCTCGTGGTGGTTCCAATTTAGCGTCCACGTAATCAAGATTTATTCTTTAGCCACCGCCAGATCGTGAGGCTTCCCACGCCGCCACACGTGTACATTATTGATTTCATCCGTGATGTATATGCTTGATAGGTCCAGTTCTACCTTGTCCTATGTGTCCCCTCTTATCGGGTAGAATCTGGATAGAGCCTGAAAATAGAGCCTTTTGAGGTAGCTACGCCACTGGTGATTCGGTGTTAATGGCGTGTATAGAGGTTGTCAGATTTATTTACGCCGACCTTGCACTTGATAGAGTTGGAGATGACAGATTTTGATGTCATTATGGGTATGGATCGTTGGCTTCTTATGACAACGCTGACCGTAGAGGCAGTTGGTTCTTCCAGCTTCGCGAGCCGCTTATCGAGTGGCGGCAACACAAATACGCCGGCGGTAGGTTTATTTCTTACCTCAAGGCTAAGAAGATGGTACGTAGCGGCTCTCTATCATCCGTTCGGTATTTGATACGAGGCCGAGGTGCCGCTTTTCACCGCGCAAGGTTGAGTTTCAGACGTGTTCCCGCACGATCTTTCCGTATCCTCCCGGAGATTGAGTTTTGTATTGATACGCTGCCGCACACTCGACCTATTTCTATTCGACATACGTGATGGCACCTTTCGAGTCAGGAGTCAAGGACCATTAAAGATTTGGCCGAAAAAGGCTTTATCGCCTAGTGTTTCTCCCGGGAGCGCTTTGTTTGTGAAGAAGAAGGATGGGACACAGGCGTATGTGTGTTGACTACAAATTTAATAAGGTAACCATCAAGAATAGGTATCCTCCCGTGATTGATGATTTGTTTGACCAATTCGCAGGTGCGAGGTGTTTTCCAAGATAGACCTCTGTCCGGTTATCATCAGCACGAGTTCGAGAGGCGATATCCCAAAGATCGCATTCAGACCCTATGGGCACTATGAGTTCAGGTGATGTCTTTCGGTTTGACCAACGCTCAATGGTATTTATGGATTTGATGAACCGTGTTCAAGACATTTTTGGATACATTTGTGATAGTATTCATTGATGACATCCCGTTTATTCGCTGCATGAGGAGTACGCAGATCACTTGACGACGGATTGGGTCCTCCGAGCCGCAGCTATTCGCCAAGTTCTCAAGTGTGAGTTTTGGTGGCCTCGGTGGCATTCCCGGGCACATTATCGGGGCCGATGGTGTTCGTGGATACGCAAAGATTGGCGCCGTGTCTTGGCCGACCTACTACTCCGATCGAGGTGCGCAGCTTTCTTAATGCGAAGTTATTATCGTAGGTCGGAGCGCTTTTCAATTTAAGCACCGCTGACTAGGGTCGACTCGTATGAAGCCAAGTTCCAGCCGACAGAGGCTTGCGTGAAGGGTTTCAGCTTGTCAAGGAAAGGTTGACTACGCCCAGCTTCTTACTCTTCCGGAGGGTTAGACAGTACGTGATTTATTGCGATGCCTCGTATCGGGCCAGTGTGTTTTGATGCAAAGACGACAAGATAGCCTATGCTTCCCGGGCATTCTAAGCATGAGAGGAATTAACCTACCAAGACTTAGAGTCGCCGCAGCTTATTCATGCTCAAGATTTGGAGACATTATTTGTATGGGTTCATGTGGATATTTATACACACCACAAGAGCCTCCAAGATATCTTCAAAGTGTATGAGCCGAACTCATGCAGAGACGGTGGTTAGAGTTGTTGAAAGATTATGATGTTGATATTTTATACCATCCGGAAAGCCAACGTGGTTGCCGATGCCTTGAGTCGTAGATCGACGGAGTCCGTCGAGGTACCAGCAGAGACAGACACGGTCCGTCAGATCCACCCGCCGCTTAGCGAGCCTTGTTCGCTTGATCGATACCGACGATAGTAGTGTACGGTTCGTGAGGTTGCCGAGTCTTCCATCTTTGATGAGCGAAGAGGCGATTTGAGGACCCAAAGTGTTGGTATCGAGACGCAGCCTCTTCGGAGAAGAGTCTATTCGAGTAAATACCACGAGGTGCTAAGATTTGAGGGCTAGTTGTGTTCCCGATGTGACAGACTTCGTCAGATTCGGGAGAGGCACACAAGCTCGTTATTCTATTCATCCGGTCGACCAAGATGTACCATGACCTCGATGTTTGTATTGGTGGGATGGCTCAAGAGGACGTGGCGTTTTGTCGCAGCTGTCCTAATTGCCGCCAGGTCAAGGTCGAGCACCGAGGCCCGGTGGATTATCGAGCTATCGAGATTCCGACTTAGAAGTGAGGTGATCAACATGGACTTTGTTACAGGTTACCTCGCATCGTGAGGAAGTACGACTCCATTTGGGTTATTGTTGACAGTCGACGAAATCAGCCCATTTCCTTCCAAATCGGGATGTTTTCTACCGAGGACTATGCCGATTGTACATCGAGAGATTGTGAGGCCGCACGTGTCCTGTCGATTATATCGAGATAGGAGCCGCTTACGCTAACTTGAGGTCTTTCCGAAGGGATTAGGGACACAGTGAGTCTCGACAAAGATTTCATCCTCGGGACCGACGGCAGCAGCGTACTATCCGCATACACTGAGGATATGCCGAAGCTGCGTGATTGATTTCCTGTGGTAGCCGAGGATCATTTGCCTCTTGTGGAGTTTGCGTATAACAACAACTACCATTCCAGTATACAGATGGCGACATACGAGGCTTTATATGGGCGGGAATGTAGGTCGCCGATTGGTCTTCGACGGGCGAGTGCGCTTAGTTGGCCCGCATTTGATTCAAGGTCGGATAAGCGGTTTATCCGAGAGATCTAATGTACCGTAGTCGGCATGTTATACCCCGTATTTCCAGAGTATGTACGTGAGGGCGTACGTACAAAAGTTTAAGCCTTAAGTAGGCAAAGTGGCGAAATTTGTGCACAACTAGCGACAAGAGTCGTTTTTCGACGAAACGTTTTCCGGACTTAGCGGCGGAAAAATACTGGCTATGTCATTTATAATTTTTGGATTTTTCGAGAGAAGAAATATTTTGGACCAACGAGGGTGACAAGTGTTACCCTCAAGTGGACTAAGTGGGACGACCAGGGGCTTTGGCCTTGATTTTTGTCATGAGTTGGTAGGATATTTTGTAGTTGATGAGCAAGTTGGGACCACAAACACTTGTCCAAATCTTGACCTCCACTTGCCCCCACTTGGCTTGATCTTGGCCATTGAATGTCCTATAAATACCTCTAGTGCAAGACCATTTCTTCATCCACACTTGTAAAAATCAAAGGCAAAATCCTCCTCTTAGCAAAGCT
Organism: Przewalskia tangutica; assembly: GCA_029844215.1. Taxonomy (NCBI): domain Eukaryota; kingdom Viridiplantae; phylum Streptophyta; class Magnoliopsida; order Solanales; family Solanaceae; genus Przewalskia; species Przewalskia tangutica. The sequence goes on along the minus strand of CM056737.1, from coordinate 43,169,038 downwards.
CGCCCAAGAGCACCTCCCCTTTGAGTGTCACAACCCGACTGGCCGCGATCGTGCCCTACCTGGCACCCTGCCTGTATACATCGAGAATAGCAAATGAACATACACAACATAAACACAGTGTAAACAATATAACAACACAAAGCAGCTGGATCAGCCGTTGCTCCATAATATAAACAAAGTCAAAAGTACAACTCGCTTTTTTCAGCCCAACCATATGTGAATACGCACTTAGGAATAATAAGCGTGGCGGATGACAGAGCCCGCCATACCCTGCATGTACATAATCTACAACATCGTGGACAAGATCGTACTAAAAGAAAGACAAGCCTCCGAGGACGGAGCTTCCACGTCCGATGTTGATCCTAAGAATGTGGATCCGCAACTGCTACTCCTTTCTCGCGATGAACGCACCCCGAGGAAAGGGTCAGACACAATATGTACTAAGTATGCAAAATCGAAAGTACAGTAATTACAACATAAGTTTAAAAGAAAGCCGAGACATGTATGCTAACGAAATTACAGATTGCTCGTGCCTTACTAACAACGAGAGTATAAATAGGTGTATACTTACAACGAAAATAGGATCGAATCCTACTCACGGGACTATTTCACCCGCATAGGTCCAATGGACTCGCGAGGTATTCCTCGCATGGGACTATTTCACCCGCATAAGCCCTTACGGACTCGCATGAGGTATTCTCTCGTGATAGGTCGAACCCGCCGCACGGGACTATTTCACCCGCATAAGCCCTTACGGACTCGCACGAGGTATTCCTCGCATCGTGGTTAGCAAATCCACGGAAATATACAATGCCACAATCCGGAATGACTCCGCCCGATCGAATAATATATCATTAGCCCAAATCCGGCTATCACACATAACATAAGCTCTATCGGCTTATCATGCAATATATAAGCAAGTTAAGAAATCCCCTAACTTCTTACTATTCTTGTTCATATACACTCTCATTTTAGTTTACCTAAGGCACTATCATGTCTTTTATGAAAATCCGGGAATTTAACCCGAAAGTACTACGTATGTCACGACCCGAAACCGGGCCCGCGACTGGTGCCTTACCCGGGCACCCAAGTAGTCAAACAACATCAGAGAAAATCAGCGGAAATTAAAACTCATACATGATAACCAATGACAAGAGAAAACAAAGCAACCAAGCGTTACCTTTTCTCAAAAATAACTAACACCGAACGCTATAATCCCCTACATCGCATTTCTGCACTTAAGAATTTTTATAACATCTCTGACGGACAGCCCGCCATACCTGAATGTACAAAAAGTTCTACAACTTCAGGAACTGCACAAGTGACAAAGTCTCCGGGAATGGAGCTCGAGAACTCAACGATCCAAAGTGGCGGATCAACAAGCGATGTATCTCAACTCACAGATGAACGCAGCCGGCGGGTCGCATAACAATGTACCGAGTATGCGAAATGTAAAAATCGTAAATGAAATCATAATAGTCTATAAGGAAAACAGAGACATGTATGATAACCAAACTACAAGACACCACGATATACAGCCTACCAAATCAAATCACATCAAGTCGGACTCACGCCAAATATCATTACTCAAAGTGGACGATACTGCGGGCTACCCAACGTGTCGGTATGTCCAACCCAATAACAAGATAGTACTCACAGCGGACGATACCGTGGGCTACCCAACGCGTGAGATGTCCCAACCAATAACAAGATAATACTCACCGGACGATACTGCGGCTACCCAACGTCAAGATGTCCAAACAAATACCCGTGATAATACTCATCGTGGACGATACTGGCTACCCAACGTGTCAAGATGTCCAAACAAATACCCAGATAATACTCACCGTGGACGATACTCGGGCTACCCAACGTGTCAAGATGTCCAAACCAGCTTTACAAGATAACACTCCTAATAAGCATACCCTGGCTACCCAACGTGTCGATATGTCCCAAAGGATCAATATAGGAAGCATACCCGGGCTACCCAACGTGTCGATATGTCCATCATACCACCCGATATCCGCCCTCCGTCGAGAGACTCGGAGCACAAAGTCAAACACTTGCACAACAACAAAACTATCACCACAAGCACAGAAAGTTACACACAACTCAAAGTACCTTCGCTTAAGTCAACAAACCGGTTCCAACCCCAAAATACTACATTCTTTCCTACCTTCAAAGACCTCTTTACGTAGAAACCATACGATACTATCACACGTAGTATCACACACATTCATGTTTAAAACACGATTTCAAACACAATTAACATAACGTCAAGTATACCTTTTAAAAGTCCAAGTAATTAACTCCTTTAAGGTCAAGTATTCCTACCTTTTAAAACTAAGTCATTTACTTTTCCTTAAGAAAAGTTCGATATTTGAAACAAGTGATTTATACTTTCAAACTCAAGTTACTTCTTTTCCAAAATCCAAGACATTATCCTTTACAATCCATTAAGTTCATTCTTTGGAATTTTAAGAAAACTAACTTGTTATCAATAATTCTCATTTAAGCGACCATGATCTAGGAAATGTAATATCATTTTGTCTTATCTTAGTTTCTATGCGGATGGAGGTTTCATCGTTTTAATATAATCAATTAGTCGAAACCATTTCCTTTATTAGCGCTCAGGTGGTGTGTTCGATACTTGTTCCCACTTTCAAATCCATTTCACATTCTTATGCCGTTATACCTAACTTCCCATAAAGCTAGTATAACTCTTAAGTTTTCAAAACTAAGTATTACTCATTACTCACGAATGAGGTTTTACAACTTTTGAATACATTACACAACTTTCACAATTCTAAGTTAAGTCTCTTATCTTACAAGATCAAGTCTCTTAACTTCTACCAATCAACAACCGTTCTTTTACTCACATAAAGTTGTTATAACTGACTTCCCATAAAGCCGTTATAACCTCTTTATGTTTTAAACCAACCAATTACCACATAAACATTTATGAGACCAAGAGGGCTCATTCTTTAAGCACCGAGTGCCCATTACTAATCTGGATAAGACTTACTACTCTTACACATAATGAAGCCCTTTACACTTCATAACAAGTCAAGACACAATTTGGAAAATCAATTTCTTAGCACACGTGCCAACCGCACTATATATTTCACAAATAGTCATGAAGAGGATAGGAAGAATCACATACCTCGACGATTGTCGACACTAAGCAAAATGCTCCCTAAGACTATCTCCTTGCAAGTTAATATGCTACACGTAGTACTTCAATCCTATAAGGGCCATAAAACGTCTATCAAACTCTAGTTTCAACGAGAGTAAACTAAGTACAAGGCCCCTACATTCTACTGGAATCGATGTAACTTCCTTTGTTTCTATTAACTTGCCACCTTCACAAGGCCGAAATCAACAAGGCTACAAGATCCAAATCTAAGCCAACTTAACTATAACCTCAGCTCACAAATCTATACAAACTTAACTATAACACCTGTGCTCACAAATCTATACAAACTCTAAATATAATGACCTCGTGCTCACAGATCTATACTACTAAAATAAAACAATTTAGCTCATAACCAAGAGAAAGGGAAACTTTTACCTTAAGGAATAGCCCACAAAAGCCCTTTTCTTCCACCTCTTCCGTCAAAATCGCCACCAAATATACTCCACGAGTTTACCCACACTTTTTCTTCTTGCCGCCCCAACAATCTCCTCTAAAGCTAGGTTTTCCAAAAACTAGAGAGAAGGGAGAGGGTTTCATGGAAGGGTTTTGAAATGAAATGAAATGGAATGGCCAAGTCTTCCAAGACTTCGCCCTAAAATAGGACCACTTATCGATAAAAGGATGAGGGACACTTGTCACCCTCCCATAGGTTATAAACGAAATATCCCTGTTTTTCATTACTGCGCAAAAATCCCGCTCGCGCGCAGCCACCGGCGCCGCGTTCACACGCCGCCGGGCGCTAACACTTCGTAAAATAATTGCACGCTGCACGCGCTGCCCTCAGATTCCGGCCATGGCCAACACCCGCACTCAAGATAATCGCGCCGCGTCTCTCCTCCCGGCACCAACCCCGAATCAAGTCATCGCTTTGATCAGCGCCAAACTTGAAACTTCCATAACTTTTGACTCATGTCCAATCGACGAGCGGTTGGTCAGGCGTTGGGACCTAGATTCAACTGACTACACACTAGGCCTTTTAAACACCTTACAATCCTTAACAACTGGGGTCCAACACTCAAAGGTAAACTCAAAATCCTTCCAACACATGTTTGCAACTTATCTATCCTCTAGAATTTACTGGTGTAACATTCTTCCTCTTAGAAACATTCGTCCCGAATGTTCCTTCTAAGTCTTCAGAACACACGCCTGCATAGTCTTCACTACTATACCTACCAAAACTCATTTATGCCTCTCATGGCCATAATATAGAACTCACGATCTCCAAATTCCAATAACTGGAAATCACCTCTAACGTGCAAACATCACTATTTTCTCCTCCTTGGTCTAAAGGATACTCTCCTTACTCTGCACCTTCCTTGTACACTCACACCCCTCTCTAGTACACGCCCACAATTCACCATCGCTCCCGCTTTCTACCACCTTGGAGTCACTACCTCCAACTCGTCCATCTTACTAATCCACGTCATGGAAGCTACCACTCCCATCACAAACTACTCATGGAATCATCACACAAAACTCCATGTATACCATACACTCGACAAGGATTAACAAAGAAAGGCTTCTACCCAAGACTACTTACATCTAAGGTCTCAAAATTTTTCTCATTCCCAAACTTACCCTCTTTATTAACCATGCTTCCAAAACACATTATATACACACAAAGCTACCCGAACATAGCACTCAACACATCACCACAACATCAAAGCATACAATACTCTGTAGGTTAAGAACATACTGGTTACTATTGCTTCACCTCCCTTCTTGTCGCTCTACTCATGTTCTTTCCCGGCACGACGCACAAAAGGAGGAGGTGAATCGTCCACTGATCCCGAAGGCTGAATCTCAACCTCCGCGCTATCTCTGGTGGGACAATTCCTTGCAAAATGGTCTACCGGGCCGCATGTAAAACAATTCCCTATTAGCACGACACTCCCCATCGCGAGCCTACCACAATGGTCACAACGAGGTAAGGGTGGTCCCATCCGACTAACATCCTCGATCCCCAAAACTCAAACCTCGAGCCCCGACCGCCTCGAATTTTTCAACGCCCCGACGATCGAGGTGGAGCACTCCGTCGGGCGAGGCGCAAAACTAACTCGTCACGAGGCCGTCGCCTGGCGTCACCAAAGGACCTCGCCGCCTTGGCCCTACTCACGATCTTGGTCATTCCGCCGACTCACGTGCCTCACATCCAAGTGCATGAGCTCGCACGGGCAATGTCCATGCCCTACCAAGAGCTACTCCCAGCAACTCTACGCCAAATAGTCATCAAGCCCTCGTGACATAGCGGTGCACTCGTCCTCCATGTCGCTACTAACGCGGGACGCATCGAGCTAGTGAGTTAAACTCCACGTTGTACTTCAACCGCACGCCCGCTCGCCTCAACATCAAAAATCACAGCCCGAGTCCTCCTCATCCGCGAGGCAAGAAATGTGCAAGAAATGCCTCCGAACTCGTCCCATCTCGCTGAAGTGCATGCCCTCCCGACAGCTCCCACGAATCAAACCACGATCATGCGGTATCACGCACCGACGCGAACCTAGGACCACCGACTCGTCTCCGATGCCTTGATCACTCACGATCCGTCAGAATCGCTTGATGAACTCCCGCGATCATCCTCGTGCCTCGACCAGAACTCGCGCCACAACTCGTAAAGTCCCGCACCTCAAACTATCCGATCTCGTGAACCATCATGCATCGAACTGGCCAAGGCCCACTTATCCTCGTGTTCGCCACAACCTCGCCAATAATCGCCAACTCTTGTAACCCATCTCTCCGCCTGCATCGGGACCGGAGGCTCGTGCATCGTGGTCTCAGAGACTGCCGCCGCTTACTCGCAGCCTCCTCGCCGCTTTGCCCTTCTTCGGGCCCCGTTTTTCGCAGAGGCATAATCGTAAAAACGAAACACGCTGAGGGTCCAACTTACAACACATTTCTAAGGCACGATCTCGTAATGAGAAGAATAGAAACCAATCTAAATGTCTCAGCACTCCGATTATAGATGTGGTGCACAACACATCGATAATCAAGACTTACTTAGACACGGTGTAGACACTTTCCGAGACTAATCGCTGATACCACTTTTGTCACGACCGGCAAACTGGCCCGCGATCGTGCCTTACCCGCACCCAAGTAGTCAAACAACATCGAGAAAATCAGTGAAATTAAAACTCATACATGATAACCAATGACAAGAGAAAACAGCAACCAAGCGTTACCTTTTCCGAAAAAAATAACTAACACCGAACGCGATAATCCCCGCCTACATCAAGATTTCAGCACTCTAAGAATTTTTATAACATCTCCGACGACGTGGCCCCGCCATACCCCTCAATGTACAAAAGTTCTACAACTTCAGGAACTGCATCGTGACAAAGTCTCCAAGGAATGGAGCTTTCGAGAATCGAACAGCGATCCAAAGGGTGCGGATCAACAAGCGATGTATCTCAACTCGCGGATGAACGCACTCCGGCGGGGTCATAACAGTACCGGTATGCGAAACGTAAAAATCAGTAAATGAAATCATAATAGTCTATAAGGAAAACAGAGATATGTATGATAACCAAACTACAAGACACCACGTATATACGCCGACCAAATCAAATCACATCAAGTCGTGACTACGCCCGAAATATCATTACTCAAAGTGGACGATACTCGTGGGCTACCCAACGGTTTCGTATGTCCAACCCAATAACAAGATAGTACTCACGGTGGACGATACTGCGTGGGCTACCCAACGTGTCGGTATGTCCCAACCAATAACAAGATAATACTCACCGTGGACGATACTCGGGCTACCCAACGGTCAAGATGTCCAAACAAATACCCAGATAATACTCATCGTGGACGATACCGGCTACCCAACGTGTCGGTATGTCCAAACAAATACCCGGATAATACTCATCGCGGACGATACCGTGGCTACCCAACGCGGTCAAGATGTCCAAACCAGCTTACAAGATAACACTTAATAAGCATACCCGGGCTACCCAACGTGTCGATATGTCCCAAAGGATCAATATAGTGGAAGCATACCCGCTGGCTACCCAACGGTCGATATGTCCATCATACCACCCGATATCCGCCTCCGTCGAGAGACTCGGAGCACAAAGTCAAACACTTGCACAACAACAAAACTATCACCACAAGCACAAAGTTACACACAACTCAAAGTACTTCGTTTAAGTCAACAAACCGGGTTCCAACCCCAAAATACTACATTCTTTCCTACCTTCAAAGACCTCTCTTTACGTAGAAACCATACGATACTATCACACGTAGTATCACACACATTCATGTTTAAAACACGTACTTCAAACACAATTAACATAACGTCAAGTATACCTTTTAAAAGTCCAAGTAATTAACTCCTTTAAGGTCAAGTATTCCTACCTTTTAAAACTAAGTCATTTACTTTTCCCTTAAGAAAAGTTCGATATTTGAAACAAGTGATTTATACTTTCAAACTCAAGTTACTTCTTTTCCAAAATCCAGACATTATCCTTTACAATCCATTAAGTTCATTCTTTGGAATTTTAAGAAAACCGTAACTTGTTATCAATAATTCTCATTTAAGCAAACATGATCTAGGAAATGTAATATCATTTTGTCTTATCTTAGTTTCTATGCGGATGGAGGTTTCTACCGGTTTTAATATAATCAATTAGTCGAAACCATTTCCTTTATTAGCCACAATGGTGTGTTCGATACTTGTTCCCACTTTCAAATCCATTTCACATTCTTATGCCGTTATACCTAACTTCCCATAAAGCTAGTATAACTCTTAAGTTTTCAAAACTAAGTATTACTCATTACTCACGAATGAGGTTTTACAACTTTTGAATACATTACACAACTTTCACAATTCTAAGTTAAGTCTCTTATCTTACAAGATCAAGTCTCTTAACTTCTACCAATCAACAACCGTTCTTTTACTCACATAAAGTTGTTATAACTGACTTCCCATAAAGCCGTTATAACCTCTTTATGTTTTAAACCAACCAATTACCACATAAACATTTATGAGACCAAGAGGGCTCATTCTTTAAGCACCGAGTGCCCATTACTAACGGATAAGACTTACTACTCTTACACATAATGAAGCCCTTTACACTTCATAACAAGTCAAGACACAATTTGGAAAATCAATTTTTAGCACACGTGCGTCAACCGCACTATATATTTCACAAATAGTCATGCTGAAGAGGATAGGAAGAATCACATACCTCGCGACGATTGTCGACACTAAGCAAAATGCTCCTCAGTACTATCTCCCTTAAGAAGAATATGCTACACGTAGTACTTCAATCCTATAAGGGCCATAAAACGTCTATCAAACTCTAGTTTCGAACGTAGAGTAAACTAAGTACAAGGCCCCTACATTCTACTAAATGGGATGTAACTTCCTTTGTTTCTATTAACTTGCCACCTTCACAAGGCCGAAATCAACAAGGCTACAAGATCCAAATCTAAGCCAACTTAACTATAATGACCTCGGGCTCACAAATCTATACAAACTTAACTATAACCTCGGGCTCACAAATCTATACAAACTCTAAATATATGACCTCAGGCTCACAGATCTATACTACTAAAATAAACCAGCCTTAGGCTCATAACCAAGAGAAAGGGGAAACTTTTACCTTAAGGAATAGCCCACAAAAGCCCCTTTTTCTTCCACCTCTTTCCGTCAAAATCGCCCACCAGCGTACTCCACGAGTTTACCACACTTTTTCTTCTTGCCGCCAACAATCTCTCTAAAGCTAGGTTTTCTTCCAAAACTAGAGAGAAGGGAGAGGGTTTCCATGGAAGGGTTTTGAAATGAAATGAAATGGAATGGCCAAGTCTTCCAAGACTTGGCCTAAAATAGGACCACTTGATAAAGGATGGGAGGACACTTGTCACCCTCCCATAGGTTATAAACGAAATATCCTGTTTTTCGTCACTTACGCAAAAATCCCGCCTCGCCTGTGGCGCTAACACTTGAAAATAATTGCACGTCTGCGCGCTGCGCATTCGTCCGCGCTTGCGCCAACCGCAGACCCTCGGTACAATCGGCGCGCCGCTCTCTCGTATGCGCGCCCTGAACCCTGAATCAAGTCATCGCTTTCGATCGCGCCAAACTTGAAACTTCCATAACTTTTGACTCCGATGTCCAATCGACGAACGGTTGGTTGCGTTGGGACCTAGATTCAACGGACTACACACTAGGCCTTTTAAACACCTTACAATCCTTAACAACTGGGGTCCAACACTCAAAGGTAAACTCAAAATCCTTCCAACACATGTTTGCCAACTTATCTATCCTCTAGAATTTACGGGGTGTAACAACGTACTTCTATTCTCTTAAAATGACTCATTTCATTATAAAACTTCCAAGATACTACTAGCAGTAGTATCAAGTGACAATTTCTTTTCAAGACAAGTCACAATACTTTTAGAAATAAAATATGGCTTCTAAATCAAGTGACTCGTGTCTTATAAAACCTTAGGCAATTGATGCCTTAAAATCGAATTGCCTTCCATTAAATCAAGTCATTTATCTTTCCATAAAGTCAATATAACCAACTCCCCATAAAGTCGTTATATTCACTTTATACCTTAGTCCTGTACAATTTCCTATCCAAAGGACTTATACGTTTTTAAAACGACCCAAGTATTACATACTTTAAAATTCTTCAACTCCCTTATCTTTAACAAGACTTAAGACATCTTTAATATTCTCAAAGAAGTGAGTTAATCTCCTAACTCACCCGACTTGGCATTTCATAAGTAAAGAATGTCAAAGTCTTGTACGTCTACCGTACTATATACGTGAAACTAGTCATGCTCAAAGATAGGAAGAATTCCACATACCTTGCCGGGTCAAACCACTTGCCAAGTACAAAGTCCCGCCCGTACTATGTCAACCTATAATATTCACAATACGTCTATTAAAGCCTTACTTCAATCGTAGAATATAATAAGGGTTAAGTCTCTAAATTCTACGGAAAATCGGACAGCACCTCCTTTGTTTTACTTACTTTGCCACCTTTTCCAAGGTCGAAATACAATAACCAAACAGCCCCAATTGGCTCACAACAATATAGTAGATAATCCAATGCAAATGACTAACTAAACACCGATTGGCTCACAACAATATAGAAGGTAGTCCAATGCAAATGACTAACTAAACAGCCCCAATTGGCTCAACAATATAGAAGGTAGTCGATACAAGTGACTAACTAAACAATTTCCAATTGGCTCACAACAATATAGTAGGTAGTCCAATACAAATGACTAACTAAACAGCCCCAATTGGCTCACAATCAATATAGCGGTAGTCGATACAAATGACTAACTAAATGACCAATTGGCTCACAATTATATTTCAACCCAAATTTGTAGCATAACATGATATCAAGTCGCATTTGATTATAATAACCATAATCCTTAAGTCAATGACATGCGACGGTTCTAACAACGATTAAATTGTAATTCAACTTAGTAATGGATTACATTACATTTCGGATTTCCAAGGCTATAATCAATCCATAATCTTTATAACTCCAATATAACGATTTCATGCTTGCAACATACAAAGCTAACAACAACAAAATGAATAATCTTGTAATACTTTCAAAGAACAAGATTATACCTCAATGATTCTTAAACCAACTCCAATCCGAAGTCGCTCCTTAGTAGTTTATAGCCTCTCCAAGACACTTCAATCCGCTTGTTCAGACCCTTAGAACAACACCAACAATTATCCTTCAATTCTTCAAATAAAACCTAGAAAGACCCTTAGGTTTTCGTTTGCGACTAACCCGTAAACAATCTTTTTCCAAGATTTTTCTATTGAGATGTGTTTACAATACACCTAGGAACCTTGGTTTAAAGTGGGGAACTAAAAGAACAAGGAACAAATTTTTTTTCTTCTTTTGCTAAGTGAACCCGAGAGCTTAAGCCTATGTTCTTCCAATTTTTGTGTGAAATTTTCTAAGTGTTGGCTCTCTCTAGCACTACTAGTATTATATAGAGTAAAGGATGGTCAAGATATAACCAAATGTGAGGCTTGGATAAGCTCTTAGTAAGTCAAGACTTATTGACTAATTGACTTGGTCAAGATTGTCATGCTACACAAGTTGCAAGACTTGTCTTGCAACAAAGGTCCAATGACCTTCATGCCCTTGCACATTTCGACCAAGGCATCATCTAAGGGGGGTGACACGTGTCGCCCTCCCATTCGACACAACACAATGTTTTTCCGACAATTTCATAATTTCCGATAAATTTTTACAAGTCTCGAATCCTTAACATTTGTGAGTTCTTACGTTCTTAAGGCGTGTCACGTAATTACTGGTGTAACATTCTTCCCCCCTTAGAAACATTCGTCCCCGAATGTTCTTTCGGAGTCAAACTTAATTAGCGACATAGTTTCCTTTCACAACCCCGACATACCAAAAATGCCACACATGGCCACATAATAGCATTTAAGCAAAAGAGATACTTCAATTTAAAACTTGACCAGTAAGGGAAGCTGAATTACCTGAAGGTATAGGAAATAAGTGAGGATACTTCCCCAACATGTCCTCTCCTCCGCCTCCCAAGTCATCTCCTCTGTTATCATTCCTCCACAGACTTTGTGGAAGCTACATCCTTGGTCGCGATCGCTGACCGGGCGATCGAGTATCGCTATGGGACTCTCCTCATCGATAACCCCTCTGTACGGACTCACTAGTAGGAAAAACTCTCATTGGATCTCCGATACACTTTCCAACATAGAAACATGGAAGACCGGATGTGCGCCTCTAACTCGATGGCGGATCCAACTCATAAGCAACTGTCCCACTCTACGGACGATCTGGTAGGGCCCGATGTACCTTGGTGAGTTTCCTTCTTGCGAATCTCATCACACCGTTCGGGTGACACCTTCAAGAAGACCCAATCGTCTACGAAACTCCAAATGCCGCCCGATTATCCGCGTATGACTTCGCCGACTCGAGCCGCTAATCTCTCTGGATAAGCTTCACCTTATCAACCGCTGCTGTACCAAGTCTGGGCCAACTAACTGTACCTCGCCCACGTCGAACCAACCGATCGGCGACCTGCATTTCCGCCCATATAAAGCCTCGTATGGCGCCATCTGTATGCTGGAATGGTAGCTGTTGTTGTAAGCAAACTCCACAAGAGGCAAATGATCCTCCGGCTACCATCGAAATCAATCACGCAGCTCGCAGCATATCCTCGTGTACGGATAGTGCGCTCTGCCGCCGTCGATCGAGGGTGAAATGCTGTGCTGAGACTCACCTGTGTCCCTAAACCCTTCTGGAAAGACCTCCAGAAGTTAGCTGTAAACTGGGCTCCCCTATCAGATATAATCGACACCGGAACACCGTGCAGCCTCACTATCTCTCGGATGTACAATCTGGCATAGTCCTCAGCTGAAAACGTCGTCCTGACTGGAAGGAAATGGGCTGATTTCGTCGACCAACAATAACCCAAATGGAGTCGTATTTCCTCGAGTGCGAGGTAACCTGTAACAAAGTCCATGTTGATCATCTCACTTCCAAGTCGAATCTCGATAGATCGCAATAAACCACTGGGCCTCGGTGCTCGACCTTGACTGCGGCAATTAGGACACTGTGCAACAAAACCTGCCACGTCCCTCTTCAGGCCATCCCACCAATACAAACATCTGAGGTCATGGTACATCTTGGTCGACCCCGGATGAATAGAATATCGAGCGCTGTGTGCCTCCCCCAGAATCTGCTGACGAAGTCCTGATACATCGGGAACACACCTGGCCGCCTCAAATCTCAAGACACCAAGTGGCTACCTCGAATAGACTCTCTCCTCGAAGAGCTACATCACGGTGCCGTACCAACCGGGTCCTCAAGCGTCGCCTCTTCACCTCATCAACGATGGAAGACTCGGCAACCTCACGAACCCGCATCCACTATCGTCGGTATCGATCAATCGAACCCAGGCTCGCTAAGCGGTGGATCGACGGACCGTATCTGTCTCTCTGCTGTACCTCGATAGGCTCCCCATAGATCTACGACTCAAGGCATCAAGAACTACGTTGGCCTTCCCGGATGGTATAGAATATCAACATCATAATCTTTCAAAGAACTCTAACCATCGCCTCTGTCTCAAGTTCGACTCCTCTGCTGAAGATATACTAGAGGCTCTTGTGGTGCAGATAAATATCCACATGAACTCCGTACAAATAATGTCTCCAAATCTTCAAGGCATGAATAACTGCGGCCAACTCTAAGTCATGGGTAGGGTAATTCCTCTCATTCTTCCGTAACTGCCAGGAAGCATAGGCTATAACCTTGCCGTCTTTGCATCAAAACACACCTGGCACGATACAGGCATCACAATAGATCACGTCCATCTAACCCTCCGGAAGAGTAAGCGGAGTGTAGTCAACCTTTCCTTCAACAACTGGAAACCCTTCTCGCAAGCCTCTGCTGCGGAACTTGGCTTTCCAGTCGACTAGTCAGCGGTCTTTGAAATCGAAGCAAACTACTCCACAAACTGCAATAATAACTGCGGTCCTAAGAAATCGCGCACCTGGCCGGTGGAGTAGTAGGTCTCGGCCAAGACTTGACTGCCTCAATCTTTGCCGTATCTACCCGAACACCATCAGCCCCAATAATATGCCCCAGGAATGCCACTGAGGCCAACCAAAACTCACACTTGGAGAACTTGGCGAATAACTGCCGGCTCCGGAGAATCCCAAGTACCGTCCTCAAGTGATCTGCATGCTCCTGCTCTGTCCGCGAATAAACCAGGATGTCATCAATGAATACAATCACAAATGTATCCAAGAATGACTTGAACACCCGGTTCATCAAATCCATAAATACCTGGGCGTTGGTCAAACCGAAAGACATAACCACGAACTCATAGTGCCCATACAGGTCTGAATGCGATCTTTGGGATATCTCGCCTCTCGAACTCGAACACGATAATAACTGCATCGCAGTCTATCTTTGAAAACACCTCGCACCCTGCAACTGGTCAAACAAATCATCAATCCTGGGGAGGGGGTACCTATTGTTAATGGTTACCTTATTCAGCTGCCTGTAGTCAACACACATACGCAGCGTCCCATCCTCCTTCTTCACAAACAACACCGGCTCCCAGGGAGATACAGGCACGATAAAGCCTTTCTCCAGCAAATCTTTGGTGGTCCTTGGCTCCTCAACTCGCGGTGCCATCCTGTATGGCGGAATGGAAATAGGTCGAGTGTCCGCAGCGTGTCAATACAAAACTCGATCTCCTCTCGGGAGGATACCGGAAGATCATGCGGGAACACGGAAACTCCTAACCACTGCACCGATCAAGAACGCACTCAGCCTCTGTATCGAATACCCGGACCAGATGGTAGATGTACCCCTTCTGCACCATCTTTCTAGCCTTGAGGTAAGAAATAAACCTACCCCTCGGCGATGCTGTGTTGCCCCTCCACTCGATAACTGGCTCGCCAGGAAACTGGAACCGAACCAACCTGTCTCTACAGTCAACGTTGGCATAACAAGACGCCAACCAGTCCATACCCATAATGACATCAAAATCATCAACTCGGCTCTATCAAGTCCGCAGTCGGCGGTGTAAATAAATCCCGGACAACCTCTACACACCCGCGCAGCTAACACCTAATCACCCCCGGGCGTAGCTACCTCAAACGACTCTATCGACACCGGCTCTATCCCGATTCTACCCGATAAGAGGACACATAGGACAAGGTAGAACACGGATCTATCAATGCATAAACATCACGGCTGAAATCGCGAATGTACTGGCGGCGTCGGAAAGCCTCACGATCTGGCGGTGGCTAGAGAATATATGCGGTTACGGGACCGCTTAATCGAACCACCACCACGCCCTCTGCGGCTGCTGTCCGTGAGTACCACGCCTCGGGCGCATAACCTGAAGGAGAAAAGACCAAGCAATCGATCCGTCGGTGTCTTTGTACCACCCATCTTGCCTCTGACGGACAATCTCTCTTCAAATGGCCCGGTGGCCACAAGAGTAACAACCTCCTGCGGGAACACGACACTCGCTGGTGAGATCTGCGCATCGAGCACACCGAGCGTGGGTGGTCTCGATCGGCGAGGATCTCGCCTCGCGAAACCCAAGACCTAGAGCCACGACCGCTCTGGCCCTGCGATCGGACCTCGCGAAAACCGTGACGGAGCACTGCGGCGGGTGGAAAGTGGACCTAGTCTGCTGCGAGGCTGTCGCCTCGATAAGCGCCCCGAGACCACGATGTCCTGCCTCTTGGTGGCTGCGTCAATCTGGTCCTCCTTTCTCTATCCTCTATCCACGAGCATAGGCTGCATCCTAGCAATGTCCATACAGGCCGAAGAGCCACCCCAAACATCTCAGTAATCATATGACGGTCTAGCCCCATCACATAACGATGAACTCTATCCGCCATGCTAGCTACAATAGTGTGAGCATGCACGGCCAGGAGTCAAACTCAGTGTACTCCTATGATCCTCCGATTACGCATGGTCAAAAATCTGTCTGCAGGGCTCTCCTCATCTCGGGAGGTAAAAGTGATCCATAAAGGCCTCTGTAAACTCCTCCCAAACAGTTGGAAGAGCAACATCACCTCTCGAAAGCAACCACGACTCAAACCGATTCAACGCAATATCGCGCAGACGGTGAGGCTAGTGTAACAGGACTCTGTCTGAAGCCCTAAGGACTGCAGGGTCAGTGTAGTGTCGAGCGAACTCCTGCGGATCCTCGTCGGACCTCGAACCATAAAACTCGGTGGGTGACATCCCGGAAAATCCTAATCCATAAGCGCCGGCTCTAGGGTGGCTGCTCGCTGTCGTATTGCCAGACTACTATCTTGGTCAACAATCGAATCTTCCCCGTAGTCTCTATACTCGGTGGTGGTGTGGGCGGAGGCTCGTGCGAACCTCTGGAGCTCTGCCGCTCTCGGCTCCTCTAAAGCTGCGTGTGGCTGAACTTGCCCGACCGCCTACTACCTCGGGCATAGTGCGTGCACGAGCAGTGTAACCCTCGAGTACCGCTAGCGACTCTGCCGCTTTGCCCTACGGGCCCTGGTAGCTTTCCGTGGAGGCATAGTTGTTTCATAAGAAGAGGTCAGAGAGGATTCAACCTAATAAGACAGCTCTAATGCACGATCTCAGAGAGAGAAGAATGGAAACCAATCCTAAATGTCCTGTAGCATCCTGATTATAGATGTGGTGCACAACACACCGATAATCAAGACTCTACTAGACACGGTCTGTAGACACTTTCCGAGGACTAACTGCTCTGATACCACTTTTGTCACGACCCGACCCCGGGCCGCGACTGGTGCCCTACCTGGGCACCCTGTTCAGGTATACATCAGAGAATAGCAGCGGAACATACACAACATAAACACAGGTGTAAACAATATAACAACACAGGCTAGCCGATCAGGCCGCCTTCCATAATATAAACAAAGTCAAAAGTACAACTCAGTTTTTTTTTCAGCCCAACCACATATGTGAATACAGACCTCTAGGAATAACAGCGTGGCGGGGCGGCCCCGCCATACCCTGCGTGTACATAATCTACAACATCGTGACAAGGCACGTGCAAAAGAAAGACAAGCCTCTGTTATACCCGTATTTCAGAGTATGTACGTGAGAATACGTAAAGTTTGGCCTTAAAGTTTAGGCTTGGGCGATTTTTTTGAGCACAACTCACAAAAGCGAATAGTTTTCCGACGAAAGCGTTCCACGACTTTCGTAGGGTAAATTCCGCTATGCCATTTCTAATTTTACGGATTTTTCCGAGAGACGAAACATTTTGGACCAACGGAGGCGACACTTGGCACCTCCAATTGATGGACTTGAAATCGTCCATTTGGACGAATTGGACTTGGTGTTGCACGTTTTTGTGCCTTGGCACAAGTCAAGGATTAGGTAGGATATTTGTGTGCAAGTTGGCCAAGGTCACTTGCCCTAATCTTGGCCTTACACTTGCCTAGCACTTGTCTACATCTTGGCCCTTGGTTGGCCATCCCTTGACATATAAATACCCCTCTTGAGATGAAGAGTTCTTCATCCACAAAAGCTTCCAAGTCTAAAAATCTCTCCTCTCCCTTTGTAGCCTTTTCGTCCAAACACCTCCACCTCCTTGTGAAGGCCCTTGGCTGAATACCCCTCTAGCCTAAGTAGTTTGGCGAGCCCCACTAGCCTAGCCAAACCTACCCCCTTGGTAGAAAAGTTGTCTTCTTGTATTGTTATAATGCCCAAAATACCCTAGCCCAAATCCCTTAGTACTTAGTAGAAGTTGAGAAGAACTTCTAAGGTTTCTTAGAGCATACAACTTAGGAGCAAAACCTTGCTCAGGTAGCGACTTTATCTAGGATATTATTGGGCTTACCGAGGTAACTAATCCTAACCTCTTTTGAATTAGAGAATACTTCTTGTAGTAGTATAAGAATAAGTATAAATACTTAGAAGAATATTGCGAATAGAATTGAACTATTATCACGATGAAGGGTTTAAAGAAGAATAATTGAACTATGCTTATATAGAATTTGTTTTCACATGAACTTATATAGCTCACCGTAGGAAGTCTTTGCCCGACTTTCCGTAGAATTGTGAACCCTCTGTTTAGAATGACCTTGAGTAGTCTTTGATAGATGCGTGACTATTATAGGTGACTCTGTGCGACATATTCAACTTGGCGGTGGTTTTCATTGAGAAGGTATGTCATTCTTCCTAAAAAATGATATTATATAATAAATATGTAGTACGGTAGGCGTACGTGTTAACCGAATAATAACTACGGCAATGTCTTTGACTTAAGCTGAATAATACTTACGGCAATGCCTCACGCTTAAGCACGAATAACACTTACGGCAATGCCTCACTAAGCTTTGAATAATAAGAATCAAAACATTTCAAAAGAATACTGAATCATTTTTTTTACAGAAGAGAACTAATTGGTTTTTAAAGCAGAAGCTTAAGAGTTATACTAGCTTTATGGGAAGTTAAGTATAACCACTTAAGATTGATAAAAGAAACAGTTTGCCTATGTGTTTATAACAGACTTATATTGAATTGCGAAAAGAATAATCAGATGGTTTGATAAGTAGACATGATATGATGATATGTGTGTTAGTGTCTTGTAACGTTTGTATAAGAGAGTATTCTTGTTGTGCTTATGTTGTTTAAAGATAAGCTGTTATGTTAGTGTACTATCACTCACCTCTTGACATATTACAGGGGTTAAGCTGCCTCCGATGCGGGGTAGACTCGGTGATGCAGGACCGTGATTCGAGAATACCTCATGCGGGTCCAAGGACCTATCGCGAGCTACGGAGTTCCAGGTTAGTGATGCGGGGTTATACCTCATGCGGTCTATGTGGCCATGCGGACTACGAGTCCAGGACGATGCCGAGGAGTAGCTACCCTCGATGCGGGGTTATGTACCCTATGCGGGCCTATGTGAGTGGCCTATGCAGACTACGGGTGTTATACCCCGTTTTTCCAGAGTATGTACGTATGGACGTACGTACGAAATTTGAGCCTTAAGATAGGCATTGGATTCGAAATTTGGGCACAAGTGCCGATTAGAGTCGTTTTACGTGAAAGCGTTTCCACGACTTACGTTGGGAAAATTCCGGCTATGTCATTTAGTATTTTTGCGGATTTTTCCGGCGGCGGAACATTTTGGACCAACGGGAGGGTGACACTTGTCACCTCGTTTGACGACAAAGAGGAGGCTTGGCGGCCGATTGGTTCATGGTTTTGTGCCTTGTTTTGTGGCTTGTTTTGTGCCATGTTTTGTGGAGTAGGGGTTAGGGTGCACTTGGCTTGATCTTGGCCTTACACTTGCTATACACTTGGAAGGATCTTGGCCATTGGTTGGCTTTTGGTTTTGCTATAAATACCCTCTAATGCAAGAGTTATTCTTCATCCACACTTGTGAAATTCAAGAAAAATACTCCTCCTCTTGTGAGCAATTCGTCCGCCACACTACCCCTTAGAGTGAGCCTTGGCGAGAGGCCACCCTCCCCTTTGTGGTGCCTTGGCGTGGGGTACCCCACTGCCTAGTTGTTTTCGTATAATACCCCTTGTTGTGGTATAGAAATACTCTCTAATATTGTTATAATGTCCAAATACCTTGGCCCAAATACCTTGTAGTATTCCCAAGGTTACACTTATACAAAGCCCGGAAAATACGATTATACTTCCTTTAGCCACAAAAGCGAAACCCTAAGGAAATCTTCACCCGTTGTTGAAGTTGTAAGTAGAAGTTAGTTAGAACTTCTAAGGGTTGTTTGGGCGCTCGGAGTAGAGCTAGCGTTGCTCGGGATCGACTTTATACTTGGATAATTTTGGGCTTATCGAGGTAAACACTCTTGTCCTTCTATTGTAATTGGAAATTACATGTTTGAATATATAGTTGAAGTATACTATATATAGAACTATACTTAATCTTGTGCAATGTCTTTTGACTTAAGCCTGAAGATTTAAGAACTGAACTGAACTGTAATTACATAGGACTGTATTACAGTAGACTTGTGTAGTATTACTGTGTAGTAGAATTGTACACGTCAGGTTAGGCGTGTAAACCCCCACGGTTGGCTTAGTAGCGGCCTCGATAGAGAAGGAGATTTCGCTGTGGCGGGGAGGTCTTCCAATTTTCGTAGATTATGGAGCGTTGAGATCTAGATGTTAATAAGCGCCTTGTGGCCTTATAGGTTGAAGTACTACGTGTGGAGTGATCCACGGCTTAGGAGTGGCGGCGATTTGAGGTACTTGGGCGTTTTGCTATTAGTCGACAATCGTCGCGAGGTATGAACCTCTTCCTATCTCTTCTGGCGTGATATGTGTGAACTATGTAAGTGCGGTGAGCGTCGTGTATTAAGCGTGTTTGATTGTTCTTAAAACATAAAGTGTTATAACGGCTTTATGGGAAGTTGGTTATAATGACTTTATGTAGGTAAGAAAATACTTTGTGGTTTTAAAAAGGTAGCGATGAGAATTATAAGCGGCTTGTTATAATAAAGGACTTGATGTATTTCAAAAGATTTATAAATCGTTTTGAAGGAGAGTAACACTTGGTTTTAAAAGGTTTTAAAAGAGTTATACTAAGCTTTATGGGAGTTAGGTATAATGTCTTAAGAGGTAAAGAAAATGGTTTACTGAAGTTAGAAGTTAAGAGACTTGATCTTATAAGATAAGAGACTTAACTTATTTGTTCTAATGTGAATGTTTGTGTGAAACCTCATTCGTGAGTAATGAGTACTTGGTGTTATTTAAAGGGATAATGTTTCTTGATTTGGAAATCGGAATGTGTATCGACAGCACCAACTGCAGCGTTAATAAAGGAAAATGTATTGAATAATGATGAATTGTATTAAAACCAGTAGAAACCTCCATCTGCATAGAAACTAAGATGAGACAAAATGATATACATTTTCTAGATCATGGCTGCTGTAATAAGAATGTTGTAAACAAGAATAACCTACTCTCACGTGAGACATATATTACTCAATTGTTCTAAAAAGGAATCAAGTGATTAAGTTTGGGAACTATGAAACCATTTGAAAATGAGAAGCTTGAGTAATTGAAACTAGGCAAACTGGAACTTAGGAAAAGAATGTTGTTACTTGATTTTGAAAAGGAATGTGGGTTGGTCATTCTAATACTACGGGTATCGGGTGACTTTTATAAAAGTAATGGATCTCTTTTAAAAGAACTTAACGTATGTAGTACTTTGGGGTTAAAAACCCGGACTTTGGTATAAATGGAAGTACTTTGAGTTGTTGTGAAACTTGCCTATGCTTGTGATGATAGCCTTTGTTGTACAAGTGTGGTATTTCTGTGTTACCGCGTCTCTCGATAGAGGGCCGGTTGACTTGTTGAGAACTTACTGGGACGTCTTTGGCGGTGATGGAGAATTCCACGGGTATGTTTCCATTTTGATTCTTGTCTTGTTGTTGATATCACATGGACGTATCTGCCGTCTGATGATTCGAGGCATGCGGCCATGCGCCGGGTTGATTACCCGATATATGGTTATTCTTGCAACATGGGCGTGTCTGCACGATCTGATGTCCGGGGCATGTGGCCATGCGGCGGGGTTGACCACCCGTATATTGTTGTTGAGGTTACATGGGCATGTCTACACCGTCACGATGATTCGGCATGTGGCCACGCGGCCTTGTTATTGTTGCATCATGGACATGTCTACACCGAAGCGATTCGGGGCATGCGGCCATGATGCGAACATGATGGATGTATGGGCGTGAGACCCATAGTTATATTTAGTGGTGACTTTGAGGCGTGAGTCTCGACTTGATTTATTTTTATGTTGCGTCTTGTATTTTGGTTATCATACATGTCTCGCTTTTTAAGCTATTATGATTTCATTTACTGATGTTGTGATTTCACATACTTGGTACTGTTATGCGACCTCCTTGGGGTGCGTTCATCTGCGAGTAGAGGTACATCGATCGTGGATCCTCGCTCTTAGGATCTCGATTCAGCGTTTTGGGAAGCTCCGTTTCTCCGAGGCTTATCTTTTGGTATGTGTTCCACGAGTTGTAGGTTCTGGTACATTCGGGGTATGGCGGGGCCACTGTCGTCACGATCATTGCCCTAAATCTTAGAGTGCAGAGAAGCTGTTGTGGCGGGGTTGTAAAAGGATTAAAGCTGTTGGGTTTTATGTATATCCAAGGCAAGCTTTTGGTTGCTTTGTTTATTTATTATATCTCTTGTTTCATGATTCATGTTTATTTTCCGCTGTTTTCTCGATGTTGTATCACTAGGGTGCCCGGTAAGGCACGATAACGGGCCGGTTGAGGCATTACAACGGAGTCGATTAGGCTTGCATGGTGATACTACGGGCAATTGGCCTGCCGATCAATCGCACCTAGAAAAGACATGTTACGATTTACCTATTGTTACTCTTGTTTATGATGTGGCACTATGCGGTCCCATGGTTGTTTCATTCATACTTGCAAAACTGATTTTAAAATGATATATTTTCATTTAAGTATTTTCTGATTTCATATACTTAGTACTGTTGTCTTGACCTCTCCCGAAGCTGCGTTCATCCGCAGTAAGAAGCGGTGCTAGATCCACATTCTTAGGATCTCTACGTTGGTGTGAGCTCCATCCTTTCCGAGGCTCTACTTTTGGGTATGATCTCCTGTTGTAGATAGTTTTGTGCGATCGGTATGGCGGGGCCCTGTCCGCCATAGTTGTATATTTCCTTAAGTGCAGTCATGTTATACGATGTCGGATGTAGCTAAAACCATGTTTATATATATACGAAAGGCGACGTTTTCTCATAAAGCGTATGTCTTATTTTATAAAGCTGCTTCATGTCTTGTTTTATATTTCTGATTACTCTGATGTATGACTACTTGGGTGCCCCGGTAAGGCACCAGTCACGGGCCCCGGAATGGGTCGTGACAAAAGTGGTATCAGAGCAGTTAATCCTCGGAAAGTGTCTACAGACCGTATCTAGTAGAGTCTTGATTATCGGTGTGTTGTGCACCACACCAATAATCAGGAGGCTATAGGATATTTAGGATTGGTTTCCACTCTTCTTACTCTGAGATCGTGCTTTAGAGTTGTGTTAAAGTTGGACCCCTCTAACGTATTCCTTTTAGAATGCGATTATGCCTCACGTAAGGCAACCGGGCCCGAGAAGCGGCAAGGCGAGAGGCCCGCCGAACAGGAGTTACGAGGGCTCGGGCCCGATCTATACGAGGCGGCGAGTTCTATGATGCCGCCGGCCCCAGCAGAGACCACAGTACCCACACCTCCCGCGGCACAGGGCGGAGGTTAGGGTACAGAGAGATGGCCCGGCTATTGGCTGAAGTTGTGGCGAATACGAGGATAGGTGAATCTGGCGATTCGATTCCAGCTCGGCCGCACCGTGGTGCACCCGAGGGCTGATAGTTTGAGGCTACGAGATTTCTTGAGTTGTAGCCCGCGAGTTTCTGGTCGAGGCGGAGGATGATCCGCAGGAGTTCATCCGTCGGCACTGAAGGATCATGCGGGTGATCAAGGCCTCGTGAGACGAGTCTGTGACCCGGTTCGCGTCGCCACGCGTGATACCGCGATCGATTGGTTTGATTCATGGAGTTATCCGGGAAACGCTGCGTCCCAGCCTACTTGGGATGAGTTCTCGAGGCTTTCCTCACTCACTTCTTGCCTCACAGATGAGGAGGCGCGGTCGATAGATTTTTCACGAGGCGAGAGGACGGCCTTTGTCGTGAGTACAATGTCGAGTTTGATTCTTTGGCTCGATATGTCCCGGCGTTAGTAGCGATTATGGAGGATAGGGTGCACCGCTACGTCACCGCTAGATGACTATATGGCGAAGTCATGTGCGGTGTTTCTCTTCACCGTATGGACATTACCGCGTGCAGCTCATGCTCTTGGATGTGAGGCGTAGAGACCGCCGGGTTGACAGCAACAGAAGAAGACCGGGGCGGTGGTCTTTTGGTGGCTATCGTGGTGGCGACCTCGCCAGCATCTAGATTTGCACCACAGCTCGAGCACTCCGCACCGCCCTCGGACAACCGTGATATTCGAGGCGCACGAGGCCCGGGACTTCGACGTCGAGCAGCGAAATGCGCCGATCGGACCACCCGCCGGTGCCGACGCGCAGATCCCACTTCGGGAGTTGTGGTGCTACGGAGCTTGTTTCGATTGTGGCGGCAGGTCACTATGCGAGGAACCGTCCACCAAGGCGATCATGGTAGGGTCACCTATGTGTTCTTTCGCCGGTCTTCATCTCGACAGCTTACTCGCCCGGAGGCAAGGTACTCATGGACCAGTGTCGCGGAGGTCGTGGCGCAGTCGATTCTAGCGGTCATCGAACGCATTTATGCTTTGTCCGGTACCGACAGATCGTGAGGCCTCACGATGTCGCCACGTGTACCTTATCGGTTCTGGTTTGATGTTTATGCCTCGATAGATCCGGTTCTACTCTGTCCATATATCTCCCCTGTTGCTAGTAGGATAGGATAGAGCCCGAGTCCATAGACCGCTTTCGAGGTAGCTACGCCATGGGTGATTCAATGGTAGCTCGGCGGGTATATAGAGCTTGTCTGTGACCATTTACGTCGTCTGACCCTAGCCGACTTGATAGAGTTAGAGATGATCGACTTCGACGTGATCATGGGATGGATTGGCTAGCTTCGCTACGCCAATGTAGACCGCAGAGAGAGTAGTACGATTCCAGCTTCTGAGAGCCGGTTGTTGAGTGGGAGAGCACGGTACGCCAGGTAGGTTTATTTCCTACCTCAAGGCTAGGAAGATGGTGCGAAGGGTATATCTACCATCTCGCTCGGTGTTTGATATCAAGTCTGCGTACCAGATTTTCCATCGCCGGTGGTCGCAGAGTTCCCGCACGTGTTTCAGACGACCTCCGTATCCCTCCCGAGAGGAGATTGAGTTTTGTATTGACATATTGCGCACACTCGGCCTATTTCCATTCGCCATACATAATGGCTTTGCCGAGTTGAGAGAGTTGAAGGATCGCTTAGAGATTTCTTTGGAGAAGGGCTTCATCAGGCCTAGTGTTTCTCCCCGGGAGCGCGTATTGTTCGTGAAGAAGAAGGGCGGGGCCAGCTGCGCATGTGTTGATCTGAGCGGTGAACAAGGTGACCATTAAACGAATACCCCTTCCGTGATTGATGATTTGTTCGACCGATTGCGGTGCGAGATGTTTCTCCAAGATTGATCTGGTCGGGCTATCATCAGTAGTCAGAGGTGGATGTCCCTAGGATCGCATTCGGACGATGCACGCATTATGAGTTCGTCATGTCTTTTGGGTTGACCAATGCTCGTGGTATTCATGGATTTGATGAACCGAGTGTTCAAACCATTTTTGGACACGTTTGTGATAGTGTTCATTGATGATATCTTGGTTTATTCGCGCCAGAGCGAGAGCATGCAGAGCATTTGAGGCTGTCTTGTGATTCTCAGACGTGATTAGACGCCAAGTTTTCCAAATGTGAGTTTTGGTTGACTTCATGGCGTTTCGGGCATATTGCTGGGTGATGGCATTCGAGTGGATACGCCAAGATCGAGGCGATCGGACTTGGCCTAGACCTACTACTCCGTGAGGTTCGCGATTTTCGGGCCTTGCAGTTATTATCTACGGTTCGTGGAGAAGTTTGCTTCTATCTCGCACCATTGACTAGGCCGACTCGTGGCGGCCAAGTTTCATGGACTGATGCTTGTGGCGTGGTTTCGATTCTTTGAAAGAGATCACGGCCGCCCCGTTCTTACTCTTCCGCAGGGTCCATGGTTATGTCGTGTATTGTGATCGTCGCATCGTTGGGATGTGTGTTGATGCAGCATGGCGGGGTTATAGCATACGATCCGACGGTGAAGAAACACGAGGAACTACCCCACCCATGATTTGGAGTTGGCGGTGTGATTCACGCTTTGAAGATCCGAGGCACTATTTGTACGGGTTCACGTGGATATTTTTACGCACCACAAGAGCCTCGGATATCTTCACCGCAGAGTGAACTTCACGAGAGACGGTGGTTAGAGTTGCTTAAGGATTACGATGTTGATATCACTGCCACCGGAAGGCCAATGTTGTGGCGTATGCTCTTAGTCGTAGTCGATGGGGTGCCTATCGATGTGCGGTAGAGAGGAGGACATGGTTCGTGATTTGCATCGATTAGCGAGCCTCGTGTCCGCTTGATTGATTCTGATAGCAGTGGGGTTAGAGTTCGTGAGGTTGCCGAGTCTTCCATCGTCGAGGAGGTGAAGAGGCAACAGTTCGAGGATCCAGTTTTGACACGTTATCGTGATACAGCTCTTCGTGAGGGCAATGGTCCTTTTGAGGTAGCACCTGATGGGGTGCTAAGGTTTGAGGGCAGGTTGTGTGTTCCAGATGTTTCAGACTTGCAGGTTCTTGGGGAAGCACACAGCGCGCGTTACTCTATCCATCCAGGGTCGACCAAGATGTACCACGACCTTAGATCTGTGTATTGGTGGGATGGCTTGAAGATGGACGTTGCAGAGTTCGTAGCTCAGTGCCCGTGTTGTCAGCAGGTGAAGGTAGAGCACGCAGGCCGGTGGTTTTATTCTGACGATTGAGATCCGACCGAAGTGGGAGGTAATCAACATGGACTTCATCACGGGATTACCTCGCACTCGGAGGAGACATGATTCTATATGGGTTATCGTCGACAGTCGGTGTTAAATCAGCCCACTTTCTTCCGTCGGACAACTTTTTGGTGAGGATTATGCGGACTTTACATCCGAGAGATCGCCGACCGCATGGAGTCCCTACTACGATCATATCGCATGGGAGCCGGTTTACGGCTAACTTGGAGGTCCTTCGAGAGGTTTAGGGGCCGAGTGAGCTTTGATCGCATTTCATCCACGCATGCATTTGGACAGCGAGCGCACTATCCGCACTCGAGGATATCATGAGCTTTGTGTTATTGACCGATGGTAGTTGGGAGGATCATTTGCCTCTAGTTGAGTTCGCATATAATAATAGCTACCACTCCAGTATTCAGATGGCGCCTTATGAGGCATTGTATGGGAGGAAGTGTAGATCGCCTATAGGTTGGTTCGATGTGGGCGAGGTGCAACTAGTGGGACCAGATTTGGTGCAGTGACGATGGATAAGGTGAAGCTTATCCGAAACGGCTATTAATGACTCGAGTCGCGAAGTCGTGTGCAGATCATCGTCGTCGACATCCGAGTTCGCATTGATGATTGGGTTTTCTGAAGGTGTCACCCATGAAGGGTGTGATGAGATTCGGAGGAAGGAAACTTCGGCCAAGGTACATTGGGCGTTCGGTGTCCGCAGGTAAGGCAAGGTTGCCTATGAGTTGGATCTGCCGTCCGATCTGGAGGCGGTGCATCCTGTTTCACGATCTATCTTTGAGAGATGATCGGGATCCATCTAGGTACACCCGATTGGCGATGTCCAGTGACCGGGGGTTATCGTATGAGGAGATTCCCATAGCGATAGTCGATCGTCGTTAGGCGTCTGCGGACCAAGGACGTAGCTTAGTCAAAGTCTTGTGGCGAACGAGCTCGGGAGGAGATGACGTGGGAAGCCGAGGAGGACATGAGGCGAAGTATCCTCACCTATTCCCCACCTCGTAATTCACTTTCCTACTTGTAAATTTTCGTTATCGCTTTTGCCTAAGTGTTGTTTTGTGGCGTGTGTGGCTTTTGCAAAGCTGTTTAAGTTATGAAGAACCTTATCGTTATCTGCTTGGGAAGGAACATTCGGACGAATGTTTCTGAGGAGGAGAATGTTATACCCGTATTTCAGTATGCGTAAGTGAATACGTCAAAAAGTTTGGCCTTAAAGTTTAGGCTTCGACGGTTTTTTTGGGCACAACTCACAAAACGAATAGTTTTCCGAAAACGCTTCCACGACTTTCGTAGGGTAAATTCGCTATGCCATTTCTAATTTTTGCGGATTTTTCAGAGACGAAACATTTTGGACCAACGGGAGGACACTTGGCACCTCCAATTGATGGATTTGAAATCGCCCATTTGGACGAATTGGACTTCGTGTTGCACGTTTTTGTGCCTTGGCACAAGTCAAGGATTAGGTAGGATATTTTGTGTGCAAGTTGGCCAAGGACACTTGCCTAATCTTCGCCTTACACTTGCCTAGCACTTGGCTACATCTTGGCCCTTGGTTGGCCATCCTCGACCTATAAATACCCTCTCGAGACGAAGAGTTCTTCATCCACAAAAGCTCAAGTCTAAAAATCCTCTCCTCTCCCTTTGTAGCCTTTTCGTCCAAACACCTCCTCCCTCATAAGGCCCTTGGCGAATACCACTCTAGCCTAAGTAGTTTGGCCGAGCCCCCTAGCCTAGCCAAAACCTACCCCTCCTGGTAGAAAAGTTTCCGTCTTGTATTGTTATAATGCCCAAAATACCCTAGCCCAAATCCCTTAGTACTTAGTAGAAGTTGAGAAGAACTTCTAAGGTTTCCTTGGAGCATACAACTTAGGAGCAAAACCTTGCTCAGGCGCGACTTTATCTAGGATATTATTGGGCTTACCGAGGTAACTAATCCTAACCTCTTTGAATTAGAGAATACTTATGTAGTAGTATAAGAATAAGTATAAATACTTAGAAGAATATTGCGAATAGAATTGAATGTTATCACAGTAGAAGGGTTTAAAGAAGAATAATTGAACTATGCTTATATAGGACTGCTTTCACATGAGACTTATATAGCTCACCGGGTAGGAAGTGCTGCCCGACTTTCCGTAGAATTGTGAACCCTCTGCTTAGAATGACCTTGAGTAGTCTTTGATAGATGTCCGTGACTATTATAGGTCGACTCTGCTCACGACATATTCAACTTGGCGGTGGTTTTCACTTGAGAAGGTATGTGATTCTTCCTAAAACATGATATTTTATAATATATATGTAGTACGGTAGACGTACATGTGTTAACTGAATAATAACTACGGCAATGTCTTTGACTTAAGCCTGAATAATACTTACGGCAATGCCTCACGGCTTAAGCCTGAATAACACTTACGGCAATGCCTCACGGCTTAAGCCTGAATAATAAAGAACTGAAAACATTTCAAAAGAATACTGAATCATTTTTTTTACAGAAGAGAACTAATTGGTTTTTAAAGCAGAAGCTTAAGAGTTATACTAGCTTTATGGGAAGTTAAGTATAACCACTTAAGATTGATAAAAGAAACAGTTTGCCTATGTGTTTATAACAGACTTATATTGAATTGCGAAAAGAATAATCAGATGGTTTGATAAGTAGACATGATATGATGCTATGTGTGTTAGTGTCTTGTAACGTTTGTATAAGAGAGTATTCTTGTTGTGCTTATGTTGTTTAAAGATAAGCTGTTATGTTAGTGTACTATCACTCACCTCTTGACATATTACCGGGGGTTAAGCTGCCCTCCGATGCGGGGTAGACTCAGGTGGTCTGGGACCATGATTCGAGAATACCTCATGCGGGTCCAAGGGACCTATGCGGAGCTACGGAGTTCCGTGTTAGTGATGCGGGTTATACCTCACGCGGTCTATGTGGCCATGCGGACTACGAGTCGGGGCGACGCCGAGGAGTAGCCACCCTCGACGCGGGTTATGTACCTATGCGCGCCTACGCGAGTGGCCTACGCGACTACGGAGTCCGTGATTAGGCTTGCATGGTGATACTACGGCAATTGGCCCGCGATCATTCGCCTAGAAAAGACACATTCTGATTTACCTATTATTACTCTTGCTTATGATGTGGCACTATATGCGGTCCCTCGTTGTTTCATTCATACTTGCAAAACTGATTTTAAAATGATATGTTTTCATTTAAGTATTTTACGCTTCATATACTTATTACTGTTGTCTTGACCTCCTTGGGGCTGCGCTCATGCCGCAGTAAGGGCAAGCAGTGCTAGATCCACATTCTTAGATCTCTACGTTGGTGTCGGAGCTCCATCCTTCCTGAGGCTCTACTTTTGGGTATGATCTCCCTGTTGTAGATAGTTTTGTACAGTCAGGGTATGGCGGGGCCCTGTCCCGCCATAGTTGTATATTTCCTTAGAGGTCTGTAGTCATGTTGTACAGTATCGGATGTAACTGCTAAAACCATGTTTATATATATGCCGAAAGGCGACATTTTCTCACATAAACTGTGTCTTATTTTATAAACTGTTTCATGTCTTGTTTTATATTTCCGCTGATTACTCTGATGTATGACTACTTGGGTGCCCCGGTAAGGCACCAGTCACGGGCCCCGGAATGGGTCGTGACACCTCCGGAGGATGGAGCTTCCGACGTACGATAAGTGATCCTAAGAATGTGGATCCGCAACCTGCTTACCCTTTCCTGCGGCATGAACGCAGCCCCCGAGGAAGGGGGTCAGTACACAATATGTACTAAGTATGCAAAACTGGAAAGTACTGTAATTACAACATAAGTTTAAAAGAAAGCCGGAGACATGTATGCTAACGAAATTACAGTACTCAGTGCCTTACTAACAATGAGAGTATAAATAGGTGTATACTTACAACGAAAAATAGGATTGGAATCCTACTCCTGGGACTATTTCACCCGCATAGGTCCAATGGACCTGCGTGAGGTATTCCTCGCATGGGACTATTTCACCCGCATAAGCCCTTACGGACTCGCATGAGGTATTCCTCGCATAGGTTCAACCGCCGCGTGGGACTATTTCACCCGCATAAGCCCTTACGGACTCGCATGCAGGTATTCCTCGTCGTGGTTAGCAAATCCACTAAATATACAATGCCACAATCCCGGAATGACCGCGTCGAATAATATATCATTAGCCCAAATCCGGCTATCACACATAACATAAGCTCTATCGGCTTATCATGCAATATATAAGCAAGTTAAGAAATCCCCTAACTTCTTACTATTCTTGTTCATATACACTCTCATTTTAGTTTACCTAAGGCACTATCATGTCTTTTATGAAAATCCGGGAATTTAACCCCAAAGTACTACGTACTTCTATTCTCTTAAAATGACTCATTTTCATTATAAAACTTCCAAGATACTACTAGCAGTAGTATCAAGTGACAATTTCTTTTCAAGACAAGTCACAATACTTTTAGAAATAAAATATGGCTTCTAAATCAAGTGACTCGTGTCTTATAAAACCTTAGGCAATTGATGCCTTAAAATCGAATTGCCTTCCATTAAATCAAGTCATTTATCTTTCCATAAAGTCAATATAACCAACTCCCCATAAAGTCGTTATATTCACTTTATACCTTAGTCCTGTACAATTTCCTATCCAAGGGACTTATACGTTTTTAAAATGACCCAAGTATTACATACTTTAAAATTCTTCAAGTCCCTTATCTTTAACAAGACTTAAGACATCTTTAATATTCTCAAAGAAGTGAGTTAATCTCCTAACTCACCCGACTTGGCATTTCATAAGTAAAGAATGTCAAAGTCTTGTCGCTCTAAATCATATATACGTGAAACTAGTCATGCTCAAAGATAGGAAGAATTCTACATACCTTGCCGGGTCAAACCACTTGCCAAGTACAAAGTCCCGCCCGTACTATGTCAACCTATAATATTCACAATACGTCTATTAAAGCCTTACTTCAATCGTAGAATATAATAAGGGTTAAGTCTCTAAATTCTACGGAAAATCGGACAGCACCTCCTTTGTTTTTACTTACTTTGCCACCTTTTCCAAGGTCGAAATACAATAACCAAACAGCCCCAATTGGCTCACAACAATATAGTAGATAATCCAATGCAAATGACTAACTAAACAGCCCCAATTGGCTCACAACAATATAGAAGGTAGTCCAATGCAAATGACTAACTAAACAGCCCCAATTGGCTCACAACAATATAGAAGGTAGTCCAATACAAGTGACTAACTAAACATCCCCAATTGGCTCACAACAATATAGAAGGTAGTCCAATACAAATGACTAACTAAACAGCCCCAATTGGCTCACAATCAATATAGCAGGTAGTCCAATACAAATGACTAACTAAACAGCCCCAATTGGCTCACAATTATATTTCAACCCAAATTTGTAGCATAACATGATATCAAGTCGCATTTGATTATAATAACCATAATCCTTAAGTCAATGACATGCGACGGTTCTAACAACGATTAAATTGTAATTCAACTTAGTAATGGATTACATTACATTTCGGATTTCCAAGGCTATAATCAATCCATAATCTTTATAACTCCAATATAACGATTTCATGCTTGCAACATACAAAGCTAACAACAACAAAATGAATAATCTTGTAATACTTTCAAAGAACAAGATTATACCTCAATGATTCTTAAACCAACTCCAATCCGAAGTCTCTCCTTAGTAGTTTATAGCCTCTCCAAGACACTTCAATCCGCTTGTTGAGACCCTTAGAACAACACCAACAATTATCCTTCAAGTCTTCAAATAAAACCTAGAAAGACCCTTAGGTTTTCGTTTGCGACTAACCCGTAAACAATCTTTTTCCAAGATTTTTCTATTGAGATGTGTTTACAATACACCTAGGAACCTTGGTTTAAAGTGGGGAACTAAAAGAACAAGGAACAAATTTTTTTTTCTTCTTTTTGCTAAGTGAACCCGAGAGCTTAAGCCTATGTTCTTCCAATTTTTGTGTGAAATTTTCTAAGTGTTGGCTCTCTCTAGCACTACTAGTATTATATAGAGTAAAGGATGGTCAAGATATAACCAAATGTGAGGCTTGGATAAGCTCTTAGTAAGTCAATACTTATTGACTAATTGACTTGGTCAAGATTGTCATGCTACACAAGTTGCAAGACTTGTCTTGCAACAAAGGTCCAATGACCTTCATGCCCTTGAACATTTCGACCAAGGCATCATCTAAGGGGGGTGACACGTGTCGCCCTCCCATTCGACACAACACAATGTTTTTCCGACAATTTCATAATTTCCGATAAATTTTTACAAGTCTCGAATCCTTAACATTTGTGAGTTCTTACTTACGTTCTTAAGGCATGTCCTGTAATTACGGGGTGTAACAGTGAGCCTTGGCCGAAACCAACCCCCCCCTTTGAGTTGTTTTTCGTAAATACACCCCCCCTTGGTAGAAAAGTATTCTCCAAGTATTGTTACTATTCCAAAATACCTTTGCCCAAATACCTTGTAGTATTCCAAGGTTACATCTATACTAAAAGCCCAGAAATACTATTATACTTCCTTTAGCCACCAAACGAAACCCTAAGGAAATCTTCATAGCGAGTTGAAGTATTAAGAAGAAGTTGTGTAGAACTTCTAAGGGTTGCTTGGAGCGGGTTGGAGCGCCCAGAGTAGGAGCTAAACGTTGCTCAGGATCGACATAAATTCTTGGATAATTTTGGGCTTCAGAGGTAAATACTCTGTCTTATTGTAATTGGAAATTACATACTGTAGTAGTATAGAAATGAATATAAGATTCATAGAAGGATATTACAGAAAAGAATTGAACTGAAATCACAACAGAAGAATATTAAAGAAGAAGATTAAAACTGTACTTACATAGGATTGTATTTACAGTAGACTTGTGTAGTTGGCGGGTAAGGAAGTGCTGCCCAATTTTCCGTAGAATAAAGGAATATGTATCTAGAAATATTTTACAGAATAGTCTAGACATTGATAGACTTATATGACCGATATAGGTTGAAGTACTGCGAGTAGCGTATTCCACTCGAAGGGTGGAAAAGGCTAACAGGACTGCGGTACTTTGGAGCGTTTTGCTAATAGTCGATAAATCGTCGCGAGGTATGTGATTCTTCCTATACTCTTGAGCATGATATTTTAAAAGTATATATATATATATAGTACGATAGACGTACGTGTGTTAACTGAACGTAGTTTTACGGCAATGTCTTTTGACTTAAGCCTGAATAATAAGAATCTTGAAGTATTTCAAAAGAATTAAGAATCGTTTTTGAAAGAAGAGTAATACTTGGTTTTAAAAGCTTAAGAGTTATACTAGCTTTATGGGAAGTTAGGTATAACGACTTAAGAAAGATAAAAGAATGATTTATTGATTTTAGAAGTTAAGAGACTTAATCTTAAAAGATAAGAGACTTGACTTAATTGAATTGATGTGAAAGTTGTTAAGAAGTGTGAAACCTCATTCGTGAGTAATAAGTACTTGGTTTTTAAAGAATAATTTTTTACTGATTTTGGAAATGAGAATACGTAAGGAACTTGATTTCTAAAAGAGACTTGAGGAAATTGAAGAGTTTTTGGTTTAAAAGAAAGGCATTGTTTTGTCTTAAATTGGTTTAAAACATAAAGTGTTATAACAGCTTTATGGGAAGTTAGTTATAACGACCTTATGAAAACAAAAGAATGGTTTTATCAGTGGTTTTAAAGTGATAACTTGACTTTAAAAAAAGGAGAAGTGTTTTGGTCTAAAAAGAAGGCATGGTATTGTCTTAATGTGGTTTAAAAAGGAAAGTATGGAAGTTGTTTTGGTTTACTTAAAAATGTTAGTCACTCTACTTTTATAATACGGGCATCGGGTGACCTTTGTAAAAGAAATGGATCTTTTAAAAAGAATTTAACGTACGTAGTACTTTGGGGTTAAAACCTGGACTTTGGCATAAAATGAAAGTACTTGGGTTGTGTGTAACTTGCCTATGTTTGCGTGTGATAGCCTTGTCGTGCTAGCATTGTATTTCTATACCACCGTGTCTCTCAATGGAGGGCCGGCTGATTTGTTATGATATTACTTGGACGTACCGGCAGTGACGGAGAATTCCACGGGTACGCTCCTGTTGATAGTGTTATTCCATGGACTAGCTCTCCATGAGTTTTCTTACTGATTCGGCCTTGGTATCTGGTGGTCGACTTTCGTACTTGCCCCATCTCGTGGCTGATTCGGCCTTGGTACCTGGTAGTTAGCCCTCGCACTTGCCCCGTTCAGTTTAGTGGCGAAGTCTCGTGATACGACCTTGGTATCTGGTAGTTAGCCCTCGTACTTGCCTGGTCATTACGTGACACGGCCTTGGTATCCGATGGTCGGCTTCGTGCTTGCCGTGTCGGCCGTGGCGGAGTCTCGTGATACGCCTTGGTATATGGTAGTTAGCCACCGTGCTTGCCGGTCGCGTGACCACGCGCTTGGTATCCGTAGTCGGCCGTACTTGCCGTGTCGACTCCGTGGTTTGGTTGTATAGTATTGTTAGTATGGCTCGTATCGGTAGTTAGCCCGTAATTGCCGTCACGGTTTTATGACTCGTAGGACTTGGTGTTCATATGTACTCCTTGGTGTTATTATATCATAGGCTGCCGTGGTGAGAAGGTATTCCACGAGCATGATTGGCGTTGAGGCGTGAGACCCATAGTTATAATTGAGTGATGACTTGGAGGCGTGAGTCACGACTTACATGATCGCTATTTATTGTGGTATGGTTTGGTTATCATACATGTCTCCCGCTTTATATAGACTACTATGATTTCATTTACGATATTATCGGTTTCACATACTTGGTACTGTTGTCTTGACCTCTCCTTCGGCCGTGTGTTCATCTGCGCAGTAGAGTACACCATCGTTGATCCTCGCTCATAGGATCACAATTCGAGATATCGGAAGCTCCGTTTCTCGGAGGCTTATCTTTTGGTATAGTCCTGTCCATTGTAGGTACTTGTACATCCGTGGTATGGCGAGCCCTGTCGTCATGTTGTATAAAAACTCTTAAGTGCATGTAATCTTTGTTGTGGGCAGGGTTTGTAAAAAGGATTAAACTGTTCGGTTTGAAAGATTTGTATATATATTATTGGAAGGTGACCGTTTTGGTTATCCTGTTCTTATCATATATCTTGTTTCATTTTTAAGTTTTTATTTCCGCTGATTTTCTCTGATGTTGTATCACTAGGGTGCCGGGTAAGGCACGATCACGGGCAGGATCGGTCGTGACAAAAGTGGTATCAGAGCAGTTAATCCTCGGAAAGTGTCTACAGACCGTGTCTAGTAGAGTCTTGATTATCGGTGTGTTGTGCACCCCATCTATAATCAGGAGGCTGCAGGACATTTAGGATTGGTTTCTATTCTTCTCATTCTGAGATCGTGCCTTAGAGTTGTGTTATAAGTTGGACCCCTCTGACGCATTTCGTTTTTAACAGTTATGCCTCCGCGCAAGGCAACCCGGGCCCAGATGGGCAAAGCGAGAAAGCTGCTGCTAGGATACGAGAGAATGCGAAGCGCAGCCCAATCATTACGAGATAGTACTTGACGGCGAGTTTTGCGACGCCGACAAATTTCTCGATAGAGTTTAGAGCGCGCGATGGCTGCGAGACCACGATACCTAAGCCTCCGGTCCACCGGCTGGAAGCGAAGAGATGGGTGCAGAGATGGCCCATTTATTGGCGGGATAGTGGCAAGGCACGAGGATAAGGCTGGATCGGCGATTCGTGCATATTACCGTGAATTCACCGAGGCGGATAGTTTGAGGCTGCGGGACTTTACGAGTTGCGGCCGCGGTGTTTTATGGATCGAGGCCCGAGGATGATCCTCGAGTTCATCGACGATTCTGACGGACCATGAGAGTGATCAAGGCTTGGAGACCGAGTCGGTGGTCTTGGGTTCACATCGGTGCGTGATACTGCGATCGGTTTGATTCGTGGGAGCTGTCGGGGAGCATGCGCCTCCAATATTTGGGCGAGTTCTCGGAGGCATTTCTTGCACATTTCTTGCCTCCACGACGAAGGGCTCGGGCCGCAGATTTTTGGTGTTGAGGCGAGCGGGCGTGCGGTTCGTGAGTACTGATGTGAGTTCGACTCATTGGCTCGGTATGTCCCGCGTTAGTAGCGAGATGGAGGGCGAGTGCACCGCTATGTAACAGGCTCGGCGATTATTTGGCGAGAGTTGCGCGGGTGTACCTCTTCACCGGGCATGGACATTGCCGCACGCAGCTTATGCACTTGGGTGTGAGGCGGAGAGGTCGACGGAATTACAAGATCGCGAAGAGGGCGAGCAGCGAGGTCCTTCGATAACTTTGAGGCGGACCGCCTCGCGAGCTAGTTATGTACCTTCTCAAGACAGAGTGGTCCTCCACGCGATCTTCGGGCGTTTGGGATATTCGGGAAGCGGTCGGGGCTCCCGTGTTTGAGTTTTCGCGGAGTAGGAATGCTCACTGATAAGGTCACCTTGTCTCGGTGTGGCGTTGTGGAAAACTTCATAAGGGAGAATGTCGTACTAATTTGGGAGATTGTTATGCTTGCGGCCAACAGGCCATTTGGCGGCGTCTCAGGCCGGTAGCTTTGGTAGGATAGCACAGCTCTGGAAATCGATTGCGGGTTCTTCACCTTCCATAGCTAGGCGGGATGCTCATACCGTGAGCCACGGCAGGTCGCGATAGAAGTTCCCAATTTTAGCGGTCCTTTGAACCGCCTATCGTTTCAGGTATATCCTTAACCCTCTAGAGTTTAGCATGCGTGATGCGATGATTATATGTTGAGTACTATGTACAGATACCATTGTGTATATTGTGGTTTAGAGACATGGTTAGTTGAAAGAATAAGTATGAGGTCAGGGAAGGTATGAACCTTAGAATATTACACGTTGAGACCTTAGATGTAAGGCAGGCTTGAATAAAAGATTTTACGGTTAGTCTTTGTCAAATACTTGGTATGCGTATAAATGTATTGTGGGATAATTCCATGGGTTGTGTAAAATGAAAGTGGTAGCCTTCAGGACTTGAATAGGTAAGATTGTTCCGATCGGAGAACAAGTGTTTGGCGCGATAAGCGAGTCAGGTTGAATCTGATCGCGGGTCAACCGCGGCTGTAGTGTCGTGGGGTCGGTTCGAGGTGGTCGCGGTGGTAGGGTCACGAGGTGCTAGGCCCAAGTTTAGATGACCATCGTATGAGTTCGTGGATATGTTCGACCAGAATCGGATCGTGAAGGCAGAATGGCCTTAAAGAGATCGAGGCTAGTAAGATGACCAAGTTTGGAGGTGGTGACTCCAAAGTTTTGAAATCAAGCGATGATCAAGTATGGTACGTATACTAGAAGAGTTCAAGTGTTAGAAAAGTACGGCAGTAAGGAAAGAAGTGAACATGTCTTTGAGAGAATAGAAATGATCATTACTTTTGTGAAGAAAATGTGCAAAGGGGATATCTTTTAGACCAGGGGTGGAAGCTTTTTGTAATGCTAGAGGTGATTCCTCGTTGACTTGGGATAAGTATTTGCGTATGTGTTATTTGGTGGCCAGGTGTAGCATTGGCAACTTGTTGTGAGGAACTTTATCGTTATCTGTCTTGAGAAGGAACATTCGGGACGAATGTTTCTAAGGAGGGGAGAATGTTATACCCCGTATTTCCAGAGTATGTACGTGAGGCCGTACGTACAAAAGTTTAAGCCTTAAGTAGGCAAAGTGGCGAAATTTGTGCACAACTAGCGAAAATAGTCGCTTTCAGAAACGCTTCCGACTTTGCGAAGGGAAAAATACGGCTATGTCATTTATAATTTTTGTGGATTTTTCAGAGTGATGAAATATTTTGGACCAACGAGAGGGTGACAAGTGTCACCCTCAAGTGGACGGTTAAGGTGGGACGAATTGGGGCGTTTTTGGCCTTGATTTTTGTCAAGGAGTTGGTAGGATATTTTGTGTAGTTGATGAGCAAGTGGGACCCACAAACACTTGTCCAAATCTTGACCCTCCACTTTCCCCCCCACTTGGCTTGATCTTGGCCATTGAATGTCCTATAAATACCCCTCTAGTGCAAGACCATTTCTTCATCCACACTTGTGAAAATCCAAGGCAAAATCCCTCCCCTCTTAGCAAAGCTCTCATCCAAGAGCACCCCTCCCCCCTTTGTGAGCCTTGGCCGAAACCAACCCCCCCCCCCCCTTTGAGTTGTTTTTCGTAAATACAACCCCCCCCTTGGTAGAAAAGTATTCTCCAAGTATTGTTACTATTCCAAAATACCTTGGCCCAAATACCTTATAGTATTCCAAGGTTACATCTATACTAAAAGCCCGTAAATACTATTATACTTCCTTTAGCCACTAAACGAAACCCAAGGAAATCTTCATAGCGAGTTGAAGTATTAAGAAGAAGTTGTGTAGAACTTCTAAGGGTTGCTTGGAGCGGGTTGGGCGCCACGCAGGAGCTAAACGTTGCTCGTGATCGACATTAAATCTTGGATAATTTTGGGCTTACCGGGTAAATACTCCATCCTTCTATTGTAATTGGAAATTACATCTGTAGTAGTATAGAAATGAATATAAGATTCATAGAAGGATATTACGTAAAATAATTGAACCAAATCACATCGTAAGAATATTAAAGAAGAAGATTAAAGCGTACTTACATGTTGTATTCTGATGAACTTGTGTAGTTGGCGGGTAGGAAGTCTTGCCCATTTTCCGTAGAATAAAGGAATCATATCTAGAAATATTTTACGTAATAGTCTAGACATTGATAGACTTATATGACCGATATAGGTTGAAGTCGCGAGTAGCGTATTCTACTCGAAGGGTGGAAAAGGCTAACGATCACAGTACTTTGGAGCGTTTGCTAATAGTCGATAAATCGTCGCGAGGTATGTGATTCTTCCTATACTTTGAGCATGATATTTTAAAAGTATATATATATATATATATATATATATATATATATATATAGTACGATAGACGTACGTGTGTTAAATGAACGTAGTTTTACGGCAATGTCTTTTGACTTAAGCCTGAATAATAAGAATCTTGAAGTATTTCAAAAGAATTAAGAATCGTTTTTGAAAGAAGAGTAATACTTGGTTTTAAAAGCTTAAGAGTTATACTAGCTTTATGGGAAGTTAGGTATAACGACTTAAGAAAGATAAAAGAATGATTTATTGATTTTAGAAGTTAAGAGACTTAATCTTAAAAGATAAGAGACTTGACTTAATTGAATTGATATGAAAGTTGTTAAGAAGTGTGAAACCTCATTCGTGAGTAATAAGTTGTAACGACCCGTTCCAGGGCCCGTTACTGGTGCCTTAACCCGGGCACCCTAGTGATACAACATCAGAGAAAACCAGC
This sequence comes from Przewalskia tangutica, assembly GCA_029844215.1. Lineage (NCBI taxonomy): Eukaryota > Viridiplantae > Streptophyta > Magnoliopsida > Solanales > Solanaceae > Przewalskia > Przewalskia tangutica. The sequence goes on along the minus strand of CM056737.1, from coordinate 43,129,372 downwards.
GGAAAATAAAACATGAGTCATGAAACAAGAGATATAATAATAAACAGGCCAACCAAAACGGTTGCCTTCAGTATATACATAAAACCTGAACAGTTTAATCCTTTACAACCACCTTGCAAGATTTCTACGGACCTCTAAGATTTACAATGACTATGACGGACAGGGCCCCATACCCTGAATGTACAAGAACCTACAACTCGGGAACACATACTAAAAGATAAGCCTCAAGAAGCGGAGCTTCCCAATACGCTGAATGTGATCCTAAGAGCGGGGATCCACGGCCAGTGTACCTCTACTGCGGCATGACGCAGCCGGGCGAGGTCGATAACAAGTACCAAGTATGTGAAATCAGTAAAAATCAGAATGAAATCATACTAGTCTATATAAAGCAGAGACATGTATGATAACAAACTACGATTCACAACATAAAAGCGGTCATATCGATCGGGGACTCACGCCCTCAAGTCATCACTCAAATATAACTATGGGTCTCACGCCCTCAACATCAATCATGTTCGCATCATGGCCGCATGCCCCCGGAATTCTGCATCGGTGTAGACATGTCCATGATGCAACAATAACACCAATGCCCAATAGCCACATGCCCCCGGAAGTCTAGCTCGGTGTAGACACGTCAATGGGACATCAACAATAATATCTTGGGTGATCAACCTGCGCGTAGCCACATGCCCCGGAATTCTACCTCTGTGTAGACATGTCCATGTAACCACAATAACAATATATCGGGTAATCAACCCGGCCGCATGGCCGCATGCCCCCGGAATACTGCATCGGTGTAGACATGTCCATGTGACATCAATAACAAGACAGTAATCAAAATGGAAACATACGTGGAATTCTCCATCACCGCCAAAGACGCGTCAAGTAAGTTCTCAACAAGTCGACCGGCCCTCTATCGAGAGACGCGGTAACACAGAAATACCACATTTGCACAACAAAGGCTATCATCACAAGCATAGGCAAGTTTCACAACAACCAGCATAGGCAAGTTTCACAACAACAAGCATAGGCAAGTTTCACACAACTCAAAGTACTTTCATTTTATGCCAAAGTCGGGTTTTAACCCCAAAGTACTACATACGTTAAGTTCTTTTAAAGAGATCCATTACTTCTATAAAAGTCACCCGATACGTAGTATTAGAATGACCAACCCACATTCCTTTTAAAATCAAGTAACAACATTCTTTTCCTAAGTTCGGTTTGCCTAGTTTCAATTACTCAAGCTTCTCATTTTCAAATGGTTTCATAGTTCCCAAACTTAATCACTGATTCCTTTTTAGAACAATCGAGTAACATATGTCATATATGTGAGTAGTTTATTCTTGTTTATAACGATCTTATTACAAAGACCATGATCTAGAAAATGTAATATCATTTTGTCTCATCTTAGCTTCTATGCGGATGGAGTTTCTACTGGTTTTAATACAACACATCATTATTCAATACATTTTCCTTTTATTAACGCCGCGGTGGTGCTGTCGATACACATTACGATTCCCGAAATCAGTAAAACATTATCCCTTTAAAACCAAGTACTCATTACTCACGAATGAGGTTTCACACAAACATCCACATTAAAACAAATAAGTTAAGTCTCTTATCTTCTAACATCAGTAAACCATTTTCACTTACGTAAGGTCGTTATAACTAACTTCCCATAAAGCTATTATAACACCCTATGTTTTAAACCAACCAACTCACTTAGCGTACGCGTCTGCGTACTACATAGTTCACAACAATCATGCTAGAAAAGATAGGAAGAGGTTCACATACCTCGCGACGATTTATCGACAATAAGCAAAATGCTCAAGTACTACAACCTTGCTAGCCCTTTCCACTCGGTAGAATACGCTACTCTTAGTACTTTCACCTATAAAGGTCACAAACGTCTATTAACCCCAAAACACAAGTTTCTATCTTTCTATAGAAAATTCGCAGCACTTCCCCAAGTGGCGTAAATCTCCTCTCTATCGGTGGCTACCAAGCCAACGGGGGTTTACGTCTAACCTGGACGTGTACAATTCTACACAAGTCTCTGCTGATCACCCTATGTAAATCTGATTCGATTCGATTCTTGAGCTTAAGTCAAAAGACATTGCGAATACTAAGTATAGTTCCATATATAGTATACTTCAACTATATATTCTAACAAACATGTAATTTCCAATTACAATAGAGGACAAGATAATTACCTCGATAAGCCCAAAATTATCCAAGTTATAATGTCGATCTGAGCAAGGTTTAGCTCATTCCGTGCGCTCCAAACCACTCCAAACAACCCTTAGAAGTTCTAACTAACTTCTACTCAAATACTTCAACCAACTATGAAGATTTCCTTAGGGTTTCGGTTTGAGACTAAAAGGACAAAGGTAGTATTTCCTGCTCTACGTATAGAGGTATCTTTGGAATACTACAAGGTACAAGGCTAAGGTATTTTGGGCATTATAACAATACTAGGGAGTATTTCTATACCACAAAGGGTATTATACGAAACAACTAGGCAGGGGTACCCACGGCGAGCACCACAGGGGAGGGAGGAGGCCTCGGCAAGACTCTCAAAGAGTGGGGAGATGAGTTGGACGAACTCAAAACAAGAGGAGGAGGAGGATTTTAGGCTTGGAAGGTTTCATTTGTGGATGAAGAGTTCATCAACATAAGGGGTATTTATAGCAAAACCAAAGGCCAACCGAGGCAAGATCCTTCCAAGTGTATAGCAAGTGTAAGGGCAAGATTAAGCCAAGTGCACCCTAAACCCTACTCCACAAACACCTCACAAAACAATGCACCAAACAAGGCACACTTCAGGGCGATCGGCGAGCGACCAGCGGCCGTCTCGAGCCGTCGATGAGGGTGACAAGTGTCACCTCCCGTTGGTCCAAAAGGTTTCGTCTCTCGGAAAAATCCGCAAAAATACAAAGCGACATAGCCGGAATTTTCCTTCGCAGTTACTGAAAGCGTTTAGTCGGCGACTCTAAAGTGTTGTGCCAAAGGTAACTTCGGCCAAGCCACTGGCGGGGTGACACGTGTCACCCTCCTATTAGCCCTCATAACACGTCTTTCAAAAATATCCACAATGGCCAAAATCTCAAAACAAAGTGGGCCCACAAATCAGAATTTCTCCGTGGGCCCACGTGACCATTTCGAAAATAAAATCTCAAAATTCTAATATAATCTATGAAGTCCAAATACCAAATCGGGAATCCAATTCCCATTAACGAACCTTTTTCTTCACAAATAACAGGAAACTTTTAGTGAAAACTCACATCTTTCTTTCTTTTCAAAATTTCTGCCGTACTCTCAAATGCGTGCGTCCTCACATACATACCTGCAACTACGGGTATAACATTCTCCTCTTAGAAACATTCGTCCGAATGTTCCTTCTCAAGTCGGATAACGATAAAGTTCCTCTAACAAGTTGCCAACGCGGCAGCCACCGAAATAACACGTCCTCTTCCTTCCTTACTCGTCGTGCCCTTCTCGAACACTTGAACTCTCGGACGTACCAAACTTCACCATTACTTGTTCCCAAAATCTGCGGAGTCACTACCTCAAACTTGGTCATCTTACTAACCTCAAACTTCCTTAAGGCCATTCCGGCCTTCTGAACCGCTCGGTCGAGCGTCCACGAACTCATACGTTGGTCACACAAACTTGGGCCTAGCATCCTCGTGACCCTACCACCGCGGGACCACCCGAACTGACCCTACCTCAAACCGGGTTACGGGTTGACCCGCAAATGGTCCTCAACCCGACCCCAACGCGCCAAACTCTTGTTCCCGATCGGAACAATCTTACTAATTCACATCATAAGCTACCACTTCCATCTCACACTACCTACGGACTTATCACACAAATAAATCCACGTATACTACTACTCGATAAGGGTCAAAAATAAATCTTTAACTCAAGACGACCTTACCCCTAAGGTCTCGGTCGTGACATAGTCTAAGGTTCACACTTACCATGCCCACACGTATCCTCCCAACTAAGCATGTTTTCTAACTCATAATTAACACAACGCTATTCGCACATAGCACATAATAATGAGACCATCATAACAAGCATACCAAAACTCTAGAGGTTAAGGATATACGAAGCTACCGCCCACTCTAATCATAGGCACGCCTGCGATAACATGTATGAAAGCGATGAACCACCATCGATCCGGTGGTGAGTCGTAACATCCGTGCTACCCTTGGTCGGACAGTTCCTGCAAAATGGCCTGCTGGCCAAAAATAACAAGCTCCCCTGGCACCACGACACTCCCCGAAATGCGGTCTACCACATCGACCACACCGAGGTAGGGGTGACCGCATCCGGCCAACACCCTTACTTCCGCGAAACTGAACCCTCGAGCCACGACCGCTCCGAATACTCAAGGTTGTGGAGGACCACTCTGCATCGGCGGAGGTACAAAACTAGTATCTTTCGAGGCGGTCCGCCTCGAAAGTCACCAAGGACCCTATTGTTCTCGCCCTCTTACGCTGATCTTGGTCATTCGTCGACCTCTCCGTGCCTCGCATCCGGTCGTGAGCTGCGTGCGGGCAATGTCCATGCCCGACTGAAGGGCTACTCCTGAACATGCCTCTGACATGTAATCATCGAGCCCTGTAACATATAGGTGCACTCGATCCTCCATACTAGCTACTGTATTTGGGCGTCTGGGCGATGAGTCGAACTCCACGTTGTACTCCCGAGTGCGCCCGCTCTGTCTAAGCATCAAAAATCGCCGGCGTGCCCTCATCTGCGGAGGCAAGAAGTGCGTGAGAAAGCCCGAAAACTCATCCCATACTGCTGGAGTGCATGCTCTCCCGGAAAGCTCCCATGAATCAAACCAATCGATGCGGTATCACGCGCCGTCACGAACAAAGGTCACAGACTCGGTTTCAAGCCTTGATCACCCGCGTGATCTCGTAGCTGCCGGATGAACTCCTGCGGATCATCCTCGTGCCTCGACCCATAAAACTCGGCGGGCTACACTCGAAAGTCCGTAGCCTCAAACTATCTGCTCGGGGTGAACGGCTGGTGCTCTTGAACTGAACTGCTGCATCCGGCCTATCTCATATCGGCCACGACCACTCGGCCAGAATCGCCATCTCTTGTAACCCATCTCCTGCCCCGGTGTGGGGTGGAGGCTCAGGTACTGCGGTCTCAGCAGCCAGTGCTGCGGCTCTAACCTCTCTTTGAAGTGGCGGCGTCACAAAACCGCCGTCAAGCACAACCTCAGTACTGTCCGGCTGCGCCCTTGTACTCCTCAGATCTCACTAGCGGCACCCTCGGCCTTGCCCCCGGGCTCTGGTTGCCTTGCGGAGGCATAATCGTAAAAACGAGATACGTCAGAGGTGTCCAAATTTCAACACAGCTCTAAGGCACGATCTCGTAATGAGAAGAATGGAAACCAATCCTAAATGTCCTGCGACCTCACGATTATAGATGTGGTGCACGCGACATCGATAATCAAGACTCTACTAGACGCGGTGCGTAGACACTTTCCGAGATTAATCGCTCGATACCACTTTTGTAACGACCGTTCGGGCGTTCATCGTGCCTTAACCCGGCACCCTAGTGATACAACATCGAGAAAACGGCGGAAAATAAAACATGAGTCATGAAACAAGAGATATAATAATAAGCAGGCCAACCAAAGCGGTTGCCTTCGATATACATAAAACTCGAGCAGTTTAATCCTTTACAACCACGCCACAACAAGATTACTCTGACTTAAGATTTACAATGACTATGACGGGACAGGCCCCGCCATACCCCGAATGTACAAGAACACCTACAACTCGGGAACACATGCAAAGATAAGCCTCAGAAACGGAGCTTCCCAATCTGTCAATCGTGATCCTAAGCGGGGATCCACGACCGATGTACCTCTACTGCGGCATGACGCAGCCCCAAAGAGGTCGATAACAGTACCAAGTATGTGAATCAGAAAAATCGTAATGAAATCATACTAGTCTATATAAAGCGAGAGACATGTATGATAACCAAACTACGATTCACAACATAAAGCGATCATATCGATCGAGGACTCACGCCTCAAGTCATCACTCAAATATAACTATGGGTCTCACGCCCACAACATCAATCATGTTCGCATCATGGCGCGTGCCGGATTGCATCGGTGTAGACATGTCCATGATGCAACAATAACACCAATGCCCCGGCCATGCCCCGGAATTCTACCTCGGTGTAGACACGTCCATGTGACATCAACAATAATATCTTGGGTGATCAACCCGCGCGTGGCATGCCCTAATTCTACCTCGGTGTAGACATGTCCATGTAACCACAATAACAATATATCGGGTAATCAACCCGACCGCGTCGCATGCCGGAATCTGCGACGGTGTAGACATGTCCATGTGACATCAACAACAAGACGAGAATCAAAATGGAAACATACGTGGAATTCTCCATCACCGCCGCGTCCAAGTAAGTTCTCAACAAGTCGACCGCCTCTATCGAGAGACGCGGTAACACAGAAATACCACATTTGCACAACAAGGCTATCCTCACAAGCATAGGCAAGTTTCACAACAACCAGTAGGCAAGTTTCACAACAACAAGCATAGGCAAGTTTCACACAACTCAAAGTACTTTCATTTTATGCCAAAGTCGGGTTTTAACCCCAAAGTACTACATACGTTAAGTTCTTTTAAAGAGATCCATTACTTCTATAAAAGTCACCCGATACGTAGTATTAGAATGACCAACCCATTCCTTTTTAAAATCAAGTAACAACATTCTTTTCCTAAGTTCGGTTGCCTAGTTTGATTACTTAAGCTTCATTTTCAAATGGTTTCATAGTTCCCAAACTTAATCACTGATTCCTTTTTAGAACAATTGAGTAACATATGTCATATATGTGAGTAGTTTATTCTTGTTTATAACGATCTTATTACAGTGACCATGATCTAGAAAATGTAATATCATTTTGTCTCATCTTAGCTTCTATGCGGATGGAGGTTTCTCCGGTTTTAATACACATCATTATTCAATTCATTTTCCTTTTATTAACGCTGCAGTGGGCTGTCGATACACATTCTGATTCCCGAAATCAGTAAAACATTATCCCTTTAAAAACCAAGTACTCATTACTCACGAATGAGGTTTCACACAAACATCCACATTAAAACAAATAAGTTAAGTCTCTTATCTTCTAACATCAGTAAACCATTTTCACCTACATAAGGTCGTTATAACTAACTTCCCATAAAGCTATTATAACACCCTATGTTTTAAACCAACCAACTCACTTAGCACGTATGCGTCTGCGTACTACATAGTTCACAACAATCATGCTAGAAAAGATAGAAAGAGGTTCACATACCTCGCGACGATTTATCGACAATAAGCAAAATGCTCCAAGTACTACAACCACTGCTAGCCCTTTCCACTCCGAGTAGAATACGCTATTCTTAGTACTTTCACCTATAAAGGTCACAAACGTCTATTAACCCCAAAACACAAGTTTCTATCTTTCTATAGAAAATTCGCAGACTCACACATGGCAGCGTAAATCTCGCTCTATCGAGGCCACTAAGCCAACGAGGGTTTACCGCCTAACTGGCGTGTACAATTCTACAAGTCTCTTTGTCTGATCTATGTAAATCTGATTCGATTGATTCTTGAGCTTAAGTCAAAAGACATTGCGAATACTAAGTATAGTTCCATATATAGTATACTTCAACTATATATTCTAACAAACATGTAATTTCCAATTACAATAGAGGACAAGATAATTACCTCGATAAGCCCAAAATTATCCAAGTTATAATGTCGATCTGAGCAAGGTTTAGCTCACTCCGTGCGCTCCAAACCACTCCAAACAACCCTTAGAAGTTCTAACTAACTTCTACTCAAATACTTCAACCAATATGAAGATTTCCTTAGGGTTTGGTTTGAGACTAAAGGACAAAAGGTAGTATTTAGGGCTCTACGTATAGAGGTATCTTTGGAATACTACAAGGTACAAGGCTAAGGTATTTTGGGCATTATAACAATACTAGGGAGTATTTCTATACCACAACAAGGGTATTATACTAAAACAACTAGGCTGAGTGGTACCCCACGGCAAGGCACCACAAAGGGGAGGAGGAGGCCTCGGCAAGACTCTCAAAGAGGGGAGATGAGTTGGACGAACTCAAAACAAGAGGAGGGAGGATTTTAGGCTTGGAAGGTTTCATTTGTGGATGAAGAGTTCATCAACATAAGGGGGTATTTATAGCAAAACCAAAGGTCAACCAAGGGCAAGATCCTTCCAAGTGTATAGCAAGTGTAAGGGCAAGATTAAGCCAAGTGCACCTAAACCCTACTCCACAAAACACTCCACAAAACAATGCACCAAACAAGGCACTTCGAGGGCGATCGGCCAGCCAACCCACCGACCGTCCCTCCAAATCACAACGAGGGTGACAAGTGTCACCTCCCGTTGGTCCAAAAGGTTTCGCCTCTCGGAAAAATCCGCAAAAATACAAAAGCGACATAGCCGAATTTTCCTTCGCAGTTACGAAAACGTTTCGTCAAAAACGACTCTAGGGTGTTGTGCACAAAGGTAACTTCGGCCAAGCCACTGGCGGGGTGACACGTGTCACCTCCTATTGGCCCTCATAACACGTCTTTCGAAAAATATCCACAATGGCCAAAATCTCGAAAACAAAGTGGGCCCCACAAAACCGTAAATTTCTCCCGTGGGCCCCACGTGACCATTTTCGAAAATAAAATCTCAAAATTCTAATATAATCTATGAAGTCCAAATACCAAATCTGGGAATCCAATTCCCATTAACGAACCTTTTTCTTCACAAATAACCGGAAACTTTTCCGTCGAAAACTCACATCTTTCTTTCTTTTCAAAATTTCTGCCGTACTCTCGTACGTACGTCCTCACATACATACCCTGCAACTACGGGGTATAACATAAGTACTTGGTTTTTAAAGAATAATGTTTTACTGATTTCGGAAATGAGAATACGTAAGGAACTTGATTTCTAAAAGAGACTTGAGGAAATTGAAGAGTTTTTGGTTTAAAAGAAAGGCATTGTTTTGTCTTAAATTGGTTTAAAACATAAAGTGTTATAACAACTTTATGGAAAGTTAGTTATAACGACCTTATGGAAAAAAAAGAATGGTTTTATCAGTGGTTTTAAAGTGATAACTTGACTTTAAAAAAAGCAGAAGTGTTTTGGTCTAAAAAGAAGGCATGGTAGTGTCTTAATGTGGTTTAAAAAGGAAAGTATGGAAGTTGTTTTGGTTTACTTAAAAATGTTAGTCACTCTACTTTTATAATACGGGCATCGGGTGACCTTTGTAAAAGAAATGGATCTTTTAAAAAGAATTTAACGTACGTAGTACTTTGGGGTTAAAACCTGGACTTTGGCATAAAATGAAAGTACCTTGGGTTGTGTGTAACTTGCCTATGTTTGCGTGTGATAGCCTTGTCGTGCTAGCATTGTATTTCTATACCACCGCGTCTCTCAATGGAGGGCCGGCTGATTTGTTATGATATTACTTGGACGTACCGGCAGTGACGGAGAATTCCACGGGTACGCTCCTGTTGATAGTGTTATTCCATGGACTAGCTCTCCATGAGGTTTCTTCGGTCGGCCTTGGTATCCGTGGTGGCTTTCGTACTTGCCCGTCTCGTGGCTAATTCGGCCTTGGTACACGGTAGTTAGCCCTCGCACTTGCCGCTCGCTTTAGTGGCGAAGTCTCGTGATCTGACCTTGGTATCCGTAGTTGGCCTCGTACTTGCCGGTCAACTACGTGACCGCGCCGGTATCACCGTAGTCGGCTTCGTGCTTGCCGTGTCGACCGTGGCGGAGTCTCGTGATACGACCTTGGTATCCGTAGTTAGCCCTCGTACTTGCCGGTCGACTACGTGACACGGCCTTGGTATCGGTAGTCGGCTTCGTACTTGCCGTGTCGTTTGTTATACCGTATTTCAGTATATGCGTGAGGCGTGCGTATTCAATTTGAGCCTTAAAGTAGGCATAGGTTCAATTTGTGCATAACTACCAAAAGAGTCGTTTTTCGACGTAACGTTTCCACAGCTTTCGTATGGAAAATTCCCGCTATGTCAAAAATTATTTTTTCGGATTTTTCCGAGAGACGTAACATTTTGGACCAAAGGGAGGGTGACATGTGTCACCCTCACATTGAAGGCTTGACGGCAACATTGGGACGATTGGGTCTTGTGTAGTAGGTAGGATATTTTGTGCAAAGTTGTGTGGTAGATGGATAAGGTACACATGGTTGAAATCTAGCCCTACTTGCCTTACACTTGGAGTGATCTTGGCCATTGGTTGGCGTGGCTTGACCTATAAATACCCTAAGTTGATGAACTTCATCCTAAATTGTTCTAAGTCTTGAAAAATCCTCCCTCTCCTGAGCTGGCCCAACACCCTCTCCTCTAGCCTAAGTGGTTCGGCAGGCCCTCCCTAGCCTAGCCGAAAGTATCCTCCTCGAGGTGCTAGCCAGTGGTACCCCTAGCCTAGTTGTTTTCGTATAATACCCCTTGTTGTGGTATGGAAATACTCTCCTAGTATTGTTATAATGCCCAAATACTGCCCAAATACCTTGTAGTATTCCCAAGGTTACACTTATACAAAAGCCCGTAAAATACTATTATACTTCCTCACACAAAAACGAAACCTAAGTAAATCTTCACTGTAGTTGAAGTTATAAGTAGAAGTTAGAACTTCTAAGGGTTGGTTGAACGGATCGAGCGCCGAGTAGGAGCTAAACGTTTCAGATCGACATATAACTTGGATAATTTTAGGCTTATCGAGGTAAACACTCTTGACCTTTTGTTGTAATTGGGAATTACATGTTGTAGGAATATATAGTTAAATTATACTATATATAGAAGTGAACATAGTAGTGCGGCAATGTCTTTTGACTTAAGTCGAATAATACTTACGGCAATGTCTTGACTTAAGCAATTTAAAGAAGAGAACTGAATCAGAATTACATGGATCATACAGAGACTTGTGTAGCATGCGTAGTAGAATTGTACACGCCCGTTAGAGGCGTTAACCCCAGTTGGCTTCGTAGCTACCTCAATAGAGAGGAGATTTACGCCATGTGGGGAGTGTCGCAATTTTACGTAATATTCTACGTCGGGATCTAAAGATATTAATAGCGCTTTGTGGCCTCTATAGGTTGTAGTACTACGTGTGGAGTGATCCGCTGAGAGTGTAGCGGTTTGAGGTACTTGAGCGCTTTTATTACTCGATAATCGCGAGGTATGTGAACCTCTTCCTATCTTTCTAGCATGATATGTGTATAACTATGTAGTACGGAGACGCATGTGTTAAATGTATTTGATTGGTTTAAAACATAAAGGGTTATAACGGCTTTATGGGAAGTTGGTTATAACACTTTATGTATATAAGAAAGTGCTTTGTGATTGTTAAAAGGTAGATTTGACTTATAACCGACTTGATGTGTAATAATAAAGAACTTGAAGTCTTTCCTTAAGAAACCCTTTTTTTAAGAAGAGTAATACTTGGTTTTGAGAACTTAAGAGTTATACTAGCTTTATGGGAAGTTAGGTATAACGTCTAAAAGAGATAAAAGAATGGCTATTTGATCTTAGAAGTTAAGAGACTTGATCTTATAAGATAAGAGACTTAACTTAATTAAATTGATTTGAAAGTTGTAAGATGTATGAAACCTCATTCGTGAGTAATGAGTACTTGGTTTCTAAAGAATAATGTTTCTTGATGTTTGAAATGATAATGAGTATCGACAATCCATCGCGCTAATAAAGGGAAATGTATTGAATAATGAAGTATTATTAAAACCAGAGAAAGCCATCCGCATGCTAAGATGAGACAAAATGATATTACATTTCCTAGATCATGGCTGCTTAATAAGATTTATTATGAACAAGAATAACCTACTCGCCTATGGCATATGTTACTCAATTGTTTTAAAAAGAGATTAAGACATTGAGCTTTGAAACTTTTCTAAAAAGAGACTCGTAATTGAAATTAGGCAACCGGAACTTTAGGAAAAGAAAGGCATCAGGTTGTCTTAAATTGGTTTAAAACATAAGTATTATAACAACTTTATATAAGATAGTTATAAGCGACTTTATGAAAACAAAAGGAGGTTTTATCATTGGTTTTAATGTGGTAACGTGACTTTAAAAAGAGAAGTGTTTTGGTCTATAAAGAAGGCATAGTGTTGCGTAATTTGGTTTTAAAAGGAAAGTATGGAAGTTGTTTTGGTCTACTTAAAAGATATAAGTCACCCATTTTATACTACGTATCGGGTGACTTTTATAGAAGGAATGGATCTTTAAAAGGAATTTAACGTGACGAGTACTTTAGGTTAAAACCCGACTGGCATAAAAATGAAAGTACTTTGAGTTGTGAAACTTGCCTATGCTTGTTGTTGTGAAACTTGCATATGCTTGTTGTGAAACTTGCCTATGCTTGTTGTTGTGAAACTTGTCTACGCTTGTCGTGATAGCCTTTGTCTGCAAGAATTGTGTTTCTATACTACCGCGCCTCTCATGGAGGGTCGGTTGACTTGTTGAGAACTTACTCGACGGACGCAAATGACGGATAAATTCCACGCAGTGCGCCTCGCTGATAGTGTTACTTTTGTTAATCGCTTTGGACATATCGACACGATCGTAGCGCATCGTATGCTTCCACTTTGATTACCGCTTGTTGTCTTATTGTTTCCCTTTGGACATACTGACACGACGCGTAGCGCACGTATGCTTCCATTTGGAATGTCTTATTGTTTCCTTGGACTCATCGATACGACGCGTAGCGCACGTATGCTTCCATTTGGAATGTCGCTCATCGCTCTTGGACATACCGACACGATGCGTAGCGCACGCGTATGCTCCATTTGGATTGCTGTCTTGTTGTTATCATATCATAGTCACAGCCGTGAGGAAGATACTCACGCGTGATTGATGTTGTGGGCGAGACCGAATTGATATAATTGTTATGTGTGTATCTTGTAGTTTGCTATCATACCGCCTCCGCTTTTATAGACTATTATGATTTCATTTACGATTTTATAGTTTCATACTTGTACTGCAATCGACCTCTTCGGGGCCGCGTTCATGCCGCAGTACATCGGTTGTCGATCCCCGCTAGGATCTCATTTCAAGATTTTGGGAAGCTCCGCTTCGCCGGAGGCTTATCTTTGGTATGTTACTCGAGTCCGTAAGTTCTGTATCGCTCAGGTATGGCGGCCCGTCCCGTCATAGTTGTTGTATAAATCTTAGAGGTCTCAGAGCATCACAAGTGGTGTGCGATCAGAATCGTTCAAATGTTTATATATATATGTTGGGAGGCAACCGCTTTGGTCAGCCTATTTGCTTTTATTTATCATGTCTCTTGTTTCATAATTATGCTTTATGTTCCGCTGATTTTCTCGATGTTGTATCACTAGGGTGCCCGGTAAGGCACTCCACGCCCCGTTCGGTCGTGACAAAAGTGGTATCGAGCGCTTAGTCCTCTGAAAGTGTCTACGCATCTGTCTAGTAGAGTCTTGATTATCGGTGTGTTGTGCACCACATCTATAATCGAGGCTGCAGGACATTTAGGTGTTTCCATTCTTCTCATTCTCGAGATCGTGCCTCAGAGCGTAATAAGATCGACCCTCCGACATACTTCGCTTGTACGATCGCCTGCGTAGAAGGCAACCCGCCCGTATGGCAGCATGGAGTCAAAGCAGAGCAAATGGCGAGACCACAAGACTGAGCCTCCACCCCGCATGAGCAGGCGAGATGAGTTACAAGGCGCGGGGCCGCGATTAATGGCCGTGGTCAGGCGACTGAGGATAGGCTGACGCAGCAGCTCCAGAGCACCAGCCGTTCACCCAGATCGATAGTTCGAGGCTACGGATTTTCCGAGTCAGAGCCGCAGTTTTATGGGTCGAGGCCGAGGATGATCCGCAGGAGTTCATCCGATTCCTACCGATCATGAGAGTGGTCAAGGCATCGGAGACCGAGTCGGTGGTCCTAGGTTCAGATCGCCGCGTGATACCGCAATGATCGGTTTGATTCGTGGGAGTTGTCCCGGAGAGCATGACTTCCAACTTTATGGGACGAGTTCTCGCAGGCCTTTCTTGCACATTTCTTGCCTCCACGATGAGGGCTCGGCCGACAGATTTTTGGTGTTGCGCGCAACGCGACGGCGGGGAGTACAATGTGAGTTCGACTCATCGCCCAGACGCCCTCAAGGCTGGTAGCTAGTATGGAGGATCGAGTGCACCGATATATTACAGGCTCGATGATTACCTAGCAGAGTTGTTCGTGTAGCTCTTCACCGCATGGACATTGCCCGCATGCGAGCTAATGCACTTGGAGGCGAGAGCGAGAAATCGGCGAAATGACCAAGGTCGCAGAAGAGGCGTAACAATGGTCCTTTGGTGACTTTCGAGGCGGACCGCCTCGGCAGCAGACTAGTTATGCGCTCCGCCAAGATGAGTGGTCCTCCACAATCTTCAGAGCATCCAGAGTATTCGCGAGCAGTCGTGCTCCAAGGTTCAGATTTTCAGAGAGGGTGTTAGCCACCAAGCCACCCCTACCTCGTTATGATCACGTGGTAGACTCCACAGCTGGGAGTGTCGTGTCGTGCTAGTCCGGAGTTTGTTTTACATGCGGTCGCAGGCCATTTGGGAGAAACTGTCCGACTGGGTAGCACCGTAGGATAGCACAGATTACGAGATCGTTGTCACGACCTGCCCGGCCCGTGATCGTGCTCATGGGCACCCAAGTAGCCATACATCGAGTAACCGGAAATATAAACCAAGACAGAAATGTTTTATAAAATAAGACACGCTTATGTAAGAAAACGCGCTTTCGGCATATATAAATAATCAAGTTTTGCGCTACATCCCAACCGCATAATAGTACTGCTCTAAGGAAGTAAACAACTATGGCGACAGGCTCCGCCATACCCTCGATCAGATAAAACTATCTACAATACAGGAGATCATACCCAAAAGTAGAGCCTCCTAGAAGATGGAGCTCCCGACACCAACGCAAAAGATCCTAAGGATGCGGATCTAGAACTCGCTTGCCTTTACCGCAAAGATGAACGCACTCGGCCCAGAGGTCAAGACAACAGTACCAAGTATGTGAAACTATAAAGAATCAAATGAAATCAAAGTATTTAAAACCTTTTCACAAATACAATCACCCAATTGCACATAGTGCCACATCACAAACAACAATAAGAATAGGAAAATCAGAATGTGTCTATTCTAGGCCGCGAATGATCGGGCAAGGCCAATCGCCCATAGTATCATTCTCGCGTGCCTAGTCCTCGACTTTCGCAGCCCGCATAGGTCATACATGCACCGCATGAGGTTTCTCGCATCGGGGCAGCTAACCCCAGATCCGCCTAGGCTCCCGCAGCCGCATAGCCTCAAAAGACCGCATAGTCTCAACAGACCGCATAGGAATCCCCGCATCAAGCTAAACACCGAATGATCAATCTCGAGCATACCGCCGCCCGCATAGTCTCACAGACCGATAAATGCCGTATAGACTAAGATCAAGAGGCAAGCCCTCGGATAATATCAAGGGGTAGGTGATACAATAACAAAGACAACGGACTTACCTTAGCAACGTAAGCACAAAGAATGACCCTTACACAACATTTCAAGACAATAACCTGTAGCATCATAATAGTCTACTTATCACACAAATCTTACTACACTTAATGTAAATCAATACAAGGCTTTTATAAACAAAGAAGTAAACAGCCTTTTTATCTTTCTTAAGTTGTTATACCTAACTTCCCATAAAGCTAGTATAACTCTTAAGCTTTTGTTTTAAAAACCAAATATTTATCTTCGAAAAATGATTCAATATTCTTTTGAAATGCTTTCATTTTGTTATTCAAAGCTGCGTGAGGCATTGCCGCATTATTATTCAAAGCTAGTGAGGCATTGCCATAAGTATTATTCGTGCTTAAGTCAAAGACATTGCCGTAGTTATTATTCAGTTAACACATGTACGCCACCGTACTATATATTGTAAAATATCATGCTTTGAGGAATCACATACCTTCTCAAAAACCACCGCCAAGTGAATATGTCGCGCAGAGAGTCACCCTATAATAGTCACAGACATCTATCAAAGACTACTCAAGGTCATTCTAAACAGAGGGTTCACAATTCTATGGAAAGTCAAGCACTTCCTACCCTGAGCTATATAAGTTCATCGTGAAAATAAATTCCATGTGAGTACGCTTTGATTATTCTTCTTTAAACCCTTCACTGTGGTAACAGCTCAATTCTATTCGTGATATTCTTCTAAGTATTTAATACTTATTCTAATACTACTACAGTAAGTATTCTCTAATTCAAAAGAGGGTTAGGATTAGTTACCTGTAAGCCCAATAATATCCTAGATAAAGTCGAGCCCGAGCAAGGTTTAGCTCCTAAGTTGTACGCTCCAGAGTCTAAGAAACCTTAGAAGTTCTTTACAACTTCTACAAAGGACTAAGGGATTTGGGCTAGGGTATTTTGGGCATTATAACAATACTAGAAGACAACTTTTCTACCAAGGGAGGTAGATTTCGGCTAGGCTAGGGGTAGCCCTCGCCAAACTCACCTGTGGGGAAAGTGTTGGACGAAGGCTAAGGAGAGGAGAGGATTTTAGACTTGAAGATAACTTTGTGGATGAAGAACTCTTCATCTCTAAGGGGTATTTATAGCTCAAGCCTGGCCAACCAATGGCCAAGATGAAGACAAGTGCAAGGCAAGTAGGGTGAGGATTAACTATACACAAATATCCTACCAACTCCTTGACTTGTGCACAAGGCACAAAAACGTACATGTTCTTCAATTCGCCCAAATGGATTCATCTGTTCACCAATGGAGGGTGCCAAGTGTCGCCTCCCGTTGGTCCAAAATGTTTCGCCTCTAAAAATCCGCAAAATTAGTAATGGCATAGCCGAATTTTCCTACGAAAGTCAGGAAACGCTTCGTCGGAAACGATTCTTTAGTGAGTTGTGTACAAAATAAAACGCCCAAGGCTAACTTTAAGGCCAAACTTTTTGACGTATTACTTACGTATACTGGAAATACGGTATAACATTCTCCTCTCCTTAGAAACATTCGTCCCAATGTTCCTTCTCAAGACAAGCATCGAAGCTTAAATAGCTTGTGTTGCCACACATGGCCACAAAAACACTTAGGCATAAATGATAATGGAAATTTACAAGTAGGAAAGTGAATTACCCGAGGTGTGGGAATAGGTGAGGATACTTCGCCTCATGTCCTCCTGGCTTCCCACGCCATCTCCTCCTCGAGCTCGCTCCGCCACAAGACTTTTGACAGCCACGCCCTTCGTCCGCAGACGCCTAACTCGACGATCGACTATCGCCATGGAATCTCCTCATACGATAACCCCACACCGACATCGCCAATCGGGTGTACCTAGATGGATCCCCGATACATCTCCTCAAAGATAGATACGTGAAAACGGATGCACCGCCTCATCGGACGGCAGATCCAACTCATAGGCAACCTTGCCTACCTCGCGACAATCAAACGCCCAATGTACTCTGTCGAAGTTTCCCTTCTTCCCAAATCTCATCACACCCTTCATGGGTGACACCTTTAGGAAAACCCAATCATGAACCTCGAACTCAAGATGCCGACGACGATGATCTCATACGACTTCGGCGACTCGAGTCATTAATAGCCGCCTCGGATAAGCTTCACCTTATCCATCGCCACGCACCAACCGTCCCACTAACTACACTCGCCCACATCGAACCAACCTATAGGCGATCTGCACTTCCTCCCATACAAGGCCTCATAAGACGCCATCCAATACTGGAGTGGTAGCTATTATTATACGCAAACTCAACTAGAGGCAAATGATCCTCCCAACTACCACAAGTCATTAACACAGCTCGCAGATATCTCAAGAGTCCGGATAGTGCGCCTGTCCGTCTGCATGCGTGGATGAAATGCAGACTCGTGCTCACCGGCCCCTAAACCTCTCGAAGGACTCTAAGCTAGCCGAAACCGGGCTCCTGCTCGATATGATCAAGTAGGGACTCGCAAATCGACGATCTCTGATGTAAAGTCCGCATAATCCTCACCAAAAGTCGCCCGACGGAAGAAAGTGGGCTGATTTCACACCGCCGACGATAACCCATATAGAATCATGTCTCATCCGAGTGCGAGGTAATCCCGATGAAGTCCATGTTGATTACGGCCACTTCCGTGTCGGGATCTCTATCGCCGCAACAAACCACCGTGCCTCGTGCTCTACCTTCACCGCCGACAAGGGCACGAGCTACGAACTCGCAACGCCCCTCTTCAAGCCATCCCACCAATACACGCACCTAAGGTCGTGGTACATCTTGGTCGACTGATGGATAGTAACGCGCGCCGTGCTTCCCAAGAACTCTGCACAAGTCCTGAAACATCCGGAACACACAACCGCCTCAAACCTTAGCACCCCATCGTGCTACCTCAAAAGGACCTTGCCCTCACGAAGAGTCAGATCACGATATCGAATCAAAGCCGATCCTCGAATCGCCTCTTCACCTCGACGATGGAAGACTTGAACCTCACGAACTCTAACCCCATCGCTATCGTAATCAATCAAACGACACCAAGGCTCGCTAATCGATGCAAATCACGAACCATGTCCTCCTCTCTAGCCACATCCGATAGGCTCCCATCGACTCTACGACTAAGAGCATCCGCCACAACATCGCCTTCCCCGTGGTACAGATATCAACATCGTAATCCTTAAGAAACTCTAACAACCGCTCTCGCTGTAAGTTCACTCCTCCGTCAAGATATACCGAGGCTCTGTGGTCTCAGAAAATATCCACGCAACCCCATACAAATAGTGCCTCCAGATCTTCAAAGCGAATCACACCGCCAACTCCAAATCACGCGGGTAGTTCCTCCGTGTTTCTTCACTGCCGGATGCATATGCTATAACCCCGCCATGCCGTATCAACACACATCCCAACCCGATGCTCGACGCATCACAATACACGACATAACCATCCGACCTCCGAAGAGTAAGAACGGGGCCGCCGCTTCTTTCAAGAATCGAAACCTCGCCGACAAGCATCACCATCAAACTTGGCCGCTTCGAGTCACCTAGTCAATGGTGCGTAGATAGAAGCAAACTTCTACGAACCGATAATATCCTCGCAAGGCCCGTAAAATCGCGAACCTCTGCCGAGTAGTAGGTCTAGCCAAGTCCTCGATCGCTCGATTCGCCGTATCCACTAATGCCATCACCGCAATATGCCCAAGAAACGCCATCAAGTCAACCAAAACTCACATTTGGAAAACTTGGCGATAATCGCTGGTCCCGAGAATCACAAGACACCTCAAATGCTCCGCATGCCTCGCCTGAGCGAATAAACCAAGATATCATCAATGAACACTATCACAAACGTGTCCAAAAATGGTTTGAACACTCTGGTTCATCAAATCCATGAATACCACGAGCATCGTCAACCCAAAAGACATGACCGAACTCATAATGCCCGCATCGTCCGAATGCAAATTCAGGACATCCACCTCTCTCGACACGAACTCGATGATAGCCCGAACGCAGATCAATCTTCGAGAAACATCTCGCGCTCGCAATCGTCGAACAAATCATCAATCCCGGGGGTATTCGTTTAATGGTCACCTTGTTCACCGCTTCAGATCAACACACGCGCTGGCCCCGCCCTTCTTCT
The DNA here is from genome assembly GCA_029844215.1 of Przewalskia tangutica. Taxonomy (NCBI): domain Eukaryota; kingdom Viridiplantae; phylum Streptophyta; class Magnoliopsida; order Solanales; family Solanaceae; genus Przewalskia; species Przewalskia tangutica. The sequence goes on along the minus strand of CM056737.1, from coordinate 43,109,631 downwards.
TCACGAACAATACCGGCGCCTCCTGGAGAAACACTAGGCCTGATGAAGCCTTCTCCAAAGAAATCCTAAGTTGATCCTTCAACTCTCTCAACTCGCAGTGCCATTCTGATGGCGGAATGGAAATAGCCGAGTGTCCGGAAATATGTCAATACAAAACTCAATCTCCTCTCGTGAGGGATACCCGAGGTCATCTGAAACACGCCCGGGAACTCACGACATCGAATCGATCAAAATCTGGTACCGCAGCCTTCGTGATCAAACACCCGAACGAGATGGTAGATATACCCTTCGCACCATCTTCCTAGCCTCGAGGTAGAAATAAACCTACCCTACGATACCGCGTTCCTCCCACTCAACAACCGCCTCCTCAGAAATCGGAACTGCATTACTCTCTCTCAGCTACATTGGCATAGTGAAGCTAGCCAATCCATCCCCATAATCACGCCGGTCAATCATCTCCAACTCTATCAAGTCGGCTAGGTCCGACGATCAGAATGGTCACAGACAAGCTCTATATACCCGCCGAGCTACCACCGAATCACCATCGCGTAGCTACTCGAAGCGGTCTATGGACTCGTGCTCTATCCCTATCCTACTAGCAACAAGGGGAGATATATAGACAGAGTAGAACCCGGATCTATCAACGCATACACATCAAACCTAAACCGATAAAGTACCGTGCGACATCAGTGAGGCCTCCGATCCCGCTTACCGACAAAGCATAAATGCGGTTCTCAGGACCGATAGAATCGACCCGCGCCACGACTCGCCACGACCGCTGGTCCACGAGTACCTTGCTCTCCGGGCGAGTAATCGCTTGGATGAAGCAGCGCAATGCACTCGAGATCGGGCCCTACTACGCCGCCCCGGCCTGACAAATCTCGCGAAATGACCGCCGCCACAAGTATAGCAGCTCCTGAGTACGCCTCGAATGGTATCTACCACAACGGCCACATCGAGCAGACTCGAACGGTTAGCACCGCTACCCGAAATCAAGTCCCGGGCCCCGACTCGCTTCGACCGCTCTGGCCAGATCGAATGAGGTAGGAGCGCTCGCTACCGGCCGTGGTGCAACCGACTTCGCTGACGCCGCCACCTCCGAGAACCACCAAAAGAACCGGCCGCTCGCCTTCTTCTCGCTGTTGATATCGCTTACCCGGCGGTCTCTACGCCTCACATCCTGAAAGCATGAGCTCGCATACGGTTATGTCCATGCTCGGCCAAGGGACACACCCGCACAAGACTCGGCCATGTAATCATCTAGCCCGGGACATAGCGATGCACTCGCCCTCCATCTCTCGCTACCAAAGGTGGACATATCGAGCCAAAGAATCAAACTCGACATCAGACTCCTCACCGCGGCGCCCTCCCTGCCTCAAAGAACAAGAATCTATCACTGCCCTCCTCATCCGCGGAGGCAAGAAGTGTGTGAGAAAAGCCTCAAAACTCATCCCATACCGCTGGAGGTGCATGCTCTCCCGAAAGCTCCCATGAATCAAACCAATCGATCGCGTATCCCGCACCGATGCGAACCGAATGTCACACTCGGGCCTCAAGCCCCGATCACCCGTGATAATCCTTCAGACTGACGGATGAACTCCTCGCGATCATCCTCCGCCGACCAGAAACTCAAGTGGCTACAACTCAAGAAATCTCAGAGCCTCAAACTATTCGCCTCGGGTGCACTACGGTGCGATCGAGCCGAGTCGAACCGCCGTGATCCAGCCTCTCTCAGACGCCACAACTTTAGCCAAAGTCAAGCTATCTCTCAGACCTAACTCTCCGCCCCAGCCGTGGGACAGAGGCGTGGTACTGTGGTCTCGCTGGGCCGGGCGGCGCCATAGAACTCGCCGCCTCGTATAGATCGGGCTCGAGCCTCGTGACTGGGTGTCTCGCTAGCAGCCTCTCGCCGCTTGCCCTTCTTCGGGCCCGGTTGCCTTACGGAGGCATAATCAGCATAGAAAGGAATACGTTAGAGGGTCCAACTCTATAACACGCCTCTAAAGCACGATCTCGTAATGAGAAGAATGGAAACCAATCCTAAATATCCTATAGCCTCCTCGACATTGGTGGTGCACAACACACCGATAATCAAGACTTACTAGATACGGTCAGACACTTTCCGAGGATTAATCGCTCGATACTACTTTTGTCACGACTGCCTGGCCCGGATCGTGCCTTACCGGCACCCAAGTAGCCATACATCGAGTAACCACGGAAATATAAACCAAGACAGAAATAGCTTTATAAAATAAGACACTTATGTAAGAAAACGCGCTTTCGCATATATAAATAATCAAGTTTTGCGCTACATCCCAACTGCATAATAGTACTGCACTTCTAAGGAAGTAAACAACTATGGCGGGACAGGCCCCGCCATACCTCGATCATAAAACTATCTACAATACAGGAGATCATACCCAAAAGTAGAGCCTCCTAGAAGATGGAGCTCCCGACACCAACGCAAAAGATCCTAAGGACGCGGATCTAGCACTGCTGCCTTTACTCAGATGAACGCAGCCCCGGCGAGGTCAAGACAACAGTACCAAGTATGTGAAACTATAAAGAATCAAATGAAATCAAAGTATTTAAAACCTTTTCACAAATACAATCGGCTCAATTGCACATAGTGCCACATCACAAACAACAATAAAGAATAGGAAAATCAGAATGTGTCTATTCTAGGCCGCGAATGATCGAAGCAAGGCCAATCGCCCATAGTATCATTCTGCGTGCCTAGTCCTGGACTTTCGCAGCCCGCATAGGTTATACACATACCCGCATGAGGTTTCCCTCGCATCGGGGGCAGCCAACCCCCGGCATCCTCCTAGGCTCCCGCAGCCCGCATAGCCTCAAAAGACCGCATAGTCTCAACAGACCGCATAGGAATCCCCGCATCGTGCTAAACACCCGAATGATCAATCTCGAGCATACCGCTGCCCGCATAGTCTCACAGACCGCATAGCCGATAGACCAAGATCAAGGGCAAGCCCTGTGATAACAAATACGGGTAGGTGATACAATAACAAGACAACTGACTTACTGTTAGCAACGTAAGCACGCAAGAATGACCCCTTTACACAAAGATTTCAAGACAATAACCTGTAGCATCATAATAGTCTACTTATCACACAAATCTTACTACACTTAATGTAAATCAATACAAGGCTTTTATAAACAAAGAAGTAAACAGCCTTTTTATCTTTCTTAAGTCATATACCTAACTTCCCATAAAGCTAGTATAACTCTTAAGCTTTTGTTTTAAAACCAAATATTTATCTTCAGAAAAATGATTCAAGATTCTTTGAAATGCTTTCGCTTTGTTATTCAAAGCTTAAGCCGTGAGGCATTGCCGTAATTATTATTCGTGCTTAAGCCACAGGCATTGCCATAAGTATTATTCAGCTTAAGTCAAAGACATTGCCGTAGTTATTATTCGCTTAACACACGACGCCTACCGCACTATATATTGTAAAATATCATGCTTTAGGAGGAATCACATACCTTCTCAAATAAAAACCACCGCCAAGTCAATATGTCGCGCAGCAGAGTCACCTATAATAGTCACGACATCTATCAAAGACTACTCAAGGTCATTCTAAACAGAGGGTTCACAATTCTATGGAAAGTTGGGCAAGACTTCCCTACCCATGAGCTATATAAGTTCATCGTGAAAACAAATCCCATGTGAGTACGCTTTGATTATTCTTCTTTAAACCCTTCTACTGTGGTAACAGCTCAATTCTATTCTCGTGATATTCTTCTAAGTATTTAATACTTATTCTAATACTACTACAGAAGTATTCTCTAATTCAAAAGAGGGTTAGGATTAGTTACCTCGGTAAGCCCAATAATATCCTAGATAAAGTCGCACTGAGCAAGGTTTAGCTCCTAAGTTGTACGCTCCTAGCTCTAAGAAACCTTAGAAGTTCTTTACAACTTCTACAAAGGACTAAGGGATTTGGGCTAGGTATTTTGGGCATTATAACAATACTAGAAGACAACTTTTCTACCAAGGAGGGGTAGATTTCGGCCAGGCTAGTGGGTAGGCCTCGGCCAAACTCACTCAAGGGGAAAAGTGTTGACGAAGGCTAAGGGAGAGGAGAGGATTTTTAGACTTGGAAGATAACTTTGTGGACGAAGAACTCTTCATCTCTAAGCGGGTATTTATAGCTCAAGCCTTGGCCAACCAATGGCCAAGATGAAGACAAGTGCAAGGCAAGTGTAGTGAGGATTAACTATACACAAATATCCTACCAACTCCTTGACTTGTGCACAAGGCACAAAAACGTGCCATGGCCCTTCAATTCGCCCAAATGGACGATTCAAGTTCACCAATGGGAGGGTGCCAAGTGTCGCCTCCCGCTGGTCCAAAATGTTTCGCCTCTCGGAAAAATCCGCAAAATTAGTAATGGCATAGCCGAATTTTCCTACGAAAGTTGTGAAACGCTTCATCGGAAAACGATTCTTTTAGTGAGTTGTGTACAAAATAAAACGCCCAAGGCTAACTTTAAGGCCAAACTTTTAGACGTATTACCCACGTACATACTGAAATACGGGTATAACAATCAGTTGCGGGTTCTTCACCTTCCACGCCTAGGCAGATGTTCATACACCGCGCCACCAGAGGTCGCGGTGAAGTTCCCGCTTTAGCGGTCCTTCAACCGCCTACTTTCGTGTATATCCTTAACCCTCTAGAGACTTGTATGTATCGATGCTATGATAATGTGTTAAGTGTTATGTTCGATAGCTTTGTGCTAAAATGTGATTTAGAAACCCGGTTAGTGAAAAGGTGTTCAAAGTAGAAATGACGAACCTTAGAATATTACAATGAGACCTTAGATGTAAGGTCGCCTTGAGTACAAGATCTTGCGGGTGATCTTTGTCGAATGTATAATCATACGTAGAGTAATTATGGGAAATTTCCTGTAGTGTAAAAATGGAAGTGGTAGCTTTCATGACTGTAGAGGTAAGATTGTTCCGACGGAACAAGAGCGTGATGCGTAAGTGGTCGGGTTGGGGCTGTTGAGGCCAACCCGCGCCGGTTTCAAAGTGGGGTCACCGGGGTGGTCCCGCAGTGGTAGGGTCACGAGGGTGCTAGGCCCATGATTAGATAACCATCGATGAGTTCGTGGATATGTTCGACCGCAGCGGATCGTGAAGGCCGGAATGGCCTTAAGGGAGATCAGCTAGTAAGATGACCAAGTTTGGAGGTGGTGACTCCAAAGTTTTGGGAAAGCGATGATCAAGTGTGGTACGATACTAGAGGAGTTCAAGTGTCCGGAAGCGGCACGACGAGTAAGGAAGGAAGAGAACGCCGTGATATTTCGTGGCGGTGTGGCATTGGCAACTTGTTAGAAGAACTTCATCGTTATCCGTCTTGAGAAGGAACATTCGGGACGAATGTTTCTAAGGAGGGGAGAATGTTATACCCCATATTTCCAGAGTATGTACGTGAGGGCGTACGTATACAATTTGAGCCTTAAAGTAGGCATAGGTTCGAATTTGTGCATAACTACCAAAAGGAGTCGCTTCCGACTAAACGCTTCCACATTCGTAGGAAAATTCGCCATGTCAATAATAATTTTATGGATTTTTCCGAGAGACGAATATTTTGGACCAACGGAGGGTGACATGTGTCACCTCACATTGGAAGCGCTCGACGGCAACATCGACGATCGGGTCTTGTGTAGTAGGTAGGATATTTTGTGCAAAGTCGCGTGGTAGATGGATAAGGTACACATGGTTGAAATCTAGCCCTACACTTACCTTACACTGGAGTGATCTTCGCCATTGGTTGGCCATGGCTTGACCTATAAATACCCTCTAAGTTGATGAACTTCTTCATCCTAAATTGTTCTAAGTCTTGAAAATCCTCCCTCTCCTTGAGCTTTTCGTCCAACACCCTCTCCCTCTAGCCTAAGTGGTTCGGCCGAGGCCCTCCCCAGCCTAGCCGAAAGTATCCCCTCCGAGGTGCTAGTGGGTACCCCTAGCCTATTTTTTTTGGTATAATACCCCTGGTTGTGGGCTTGAAATACTCTCCTATTTTTTTTATAATTCCCAAATACCTTTGCCCAAATACCTTGTAGTATTACCAAGGTTACACTTATACAAAAGCCCTTAAAATACTATTATACTTCCTCACCACAAAACGAAACCCTAAGTAAATCTTCACCCGTAGTTGAAGTTATAAGTAGAAGTTGGTTAGAACTTCTAAGGGTTGGTTGGAACGGATCGAGCGCCGAGTAGAGCTAAACGTTGTTCGTGATCGACATATAACTTGGATAATTTTGGGCTTATCGAGGTAAACACTCGACCTTCTCGTTGTAATTGGGAATTACATGTTGTAGGAATATATAGTTAAAGTATACTATATATGTAGTGAACATAGTTGTGCGACAATGTCTTTTGACTTAAGCTCGAATAATACTTACTGAATGCTTCCGACTTAAGCCCAATTTAAAGAAGAGAATCGAATCAGAATTACATAGATCAGACATGAGACTTGTGTAGCATTACTTGTGTAGTAGTATTGTACACGTCCGGTTAGACGTGCACCCCCTGTTGGCTTCGTAGCCTGATAGAGGAGAGATTTACTGCATGTGCGGGGAGGTGCCGAATTTTCGTAGAATATTCTACGCCGATCTAAAGATATTAATAGCGCTTTGTGGCCTCTATAGGTTGTAGTACTACGTGTGGAGTGATCCGCTGACCGAGTGTAGCCGACTGGCTTGAGGTACTGAGCGCTTGCTATTAGTCGATAATCGCCGCGAGGTATGCGAACCTCTTCCTATCTTTCTAGCATGATATGTGTATAACTATGTAGTACGGTAGACGCATACGTGTTAAATGTATTTGATTATTTAAAACATAAAGGGTTATAACGGCTTTACGGGAAGTTGGTTATAATAACTTTATGTATATAAGAAAGTGCTTTGTGATTGTTAAAAGGTAGTCGATTTGACTTATAACCGACTTGATGTGTAATAATAAAGAACTTCAAGTCTTTCCTTAAGAAACCCTTTTTTAAGAAGAGTAATACTTGGTTTTGAGAACTTAAGAGTTATACTAGCTTTATGGGAAGTTAGGTATAACGCCTAAAGAGATAAAAAGAATGGCTATTTGATCTTAGAAGTTAAGAGACTTGATCTTATAAGATAAGAGACTTAACTTAATTAAATTGATTTGAAAGTTGTAAGATGTATGAAACCTCATTCGTGAGTAATGAGTACTTGGTTTCTAAAGAATAATGTTTTACGATGTTTAAATGATAACGAGTATCGACAATCCATCGCAGCTAATAAAGGGAAATGTATTGAATAATGAAGTATTATTAAAACCAGTAGAAACCGCCATCCGCATGTAGCTAAGATGAGACAAAATGATATTACATTTCCTAGATCATGGTCGCTTAATAAGATTTATTATGAACAAGAATAACCTACTCGCCATGGCATATGTTACTCAATTGTTTTAAAAGAGATTAAGACATCGAGCTTTGAAACTTTTCTAAAAGAGACTTGCGTAATTGAAATTAGGCAAACCGAACTTTAGGGAAAAGAAAGGCATTGTGTTGTCTTAAATTGGTTTAAAACATAAGTATTATAACAGCTTTATATTAAGATAGTTATAACGACTTTATGAAAACAAAAGGAGGGTTTTATCATTGGTTTTAATGTGGTAACGTGACTTTAAAAGAGAAGTGTTTTGTCTATGTTAAGGCATAGTGTTGCCTTAATTTGGTTTTAAAAAGGAAAGTATGGAAGTTGTTTTGGTCTACTTAAAAGATATAAGTCACTCTATTTTATACTACTGCATCGTGACTTTTATGTATGGAACGGATCTTTAAAAGGAATTTAACGACGTAGTACTTTTGTGGTTAAAACCCTGACCTCGCATAAAAACGAAAGTACTTTGAGTTGTGAAACTTGCCTATGCTTGTTGTGAAACTTGCCTATGCTTGTTGTTGCGTGAAACTCGCTTATGCTTGTTGTTGTGAAACTTGTCTACGCTTGTCGCGATAGCCTTTGTTGTGCAAGAATCGTGTTTCTATACTACCGCGCCTCGGCTGGAGGTCGGTTGACTTGTCGAGAACTTACTGGACGCGGACCTACAGCGACGATAAATTCCACCGCACGCTCTCGCTGATACCGTTACTTTGTTAATCGCCGACATATCGACACGATGCGTAGCGCGACGTATGCTTCCACTTTGATTACCGCCTTGTTGTCTTATTGTTTCCCTTTCGACATATCGACACGACGCGTAGCGCACGCATGCTTCCATTTGGAATGTCGTCTTATCGTTTCCTTTCGACTCATCGACACGACGCGTAGCGCACGTATGCTTCCATTTGGAATGCCGTTTCATCGCCTTTCGACATACCGACACGATGCGTAGCGCACGTATGCTCCCATTTGGATTGCCGTCTTGTTGTTATCATATCATGCATCGCAGCTGGCGGGCGTACTCCACGCGCGTGATTGATGTTGCTGGCGCGAGACCGAATTGATATAATCATATGCCAGGTACTATAGTTTGGTTATCATACATGTCTCCTCGCTTATAGACTATTATGATTTCATTTACGTGATTTTACGCCACATACTTGGTACTGTTGCATCGACCTCCTTCGGGCCGCGCTCATGCCGCAGTAGAAGTACATCTACCGCCGATCCGCGCTAGGATCTCATTTCAGCATTGGGAAGCTCCGCTTCGCTGAGGCTTATCTTTGGTATGTTACCCCGAGTCCGTAAGTTCTCAGACGCTCGTGGTACGCCGGCCCCGTCCGCCATAGTTGTTGTATAAATCTTAGAGGTTTGCAAAGACTCGTGGGACAGGTGTAAGGATTGTAACTGCTCAAATGTTTATATATATATTGGGAGGCAACCGCTTTGGTTGGCCTATTTGCTTTTATTTATCATGTCTCTTGTTTCATAATTATGCTTTATGTTCCGCCGATTTTCTCGATGTTGTATCACTAGGTGCCCGGTAAGGCACTACCACTGCCCCGTCGGTCGTGACATCACCCGTGGTTCGTTGTATAGTATTTTTAGTATGGCTCGTATCCGGTAGTTAGCCTTCGCATTTGCCCCGCACGGTTTTTATGACTCGTAGGACTTCGTGTTCATACGTACTTTCGTGTTATTATATCATAGATCGCGCAGGATGGAAGGTATTCCACGTGCATGATTGACGCTGAGGCGTGAGACCCATAGTTATAATTGAGTGATGACTGAGGCGCGAGTCCCCGACTTACATGATCGCTATTTATCAGGATCGTAGTTTGGTTATCATACATGTCTCCCGCTTTATATAGACTACTATGATTTCATTTACGATTTTCGCCACATACTTGGTACTGCATCGACTTCCTTCGGGTTGCGTCACGCCGCAGTGAGGTACACCTGGCCGTTGATCCTCGCCATAGGATCACAACAAAGATATCGGGAAGCTCCGCTTCTCCCGAGGCTTATCTTTCGTATACCTCACATCAGAGGTACTTGTACATCCGTGGTATGGCGGGCCCTGTCCGCCATGTTGTATAAAAACTCTGTAGGTCCGTAGTATCGGCCAAGGGTGGTTTGTAAAAGGATTAAACTGCTCGGTTTGAAAGATTTGTATATATATTATCGGAAGGTGACCGCTTTGGTTATCCTGTTCTTATCATATATCTTGTTTCATTTTTAAGTTTTTATTTTCGCTGATTTTCTCTGATGTTGTATCACTAGGGTGCCCGGGGTAAGGCACTACCACGCCCGGATCGGTCGTGACACTACAGGTCATACGCGGATAATCGCGCCGGCATTTGGAGTTTCGTGCACGATCGGGTCTTCTTAAAGGTGTCACCCACGGCGGTGCGATGAGATTCGAAAGAAAGGAAACTCACCAAGGTACATCGGGCCCACCGATTGTCCGCCGAGTAGGCAAGGTTGCTTATGAGTGGATCCGCCATCGAGTTAGAGGCGGTACATCCGCCTTCCATGTTTCTATGTTGCGGAAGTGTATCTGAGATCCAAATGGAGTTTTCCTCGCTAGTGAGGTCCAGTGACAGAGGGTTATCGTAGAGGAGAGTCCCATAGCGATACTCGATCGCTGTGTCGCGATCACGACTAAGGATATGGCTTCCACAAAGTCTTGTGGAGTAATGATAACCTATGAGATGACTGAAGCGGAGGAGATACGCTGAGGAAGTATCCTCACTTATTCCCTACACCTTCAGGTAATTCATTTTCCCTTACTTGTCAAGTTTTAATTGAATTATTTCTTTTGCTTAAATGCTATTATGTGGCCATATGTGGCATTATTGGTATGTCGGGGTTGTGAAAGGAAACTATGTCGCTAATTATAAGTTTGACTCCGAGAGAATATTCGGGGACGAATGTTTCTAAGGGGGGGAAGAATGTTACACCCCGTATTTACAGGACATGTTTTAAGAACGTACGTGAGAATCCCAAATGTTAAGATTAGAGACTTGTAAAAAAATTTATCGGAATTGTGAAATTTGTCGGAAAACGTAATATTGTGACGAATGGGAGGGCGACACATGTCACCCCCCCCCCTTATGTAGCCTTGGATGAATTAGGCATGGCCAAAAGGGTCATTTGACCTTTGTTAGGATGACTAAGTCTTGCAACTTTAAGCGCTTGACAATGTTGACTTAGTCAATGGGACCACAAGTCTTGATATTTGAAGGAACTTCATCCAAGCCACACATTTGTGCACATCTCGAATTTATCAACTATATAGTAGTACTAGTAGCAAGACAAGCTCAACACTTAGCTAAAATTTCAAGAAAATTTGAAGACCACAAGAGCAAGCTCTCGGGTTCACTTCCAAAGAAAAGAGAAATTTTTTGTTTGTTGTCCATTTAGCTCCACACTTTAAACAAAGGTTCATGAGTGTATTGTAAGGATATCTCAATAGAAAAATCCCAAAAAAAGATAGTTTTCGTATTAGTCGCAAGGTGAAAATCTAGTTGCTTTTGTAGGTTTTGTTTGGAAGATTGAAGGAAAGTTGTTTGTGTTGTTCTAAGGGTCTCAGTGGCGGATCGTTGTCTGTAAGAGGCTCTAAGTTTCTAGGAGCGACTTGGATTGAAGTCGACTAAGAATCGTTGAGGTAATAATCTTGTCTCTTAAGTGTTACAAGATTGTATATTGTTGTTAGCCTTACATGCTTGCTAGCATGAAGTATATGTGTTGAAGTTTTATAAGTATTATGGATTGTTGTAGCCTAAAACCGAAATGTCATATGCCATTTGAAGTCGATTACAATTTTGGTCGCACTAGAATCGCCGACGTTACTTACTTCAAGATTATAGTAGTTATAATCGATCGCGACTTGATATCATGTTATGCTAACAACTTGGATTGAAATGGAAATTGGATAAGAATTAGTGTATCAGATCTCAAGTTGCCGAATTGGCCTAGTAGTTTGTATTAGTTTGATATCGTTTGGGGCGGAATTTTACACGCCTAGTAGGCGTGTAACCTATTGATTAATTGCATTGTTGGGCCTTAAATGTGGCGTGTTTGGTTATTGAATTCGCCTTGAAAAAGGTGGCAAAGTATGTAGAAACAAAGGAGGTCTTGTTCGATTTTCCGTAGAATTTAGTGACTTTACACTTATAATATTCTACGCTTTGAAGTAAGACGTTAATAGACGTATTGTGGACATTATAAAGTTGACATACTACGGCGGGATATTGTACTTGGCAAGTTGGTTTGACCCAAGAGGTATGTAGAACTTTCCTATCTTTCGAGCATGAATAGTTGCACGTATATAGTACGTTGATGACAAGACCTCGATATCCTTTACTAGTTTTATGAATAGCCAAGTTGGGTGAGTTAGAGATTAACTCACTTCTTTAAAGCGTATTACGATGTCTTAAGTTTTTAAAGTTAATGGACTTCAAGAGTTTTAAAGTATATGATACTTGTTTCGCTTTTAAACGCATAAGTCCCTTCGATAGGAAATTGTAATTGGTTAAGGTATAAAGTTAATATAACGACTTTATGGGAAGTTGGTTATATTAGCTTTATGGAAAGATAAACGAGGATAAATGACTTAATATTTTAATGAAAGGAAATTTGATTTTAAGGCATCAATTGCCTAAGGTTTTATAAGGAAAGGTGTCACTTGATTTAAGCCTAACTTTATTTCTAAAGGTATTGTGACTTGTCTTGAAAAGTAGTTTTGACTTGATACTATGGTTATTAGTATCTTGGAAGTTTTATATGAAAAATAGTCATTTTTAAAAGTCTGGAAGTATGTAGTACTTTGGGTTAAATTCTGATTTTTATAAAAGACATGTTAGTGCTTTAAGTAAACTAAAATGAGAGTGTATATGAACAAGAATAATAAGAAGTTAGGGATTTCTTAACTTGCTTATATATTGTATGATGTTTGTAGTGCTTATGTTATGTATGATAGCCTGATTTGTGCTAGTGGTATATTATTCATTACGGTCATTCCCGGTTTGTGGCATTTGCATATTCCGTGGATTTGCTACCCACGATGCGAGGAATACCTCACGCGAGTCCGTAATGGCTTACGCGGGTGAAATAGTCCCACGCGCGGATACGCCTATGCGAGGAATACCTTACGCGAGTCCGTAGCTTATTCGTGAAATAGTCCACGCGAGGAATACCTCACGCGTCCACACGACCTACGCATGAAATAGTCCCGTGAATAGATTGCTTAATGACATCGCGCGCGGTGGTCCCGCTTTGATCGCGAGCTTCCTATTTTATGTTGTAAGTATACCCTATTTACTCTCATTGTTAGTAAGGCATGTACTATAATTTGATTATCATACATATCTCCGGCTTTGTTTTAAACTTACGATGTAATTACGATTTTCCGCTTACATACTTAGTACATATCAGCATCGAATCTTCCTGGGGATGCGTCACGCCGCAGTAGGGTAAGCAGGTCGTGGATCCTCATTCTTAGGATCACTTATCAGACGTCTGAAGCTCCAGTTCTCCGGAGGCTTGTCTTTTTGGTACGCCTCCCCGATGTTGTAGATTTATGTACATTCGTGGTACGGCGGCCCCGCCCCGCCACGCTTGTTATTCCTGAGGTCCGTGGTCACATGTTGTGGTTTGGGCTGTAAGAACCGAAAGTTGTACGCTTTGCTTTTGATTATGCATATTTTATGGAAGGTGGCCTTATCGGCCAGCCGTGATGTTATTTTCTAAACACGTTGTACGTCAGGTATGCTCGCTATTCTCGATGTATACCAACTGGTGCCCGCTAGGGCACCGCCATGCCCCGGTCGGGTCGTGACAAAAGTGGTATCGTGAGCGCTTAGTCCTCTGAAAGTGTCTACGCACCGTTCACTGTAGTCTTGATTATCGGTGTGTTGTGCACCACATCTATAATCAGGAGGCTGCAGGACATTTAGGATTGGTTCCCATTCTTCTCTCTCTGAGATCGTGCAATAGAGTTGTTACACCCCGTAGTTCCAGAGTATGTATATGAGGACGTACGTACGAGAATACGACATTAAAATTGGAAAGGAAGAAAGATGTGATTTTTCGACTAAAAGTTTCCTGATTTTGTGAAGGAAAATGTTCGTTAGAGGGAATTGATTCCCAGATTGGTATTCAGACTTTTGGAATATTTGTGAATTATGGAATTTTATTTCCGATTGGTCACTGGGCCCACGAGGAATTTACTATTAAAAGCCATGGCCCACTTTATTTTCGGATTTTTGGCATTGCGATATTTTCAAGATGAAATATTTTGATTTGTGCAGTGGGGCGACACGTGTCACCCCATGTGGCCGTGGTCGAATCAAGATGGACACCTAGCCTTGGACGTTTTATTGGGGGGGACAAGTGGCAAGCCACTTGTCCCATTTTTGTGGTAGCCAAATGGTTGGCCAACTACCCACCCACATGTACCCCATCCTCACCTTACATTTGCTTTAATCCTAGCCATTGATTTATCTATAAATACCCCTAAGCTTGCAAGACTTATTCATCCAACACTTAGAGATTTACAAGTCTTGAAAAATCCTCCCTCCCTTTCCTTTGTAGTTCTCGACTTTGGCCTTGATTCTTGAGCAAAAATTGTCCAAAAATTCTTGAAGTTTTAAGTGTTATTCCTTAGAGTGTTAGGAAGATTAGTAACCAAGTGTTGGAAAAGATTTCACACCCCTAGCCTAAATACACCCCTCGCCGAAAGTCAGAGTGTTGGAACCTGCTGTTCTTCACTTTTGGAGTGGATCTCAAGAGAAGTTGTTTAGAAATTTCTAAGGGTTGCTGAGCGTTGGAGCGTAAGGAAGTGGAGCTAAACGTTGCTCAGATCGACTTATATCTTGGATAATTTTGGGCTTATCGAGGTAATTATCTTTGTTCCCTATCAGAATTGGAAATTACATGTCAGTAATGTATAGTCGAGTATAATATATGTAGAATGAATCGATAAGAATTGAACCAGATTTACATAGGACAGTATTTACGAGATCGCAGTATTATCGTGGAGTAGAATTGTACACGCCCGCTAGACGTAACCCCCGGGATTGTTGGTTTGGCAGCAGCCTCGCCGGAGGAGGAGATTCATGTGGTCATGTGGGAGAGGTGCTGCCGAATTTTCCGTAGAATAAGGAACCTGATACTTAGAATTGTTCTACGAAGAGAGCTAGAAGTTAATAAATGTTTTATGGCCATTATAGTCAAGTACTACGAGTAGCGTAGTCTACTCAAGGATGGAAAAGGCTAGCAGGATTATAGTATCGTGGAGCGCTTTTGCTAATTGTCGATAATCGCCGCGAGGTATGTGAACCTCTTCCTATCCTTTTCTAGCATGATATTTGTGAATATATTTAGTGCGTAGACGCACGGTGTTTAAAGGAATTTGATTTTCCTTTTGTGTCCTCGACTTGATTCCAAAGTTAAGTGCCTTGTTATGAAATATTAAGGACTTGAATTATGTTAAAAGTTATAAAACCTCACCATGAGTAATGGGTGTGGTCTTTTAAAGAATAAAGTTATCCGATTTCAAAATAAGAATGGTTTTATCATTGATTTAAAATGATAACTTGACTTATAAACAACTTGATTTTCGGGAAAGGAGAAGTAACTTGATTTAAAGGTATAGGTTACTTGTTTTTAAAAGAGTGAGACACTTGGTTTAAAAGTATATTACTTGACTTTTAAAGGAAAAAGGCCTTGGTTTTAAAAACGAAGGCATGCTTTTGTCTTAAGGTTGGTTTAAAAGAAGGTATGGAAATTGTTTTGGTTTTACTTTGACGTCTTTTGACTTGAGTTTTAAATAATAAGAATCTTCAAGTATTTCAAAAGAGTTATGAATCATTTTTGAAAGAAAAGAAATACTTGGTTTTAAAGCTAAGAGTTATACTAGCTTTACGGGAAGTTAGGTATAACGACTTAAGGAAGATGAAGGAACGCTTACTTATTTGTTTATGAAAGTCTTGTATTGATTTAAAAGTGTAGTAAGACGGTTTGATAAGTAAACATGTTATGATGCACGTGTGTCTGTGATGCTCAGGGGGTTATTCTTGTTGTTACGCTGTTAAATGTTAAGTCTGTATTGTTATGATATCACATACCCCGACTTGTTATGATGTCGAGGACTTGCCACCCTCGATGCGAGGAATACCTACGCGGTCCGCAGGTGACTATGATTCGAGGAATACCACGCGCCCGGCTGACCACGCGAGTCGCGGAAGTTCCAGGATGATCCGCCTTTTAAGCTTTGCTTTCTCGATCCACTACTATCTTACTAAAAAAAAAAAATAACTTCTACTCCGGGTGTGTTACCCGATGCGAGGTATACCTCATGCGGTCTGTGTGACTATGATTCGAGGAATACCTCATGCGGTCTGTGTGACTATGCGAACTACGGGAGTCCAGGAGGATGCCGCGTTAGCCGCCTCGGCGCGATAATACCTCACGCGGTCCGTGACCCATGCGATCGCGGAGTTCCAGATTAGGCACGATAATGATACTACGGGCGATCGCCTTGCTTCGATCATTACGCCTAGAAAATACCGCCACGCTATATCTATTTTGCTCTTGTTTATGCTAGGCACTACGCGCGCTTAAATCGTTGTTCGCACGCATTTGTAATTGGTTTTAAAATGTTATGATTTGATTTCAAGATTTACGCTTCACATACTTGGTACCGCCAGATCGACCTCCTTCGGGGCCGCTCACGCCGCAGTGAGGTACATCGGCCGCCGATCCTCGCCATGTGATCACAGCCGCTGGGAAGCTCCATTTCTCCGAGGCTTATTCGTACGGTCCTCGCCGTCAGAGTACTTACATTCGTGGGTACGGCGCCCCGTCCCGCCGTTGTTGTTATAACATTCTGTAGGTCCGTAGTCCCGCGCGTAGTTTATTAAGCTGATGTAATCGTCGTTCAAGTTTTATTTATATATTCGTAAAGGTAACCGCTTTGTTAGCTCAGATTCTTATTTCATTATTGTATATCTTATTTCTTGTGTAAGTTTTTATTTCCGCTGATTTTCTCTGATGTTGTATCATTAGGGTGCCCGAGGTAAGGCACCAGTCACGGGCCCGGGGTCGGGTCGTGACAAGAGATGTCTTATTAGGTCAATCCTCTCCGACCTATTTTTATGAAATGCTTATGCCTTCACGGAAGCGACTGTGGCCTGTGAGCAAGGCAAAGCAGGAGTCGCTAGCAGACTCGAGGGTTACACTGACCAGCAACGACTATGCCCGAGGTAGTAGGCGGTCGGCGAGTTCAGCCACGCCAAAGACAGATGAGCCGAGAGCGCAAAGAGCTCCAGAGGTTCCGCACTGCAGCCTCCTGCCCGCAGCCGTGCCGAGTATGAGACTACGGAGCAGATCCTGCTATCGACCAAAGATAGTAGCGTGGCAAAGGCCGAGAGCAAAGCGCTAACCCTGTGGCCGGCAGCTTATGGATTCGATTTTCCGGGTTGTCATCCACCCGAAGTTTTATGGTTCGAGGTCCGGCGAGGATCCGCAGGAGTTCATTCGCAGCTACAGCCGACTATGCAGTTCATCCGGAATGCGCCCACGAACCCAGAAACGATTAACCAGATTGTGTCACGACCAACCTCGCCCGTGGATCGTGCCTTACCTCGCACCCTAGTGATACAACATCGAGAAAATCACGAAATAAAAACATGAACATGAATTAAGAGACAAGATAAATAAACAAAGCAACCAAAATAGCTTGCCATCATATATACATAAATACCCAACAGCTTATCCTTTTTACAAACTCCCGCCACAACAAAGCATGCACTCTAAGATTTTTACAACAGTTTATGACGGACAGTGGCCCGCCATACCCCGAATGTATAAGAATCTGCTGCACTGGTAACATACCAAAAGATAAGCCTCCAAGAAATGGGTTTCGACACGAATCGTGATCTCAAGAGCGAGGATCCACCACCGATGCATTTCCACCGCGGATGAACGCAGCCGGGCGAGGTCAAGATAACAGTACTAAGTATGTGAAATCAGAAAAGATCAGAATGAAATCATAATAGTCTATATAAAGGCGAGACATGTATGATAACCGATGAAAGACGGTCCTACCATCCCGTGGCACTCGTGTATAATCGATAAAATACGTGTCCTCGCCATCTCGCGACTCGGTAAAATCGGATGAAATACGTGTCCTCGCCAACTCGTGGGACTCGTATAATCGATGGAATACGTGTCCTCGCCATCTCGGACTTGTAAAATCGATGAAATACGCTGTCCTCGCCATCTCGCGACTCGTAGAATCGTTCATAACAAATCAACCGGCCCTCCATCGAGAGACGCGGGGTACAGAAATACCACAAAGGCTATCACAACAAGCATAGGCAAGTTTCACAACAACAAGTATAGGCAAGCTTCACGACAACAAGCATAGGCAAGTTTCACAACAACAAGTATAGGCAAGCTTCACGACAACAAGCATAGGCAAGCTTCACGACAACAAGCATAGGCAAGCTTCACGACAACAAGCATAGGCAAGTTATACACAACTCAAAGTACTTTCATTTTATGCCAAAGTCCGGGTTTTAACCCTAAGGTACTACGTACGTTAAATTACTTTTAAAGATCCATTTCTTTTACAAAGGTCACCCGATACCCGTAGTATAAAAATAGAGTGACTAACATCGTTAAGTAAACCAAAATGCTTTCCTTTGTAAAATCAAGTAACAACCTTATTTTCCAAACGTTCAAGTTTGCCTAATTTCAAATGCTCAAGTTTCTCATTTTAGAAAAGGTTTCGTAGTTCATAGTTTTAATCCTTTAAACATAATTTCCTTTAAACGCTTGAGAAACATATGCCTTATAAAGTAGCAGTTATTCTTGTTTATAAACAATATTATTAAGCGCTCATGATCTAGAAATGTAATATCATTTTGTCTCATCTTAGCTTCTATGCAGATTGAGGTTTCACCGTTTTAATAATACTTCATTAGTCTTTACATTTCTTATTAACGCCGCAGTGGTTTGTCGATACTTATTCTCGATTTCCAAATCAAGAAACATTATTCCTTTTTAAAAACCAAGTACTCATTACTCACGAATGAGGTTTCACCCAAAATTCATACAATTAAGTCAAGTCTCTTATCTTCTAAAAATCGGTAACCCATTCTCTTTATCTCTCTTAAGACGTTATACCTAACTTCCCATAAAGCTAGTATAACTCTTATGTTTTCAAAGCCAAGTATTACTCTTCTTTCAAAAGGTCTTTTGAAACACTTCAAGTTCTTTATTACTACACATCAAATCCAAGTATAAGTCAAATCCGCTTACCTTTGAAACCACAAAGCATTTTCTTACCTACATAAAGTCGTTATAACCAACTTCTCATAAAGCCGTTATAACACTTTATGTTTCAAACCAATCAAATACATTAAACACACGTACGCTCACCGCACTACATAGTTATACACATATCATGCTAGAACAGATAGGAAGAAGTTCACATACCTCGCGACGACATCGACTAATAGCAAAGCGCCCAAGTACCTCAAACCGCTTCGCCACACCTTAAGCCAAGTGGACCACGCCACACGTAGTATTTCAACCTATAGAGGCCCCAAGGCGCCTATTAACATCTTAGATCTCAATGTAGAATATCTTACGTAAAATTCAAAGACTCTCCCCGCAACAACAGAAATCTCCTACTTAACGAGGCCGCTACCAAGCCAACCAGTGGGGTTTGCACGCCTAACCGACGCGTACAATTCTACTCACAGTAATACTACACAAGCCTACTTTAATACAGTCCTATGTAATTACAATTCAGTTCACTTCTTAAAATTCAGGCTTAAGTCGCAAGACATTGCCGTAAGTATTATTCAGGCTTAAGTCAAAAGACATTTCCGCACAACTATGTTCAGTTTCTATATATAGTATACTCAACTATATACTCCTACAACATGTAATTTCCAATTACAAATGTAAGGTCAAGAATGTTTACCTCGATAAGCCCAAAATTATCCGAGTTTATATGTCGATCCCGAGCAAGGTTTAGCTCCTACTCCAAGGCGCTCCAACCCGCCTCCAACCAACCCTTAAGTTCTAACTAACTTCTACTTAACACTTCAACCGACTACGAAGGTTTTTCCTGTGGTTTCGCTGACCGAGGAAGTATAATAGTATTTTCTGGCTTTTGATAAAAAGGGTACTTTGGAAAGTACTACAAGGTATATGGGCTAAAGTATTTGGGCATTATAACAATATTAGAGAGTATTTCTATACCACAAAACGGGTATTTATACGAGACAACTAGGCTAGTGTACTCCCTGCAGAACACTACAAGTGTGAGGTATTTCTCTCGCCAAAAGGCCTCAACAAAGTGAGGGGACTCTTGGACGAAATACAACATTGGGGAGGAAGGAAGAGAACTTTCAAGACTTAGGAAAATTTTAGGACGTTAAGTCTTCCAAAGTGCGGGGTATTTATAGGTCAAGAAATGGCCAACCAACGGCCAAGATTCATCCAAGTGTTAGGCAAGTGTAGGGCTAGGATTAAGCCATGTGCACCTTATCCATCTACCACACCAACTTGCACAAATATCCTACCAACTCCCTCGACCCTTTGCCACCACCACTTCTAATTGAGGGTGACAAGTGTCGCCTCTCGCTGTCCAAAATGTTTCGCCTCTCTGAAAAATCCGCAAAATTATTAATGACGAGCCGGAATTTTCCTACGAAAGTCAGGAAACGCTTCGCCAAAAACGACTCTTTCGCACTTGTGCACAAATTCGAACCTATGCCTACTTTAAGGCTCAAATTGTATACGACGCCTCACGCACATACTGAAATACGGTATAACATTCTCCTCCTTAGAAACATTCGTCCCGAATGTTCCTTCTCAAGACTGATAACGATAAAGTTCTTCTAACAAGTTGCCAACGCCACAACCGCCACGAAATAACACACGCACGCAAATACTTATATCCAAGTCCGCGAGGAAACACTCTCTAACATCACAAACTTCATCACTTTGCCGCGAGGTTCTAGTGTCACCCGCGACCCAACAAATGGTACCGATCGCACGCGATCCTCGAGGTCTAAAATATACATCCTCCGCACCTTCTCCCTTTACAAGAAATGATCATATCTATGCTCGCAATACATGCTCGCTTCTACCCTTACTCGCCGCATTCTTCTCTAACACTTGAACTCTTCTAGTATACGCACCACACTTCCACAACGCTTTCGCTTCCAACCCTCGAGTTACTACCTCCAAACTTGGTCATCTTACTAACCTCGATTTCTCTAAGGCCATTCTCGCCTTCACGAACCGATTCTCGTCGAACGATCCACGAACTCATACGATGGTCATCTAAACTGGGCCTAGCACCCGTGACTCGCCACCGGCGACCACCTGCAGCTGACCCCACCGAACAAAGCCGCGGTTGGCCCGCAACACGGCCCCAACCCGACCCATCGTCGCGCCAACTCTTCCTCGACACCTAAAACAATCTTGCTAAATCACATCATGAAAGATACCACTTTCATTTACCCAACCTGGACTTATCACACAATACATTCTAAGCATAAATGCACTCGACAAGGATCACTGCAAAATCTTAGACTCAAGACGGCCTTACATCTAAGGCCTCAACTGTATTATTCTAAGGTTCATCATTTTCTCACCCCTGTGCTTACCCTTTTTCACCAACTGTGTTCCTAAATCACATTTTAGCACAAATCTAACCGAATATAACACTTAACACATTAACATAACATCAAAACATACAAGCCTCTGTAGGTTAAGGATATACCGGCTACCGCCCACTCTAATCATAAGCCCACTCGCAGGCGCATAATCAGGGCGCGGCTAACTCGCCATCGATCCTAGGCCGAGTCATTCGCTTGCATCCTTCCTACTAGACGCTGTCATTATACGGCCTCGACGGCCGCAGAAAACAAGCACCGCAAGAAAGACGACATTCTCGACGACGCTCGCCACATCGCACACCGAGGAAAACTCAACCCGATCGATAGAACCTATGTATATCTGCGCAACTAAGCCCCGAGCTCATCAGCCCCGAATACCCCGAACGCCCCGACGATCGGGACCACTGCATCGCGGAGGTACATAATCAGATCGCCGAGGCGGTCCGCCGAAGTTACCAAAGGACCGCTGCTCGCCCTCTTCGCCGATCTCGCCATTCCGCTGACCTCTCCGTGCCTCACATCCTAGTGCGCGAGCTTGACGCGGCAATGTCCATGCCCGGCCAAGAGCTACACCGCATGCCTCGCTAAGTAATCGCCCACCCTGACGAGCGTGTACTCGCCCTCCATATCGCTACCACAGCTGAACATACCGAAGCATGAGTCGAACTCACATTGTACTTCTAACCGCCCGCCCGCCCCGCCTCAACGCTAAAAATCTGTACCCAGCCCTCTCATTTGCTGGGCAAGAAATGTGCAAGAAAGCCCTCGAACTCGCCCCATACGGCCGAAGGCATGCTCTTCCCGACAACTCCCACGACCAAACTACCAATCGCAGATTACGCACTGATGCGAACCCAATACCACCGACTCGCCTCAAACTCGATCACTTTACGATCCGTAGTTGCTTGATAAACTCCGAGGGTCATCTCGCCTCGATCCATGTAACATCAAGCGCTACAACTCGTAAAGTCCCGTAGCCTCAAACCGCTCGCCTGGGTGAACTACGGTGCTACTGGCCGGAATCGCCGTGATTCAAATTTATCTCATATTCGCCACGACTCGCCAAGAATCGCCATCTCTTGTACCCATCTCATCCGCCGAGGCCGCGGACCGAGGCTCGTGTATCAGAGTCTCAGCAACATCGCCGCGCTCTAAATCACTGGTGCCGGGCGGGCCGCGAAATTCGCTGGCACTGCTCGTGCATCGACCGCTCGCGCTCGCATTTCAGATCTCACTAATGCCTTCGATCGCTTTGCCCATCCGGGCTCAAGGTTTTACGCGAGGCATAATCGTAAAGGAAAGGAATACGCCGTAGGGTCCAACTTATCACACACCTCTGTGGCACGATCTCGTAATGAGAAGAATGGAAACCAATCCTAAATGTCCTATAGCCTCTCGATTATAGATGTGGCGCACAACATACCGATAATCAAGACTCTACTAGACACGGCGTAGACACTTTCCGAGGACTAATCGCCTGATACCACTTTTGTCACGACCAACCTGCCCGTGGATCGTGCCTTACCCCGCACCCTAGTGATACAACATCGTGAGAAAATCACTAAATAAAAACATGAATACGAATTAAGAGACAAGATAAATAAACAAAGCAACCAAAACAAATTGCGCCATCATATATACATAAATACCCTAACAGCTTATCCTTTACAAACTCCCGCCACAACAAGGCAGCTGCACTTAAGATTTTTACAATAATATGACGGACAGGCCCCGCCATACCCCGAATGTATAAGAATCTCCATGTACTGTGGTAACATACCAAAAGATAAGCCTCCAAGAAATGGGCTTCCGACACGCTGAATCGTGATCCTAAGAGCGAGGATCCACCACCGATGTATTTCCACTCGCAGATTTAACGCACCTCGGCGAGGTCGCATAACAGTACCAAGTATGTGAAATCAGAAAAGATCAGAATGAAATCATAATAGTCTATATAAAGCAGAGACATGTATGATAACCAGATGAAATACGTGTCCGCCCATCCCGCGGCACTCGTGTATAATCGATAAAATACGCTGTCCTCGCCATCTCGCGACTGTAAAATCGATGAAATACGTGTCCTCGCCCAACTCGCGGACTTGCATAATCGATGGAATACGTGTCCGCCCATCTCGTGGGACTCGTAAAATCGGATGAAATACGCTGTCCTCGCCATCTCGTGACTTGCAGAATCGTTCATAACAAATCAACCGGCCCTCCATCGAGAGACGCGGGGTACAGAAATACCACAAAGGCTATCACAACAAGCATAGGCAAGTTTCACAACAACAAGTATAGGCAAGCTTCACGACAACAAGCATAGGCAAGTTTCACAACAACAAGTATAGGCAAGCTTCACGACAACAAGCATAGGCAAGCTTCACGACAAAAAGCATAACAAAGCTTCACTACAACAAGCATAGTGTTATACACAACTCAAAGTACTTTCATTTTATGCCAAAGTCTGGGTTTTAACCCTAAGGTACTACGTACGTTAAATTACTTTTAAAGATCCATTTCTTTACAAAGGTCACCCGATACCTGTAGTATAAAAATAGAGTGACTAACATTGTTAAGTAAACTAAATGTTTTCCTTTGTAAAATCAAGTAACAACCTTATTTTCCAAACGTTCAAGTTTGCCTAATTTCAAATGCTCAAGTTTCTCATTTTAGAAAAGGTTTCGTAGTTCATAATTTTAATCCTTTAAACATAATTCTCCTTTAAACGTTTTGAGAAACATATGCCTTATAAAGTAGGTTATTCTTGTTTATAAACAATCTTATTAAGCACATGATCTAGGAAATGTAATATCATTTTGTCTCATCTTAGCTTCTATGCAGATGGAGGTTTCTACCGGTTTTAATAATACTTCATTAGTCTTTACATTTCCTTTATTAACGCTGCAGTTGGTTTGTCGATACTTATTCGATTTCCAAATCAAGAAACATTATTCCTTTAAAAACCAAGTACTCATTACTCACGAATGAGGTTTCACCCAAAATTCATACAATTAAGTCAAGTCTCTTATCTTCTAAAAATCGGTAACCCATTCTCTTTATCTCTCTTAAGACGTTATACCTAACTTCCCATATAGCTAGTATAACTCTTATGTTTTCAAAGCCAAGTATTACTCTTCTTTCAAAAGGTCTTTTGAAACACTTCAAGTTCTTTATTACTACACATCAAATCCTATAAGTCAAATCGCTACCCTTTGAAACCACAAAGCATTTTCTTACCTACATAAAGTCATATAACCAACTTCCCATAAAGCCGTTATAACACTTTATGTTTCAAACCAATCAAATACATTAAACACACGTACGCTTACTGCACTACATAGTTATACACATATCATGCTAGAACAGATAGGAAGAGGTTCACATACCTCGCGACGACATCGACTAATAGCAAAGCGCCCAAGTACCTCAAACCGCTTGGCTACACCTTAAGCCAAGTACACCACGCCACACGTTTTTTTTAAACCTATAGCGGCCACAAGGCGCCTTTTAAAATCTTTGATCTCAATGTAGAATATCTTACATAAAAATTTGGCAAAGACCTCCCCAATAACAGAATCTCCTCTCTAACGAGGCCGCTACTAAGCCAACCAGGGGGTTTGCACGCCTAACCGGACGCTGCATAATTCTACTCACAGAATACTACACAAGCTTCACCAGAATACACCCTATGTAATTACAGTTCAGTTCACTTCTTAAAATTCAGGCTTAAGTCGCAAGACATTGGCGTAAGTATTATTCAGGCTTAAGTCAAAAGACATTGCCGCACAACTATGTTCGGTTCTATATAGTATACTCAACTATATACTCCTACAACATGTAATTTCCAATTACAAATGTAGGTCAAGAATGTTTACCTCGATAAGCCCAAAATTATCCGAGTTTATATGTCGATCCCGAGCAAGGTTTAGCTCCTACTCCGCAGCGCTCCAACCCGCTCCAACCAACCCTTAGAAGTTCTAACCAACTTCTACTTAACACTTCAACCGACTATGAAGGTTTTTCCTTAGGGTTTCGTTTTTGACTGAGGGAAGTATAATAGTATTTTCTGGGCTTTTGTATAAAAAGGGTACTTTGGAAAGTACTACAAGGTATATGGGCTAAAGTATTTGGGCATTATAACAATATTAGGAGAGTATTTCTATACCACAAAAATGGGTATTTATACGAGACAACTAGGCTGGGGTGTACCTCTGCAGAACACTACAAGGGAGGTATTTCTCTCTACCAAAAGGCCTCAACAAAGGGGGATGGGGACTCTTGGACGAAATACAACACTAAGGGGGAGGAAGGAAGAGAACTTTCAAGACTTAGGAAAATTTTAGGATGAAGAAGTCTTCCAAAGGGGGGGGGGGGGTATTTATAGGTCAAGAAATGGCCAACCAATGGCCAAGATTCATCCAAGTGTTAGGCAAGTGTAGGGCTAGGATTAAGCCATGTGCACCTTATCCATCTACCACACCAACTTGCACAAATATCCTACCAACTCCTCGACCCCTTTGCCATTCACCACTTCCAATTAGAGGGTGACAAGTGTCGCCTCTCGCTGGTCCAAAATGTTTCGCCTCTCGGAAAATCCGCAAAATATTAATGACGAGTCGGAATTTTCCCTACGAAAGTCGGGAAACGCTTTCGAAAACGACTCCTTTCGCACTTGTGCACAAATTCAACCTATGCCTACTTTAAGGCTCAAATTGTATACGCACGCCTCACGCATATACTGGAAATACGGGTATAACAACTGGGCCTCGCACTGCGTGACCGCCACGAGCGAGTACTACCAACTGATCCCATTCCATTACAGGCTATGGGGCGACCCTTAATAGGTCATCAACCCGACTCGGCGTCGTACTTAGCTCTTATCCTTGGTCTGACTTAAATTTTTTACTCCCCGAGAAGGCCTTATATCTAAGGTCTCGGCGGTTATCAATAATTCTTAGGCTCGCAATTTCCATGCTCCAAGCCTACCTTATCACCCCCAGAACTGTACAACAACTTCTGGTAATACCATAATCGTGTTGTCTTGATCATAACAACCATATTTACTCCATACGGATCTCACCCGTACCATTCCCTTAATCATACCACATAGCTTAATCTATTAACATAGCCTTCCATTAAGCTCATTAATTATGACTTCTTAAGGGTTCACTACTCTATCAGGCAGCTCATCGTTTTCTAATTATCTCAAATTAGTACGTAAAACCTTGATGAGAGTTCATTAAACTGTTTCATACCTTCCCGGTATTTATTTAGTCCTTACTGAATCCTGGTAACCTAAAACCATTTTAGGCAACACGCGTCTGACCCTCATACATAAATCCATATAGCTGTATGTCATAATACCAACTATACTACAAATATTGCCAACCTGGATACGCAATCCACATAATCTTTCCTCGTCATCACGCTTTCTCGTAGAACAACATAACTTGTTGTGAGAGACGACCCTAACCACACAAATTTCTATCGCACGATCTCTGAGTGAGAAGAATGGAAACCAATCATAAATGTCCCAGCCTCCCGATTATAGATGTGGTGCACAACACACCGATAATCAAGACTTACTAGACACCTGCTCAGACACTTTCCGAGGACTAATCGCTCGATACCACTTTTGTCACGACCGACCCTGCCCGCGATCGTGCCCTACTCGCACACCTTTCTGTATACATCGAGAATAGCAATGAACATACACAACTCATAAAATAAAATCATACTTAGACAGTAGACATCAACAGGCTAGCCGATAAGGTCACCTTCTGTAACATATACATAATACAAAATTAAAACAGTACATCTCTATTCTTACAAACCCAATCCAAAAATGTGACTACAGACCTCTAAGAATAACAATTGTGGCGGAACAGGGCCCCGCCATACCCCTGAATGTACAACAACCGACCATACCAGGGATCTGTACTAAGGATAAGCCTCCGGAGTAATGGAGCTTCTCAACAGCTGAACATTGATCCTAAGAGTGAGGATCAGTAACCTGTATACTCTACCTGCGGCATGAACGCAGCCCCCCGAAGGAGGTCAGTACAACATGTACCAAATATGTGAAACTGAAAATACTGTAGTGAAATCATAAGTCTAAACTAAAGCTGGAGACATGTATGATAACTCAATAACAGTACAATGTGCCTTACTAACAATGAGAGTAAACAAGAGTATACTTTACTGCATAAAAATAGGAGGCTCATGATCAAAGCAGGGACACCCGCCCGCAGTATCATTAAGCAATCCTACTCCTGGGACTATTTCACCCGCAAGGGTCGTGTGGACCCGCATGAGGTATTCCTCGTGATAGATCGATCCGCCGCATAGGTCGTGGTATTCGCATGAGGTATTCTCGCATAGACTGGTTCGCCACGCACGGGACTATTTCACCCGCATAAGCCCTTACGGACCGCATGAGGTATTCCTCGCATCACGGGTAGCAAATCCACCTAATAGGCAAATGCCACAAACCCGGGGAATGACCCCGTAATGAATAATATATCACTAGCACAAACCGGCTATCATACATAACATAAGCACTACCGGCTTATCATACATAACCTAAGCACTACCGGCTTATCATACATAATATAAGCAAGTTAAGAAATCCCCTAACTTCTTATTAGTCTTGTGCATATACACTCTCATTTTAGTTTACTTAAGGCACTAACATGTCTTTATGAAAATCCGGGAATTTAACCCAAAGTACTACGTACTTCTATTATTTTAAAATGACTTTTTTTCATATAAAACTTCCAATATACTAATAACCATAGTATCAAGTCATAAGTACTTTTCAAGACAAGTCACAACACCTTTTAGAATTACATTTATAGGCTTCTAAATCAAGTGACTTCTTTCTTTTAAAACTTTAAGCAATTGATGCCTTTAAATCAATTTGTCTTTCATTATTTCAAGTCATTTATCATACTTAAATTACTTAGAGTAAACCACTCTTTTTAACTTTCCATAAAGCTATTATAACCAACTTCCCATAAAGCCGTTATACTAGCTTTATACTTTAGAAACTTACATTCTTCTTTATAACCGAGAGACTTAAACTTTCCAAACAAAACAAGTGTCATATACTTTCAAAAATACTTTAAGTCTCTTAACATTTAGAAAGTAAGATATCCTTAATATTTTAAACAAGTGAGTTAATTCCCTAACTCAACCAACTTGGACATTTCTTATAATAAACCAAGGATATCAAAGGAACTAAATTGCCAAAACCTCGTGACGCTCACCGTATCATATACTTACAATTATTCATTCTCAAGAGATAGGAAAGTTCCACATACCTCTTCGGTTCAATCCACTTGCTAAGTCCAATATGCCGTACGTAGTATGTCAACCTATAATGACCATAATACGTCTATTAACTTCTAGTTTCAAACGTAGAATATTCCAAGTGCACAGCTACTAAATTCTACTAAAAATCTGACAAAGACTTCCTTTGTTTCTACATACTTTGCCACCTTTTCAAGGCCGAATTCAATAACCAAACACGCCACATTTAAAGGCTCAACCATGTAGTTATCAATAGGGGATTACACGCCAACAAGACGTGTAAAATTCCACCCCACAAATTATAACAAACTATTCCAAACTACAATGTCAATTCGCAAATCGAGGACAATAATACATAGTATTTTCCAATTCCTTTTCCATTCAAGTTGTTTAGTATAACATGTTATAAAGCTGCAATCGATTATAACAACTATAATCTTCAAGTAGATAACATGCGACGATTCTAGTTAACGACCAAATTGTAATTCAATTTCAAATGACTCAACATGTCATTTTTGGATTTGAGCTTCTAAACTTCCATAACACTTATCAATCTTCATAACACATATCACATGATCATTTCTAACTTATCATAACATGGAATCTTCAATTACAAAAGTAAGACGGAGATTATTACCTCATTTAGCCCAAATATGATCCAAGATTACAAGTCGATCTTTAGCAACTTTAGCTCCTCTTTTTGACGTTACAATCCACTCCAAGCAACCCTTATAAGCTTATGAAGAACTAATCTTCAAGTTCTAACTTCAAAGTTGAAGAACTCCTTAAGTTTCCGCCTTGCGACTAATACGAAAACGCCATTTTTTCGGGATCTTTCTATAGAGATAACCTTACAATACTCTTAGGAACCTTGGTTTAAAGTATTGTGAATTTTGAACAACAATTGCCAAATTTCCCCTTCCAAATGGCCTTAATGCCATGAGCTCTATGAAGAGCAAGAACAAGATTTCAATTTTTTTCTCTAAGTGTAGAATGACAAAGTGTCACGCCCCGAACCCCGGGCCCGTGACTGGTGCCCTATCTGGGCACCCTTCTACCTTAACAACACAAGTAAACTGCGGAATTTATAACACTCTTTTTTTTTTTTAAAAACCAACGTACGTGCAAGGGCAAAGCCGACAAGGCTGCCATATAATATACATAATAAAAGACACTACACTGTACATTAGTCCAATCCCACATATGAATACATACCTCTAAGAGTTATATCAACTATGACGGACAAGGCCCCGCTGCATCCATAATCGCATAAAAGCTGCATCGAAAGAACTTATACCAAAAAGATAACTCCCGAATAAGGAGCTATCCAAAACTCGAGCAGGTCCTACACTGCCGATCACCAAACAACAGACCTAAACTCATGCAGATGAACGCACTTCAAGCGAGGTCAAGACGTAAGAATGCATCAAGTATGTGAACAGTAGCATCAGAATAAAATCATAATCTAAACAAAACAGAGATACGTCGATAGCCAACCTACAAGATATAACACATAAGGCCATATCAAGTCGTGACGCAGCCTCAAAGTCACTACTCAAATATAACTATGGGTCTCACGCCCATAATATCAATCATGCCCGTGGAATCCTTCCTCACCGCCAATCCATGATGTAATAACACCAATAAGGATACATGAACACCAAGTCCCACTCGTGTCCTAAATGCTCGTGGTCTCACGCCCTAATCCCACATCGTAAAGCATGACCATGGGTAACACAACCAAATCCGGGACATATATGATAATCAAATTACAACACATTGTGCCTTACTAACAATGAGAGTAAACAGTAGTATCCTTACAATATAAAATAGGAAGCTCATCTTCAAAACAGGACCATCCGCCCGCAGTATCATTTAACCATCCTACTCCTAGGACTATTTCACCCGCATAGGCCGCGTGGACCCGCGTGAGGTATTCCTCGCATGGGACTATTTCACCCGCATAAGCCCTTACGACTCGCATGGTATTCCTCGTGATAGGTCGGACCACCCGCACGGGACTATTTCACCCGCATAAGTCCTTACGGACCCGCATTTAGGTATTCCTCAGATCGTGGGTAGCAATTCCACTAACCGCAAATGCCACAAACCGGGAATGACCCGAACGACCGATATACCAATAGCACACAACCGCTATTTCAGACACATAGGCGCTTCTCAACTAAACAAGCCAAAGTACTTATCAAGGCACACATAGAATAATTCTCAATTAATCAAGCCAAAGTACTTATCAAGGCACACTTAGACTAATTCTCAATTAATCAAGCCAAAGTACTAATCAAGGCACACTTAGACAAATTCTCAATTTATCAGGCCAAAGTACTTATCAAGGCACAAATAGAATAATTCTCAATTAACAAGCCAAAGTACTTATCAAGGCACACTTAGACAAATTCTCAATTTATCAAGCCAAAGTACTACGTACGTACATTCTTTTCAAAAGACTCCTTTTTATGTAAAATCCCAAGATACTAACACCCGTAGTATCAAGGCGTGTCTATTCTTCAAAGTAAGTTACTATACTTTTTGAAACTCATTTTGAAGCTTGAAACCAAGTAATTTCAAATTTTCACAAACTAGGCAACTTATGCCGATTAATCAAAATAGACAACTTTCTAAACCTTCCATAAAGCCGTTATAACCAATTTCCCATAAAGCCGTTATAACCCTTTATGGTTTTAGACATATCCATTCCTTTTATAACCAAGAGACTTATACTATTAAAACCAAGTATCACATACTTACAAATCAAGTTCTTAACTTTCAAAATACTTCAAGTCTCTTAATATATAGAAAACAAGTTTCTTCAACTTTTAAACCTCAAGTAACTCACTCCTTTAAAACAAGTTACTTCTCTTAAATCATGTCATTTCTCCTCTTTTAAAACAATTAAGTAAATCACTCATTTGACTCCCCTAAAGTCATTATAATGACCTTTAGGATTTTGGGACAAAGGCACTAGCCCAAAAGATTTGGAAACCACTTCCTTTTCAAGACTCTATGTACTTTAAGTAAAATACTTTCACATTTAAGAATCCAACTTCACTAAGGCAATGGATTATACAACTTACAATTTAAACATCAAAGTACAATCAAAGGAAGTACATAGAACAAATTCTACTTTAGGCAATCCAAATACAACCAAGGAATGGATCATTTAAGGAGTAGGACGACTTTCTTTATCTTAAGGAATCATGCTGTAGATGAGATAGTTCACATACCTTTCTACTAAATCCACAAGCTGCCGAATATGCCGTGACGTAGAAGTGTCAACCTATAATGGTCACAATAAGACTATCAACTTCTAGTCTCTAACGAGAATAATACTAAGTATACGGCCTCTAATTCTACGGAAAATCAAAAGACTTCCTTTGTTTCTACTCACTTTGCCACCTTTTCAAGGCCGAATACAATAACCAACAAGCCACATTTAAGGCTCAAAACAACAACCAAACAGCGGGATTACACGCCTTACAATACGTGTAAAATTCCGCCCCACAATTCATACCAAATAGTTTAATACTTCACTAGACATTCTCGGCCAACATATAACCAACAACACTACGTCTTTTCCAATCCTTTTCCAATTCCAAGTTCTTAGGTCAACATGTTATTTAGTCATAAACAACTTCAACAACTACAATTTCCTTCTTTATACAACATGTGACGACTTAACTAATAATCGACTTGAATTGAAATCTTAAAGCTAAACATGCTAGATTTCGGATTAGGGTTCCAATAGTCAAAATACTTATCAAACTTCATACTATATAACTCATGCTTGCTAATAACCATAGCTACAATGATAAGTAAACCTTAATTGCTAAAACGACAAGAATATACCTTTATAAGCCCTTAAAATTTCCAAGATTCCAAAGTCGCGCTTTAGCAATTCTTAGCTCCTTTCCTTAGGTTCCAATCCGCCTCCAAGCACTCCTAGAGGCCTACGAAGAACCCATCTTCAAGTTCCAACTTCAAAGTCAAGAACTCCTTAGTTTCCGCTCATGACTAACGTAAAAATGAGTTTTTTCCAAATCTTTCTATCGAGATAACCTTACAATACCCTGGGGACATCAAGTTAAAGTCTTGTGGCTAATGGATCAAAACTACAAAATTTCATGAGCAACATAGCCAAACCCGAGAGCCTCTTTCTTGGCACATATGATCTCTAATTTTTCTAAGTGTAAATGAGCTAGTATTGCACTAGTAGTAACCTTATAAAACACAATGGAGGGCTTAGACTAAAACAAATGTGAGGTTAGGATGAGTTTCACTTGGATCAAGCCTAGGTGGACAAGTTGACTTGTCAACAATATCAAGCTTTGGAAGACTTATCTTCTACCATGGTCAATGACCATTTTGCCCTTACACAATTTCGACCAAGCCATGTGGAAGGAGTGTCACGTGTTGCCCTCTCATTCGTCCATAAAATTACGTAACCCTCGTGGGCCCCACAAAAATGTAAAATTTCTGTGGGCCCCACGTGACCAAACCAAAAATAAATTTCCATAGTGTTAATAAGTTCCATACTTTACAAATATTGTCTTTTGAGAATCCATTTCTCAACAACGAGCATTTTTCCTTTCCGTCGTCCTAAGATTTTCCGCGGAAAAACAATTCTTCCTTTCGCACTAATTTCCAAGTCTTGTTTCCTTTCGTATATCTCTCTTATACATGTCCCGACTTACGGTGTAACATTCTTCCCCTTAGAAACATTCGTCCCGAATGTTCTTAGTCTGTCACGCTTATACAAACCCCGCACAATCTCTATACTATGCCTATCAATCAATACTACACAAGACTAACGATGCCACACTGCCATCGCCTAACATACGTAAACATATCAATGGACCTTCCGTCCGCTACCACTTCACAAACTCGAAGGTTACATTTCCTAGAACACGGGATCCTTAGAGGTTCCTTTCTTTCCTTACTTGTCATTCTTTCTCGCATTTCTATACTCATTTAGTAAACGTATAAAATCTCAAATTTTGTTTCTGCTTCTCCAACTCGAGTTACTAACCAAACTTGGCCATATTGTTACTTACATTCGTTAAGGCTCTTCTCGGTCCCACGACGAACTGGTGGAACGATCCACAAACTCGTACTCACAATTAACTAAACTTGGGCCTTGCATCCTGACCCTATCACATAACGAGACCATTTCTAATCACATCACCCCATTCCATACTATCTACGACCGAATGAAGTCCATAACCCGACTCATCGTCACACTTAATGTCACACCTCAACCCCGGCTCAGGATCGGTGCCCTACCCGCACCCTTCTACCTTAACAACGCAAGTAAATCATGAAATTAAATAACACCTCTTTTTTTTTTAAAACAACGTGACGCAAGTGGAAAAGCCGATAAGGCTGCCATATATACATAAACAAAAGACACTACACCGCATACGAGTCCAATCCCACATATGAATACGTACTTCTAGAGTTAATCGAAATATGACGGACAAGGCCCCGCCAGAACCAAAATCAGATAAAGCTCAGATCAAGGATATATACCAAAAGATAAACTCCCGACAGAGGAGCTATCCAAAATCCCGAGCAGGATCCTACACCGCCGATCACCAAACAACAGACCTAAACTCATGCAGATGAACGCACTTCCGGCGAGGTCAAGACGTAAGAATGTACCAAGTATGTGAACAGTAGTATCGTAATAAAATCATAACAATAAACAAAACAGAGACATGTATGATAGCCAACCTACAAGATATAACACATAAGCCATATCAAGTCGTGACGCAGCCCTCAAAGTCACTACTCAAATATAACTATGGGTCTCACGCCCATAATATCAATCATGCCATGGAATCCTTCCTCACCGCACCCATGATGTAATAACACCAATAAGGATACATGAACACCCGCCCCTCGTGTCCTAAATGCTCGTGGTCTCACGCCCTAATCCTACATCAGAAAAGCATGACCATAGGTAACACAATCAAATCCGGGACATATATGATAATCAAATTACAACACATTGTGCCTTACTAACAATGAGAGTAAACATGAGTATCCTTACAATATAAAATATAAGCTAATGATCAAAACAGACCATCCGCCCGCAGATCATTTAACCATCCTACTCTCGACTATTTCACCCGTGATAAGCCGCTGGACCCGCGTGAGGTATTCCTCGCACGGGACTATTTCACCCGCATAAGCCCGCACGACTCGCATGAGGTATTCCTCGTGATAGGTCGGACCCGCCAGCACGGGACTATTTCACCCGCATAAGTCCTTACGGACCCGCATTTAGGTATTCCTCGCATCGGGTAGCAATTCCACTGACCGCGAATGCCACTAACCCGGAATGACCCAAACGATCGATATACCAATAGCACACAACCGGCTATTTCCAGCACACATAGGCAAATCCTCAATTAATCAAGCCAAAGTCCTTACCAAGGCACACTTAGAATGATTCACAATCAATCAAGCCAAAGTACTTATCAAGGCACACTTAGACTAATTCTCAATTAATCAAGGCAAAGTACTTATCAAGGCATACATAGAATAATTCTCTTTTAACAAGCCAAAGTACTTATCAAGGCACACTTAGACAAATTCTCAATTTATCAAGCCAAAGTACTAATCAAGGCATACATAGAATAAATCCCTTTTAACAAGTCAAAGTACTTATCAAGGCACACTTAGACAAATTTTCAATTTATCAAGCCAAAGTACTAATCAAGGCATACATAGAATAATTCTCTTTTAACAAGTCAAAGTACTTATCAAGGCACACTTAGACAAATTTTCAATTTATCAAGCCAAAGTACTAATCAAGGCATACATAGAATAATTTTCTTTTAACAAGTCAAAGTACTTATCAAGGCACACTTAGACAAATTCTCAATTTATCAAGCCAAAGTACTAATCAAGGCATACATAGAATAATTCCCTTTTAACAAGTCAAAGTACTTATCAAGGCACACTTAGACAAATTTTCAATTTATCAAGCCAAAGTACTAATCAAGGCATACATAGAATAATTCTCTTTAACAAGTCAAAGTACTACGACGACATCTCTTTTATAAAGACTCCTTTCTATGTAAAGCCCCAAGATACTAACACCCGTAGTATCAAGGCGTGTCTATTTTTCAAAGTAAGTTACTACACTTTTAGAAAACTCATTTCAAAGCTTGAAATCAAGTAACTCCAAATTTTCACAATCTAGGCAACTTATGCCAATTTAATCAAAATAGACAACTTTCTAAACCTTCCATAAAGTCGTTATAACCAACTTCCCATAAAGCCGTTATAACCCTTTATGGTTTTAGACGTATCCATTCCTTTAATAACCAAGAGACTTATACTATTAAAACCAAGTATCACATACTTACAAATCAAGTTCTCAACTTTCAAAATACTTCAAGTCTCTTAATAGTTAGAAAACAAGTTTTCTTCTACTTTTTAAACATCAAGTAACTTCACCCTTAACGCAAGTTACTTCTCTTAAATCATGTCATTTCTCCTCTTGTAAATCAAATAAGTAAATCACTTTGACTTCTAAAGTCATTATAATGACCTTTAGGTTTTAGAACTAAGGCACTAGCCAAAAGATTTGGAAACCACTTCCTTTTCAAGTCTCTATGTACTTTAAGAAAATACCTTCACCTTTAAGAATCCAAACTTCACTAAGAAAATGGATTTTACAACTTACAATTTAACATCAAAGTACAATCAAGGAAGTACATAGAACAAATTCTATTCTAGGCAATCCAAATACAACCAAGGAATGGATCATTTACGAGTAGAACATACTTTCTTAATCTTAAGGAATCATGCTAGAAGAGGTAGTTCACATACCTTTCGCTAAATCCACAAGCTAAGCCGAATACACCGCATTTAGAAGTGTCAACCTATAATGGTCACAACAAGGTTATCAACTTCTAGTCTCTATGTAGAATAATACTAAGTATTTAGTCTCTAATTCTACGGAAAATCGGCAAAGACTTCCTTTGTTTCTACTCATTTTGCCACCTTTTCAAGGCCGAATACAATAACCAACAAGCCAAATTTAAGGCTCCAAACAAAATCCAAACAAAGGATTACACGCCTTACTCTACGTGTAAAATTCCGCCCACAATTCATACCAAAAGTATAATACTTTACTAGCCATTCTCGCCAACATATAACCAATAACACTACGTCTTTTCCAATCCTTTTCCAATTCCAAGTTCTAAGGTCAACATGTTATTTAGTCATAACTACTTCAACAACTACAATTTCCTTCTTTATTCAACACGCGACGACTTAAACTAATAATCAACTTGAATTCCAATCTTAAAGCTAAACATGCTAGTTTTCTGATTAGGTTCCAATAGCCAACATAATAATCAAACTTCGTAATATATAACTCATGCTTGCTAATAACCATAGCTACAATCAATAAGTAAGCTTAATTGCTAAAACGACAAAATTTATACCTTTCAAAGCCCTTAAAATTTCCAAGATTCAAAGTCGCGCTTTAGCAATTCTTAGCTCCTTTCCTTAGGTTCCAATCCACTCCAAGCACTCCTAGAGGCCTATGAAGAACCCATCTTCAAGTTCCATCTTCAAAGTCAAGAACTCACTTAGTTTCACTTCGCGACTAACGTGAAAATGCGCTTTCCAAATCTTTCTATCGAGATATCCTCACAATACCCTAAGGGACATTGGGTTAAAGTCTGTGGCTAATGGATCAAAACTACAAATTTTTCATGCGAGAGCTTAGCCAAACCCGAGAGCTCTTCTCCTCTCTCTATGGTTCTAATTTTTCTAAGTGTAGAAAATGCCAAGTCTTGCTACTAGTTAGTATATAACACATATCGAGGGTTTAGATGTCCACAAATGTGAGGTTAGGATTATTATCACAAGGATTGCTTATGTGGCAAGTCGACTAGTCAATTATGTCAAGCTTGCAAGACTTATCATCTACATAGGTCAAATTACCATTCTACCCCTTGCATTTTCGTCCAAGACCACACGGGGGTGCCACGTGTCGCCTCTCATTCGCCCATAAAATTCAGAACCCTCATGGCCCCACAAAATGCAAAATTTCTCTGGGCCCCACATGACCAAATCCAGAAAAATAAATTTCCATAATATTAATAAGTTCCATACTCTTCAAATAATGCCTTTTGAGAATCAAATTCTCAACAACGAACATTTTTCCTTTCCGACGTCCTAAGATTTTCCGCTTAAAAACAATTCTTCCTTTCGCACTAATTTTCCAAGTCTTGTTTCCTTACGCATATTCTCTTATACATGTCCCGACTTACTGGTGTAACATTCTTCCCCTTAGAAACATTCGCCCCCGAATGTTCTTAGTCGGCTGCTGCTTATACAAAGTCCAGATAAACTCTATACTATGCCTATCAATCAATACTCCACAAGACTAATGACGCCACACCGCCATCGCCTAACATACGTAAACATATCAATGGACCTTCCGTCCGCTACCCCTTCTCACAAACTCAAGGTTACGCCTTCTAAAATACTGATCCTTAGAGGTTCCTTTCTTTCCTTACTTGTCATTCTTTCTCGCATTTCTAAACTCATTTAGTAAACGCATAAAATCTCTAATTTTGTTTCTCGCTTCTCCAATCTTGGAGTTACTAACCAAACTTGGCCATATTGTTACTTACATTCCCTTTAAGGCTCTTCTCGGTCCCACGACGAGTTCATGGAACGCGCCCACAAACTCGTACTAACGATTAACTAAACTTGGGCTGCATCCTCGTGACCCTATCACATACAGACCACTACCAACCGACATCACCCCATTCTATACTACCACGAATTTAAATGAGTCCATAACCCGACTAATCGTCACACTTAACTTCTCATTCTTAGTTTGAAATAAATCTATCTCTTATCTCAAGGTACTTCTTACCCTATCCCCTATTCACTAGAGGTTTGTCACATAAGCTAAAGTATTCCTACTGTACATTCTTCCCTATCGGTCTTACATCACATTTGGGCAATTACTACGTGTGAACTCTACACAACTATAATCTCGCCACTTATCATTCTTGTCAACATTCTTAACTTTTCACTTTACTAATCAAAGTATCCCTACCTCTGGGGTACTATCACTTTACAACTCTAGAAATAAAGGGAAAACATATACGCTAGGGTAAAATCTGAATCTATCAACGCACGATGATTCAAAAGAATCGATATATACCAGAACTCGCGATGTCGCCTCCGATCCTGCCCAAGAGTCACGCTATCTCTCTCGCGTTCAAGGACCGCCAACCATAAACCCACT
Organism: Przewalskia tangutica; assembly: GCA_029844215.1. NCBI lineage: Eukaryota > Viridiplantae > Streptophyta > Magnoliopsida > Solanales > Solanaceae > Przewalskia > Przewalskia tangutica. Next base: position 43,070,860 of record CM056737.1, on the reverse strand, counting down.
CGACCTCCACCACTACCGCTAACATCCGCACACCGCTCGGGAACGCATACCGCGAGGAAAGCGGAATCAACCATCGCTCATAGTCGAGCTACCTCACCGGCGCTTTCTAAAAGGACATACCACTGCATGGCCCGACGGCCACAATAAAAGCACACACTGTGCCATAACGGCATTTCAACGACGCTTACCACATCCGAACACCGAGGAATAAGTGGCCTCGATCGAGAAAATCCTCTCGCTTCCTCGGTAACCTCGATCCTCGAGCTGACCGCTCCTAAATACCTTGTGGGTCAAATCTCCCACCGTGAGCCGCGGGGTATGTACTGGTAGGCCGATGAATATCTCACTCACGCCGAGGCACTGGCCCAAAAACTCACCGGATAACCAACCGGCCTAGCCTCTTACGCAGATCTCCGCGCCGCCCTCTACCCTCTCGTACACCTGTCAGACCGCCGAATAACCTCTCGCCGAGGAAATCAGAGCATTTCTATCTTGGTCAATAACATAATGGCTTCCTTCATGACCTTAAAGTCCGCCTCAATCGAAATCAGAGGCTCGTGCCGTGTTCTCAAAACGCGGCAAGAACTCACGATCGTGGAACCACATCCGTATAACTCGGGCATAAGCCCTATCAACTCTCTCGAGTCCGACTAGTAGCTCTCGCTACTCCTTTGCCCTTCAAGGCGGCCGTTCTCCTCGAGGCATAATCAGAACACAACAATACGCCGAGAGGAATTATCTTACTAACACAATCTATGGTACAATCTTAGAGTGAGAAGAATAGAAACCAACTCCTAAATGTCCCGTAGCCTCGCTTATGGGCGTGGCGCAACACACCGATAATCAAGACTCTACTAGACACGGCCTCAGAACATTTCCGAGGATCGATCGCTCGATACCACTCACACCCCAACCTCCTGCGGATCGTGCCCTACCCGGGCACCCTTCTACCTTAACAACGCAAGTAAATCATGGAAATTAAATAACACCTCATTTTTTTAAAACAACGTGCGTGCGGCAAAGCCGACAAGGCCGCCATATATACATAAACAAAAGACACTACACCGCATACGAGTCCAATCCTACATATGAATACGTGCACTTAGAGTTAATCGAATATGACAGGACAAGGCCCCGCCGTACCCAAAACTGTACAAAGCCTGTACTGAAGGATATATACCAAAAGATAAACTCCTGGACAGAGGGAGCTATCCAAAAATCCTGAGCAGGATCCTACACCTGCCGATCACCAAACAACAGACTAAACTCAAGCAGATTTAACGCAGCCTCAAGGCGAGGTCAAGACAAGAATGTATCAAGTATGTGAACAGTAAGTACTGTAATAAAATCATAACAGTCTAAACAAAATAGGAGACATGTATGATAGCCAACCTACAAGCATATAACACATAAGCCATATATCAAGTCGTGGACGCAGCCCTCAAAGTCACTACTCAAATATAACTATGGGTCTCACGCCCATAATATCAATCATGCCTGGAATCCTTCCTCACCGCCATCCATGATGTAATAACACCAATCAGGATACCTGAACACCCAGCCCCTCGTGTCCTAAATGCTCGTGGTCTCATGCCCCTAATCCTACATCGTAAAAGCATGACCATAGGTAACACAATCAAATCCGGGACATATATGATAATCAAATTACAACACATTGTGCCTTACTAACAATGAGTAAACAGAGTATCCTTACAATATAAAATATAAGCTCATGATCAAACAGACCATCCGCCCGCAGATCATTTAACCATCCTACTCGGGACTATTTCAACCCGCGTAGGCCGCTTGGACCCGCGTGAGGTATTCCTCGCACGGGACTATTTCACCCGCATAAGCTCGTGACGGACTCGCATGAGGTATTCTCGCATAGGTCGGACCCGCCCGCACGGGACTATTTCACCCGCATAAGTCCTTACGGACCGCATGAGGTATTCCTCGTGATCGTGGGTAGCAATTCCACTGACCAAATGCCACTAACCCGAGAACGACCCAAACGACCGATATACCAATAGCACACAACCGCTATTTCCAAAGACACATAGGCAAATCCTCAATTAATCAAGCCAAAGTCCTTACTAAGGCACACTTAGAATGATTCACAATCAATCAAGCCAAAGTACTTATCAAGGCACACTTAGACTAATTCTCAATTAATCAAGCCAAAGTACTTATCAAGGCATACATAGAATAATTCTCTTTAACCAAGCCAAATTACTTATAAAGGAACACTTACACAAATTCTAAATTTATCAAGCCAAAGAACTAAGCAAGGCATACATAGAATAAATCCTTTTAACAAGTCAAAGTACTTATCAAGGCACACTTAGACAAATTTTCAATTTATCAAGCCAAAGTACTAATCAAGGCATACATAGAATAATTCTCTTTAACAAGTCAAAGTACTTATCAAGGCACACTTAGACAAATTTTCAATTTATCAAGCCAAAGTACTAATCAAGGCATACATAGAATAATTCTCTTTAACAAGTCAAAGTACTTATCAAGGCACACTTAGACAAATTCTCAATTTATCAAGCCAAAGTACTAATCAAGGCATACATAGAATAATTCCCTTTTAACAAGTCAAAGTACTTATCAAGGCACACTTAGACAAATTTTCAATTTATCAAGCCAAAGTACTAATCAAGGCATACATAGAATAATTCTCTTTAACAAGTCAAAGTACTACGTACGTACATTCTTTTATAAAAGACTCCTTTCTATGTAAAGCCCCAAGATACTAACACCCGTAGTATCAAGGCGTGTCTATTTTTCAAAGTAAGTTACTACACTTTTAGAAAACTCATTTCAAAGCTTGAAATCAAGTAACTCCAAATTTTCACAATCTAGGCAACTTATGCCAATTTAATCAAAATAGACAACTTTCTAAACCTTCCATAAAGCCGTTATAACCAACTTCCCATAAAGCCGTTATAACCCTTTATGGTTTTAGACGTATCCATTCCTTTAATAACCAAGAGACTTATACTATTAAAACCAAGTATCACATACTTACAAATCAAGTTCTCAACTTTCAAAATACTTCAAGTCTCTTAATAGTTAGAAAACAAGTTTTCTTCTACTTTTTAAACCTCAAGTAACTTCACCCTTAACGCAAGTTACTTCTCTTAAATCATGTCATTTCTCCTCTTTTAAATCAAATAAGTAAATCACCTTTGACTTCTAAAGTCATTATAATGACCTTTAGGTTTTAGAACTAAGGCACTAGCCAAAAGATTTGGAAACCACTTCCTTTTCAAGTCTCTATGTACTTTAATAAAAAATACCTTCACCTTTAAGAATCAAAACTTCACTAAGAAAATGGATTTTACAACTTACAATTTAACATCAAAGTACAATCGCTTAAGTACATAGAACAAATTCTATTCTAGGCAATCCAAATACAACCAAGGAATGGATCATTTAACGAGTAGAACATACTTTCTTAATCTTAAGGAATCATGCTGTAAGAGAGGTAGTTCACATACCTTTCGCTAAATCCACAAGCTAAGCCGAATACACCGTGAGAAGTGTCAACCTATAATGGTCACAACAAGGTTATCAACTTCTAGTCTCTATGTAGAATAATACTAAGTAATTAGTCTCTAATTCTACGGAAAATCGCAAAGACTTCCTTTGTTTCTACTAATTTTGCCACCTTGTTCAAGGCCGAATACAATAACCAACAAGCCACATTTAAGGCTCCAAACAACATCCAAACAAAGGGGATTACACGCCTTACTCTACGTGTAAAATTCCGCCCCACAATTCATACCAAAAGTATAATACTTTACTAGCCATTCTCGCCAACATATAACCAATAACACTACGCCTTTTCCAATCCTTTTCCAATTCCAAGTTCTAAGGTCAACATGTTATTTAGTCATAACTACTTCAACAACTACAATTTCCTTCTTTATTCAACACGCGACGACTTAAACTAATAATCAACTTGAATTCCAATCTTAAAGCTAAACATGCTAGTTTTCTGATTAGGTTCCAATAGCCAACATAATAATCAAACTTCGTAATATATAACTCATGCTTGCTAATAACCATAGCTACAATCAATAAGTAAGCTTAATTGCTAAAACGACAAAATTTATACCTTCAAAGCCCTTAAAATTTCCAAGATTCAAAGTCGCGCTTTAGCAATTCTTAGCTCCTTTCCTTAGGTTCCAATCCGCCCAAGCACTCCTGAGGCATATGAAGAACCCATCTTCAAGTTCCATCTTCAAAGTTCAAGAACTCACTTAGTTTCCGCCATGACTAACGTGAAAATGCGTTTTTCCAAATCTTTCTATTGAGATATCCTCACAATACCCTAAGGGACATTGGGTTAAAGTCTTGTGGCTAATGGATCAAAACTACAAATTTTTCATGTGAGAGCTTAGCCAAACCCGAGAGCTCTTCTCCTCTCTCTAAGGGTTCTAATTTTTCTAAGTGTAGAAAATGCCAAGTCTTGCTACTAGTTAGTATATAACACATATCGAGGGTTTAGATGTCCACAAATGAGGTTAGGATGATTATCACAAGGATTAAGCTTACGTGGCAAGTTGACTAGTCAATTATGTCAAGCTTGCAAGACTTATCATCTACATAGGTCAAATGACCATTCTACCCCTTGCATTTTCGTCCAAGACCACACGAGGGTGCCACGTGTCGCCTCTCATTCGTCCATAAAATTCAGAACCCTCGGGCCCCACAAAATGCAAAATTTCTCTGGGCCCCACATGACCAAATCCAGAAAATAAATTTCCATAATATTAATAAGTTCCATACTCTTCAATAATGCCTTTTGAGAATCAAATTCTCAACAACGAACATTTTTCCTTTCCGACGTCCTAAGATTTTCCGTCGAAAAACAATTATTCCTTTCGTACTAATTTTCCAAGTCTTGTTTCCTTACGCATATCTCTCTTATACATGTCCCGGACTTACTGGTGTAACATTCTTCCTTAGAAACATTCGCCCCCGAATGTTCTTAGTCGGCTGCTGTTATACAAACTCCAGATAAACTCTATACTATGCCTATCAATCAATACTCCACAAGACTAATGACGCCACACCGCCATCGCCTAACATACGTGAACATATCAATGGACCTTCCGTCCGCTACCCCTTCTCACAAACTCAAGGTTACCTTTCTAAAATATGGGATCCTTAGAGGTTCCTTTCTTTCCTTACTTGTCATTCTTTCTCGTACTTCTAAACTCATTTAGTAAACGACAAAATCTCTAATTTTGTTTCGTTCTCCAATCCTTGAGTTACTAACCAAACTTGGCCATATTGTTACTTACATTCCCTTTAAGGCTCTTTCTCGGTCCTTACGACCTAGTTCCGTGGAACGCGCCCACAAACTCGCACTACGATTAACTAAACTTGGGCCTGGCATCCTCGTGACCCTATCACATACGACCACTACCAACCGACATCACTCCATTCTATACTACCTGAACCCGAAATGAGTCCATAACCCACTCATCGTCACACTTAACTTCATTCTTAGTTTGAAATAAATCTCTCTCTTATCTCAAGGTACTTCTTACCCTATCCCCTATTCACTAGAGGTTTGTCACATAAGCCAAAGTATTTCTATCAGACATTCTTCCCTATCGGCCTTACATCACATTGGCAATTACTACGTGTGAACTCTACACAACTATAGTCTCAGTTCACTTATCATTCTTGTCAACATTCTTAACTTTTCACTTTACTAATCAAAGTATCCCTACCTCTGGGGTACTATCACTTTACAACTCTAGCAATAAAGGGAAAACATATACGCTAGGTAAAATCTGAATCTATCAATGCACGATGATTCAAAAGAATCGACATATACCGTAACTCCTCGCGATGTCGCTCCGATCCTCGCCCAAGAGTCACGCCATCTCGCGTTCAAGGACCGCGAACCATAAACTCCACTCGACTTCCACCACGGCCGCTAACATCTGCACACCCGCTCGGGAACGCATACCGCGAGGAAAGGGAATCAACCATCGCTCATAGGCCGAGCTACTCACCGTGCTCTTTCTAAAAGGACATACTCGCATATGGCCCGACGGCCACAATAAAAGCACACACTGTGCCATAACGGCATTTCCCGAACGACACTTACCACATCCGAACATCGAGGAATAAGTGGCCTCGATCGAGAAAATCCTCTCGCTCCTCTCGAGAACCTCGATCCTCGAGCTTGGATCGCTCCTAAATACCTTGTGGGTCAAATCTCCCACCGTGAGTGCGGGGTATGTACCGGGTAGGCCGACGATATCTCACTGCCCGAGGCGAGCTCGCCCAAAAACTCACCGAATAACCAACCGGCTCCAGCCTCTTACGCAGATCTCCACGCCGCCCTCTACCCTCTCGTACACTGCTCAGACCGCCGAATAACCTCCTGCTGAGGAAACTGTAGCATTGCTATCTTGGTCAATAACATAATGACTTCCTTCATGACCTTAAAGTCTGCCCCTAACTGAGAAACTATAGGCTCTGGTGCTGTGTTCTCTAAACGTGGCGAAGAAGAACTCGCCGACTGTGGAACCACATCCGGTATAACCTGGGCATAAGCCCTATCAACTCTCTGAGTCTGACTAGTAGCTCCTGCTACTCCTTTGCCCTTCTCGGCGCTGTTGCCCTCTCGAGGCATAATCAGAACACAACAATACGCCGAGAGGAATTATCTTACTAACACCTCTATGGCACGATCTTAGAGTGAGAAGAATAGAAACTAACTCCTAAATGTCTCGTAGCCTCTGTTTACGGGGTGTGGCGCGCAACACACCGATAATCAAGACTCTACTAGACACTCGTAAACATTCCGAGGACCGATCGCTTCGATACCACTGTCACACCCCAACCTCAAGCTCGGATCGTGCCCTACCTGGGCACCCATCTACCTTAACAACGCAAGTAAACTGCGGAAATTAAATAACACCACAATTTTTTTAAAAAAAAAAAACAACGTACGTGCAAGGGCAAAGCCGACAAGGCTGCCATATATACATAAACAAAAGACACTACACCGCATACGAGTCCAATCCCACATATGAATACAGACTTCTGAGTTTATCGAATATGACGGACAAGGCCCCGCCAGCATCCAAAACTGCATAAAGCCTGCATCTTGAAGGATATATACCAAAAGATAAACTCCTCGACAGAGGAGCTATCCAAAATCCCGAGCAGATCCTACACTGCTGATCACCAAACAACAGACCTAAACTCATGCAGATGAACGCAGCCTCAAGGAGGTCAAGACGAAGAATGTACCAAGTATGTGAATGAAGTACTGTAATAAAATCACGCCTAAACAAAACAGAGACATGTATGATAGCCAACCTACAAGACATAACACATAAGCGATATATCAAGACAGACGCAGCCCTCAAAGTCACTACTCAAATATAACTATGGGTCTCACGCCCATAATATCAATCACGCCTGGAATCCTTCCTCACCGGCGATCCATGATGTAATAACACCAATAAGGATACATGAACACCTACCCCCCGTGTCCTAAATGCTCGTGGTCTCATGCCCTAATCCTACATCGTAAAGCATGACCATAGGGTAACACAATCAAATCCGGGGACATATATGATAATCAAATTACAACACATTGTGCCTTACTAACAATGAGAGTAAACAATAGTATCCTTACAATATAAAATAGGAAGCTAATGATCAAAACAGGACCATCCGCCCGCAGTATCATTTAACCATCCTACTCCTGGGACTATTTCACCCGCATAGGCCGCTTGGACCCGCGTGAGGTATTCCTCGCATGGGACTATTTCACCCGCATAAGCCCGTACGGACTCGCATGAGGTATTCCTCGCATAGGCTGGACCCGCCCGCATGGGACTATTTCACCCGCATAAGTCCTTACGACCCGCACGAGGTATTCCTCGATCGTGGGTAGCAATTCCACGACTGCAAATGCCACTAACCCGGAATGACCTCAAACGACCGATATACCAATAGCACACAACCGCTATTTCAAAGACACATAGGCAAATCCTCAATTAATCAAGCCAAAGTCCTTACCAAGGCACACTTAGAATGATTCACAATCAATCAAGCCAAAGTACTTATCAAGGCACACTTAGACTAATTCTCAATTAATCAAGCCAAAGTACTTATCAAGGCATACATAGAATAATTCTCTTTTAACAAGCCAAAGTACTTATCAAGGCACACTTAGACAAATTCTCAATTTATCAAGCCAAAGTACTAATCAAGGCATACATAGAATAAATCCCTTTTAACAAGTCAAAGTACTTATCAAGGCACACTTAGACAAATTTTCAATTTATCAAGCCAAAGTACTAATCAAGGCATACATAGAATAATTCTCTTTTAACAAGTCAAAGTACTTATCAAGGCACACTTAGACAAATTTTCAATTTATCAAGCCAAAGTACTAATCAAGGCATACATAGAATAATTCTCTTTTAACAAGTCAAAGTACTTATCAAGGCACACTTAGACAAATTCTCAATTTATCAAGCCAAAGTACTAATCAAGGCATACATAGAATAATTCCCTTTTAACAAGTCAAAGTACTTATCAAGGCACACTTAAACAAATTTTCAATTTATCAAGCCAAAGTACTAATCAAGGCATACATAGAATAATTCTCTTTTAACAAGTCAAAGTACTACGACGCATTCTTTTATAAAAGACTCCTTTCTATGTAAAGCCCCAAGATACTAACACCGTAGTATCAAGGCGTGTCTATTTTTCAAAGTAAGTTACTACACTTTTAGAAAACTCATTTCAAAGCTTGAAATCAAGTAACTCCAAATTTTCACAATCTAGGCAACTTATGCCAATTTAATCAAAATAGACAACTTTCTAAACCTTCCATAAAGCCGTTATAACCAACTTCCCATAAAGCCGTTATAACCCTTTATGGTTTTAGACGTATCCATTCCTTTAATAACCAAGAGACTTATACTATTAAAACCAAGTATCACATACTTACAAATCAAGTTCTCAACTTTCAAAATACTTCAAGTCTCTTAATAGTTAGAAAACAAGTTTTCTTCTACTTTTTAAACCTCAAGTAACTTCACCCTTAACGCAAGTTACTTCTCTTAAATCATGTTATTTCTCCTCTTTTAAATCAAATAAGTAAATCACTCATTTGACTCCCCTAAAGTCATTATAATGACCTTTAGGTTTTAGAACTAAGGCACTAGCCAAAAGATTTGGAAACCACTTCATTTTCAAGTCTCTATGTAATTTTAAAAAAATACCTTCACCTTTAAGAATCCAAACTTCACTAAGAAAATGGATTTTACAACTTACAATTTAACATCAAAGTACAATCAAGGAAGTACATAACAAATTCTATTCTATTCTGCAATCCAAATACAACCAAGGAATGGATCATTTAAGGTAGAACATACTTTCTTAATCTTAAGGAATCATGCTGTATGCTAGAGGAGGTAGTTCACATACCTTTCTGGCTTAAATCCACAAGCTGCCGAATACACCGCATTTAGAAGTGTCAACCTATAATGGTCACAACAAGGTTATCAACTTCTAGTCTCTATGTAGAATAATACTAAGTATTTAGTCTCTAATTCTACGGAAAATCTGGCAAAGACTTCCTTTGTTTCTACTCATTTTGCCACCTTTTCAAGGCCGAATACAATAACCAACAAGCCACATTTAAGGATCCAAACAACATCCAAACAAAGGGATTACACGCCTTACTCTACGTGTAAAATTCGCCCCACAATTCATACCAAAAGTATAATACTTTACTAGCCATTCTCGCCAACATATAACCAATAACACTACGTCTTTTCCAATCCTTTTCCAATTCCAAGTTCTAAGGTCAACATGTTATTTAGTCATAACTACTTCAACAACTACAATTTCCTTCTTTATTCAACATGCGACGACTTAAACTAATAATCAACTTGAATTCCAATCTTAAAGCTAAACATGCTAGTTTTCGGATTAGGGTTCCAATAGCCAACATAATAATCAAACTTCGTAATATATAACTCATGCTTGCTAATAACCATAGCTACAATCAATAAGTAAGCTTAATTGCTAAAACGACAAAATTTATACCTTTCAAAGCCCTTAAAATTTCCAAGATTCAAAGTCGCGCCTTAGCAATTCTTAGCTCCTTTCCTTAGGTTCCAATCCGCTCCAAGCACTCCTTAGAGGCCTATGAAGAACCCATCTTCAAGTTCCATCTTCAAAGTTGAAGAACTCACTTAGTTTCCGCCTTGCGACTACCGTGAAAATGCGTTTTTTCCGAAATCTTTCTATTGAGATATCCTCACAATACCCTAAGGGACATTGGGTTAAAGTCTTGTGGCTAATGGATCAAAACTACAAATTTTTCATGTGAGAGCTTAGCCAAACCCGAGAGCTCTTCTCCTCTCTCTAAGGGTTCTAATTTTTTCTAAGTGTAGAAAATGTCAAGTCTTGCTACTAGTTAGTATATAACACATATTGGAGGGTTTAGATGTCCACAAATGTAAGGTTAGGATGATTATCACAAGGATTAAGCTTATGTGGCAAGTTGACTAGTCAATTATGTCAAGCTTGCAAGACTTATCATCTACATAGGTCAAATGACCATTCTACCCTTGCATTTTCGTCCAAGACCACATGAGGGGGTGCCACGTGTCGCCTCTCATTCGTCCATAAAATTCAGAACCTCGTGGCCCCACAAAATGTAAAATTTCAAAGGGCCCCACATGACCAAATCCAAAAATAAATTTCCATAATATTAATAAGTTCCATACTCTTCAAATAATGCCTTTTGAGAATCAAATTCTCAACAACGAACATTTTTCCTTTCCGACGTCCGGAAGATTTTCCGTCGGAAAAACAATTCTTCCTTTCGTACTAATTTTCCAAAGTCTTGTTTCCTTACGTACATTCTCTTATACATGTTCTGTACTTACGGGGTGTAACACTTAACTCCTCATTCTTAGTCTGAAATAAATCTCACTCTTATCTCAAGGTACTTCTTACCCTATCCCCTATCTACTAGAGGTTCGTCACATAAGCCAAAGTATTTCTATCAGACAATATTCCCTATCTGGCCTTACACTTATATGGGTAATTACAACTTGTGAACTCTACACAACTATAGTCTCAGTAAGTGATCATTCTTGTCAACATTCATAACTTTTCACTTTACTAATCAAAGTATCCCTACCTCTGGGGTACTATCACTTTACAACTCTAGCAACAAAGGGAAAACATATACGCTAAGGCAAAATCTGAATCTAACAACGCACGATGATTCAAAGAATCGAACTATACCTGTAACCCCGCGTGTCGCTTCCCGATCCCGCCCAAGAGTCACGTCATCTCGCGTTCAAGGACCGCGAACTATAAACCCCACCCGACTTCCACCACTACCGCTAACATCCAACACCGCCTCGGGAACGCATATCCGCGAGGAGGAATCAACCATCGCCATAGCCGAGCTACCTTCACCGATGCTCTTTCTAAAAGGACATACACTCAGAATATGGCCCGGACGACCACAATAAAAACAAACACCTGTGCCATGACGGCATTTCTCCAAATGACGCTTACTACAATGGAAACACTGAGGAATAAGTGGCCTCGATCGAAAATCCCTCGCCCTTTGAGAACTCGACCCTCGAGCTCGCATCGGCTCCTAAATACCTTGTGGATCAAATCTCCCACCAGTGGGCCGCGGGATATGTACCGGGTAGGTGGGATGAATATCTCACTCGCCGAGGCACTCGCCCAAAACTCACCGGATAACCAACCGGTCTAGCCTCTTACGCAGATCTCCGCGCTGCCTCTACCCCGTACACCGCTCAGATCGCGAATAACCTCCGCCGATGAAATCAGAGCATCCTGCCACACCCCAACCTCCCGTGGATCGTGCCCTACCCGCACCTTCTACCTTAACAACTAAGTAAATCGCGAAATTAAATAACACCTCATCATTTTTTTCCTTAAAACCAACGACGCGTAAGGCAAAGCCGACAGGCCGCCATATAATATACATAATGAAAGACACTACACCGCATACGCAGTCCAATCCCACATATGAATACAGACCTCTAAGAGTTATACTGAACTATGACGGGACAAGGCCCCGCCGTACCCAAAACTGTACAAAGCATGTACTGAAGGATATATACCAAAAGATAAACTCCTGAACAGATGGAGCTATCCAAAAATCCTGAGCAGGATCCTACACCTGCCGATCACCAATCACAGACCTAAACTGCGGATGAACGCACTTCGGGCGAGGTCAAGAAGAATGTACCAAGTATGTGAACAGTAAGTACTGTAATAAAATCATAACAATCTAAACAAAACAGGAGACATGTATGATAGCCAACCTACAGTACATAACACATAAGCAGTCATATCAAATCAGGGACGCAAGCCCTCAAAGTCACTACTCAAATATAACTATGGGTCTCACGCCCAAAATATCAATCATGCCCGTGGAATCCTTCCTCACTGCCGGCAGTCCATGATGTAATAATACCAATAAGGATACATGAACACCAAGTCCCACCTGTGTCCTAAATGCCTCGTGGTCTCATGCCCCGGAATCCTACATCGTAAAAGCATGACCATAGGGTAACACAACCAAATCCGGGGACATATATGATAATCAAATTACAACACATTGTGTCTTACTAACAATGAGAGTAAACAGTAGTATCCTTACAATATAAAATAGGAAGCTCATGATCAAAACAGGACCATCCGCCCGCGGATCATTTAACCATCCTACTCGCGGGACTATTTCACCGCATAGCCGCGTGGACCCGCGTGAGGTATTCTCGCACGGGACTATTTCACCCGCATAAGCCCTTACGGACTCGCATGAGGTATTCTCGCATAGGTCGGACCCGCCCGCACGGGACTATTTCACCCGCATAAGTCCTTACGGACCGCACGAGGTATTCCTCGCATCGTGGGTAGCAATTCCACTGGAATCCAAATGCCACAAACCCGGAATGACCGAAACGATCGATATACCAATAGCACACAACCGCTATTTCAAAGACACATAGGCAATTCTCAACTAAACAAGCCAAAGTACTTATCGTGGCACACATAGAATAATTCTCAATTAATCAAGCCAAAGTACTTATCAAGGCACACTTAGACAAATTCTCAATTTATCGTGCCAAAGTACTTATCAAGGCACAAATAGAATAATTCTCATTTAACAAGCCAAAGTACTTATCGTAGCACAAATAGAATAATTCTCATTTAACAAGCCAAAGTACTTATCGTGGCACAAATAGAATAATTCTCATTTAACAAGCCAAAGTACTTATCAGGCACAAATAGAATAATTATCATTTAACAAGCCAAAGTACTTGTCGTGGCACAAATAGAATAATTCTCATTTAACAAGCCAAAGTACTTATCGTGGCACAAATAGAATAATTCTCATTTAACAAGCCAAAGTACTTGTCAGCACAAATAGAATAATTCTCATTTAACAAGCCAAATTACTTATCGCACTCTTAGACAAATTCTCAATTTATCAAGCCCAAGTACTAATCAAGGCATCACATAGAATTATTCTCAATTAACAGGCCAAAGTACTACGTACGTACATTCTTTTCAAAAGACTCCTTTATGTAAAATCCCAAGATACTAACACCGTAGTATCAAGGCATGTCTATTTTTCAAAGTAAGTTACTACATCGCTTAGAAAACTCATTTCAAGGCTTGAAATCAAGTAACTTCAAATTTTCACAATCTAGGCAACTTATGCCCTTTAATCAAAATAGACAACTTTCTAAACCTTCCATAAAGCCGTTATAACCAACTTCCCATAAAGCCGTTATAACCCTTTATGGTTTTAGACGTATCCATTCCTTTAATAACCAAGAGACTTATACTATTAAAACCAAGTATCACATACTTACAAATCAAGTTCTCAACTTTCAAAATACTTCAAGTCTCTTAATAGTTAGAAAACAAGTTTTCTTCTACTTTTAAACATCAAGTAACTTCACCCTTAACGCAAGTTACTTCTCTTAAATCATGTCATTTCTCCTCTTTTAAATCAAATAAGTAAATCACTCATTTGACTCCCCTAAAGTCATTATAATGACCTTTAGGTTTTAGAACTAAGGCACTAGCCAAAAGATTTGGAAACCACTTCCTTTTCAAGTCTCTATGTACTTTAAAAAAAATACCTTCACCTTTAAGAATCCAAACTTCACTAAGAAAATGGATTTTACAACTTACAATTTAACATCAAAGTACAATCAAGGAAGTACATAGAACAAATTCTATTCTAGGCAATCCAAATACAACCAAGGAATGGATCATTTAGGAGTAGAACATACTTTCTTAATCTTAAGGAATCATGCTGTAAGAGGAGGTAGTTCACATACCTTTTCGCTAAATCGACAAGCTAAGCCGAATACACTCGCATTTAAGTGTCAACCTATAATGGTCACAACAAGGTTATCAACTTCTAGTCTCTATGTAGAATAATACTAAGTATTTAGTCTCTAATTCTACGGAAAATCGCAAAGACTTCCTTTGTTTCTACTCATTTTGCCACCTTTTTCAAGGCCGAATACAATAACCAACAAGCCACATTTAAGGCTCCAAACAACATCCAAACAAAGGGGATTACACGCCTTACTCTACGTGTAAAATTCCGCCCACAATTCATACCAAAAGTATAATACTTTACTAGCCATTCTCGCCAACATATAACCAATAACACTACGTCTTTTCCAATCCTTTTCCAATTCCAAGTTCTAAGGTCAACATGTTATTTAGTCATAACTACTTCAACAACTACAATTTCCTTCTTTATTCAACATGCGACGACTTAAACTAATAATCAACTTGAATTCCAATCTTAAAGCTAAACATGCTAGTTTTCTGGATTAGGGTTCCAATAGCCAACATAATAATCAAACTTCGTAATATATAACTCATTCTTGCTAATAACCATAGCTACAATCAATAAGTAAGCTTAATTGCTAAAACGACAAAATTTATACCTTTCAAAGCCCTTAAAATTTCCAAGATTCAAAGTCGCGCTAGCAATTCTTAGCTCCTTTCCTTAGGTTCCAATCCGCTCAAGCACACCTTAGGCCTATGAAGAACCCATCTTCAAGTTCCATCTTCAAAGTTGAAGAACTCACTTAGTTTCCGCCATACTACCGTGAAAATGCGTTTTTCCAAATCTTTCTATTGAGATATCCTCACAATACCCTAAGGGACATTGGGTTAAAGTCTGTGGCTAATGGATCAAAACTACAAATTTTTCATGAGAGCTTAGCCAAACCCGAGAGCTCTTCTCCTCTCTCTAAGGGTTCTAATTTTTCTAAGTGTAGAAAATGTCAAGTCTTGCTACTAGTTAGTATATAACACATATTGGAGGGTTTAGATGTCCACAAATGTAAGGTTAGGATGATTATCACAAGGATTAAGCTTATGTGGCAAGTTGACTAGTCAATTATGTCAAGCTTGCAAGACTTATCATCTACATAGGTCAAATGACCATTCTACCCCTTGCATTTTCGTCCAAGACCACGTGAGGGTGCCACGTGTTGCCCTCTCATTCGTCCATAAAATTCAGAACCCTCGTGGGCCCCACAAAATGTAAAATTTCTCGGGCCCCACATGACCAAATCCGTAAAAATAAATTTCCATAATATTAATAAGTTCCATACTCTTCAAATAATGCCTTTTGAGAATCAAATTCTCAACAACGAACATTTTTCCTTTCCGACGTCCGGAAGATTTTCCGTCGGAAAAACAATTCTTCCTTTCGTACTAATTTTCCAAGTCTTGTTTCCTTACGTACATTCTCTTATACATGTCCTGGACTTACGGGGTGTAACACTTAACTCCTCATTCTTAGTCTGAAATAAATCTCACTCTTATCTCAAGGTACTTCTTACCCTATCCCCTATCTACTAGAGGTTCGTCACATAAGCCAAAGTATTTCTACTGTACAATCTTCCCTATCGGTCTTACACTTATATGGGGTAATTACAACTTGTGAACTCTACACAACTATAGTCTCAGTTCACTTATCATTCTTGTCAACATTCATAACTTTTCACTTTACTAATCAAAGTATCCCTACCTCTGGGGTACTATCACTTTACAACTCTAGCAACAAAGGGAAAACATATACGCTAAGGCAAAATCTGAATCTAACAATGCACGTATGATTCAAAAGAATCGAACTATACCGTAACCCCGCGTGTCGCCTCGATCCCGCCCAAGAGTCACGTCATCTCGCGTTCAAGGACCGCCGGAACTATAAACCCCACTCGACCTCCACCACTACCGCTAACATCCAACACCGCTCGGGAACGCATACCGCGAGGAAAGGGAATCAACCATCGGCCTCATAGGCTGAGCTACCTCACCGTTGCTCTTTCTAAAAGGACATACACTCAGAATATGGCCCGGACGCCACAATAAAAACAAACACCTGTGCCATGACGGCATTTCCCCAAAAGACGCTTACAATGGAAACACCGAGGAATAAGTGGCCTCGATCGAGAAAATCCTCGCTTTGAGAACCTCGACCCGGAGCTCGCATCGCTCCTAAATACCTTGTGGGATCAAATCTCCCACCGTGGGCTGGGATATGTACCGGGTAGGTGGGATGAATATCTCACTCGGCCGCCGAGGCGTCCCAAAACTCACCGGATAACCAACCGGTCTAGCCTCTTACGCAGATCTCCGCTACGCCTCTACCCCGTACACACGTCAGCATCGCTTAATAACCTCCTCTGATGAAATCAGAGCATCGCTGCCACACCCAACCCGGGCCCGGATCGTGCCCTACCCGCACCCTTCTACCTTAACAACTAAGTAAATCGCGGAAATTAAATAACACCTCATCATTTTTTCCTTAAAACCAACGTGACGTGCAAAGCCGACAAGGCCGCCATATAATATACATAATGAAAGACACTACATCGTATACGAGTCCAATCCTACATATGAATACGGCACTTAAGAGTTATATCAACTATGACGGGACAAGGCCCCGCCGTACCCAAAACTGTACAAAGCATGTACTGAAGGATATATACCAAAAGATAAACTCCTGAACAGATGGAGCTATCCAAAAATCCTGAGCAGGATCCTACACCTGCCGATCACCGAATCACTGACCTAAACTCAGCGGATTAACGCAGCCTCAAGGAGGTCAAGACAAGAATGTACCAGTATGTGAACAGAAGTACTGTAATAAAATCATAACAATCTAAACAAACAGAGACATGTATGATAGCCAACCTACGATATAACACATAAGCAGTCATATCAAATCAGGGACGCAAGCCCTCAAAGTCACTACTCAAATATAACTATGGGTCTCACGCCCAAAATATCAATCATGCCCGTGGAATCCTTCCTCACTGCCGGCAGTCCATGATGTAATAATACCAATAAGGATACATGAACACCAAGTCCCACCTGTGTCCTAAATGCCTCGTGGTCTCATGCCCCTAATCCCACATCGTAAAAGCATGACCATAGGGTAACACAACCAAATCCGGGGACATATATGATAATCAATTTACAACACATTGTGTCTTACTAACAATGAGAGTAAACAGTAGTATCCTTACAATATAAAATAGGAAGCTCATGATCAAACAGACCATCCGCCCGCAGATCATTTAACCATCCTACTCGGGACTATTTCACCGCGATAGGCCGTGGACCCGCGAGGTATTCTCGCACGGGACTATTTCACCCGCATAAGCCCTTACGGACTCGCATTAGGTATTCCTCGCATAGGTTGGACCCGCCGCACGGGACTATTTCACCCGCATAAGTCCTTACGGACCGCACGAGGTATTCCTCGCATCGGGTAGCAATTCCACGGAATCTGCAAATGCCACAAACCCGGAATGACCGAACGACCGATATACCAATAGCACACAACCGCTATTTCCGACACATAGGCAATTCTCAACTAAACAAGCCAAAGTACTTATCAAGGCACACATAGAATAATTCTCAATTAATCAAGCCAAAGTACTTATCAAGGCACACTTAGACAAATTCTCAATTTATCGTGCCAAAGTACTTATCAAGGCACAAATAGAATAATTCTCATTTAACAAGCCAAAGTACTTATCAGGCACAAATAGAATAATTCTCATTTAACAAGCCAAAGTACTTATCGTGGCACAAATAGAATAATTCTCATTTAACAAGCCAAAGTACTTATCGAGGCACAAATAGAATAATTATCATTTAACAAGCCAAAGTACTTGTCGAGCACAAATAGAATAATTCTCATTTAACAAGCCAAAGTACTTATCGTGGCACAAATAGAATAATTCTCATTTAACAAGCCAAAGTACTTGTCGAGCACAAATAGAATAATTCTCATTTAACAAGCCAAATTACTTATCGTGGCACTCTTAGACAAATTCTCAATTTATCAAGCCAAAGTACTAATCAAGGCATCACATAGAATTATTCTCAATTAAACAGCCAAAGTACTACGACGTACATTCTTTTCAAAAGACTCCTTTTATGTAAAATCCCAAGATACTAACACGTAGTATCAAGGCATGTCTATTTTTCAAAGTAAGTTACTACACGTTTAGAAAACTCATTTCAAGGCTTGAAATCAAGTAACTTCAAATTTTCACAATCTAGGCAACTTATGCCCTTTAATCAAAATAGACAACTTTCTAAACCTTCCATAAAGCCGTTATAACCAACTTCCCATAAAGCCGTTATAACCCTTTATGGTTTTAGACATATCCATTCCTTTTATAACCAAGAGACTTATACTATTAAAACCAAGTATCACATACTTACAAATCAAGTTCTTAACTTTCAAAACACTTCAAGTCTCTTAATATATAGAAAACAAGTTTCTTCTACTTTTAAATCATGTCATTTCTCCTCTTTTTAAAACAATTAAGTAAATCACTCCTTTGACTCCCCTAAAGTCATTATAATGACCTTTAGGATTTTGGGACTAAGGCACTAGCCCAAAAGATTTGGAAACCACTTCCTTTTCAAGACTCTATGTACTTTAAGTAAAATACTTTCACTTTTAAGAATCCAAACTTCACTAAGAAAATGGATTTTACAACTTACAATTTAAACATCAAAGTACAATCAAGGAAGTTCATAGAACAAATTCTATTCTAGGAAATCCAAATACAACCAAGGAATGGATCATTTAAGGAGTAGAACATACTTTCTTAATCTTAAGGAATCATGCTAGAAGAGGAGATAGTTCACATACCTTTTCGGCTAAATCCACGAGCTAAGCCGAATACGCCGTACGTAGAAGTGTCAACCTATAATGTTCACAACAAGACTATCAACTTCTAGCCTCTAACGTAGATTAATACTAAGTATACGGTCTCTAATTCTACGGAAAATCGGGCAGCACTTCCTTTGTTTCAACTCACTTTGCCACCTTTTTCAAGGCCGAATACAATAACCAACACGCCACATTTAAGGCTCCAAACAACAACCAAACAAAGGGGATTACACGCCTTACAATACGTGTAAAATTCCGCCCCACAATTCATACCAAATAGTATAATACTTCACTAGCCATTCTCGTCCAACATATAATCAGAAGATCATTGCCATTACCAATCCCGGGCGTGGATCGGTGCCCTACCCGGCACCCTTCTACCTTAACAACTAAGTAAATCGGAAATTAAATAACACCTCATCATTTTTCCTTAAAACCAGCGTGACGCAAGGCAAAGCCGACAAGGCTGCCATATAATATACATAATGAAAGACACTACAATGCATACGAGTCCAATCCCACACTTCGAATACGCACTTAAAAGTTATATCAACTATGACGACAAGGCCCGCTGCATCCAAAATCAACAAAGCTCAGATCGAAAGAACTTATACCAAAAAGATAAACTCCTGAATAGAGGGAGCTATCCAAAAATCCTGAGCAGGATCCTACACCTGCCGATCACCGAATCAAGCATCTAAACTCATGCGGATGAACGCACTTCGGGCGAGGTCAAGACAAGAATGTACCAAGTATGTGAGCGATGAAATGCGTAATAAAATCATAACAGTCTAAACAAAACAGAGACATATCGATAGCCAACCTACAGATATAACACATAAGCGAATATATCAAGTCGTGACGCAGCCTCAAAGTCACTACTCAAATATAACTATGGGTCTCACGCCCATAATATCAATCATGCCTGGAATCCTTCCTCACCGCCAAAATCCATGATGTAATAACACCAATAAGGATACATGAACACCAAGTCCCACTCGTGTCCTAAATGCTCGTGGTCTCATGCCCTAATCCCACATCGTAAAGCATGACCATGTGGTAACACAACCAAATCCGGACATATATGATAATCAAATTACAACACATTGTGCCTTACTAACAATGAGAGTAAACAGAGTATCTTTACAATATAAAATAGGAAGCTCATGATCAAAACAGACCATCCGCCTGCGGTATCATTTAACCATCCTACTCGTAGGACTATTTCACCCGTGATAGGCGCGTGGACCCGCGTGAGGTATTCCTCGCATGGGACTATTTCACCCGCATAAGCCCCTTACGGACTCGCACGAGGTATTCTCGCATAGGTTGGACCCGCCCGCACGGGACTATTTCACCGCATAAGTCCTTACGACCCGCACGAGGTATTCCTCGCATCGTGGTAGCAATTCCACGAACTGCAAATGCCACAAACCCAGGAATGAACCCGAACGATCGATGTACCAATAGCACATAACCGGCTATTTCCAGCACACATATGCAATTCTCAACTAAACAAGCCAAAGTACTTATCAAGGCACACATAGAATAATTCTCAATTAATCAAGCCAAAGTACTTATCAAGGCACACTTAGACTAATTCTCAATTAATCAAGCCAAAGTACTAATCAAGGCACACTTAGACAAATTCTCAATTTATCAGGCCAAAGTACTTATCAAGGCACAAATAGAATAATTATCAATTAACAAGCCAAAGTACTTATCAAGGCACACTTAGACAAATTCTCAATTTATCAAGCCAAAGTACTACGTACGTACATTCTTTTCAAAAGACTCATTTTTATGTAAAATCCCAAGATACTAACACCCGTAGTATCAAGGCGTGTCTATTCTTCAAAGTAAGTTACTATACTTTTTGAAACTCATTTTGAAGCTTGAAACCAAGTAACTTCAAATTTTCACAAACTAGGCAACTTATGCTGATTAATCAAAATAGACAACTTTCTAAACCTTCCATAAAGCCGTTATAACCAACTTCCCATAAAGCCGTTATAACCCTTTATGGTTTTAGACATATCCATTCCTTTTATAACCAAGAGACTTATACTATTAAAACCAAGTATCACATACTTACAAATCAAGTTCTTAACTTTCAAAACACTTCAAGTCTCTTAATATATAGAAAACAAGTTTCTTCTACTTGAGGATTGAGAACCTCAATGAATCAGAGCATCCTTATTTCCTTTATTAGTAATAATATTTGCATTTACTTGGAAAAAAAAAAGTTTCTTCTACTTTTAAACCTCAAGTAACTCACTCCTTTAAAACAAGTTACTTCTCTTAAATCATGTCATTTCTCCTCTTTTAAAACAATTAAGTAAATCACTCCTTTGACTCCCCTAAAGTCATTATAATGAACTTTAGGATTTTGGGACTAAGGCACTAGCCCAAAAGATTTGGAAACCACTTCCTTTTCAAGACTCTATGTACTTTAAGTAAAATACTTTCACTTTTAAGAATCCAACTTCACTAAGGCAATGGATTATACAACTTACAATTTAAACATCAAAGTACAATCAAAGGAAGTACATAGAACAAATTCTACTTTAGGCAATCCAAATACAACCAAGGAATGGATCATTTAAGGAGTAGAACATACTTTCTTAATCTTAAGGAATCATGCTAGAAGAGGAGATAGTTCACATACCTTTTCGGCTAAATCCACAAGCTAAGCCGAATACGCCGTACGTAGAAGTGTCAACCTATAATGGTCACAACAAGACTATCAACTTCTAGCCTCTAACGTAGAATAATACTAAGTATACGGTCTCTAATTCTACGGAAAATCGGGCAGCACTTCCTTTGTTTCAACTCACTTTGCCACCTTTTTCAAGGCCGAATACAATAACCAACACGCCACATTTAAGGCTCCAAACAACAACCAAACAAAGGGGATTACACGCCTTACAATACGTGTAAAATTCCGCCCCACAATTCATACCAAATAGTATAATACTTCACTAGCCATTCTCGGCCAACATATAACCAATAACACTACGTCTTTTCCAATCCTTTTCCAATTTCAAGTTCTTAGGTCAACATGTTATTTAGTCATAAACAACTTCAACAACTACAATTTCCTTCTTTATTCAACATGCGACGACTTAAACTAATAATCAACTTGAATTCCAATCTTAAAGCTAAACATGCTAGTTTTCGGATTAGGGTTCCAATAGCCCATAAACATATCAAACTTCACACTATATAACACATGCTTGCTAAAATCCATAGCTACAACAATAAGTAAGTCTTAACTACTAAAACGACAAAATTTATACCTTTCCAAGCCCTTAAAATTTCCAAGATCCAAAGTCGCGCCTTAGAAATTCTTAGCTCCTTTCCTTAAGTTCCAATACGCTCCAAGCACTCCTTATAGGCCTATGAAGAACCCATCTTCAAGTTCCAACTTCAAAGTTGAAGAACTCCATTAGTTTCCGCCTTGCGACTAACGTAAAAATGAGTTTTTTCCGAAATCTTTCTATTGAGATAACCTTACAATACCCTTGGGGACATTGGGTTAAAGTCTTGTGGCTAATGGATCAAAACTACAAAATTTTGTGTGGGAAAGTTGGACAAAGCCGAGAGCAACAAGTGAAGAACAATTGTTCTCTAATTTTTCTAAGTGTAAATGAGCTAGTCTTGCACTAGTAGTAACCTTATAAAACACAATGGAGGGTTTAGATGTCCACAAATGTGAGGTTAGGATGGGTTTCACTTGGATCAAGCCTAGGTGGACAAGTTCACTTGTCAACAATATCAAGCTTAGAAGACTTATCATCTACATAGGTCAAATGACCATAACACCCTTGCAATATTTCGTCCAACATCATGGAGGGGGTGCCACGTGTCGCCCTCTCATTCGTCCATAAAATTCTCAGAACCTCGTGGCCCCACAAAACGTAAAATTCCTCGGGTGGGCCCCACGTGACCAAATCCGTAAAAATAAATTTCCATAAGGTTAAAAGCTCCATACTCTTCAAATAATGCATTTTGAGAATCCAATTCTCAACAACGAAAATTTTTCCTTTCCGACGTTCGGAAGATTTTCCGTCGGAAAAACAATTCTTCCTTTCGTACTAATTTCCAAGTCTTGTTTCCTTTCGTACATTCTCTTATACATGTCCTGGACTTACTGGTGTAACATTCTTCCTTAGAAACATTCGTCCGAATGTTCTTAGTCGGTTGTCACGCTATACAAACCCCGACACAATCTCTATACTATGCCTATCAATCAATACTCCACAAGACTAACGATGCCACACCTGGCCATCGCCTAACATACGTAAACATATCAATGGACCTTCCGTCCGCTACCCCTTCTCACAAACTCGAAGGTTACAGTCTCCTAGAACACGGGATCCTTAGAGGTCCCTTTCTTTCCTTACTTGTCATTCTTTCTCGTACTTCTATACTCATTTAGTAAACGTACAAAATCTCAAATTTTGTTTCGGTTCTCCAATCCTTGGAGTTACTAACCAAACTTGGCCATATTGTTACTTACATTCCCGTTAAGGCTCTTCTCGGTCCTTACGACCTAGAAAGGTGGAACGATCCACAAACTCGTACCACAATTAACTAAACTTGGGCCTTGAATCCCCGGGACCCTACCAAATAACAGGAACATTTCTAACTTACATCACCCCATTCCATACTATCGGCTGACCCGAAATGAGTCCATAACCCGACTCATCGTCACACTTAACTCCTCATTCTTAGTCTGAAATAAATCTCACTCTTATCGCAAGGTACTTCTTACCCTATCCCCTATCTACTAGAGGTTCGTCACATAAGCCAAAGTATTTCTACTGTACAATCTTCCCTATCGGTCTTACACTTATATGGGGTAATTACAACTTGTGAACTCTACACAACTATAGTCTCAGTTCACTTATCATTCTTGTCAACATTCATAACTTTTCACTTTACTAATCAAAGTATCCCTACCTCTGGGGTACTATCAGTTTACAACTCTAGCAACAAAGGGAAAACATATACGCTAAGGAAAAATCTGAATCTAACAACGCACGATGATTCAAAAGAATCGAACTATACCGTAACCCCGCGTGTCGCTCGATCCCGCCCGAGTCACGCTATCTCTGCGGTTCAAGGATCGCGAACTATAAACCCCACTCGACCTCCACCACTTGCTAACATCCAACACCGCTCGGGAACGCATACCGCGAGGAAAGTGGAATCAACCATCGGCTCATAGGTGAGCTACTCACCGGCTCTTTCTAAAAGGACATACACTGCAATATGGCCGGACGACCACAATAAAAACAAACACTGTGCTATGACGGCATTTCCCAAATGACGCCACTACAATGGAAACACCGAGGAATAAGTGGCCTCGATCGAGAAAATCCTCGCCTTTGAGAACCTCGACCACCGGAGCTCGCACCGCTCCTAAATACCTTGTGGGATCAAATCTCCCACCTGTGGGCTGCGGGGATATGTACTGGGTAGGCTGGGATGAATATCTCACTCATTCTTGAGACAGCTGGCCCAAAACTCACCGGATAACCAACCGTCTAGCCTCTTACGCAGATCTCCGCCGCCTCTACCCCGTACACCGTGCATCTTCGCCGAATAACCTCCTGCGATGAAATCAGAGCATCATTGCCACAGCCCAACCTGCTCAGGATCGTGCCCTACCCGCACCCTTCTACCTTAACAACTAAGTAAACTGCGGAAATTAAATAACACCTCATCATTTTTTTTTCCTTAAAACCAACGTACGTGCAAGGCAAAGCCGACAAGGCTGCCATATAATATACATAATGAAAGACACTACAATGTACATGAGTCCAATCCCACACTTGAATACAGACCTCTAAGAGTTATACTGAACTATGACGGGACAAGGCCCCGCCGTACCCAAAACTGAACAAAGCCTGTACTGAAAGAACTTATACCAAAAAGATAAACTCCTGAATAGAGGGAGCTATCCAAAAATCCTGAGCAGGATCCTACACCTGCCGATCACCGAATCAAGACCTAAACTCGCGGATGAACGCACTTCAAGGAGGTCAAGACGAAGAATGTACCAAGTATGTGAGCATGAAATACCGTAATAAAATCATAAGTCTAAACAAAACAGAGACATGTCCGATAGCCAACCTACAAGATATAACACATAAGCAAATATATCAAGTCAGGGACGCAGGCCCTCAAAGTCACTACTCAAATATAACTATGGGTCTCACGCCCATAATATCAATCATGCCCGTGGAATCCTTCCTCACTGCCGGCAGTCCATGATGTAATAACACCAATAAGGATACATGAACACCAAGTCCCACTTGTGTCCTAAATGCCTCGTGGTCTCATGCCCCGGAATCCCACATCGTAAAAGCATGACCATAGGGTAACACAACCAACCGGGACATATATGATAATCAAATTACAACACATTGTGCCTTACTAACAATGAGAGTAAACAGAGTATCTTTACAATATAAAATAGAAGCTCATGATCAAAACAGACCATCCGCTCGCAGATCATTTAACCATCCTACTCTAGGACTATTTCACCCGTGATAGCCGCGTGGACCCGCGTGAGGTATTCCTCGCATGGGACTATTTCACCCGCATAAGCCCTTACGGACTCGCATGAGGTATTCCTCGCATAGGCTGGACCCGCCCGCATGGGACTATTTCACCCGCATAAGTCCTTACGGACCCGCATGAGGTATTCCTCGCATCGTGGGTAGCAATTCCACGGAATCTGCAAATGCCACAAACCCAGGGAATGAACCCGAAACGACTGATATACCAATAGCACATAACCGGCTATTTCCAGCACACATATGCAATTCTCAACTAAACAAGCCAAAGTACTTATCAAGGCACACATAGAATAATTCTCAATTAATCAAGCCAAAGTACTTATCAAGGCACACTTAGACTAATTCTCAATTAATCAAGCCAAAGTACTAATCAAGGCACACTTAGACAAATTCTCAATTTATCAGGCCAAAGTACTTATCAAGGCACAAATAGAATAATTATCAATTAACAAGCCAAAGTACTTATCAAGGCACACTTAGACAAATTCTCAATTTATCAAGCCAAAGTACTACGTACGTACATTCTTTTCAAAAGACTCCTTTTTATGTAAAATCCCAAGATACTAACACCCGTAGTATCAAGGCGTGTCTATTCTTCAAAGTAAGTTACTATACTTTTTGAAACTCATTTTGAAGCTTGAAACCAAGTA
Organism: Przewalskia tangutica; assembly: GCA_029844215.1. Lineage (NCBI taxonomy): Eukaryota > Viridiplantae > Streptophyta > Magnoliopsida > Solanales > Solanaceae > Przewalskia > Przewalskia tangutica. Next base: position 43,044,311 of record CM056737.1, on the reverse strand, counting down.
ACTTCAAATTTTCACAAACTAGGCAACTTATGCCGATTAATCAAAATAGACAACTTTCTAAACCTTCCATAAAGCCGTTATAACCAACTTCCCATAAAGCCGTTATAACCCTTTATGGTTTTAGACATATCCATTCCTTTTATAACCAAGAGACTTATACTATTAAAACCAAGTATCACATACTTACAAATCAAGTTCTTAACTTTCAAAACACTTCAAGTCTCTTAATATATAGAAAACAAGTTTCTTCTACTTTGAGGATTGAGAACCCTCAATGACTGATTGTAGCCATCCTTATTTCCGTTATTAGTAATAATATTTGCATTTACTTGGAAAAAAAAAAGTTTCTTCTACTTTTAAACCTCAAGTAACTCACTCCTTTAAAACAAGTTACTTCTCTTAAATCATGTCATTTCTCCTCTTTTAAAACAATTAAGTAAATCACTCCTTTGACTCCCCTAAAGTCATTATAATGACCTTTAGGATTTTGGGACTAAGGCACTAGCCCAAAAGATTTGGAAACCACTTCCTTTTCAAGACTCTATGTACTTTAAGTAAAATACTTTCACTTTTAAGAATCCAACTTCACTAAGGCAATGGATTATACAACTTACAATTTAAACATCAAAGTACAATCAAAGGAAGTACATAGAACAAATTCTACTTTAGGCAATCCAAATACAACCAAGGAATGGATCATTTAAGGAGTAGGACGTACTTTCTTTATCTTAAGGAATCATGCTAGAAGAGGAGATAGTTCACATATCTTTTCGGCTAAATCCACAAGCTAAGCCGAATACGCCGTACGTAGAAGTGTCAACCTATAATGGTCACAATAAGACTATCAACTTCTAGTCTCTAACGTAGAATAATACTAAGTATACTATCTCTAATTCTACGGAAAATTGGGCAGCACTTCCTTTGTTTCTACTCACTTTGCCACTTTTTTCAAGGCCGAATACAATAACCAACAAGCCACATTTAAGGCTCAAAACAACAACCAAACAAAGGGGATTACACACCTTACAATACGTGTAAAATTCCGCCCCACAATTCATAACAAATAGTATAATACTTCACTAGCCATTCTCGGCCAACATATAACCAACAACACTACGTCTTTTCCAATCCTTTTCCAATTCCAAGTTCTTAGGTCAACATGTTATTTAGTCATAAACAACTTCAACAACTACAATTTCCTTATTTATACAACATGTGACGACTTAACTAATAATCGACTTGAATTGAAATCTTAAAGCTAAACATGCTAGATTTCGGATTAGGGTTCCAATAGTCAAAATACTTATCAAACTTCATACTATATAACTTATGCTTGCTAATAACCATAGCTACAATGATAAGTAAACCTTAATTGCTAAAACGACAAGAATATACCTTTATAAGCCCTTAAAATTTCCAAGATTCCAAAGTCGCGCCTTAGCAATTCTTAGCTCCTTTCCTTAGGTTCCAATCCGCTCCAAGCACTCCTTAGAGGCCTATGAAGAACCCATCTTCAAGTTCCAACTTCAAAGTTGAAGAACTCCCTTAGTTTCCGCCTTGCGACTAACGTAAAAATGCGTTTTTTCCGAAATCTTTCTATTGAGATAACCTTACAATACCCTTAGGGACATTGGATTAAAGTCTTGTGGCTAATGGATCAAAACTACAAAATTTGTTGTGAGCAACATAGCCAAACCCGAGAGCCTCTTTCTTGGCACAAATGATCTCTAATTTTTCTAAGTGTAAATGAGCTAGTCTTGCACTAGTAGTAACCTTATAAAACACAATGGAGGGCTTAGACTAAAACAAATGTGAGGTTAGGATGAGTTTCACTTGGATCAAGCCTAGGTGGACAAGTTGACTTGTCAACAATATCAAGCTTTGGAAGACTTATCTTCTACCATGGTCAATGACCATTTTTCCCTTACACAATTTCGACCAAGCCATGTGGAAGGAGTGCCACGTGTTGCCCTCTCATTCGTTCATAAAATTCTGTAACCCTCGTGGGCCCCACAAAAATGTAAAATTCTCAAAGGGCCCCACGTGACCAAATCCGTAAAAATAAATTTCCATAGTGTTAATAAGTTCCATACTTTACAAATATTGTCTTTTGAGAATCCATTTCTCAACAACGAGCATTTTTCCTTTCCGTCGTCCGGAAGATTTTCCGTCGGAAAAATAATTCTTCCTTTCGTACTAATTTCCAAGTCTTGTTTCCTTTCGTACATTCTCTTATACATGTCCTGGACTTACGGGGTGTAACACAAAGTCTTGCTACTAGTATACTTAAATAACACTAGGAAGGGTCAAGATTAAAACAAATGGATGGCTTGGATGAGTTTCACAAGGATCAAGCCCAAGTGGCCCTTTGACAAGTCAACAATGTCAAGCTCTTTGTCTTAGCAAGACTTGGTCATTTAAATTATGGTCAAATGACCATTTTATCCACGCCATTTCGTCCAAGACCACTAAGGCGGGGTGACACGTGTCGCCCTCCCGTTCGTCGCAATATTTCATTTTTCGACAAATTCCAAAATCCCGATAAATTTTTACTCGTCTCAAATCTTAACATTTTTGAGTTCTTACGTACGTTCTTATAAACATGTCCTGGAATTACGGGGTGTAACAGTATGTATGTTGATTTACTCTATGTAAAGGTTATGTCTAAGTTATCCTAAGTCCTTACCAAGGTTATATATTTTTGGAAGGTGGCCTTATCGGCTAGCCTGTTATTTATTTCTTTTGAGATATATGTATATTCCGCTACTATTCTCTGATGTATACCTGTAAGGGTGCCCAGGTAGGGCACCAGTAGCGGGACCGGGGTCGTGTTACACCCCGTAATTCCAAGAGGATGAGATGAGAACGTACGAAAGGAAATAAGATTCGAAGTTGGAAAAAGAAAAAAAGTTGGCAGAATATTTTTGGACAGTTTTTCAGTCAACTTGGAAGCAGTATATATCCTAGTATAATTGGGGTTTTTAGGTGTTTCAAAAGCCTAATATGAATTTCATTGAGTCTAGTTTCCAACGCAACAAACTGCTCGTCAATAGGACATCGTAGTAGAAAGTTATGGACGTTACAAGATCGGGCCGACAGCAATGCATGTGGTCGTGAGCCGCGGCTCACGCAGAACGCGCGTCGGGCGGGATTTTGCGGAAATAGGGTAAAAATAGAAGATATTTGTTGTAAAGGACCCCTGGGTGGGTGACAAGTGTCCCCCCAACTTGTGGAACAAGATAAAGGCTATATAAGACATGTCTTGCTAGATTTAAATCATTTGCAAGACTTCACCCAAATCTTCTCTTCTCTTCTCTTCTCTCTCAAATGGTTAAAACCCTAGGCCTAAATGAGATTTTTGGAAAGGCAACAAGAAGGAAATATGTTGGCAAGCTTGTAGGGGATTAGTAGAGATGATTTTAGCGGGAAGAAGAATTTCAAAAAGAGGAGCTAAATTTGCTAAGGATCGACTTGTAATCTTGGAGCATTTTTGGGCTAAATGAGGTATAATCTTCGTCTTACATGGCCGAAAATGACATGTTAAGCCATTTGAAATTGAAATACAAATTGGTCGATAATTAGAATCGTTGCATGTTTACCTATTTGAGGATTGTAGTAGTTATAATCAATTGTGGCTAGATAACATGTTATATTAAACCACTTGGATTGAAAGGGGATTGGAAACGAATTTGTATTGTTGTCCCTAATTTGCCGAATGGACATTGTATTTTAGACTTGTGTGATATCAATTGTGGGGCGGAATTTTACACGTCTTGTAGGAGTGTAATCCCCTATTGTTAACTACTTTGTTGAGCCTTAAATGTGGCGTGTTTGGTTATTGAATTCGGCCTTGAAAAAGGTGGCAAAGTATGTAGAAACAAAGGAAGTGTTGTCCGATTTTCCGTAGAATTTAGTGACTTTGCACTTGGAATATTCTACGTTTGAAGTAAGAAGTTAATAAACGTACTATGGTCATTATAGGTTGACATACTACGTACGGCAAATTGGACTTAGCAAGTGGATTAAACCGAAGAGGTATGTGGAACTTTCTTATCTCTTGAGCATGAATAGGTTGTAAATGTATAATACGGTAGACGTTCAAGATTTTGACAATCTAGGTCGATTTGATATCCTTGGCTTATTTTAAGAATGTCCGAGTTGATTGAGTTAGGGAATTAACTCACTTGTTTAAATATTAAGGATATCTTGGTTTTCAAAAGTTAAGAGACTTTAAGTATGTGGAAAGTATTTTTGATACTTGTTTTGTTGGAAAGTTTAAGTCTCTTGGTTATAAAGAAGTATGTAAGTTGCTAATGTATAAAGCTAGTATAACGGCTTTATGGGAAGTTGGTTATAATAGCTTTATGGAAAGTTTAAAGAGTGGTTTACTCTAAGTAATTTAAGTATGTTAAATGACTTGAAATAACGAAAGGCAATTTGATTTAAAGGCATCAATTGCTTAAGGTTTTAAAAGAAAGAAGTCACTTGATTTAGAAGCCCGAAAATGTATTTTCTAAAAAGGTATTGTGACTTGTCTAAAAATGTAGTTATGACTTGATACTACGGTTATTAGTATCTTGGAAGTTTTATATGAAAATGAGTCATTTTAAAAGAATAGAAGTACGTAGTACTTTGGGTTAAACTCCCGGATTTATAATGACATGTTAGTGCCTTAAGTAAACTAAAATGAGAGTGTATATGAATAAGAAGTTAGGGGGATTTCTTAACTTGCTTACTTTTTGTATGATAAGCCGGTAGTGCTTATGTTATGTATGATGGCCGGTTGAGATAGGGTAAGAGTATATCTGAGGGGTAAATTCCCAAGATCGTTATACCACCTTCTCCAGGGTAAGAGTATATCTGAGGGGTAAATCCCCAAGATCGTTATACCACCTGCTTCAGGGTAAGAGTATAATTGAGGGGTAAATCCCCAAGATAGTTATACCACCTGTTTCCGTGGATTTGCTACCCACGATGCGAGGAATACCTCATGCGAGTCCTTATGGGCTTATGCGGGTGAAATAGTCCCATGCGGGCGGGTACAGCCTATGCGAGGAATACCTCATGCGGGTCCACACGACCTATGCGGGTGAAATAGTCTCGAAGTAGGATTGCTTAATGACATCTGCGGGCGGATGGTCCCGCTGATCGTGAGCTTCCTATTTTTATGTTGACGATACTATCGATTACTCTCATTGTTAGTAAGGCAATCGTAATCGTTAATTGAGTTATCATACTTGTCTCCGCTTTATTATAGACTTATGATTTCATTACGCATTTCGGGCCACATATTCGATACGCCAGATCGCCTCGGCGGGTGCGTTCACGCCGCAGTAGAGTACATGTTGTTGATCCTCGCCTTAGGATCACCTGTTCGGCTATTGAAGCTCCTTTATTCCGAAGGCTTATCCCTGGTATTGTCGGTTGTTGTACATTCAAGGGTATGGCGGGGACCTGTACCGCCAGAGTTGTTATTCTTAGAGGTCTGTAGTCACAGTGTGGTTTGGGTTGTAATGAAAAAAATGTATTGTTTTATTTGTATAGTTTATGGAAGGTGGCCTTATCGGCTAGCCTGTTGTTATTTTATGTTTAAGAATTTTATCAGTTGTGTATGTTCACGCTATTCTCTCGATGTATATGAAATGGGTGCCTGTAGGGCACCACCATGCCCGGTCGGGTCGTGACAAAAGTGGTATCGTGAGCGCTTAGTCCTCGGAAAGTGTCTACGCATCCGTGTCTAGTAGAGTCTTGATTATCGGTGTGTTGTGCACCACATCTATAATCAGGAGGCTGCAGGACATTTAGGATTGGTTTCCATTCTTCTCACTCTGAGATCGTGCGATAGAGCTATATGGTTAGGGTCTTCTCTCCCTAACGAGTTATGATTCTTTGCAGCTATGAGAAAGGCAGCAGTGACCCAGGAAAGATTATGTGGATTGCGTATCCAGGTTGGTAATGTTTGTAGTATAGTTGGTATTGGGACATACAACTATACAGATTTATGTATGGGGGTCACATATGTTTAGGATGATTTTAGATTATCGTGGATTGGTAAGGACTAAATAGATACCGGAAGGTATGAATAGCTAAGGAACTCTCATCAAGGTTTTACGTGCTAATTTGAGATAATTAGGTGATGATGAGTTGTGTGAGAATGAAATGGACCCTTAAGAGGTTAATTAAGGGACTTAATGGAAGACTATGTTAATAGATTGAGCTACGTAGTGGGATTTCGAGAATGGTACGGGTGAGATCCGTATGGAGTAAGTATGGTTGTTGTGGACAAGACAACCCGATTATAGTATATGAGAAGTTAGTGTACCCGTTTATGGGGTGGGATCAGTTGATAGTAGTCCCGCTACGTGACAGGGTCACGAGGGTACAAGCCCGAGTCTAGTTAATCGTTTTACGGGTTCGTGGACGTGTTCCACCGAAACCAGGATGTGAGAGCCGGAAATGGCCTTATGTTGTTTAAAATAGTAACTCCAAAGATTGGAGGCCCGAATCTGTATGAAGGCTATGTACGTATGCTAGTATAAGTTTGGAAGTACGGAAAGAGTACGACCAGTGAAAAAGAGAGCAACCAAGTGTAAAGAAATGGAGCCTAAATCCATGAGGACCTTTCATGGTGACTACACCCGTGAGTGTTGGGTGGTAGCTGAGCGGGTAGATAATAATTACCGGTAACGATACAGTCGTTGGACCCTAGCAGAGTTGTTATGACAGACGTTGAGGTCATTATTGAGTACGAACTAGTTGGCTTCTTGTTATGCCAACGTGGACTACATAAGAGAGATTGATTCGGTACCAGTTCCCGGTAAGCCGGTTATCGAGTGGAAAGGAAGAGAAGTGGTGGTAACCAGTGAATTATCCTTCCTTCTTTGACATTGTTGATTTTAATAAGTCTGTGTGACTTGTTCATTTGAGGTAAATTGACGCAGAAAGTAATTAATAATTGAATTTGAAGGAATTTATGTTAAGTGCCCTTGGAGGTACTTGGAGTTGGTTTGGTGTGGCGGTCAGGGCCACGACCTTTCGGATAATTTCAGGAAAGTGTGCAAGGCATGAATAAAATAAGTACGAGTGCTGCCGGCAGAAAGCTGAGGGCATCTTTGGTAGGTTTTGAAAATCTACATGACTTTAAGGCGTTGCGTGATGATTAGATATTTACTGGACCGCAAGAGGACCCTGTGATTAGGGTTGTGACTCCAAGGAAAGTTTAAGAAAGGGAGATAAGTTCTCTCCTCCACGTAAAAGGACGCTTTACGTATTATGGGTCGTGTACCCATGTTGTTAGACGCAGGATATGAGACCGTAAGGTCTTGATCGCCATGCCATAGGTTACTTGTAGATAACCGCGGAAAAGTGTTGTGTTGGGAAATTAAGAACGACGCATTTAATTAGTCGAGAAGTATCGTAAAGATATAAATGCAGTTGTGCGCATGTATGAAATCGCATTTATTATGAATCAAGATAGAAATACTTTTACTAATAATAAGCCTAAGGTGAGGATATGGCCGGAATGATAAAGGAGAATACGACTATGGTTATGTAAGTTGCACGAGTTATGACTACCCCAGACTAGTGTAAAGACCATTAGTAAATAATGGGAAGTAAGAACATTTCGAGGAAATGTGGTAACACCTAGCTATAGGCTCTACAAACTGGGAAAGGAAAATTGGGTTACTACTTTACGAGATCAAGGAAATCCCCCCCCCCCCCCTAAATTGTGATTGACAGGAAGTCTTAGCCATGAAGCAAGCAAAGAAATCAAATCTAAGTTTAGTGACCAAGTTTGGTTGCAACAGAGAAAGGGAAACAGGAACCATAAGTGAGGTTAAGGATACCCGAATATTTCGCAGGAATGAGAAAGGCTTCCAGCTATTGGAAGATAAGTTGACTCGACTACAGTTCTAACACCTCCTGAAAGACTAGAGGGTTAGGTTATTATGATAACACGTTGGGTGTTGGGCTAGGTTGTGTGCTGACGCAACCCGATAAGGATAGAGCTTATGTTTTCCCGGTAGTTAGGGAAGCAGGAAAGGAAATTACGCCACTCACGATTTAGAGCTGGCGGCAGTTAAATCATGCCTTGAAGATTTGGGGGCATGACGTATATATAGACTTCATGTGGATATTTGTACAGACCACAAAAGCCTCCGGTATATCTGCAGACTGAGGCAGTAGAATTTGCGACAGCGACGGTGGTTAGAGTTATTCAAGGATTGTGATATCGATATCCTATACCACCCAGGGAAAGCCAAGACAGTTAAAGATACTCTTAGTCGCGGATCTAAGGGTAGTATGCCAGATGGGCAGCCAGATAGACTGGACGTGGTCCGTGAGATTCTTCAGTTACCGAGCCTAGGGGTTCGATTATTTGTTCCAAGGTTAATGGAGCTTTAGATCCGAGAGGTTGCCGAGTCTTCCTTCGTCGAAGAGGTAAAGAGGCGATGATGAGATCCGATTATGATATGATATCGAGATACGGCTCTCCAAGAAGAGAAGAGCTTGTTTGTGTAGCACCAGATGGGGTGCTGTGTTATGAGAAAAGTTTGTGTGTGCCCGATGCCGCAGGACTTGTCGGCAAGTTTTAGGGGGAGGCACGCGGTGCTTCTTGATTTATTTTGTTCGGGGTCGACCAAGATGTATCATGGCCTCGGATGTATGTATTGGTAAGATGGCACGAAGAGGACGTAGCAGGTTTGTTTCTTAGTGTCCGACTAGTAGCAGTCATGGTTGAACACCGAAGCCAGTGGGCTATTACAGTGATTTAGACCCGACTTAGACATGAGAGGTAATTAAAATGGATCTTGTTACGAGGTGGCATCGCATCGGAGGAAGTGCGACTCCCTGGGGGTTATGGTAACTAGGCTGATGAAACCAGCCGTGTTCTTCTGGTTAGGACCACTTACTCGGCTGAGGTTCGTGCTAGCTTTTATAGCAGGGGGATTGTGAGATCGCACGGGTTCCTACGTTTATGATGTCGCATGATGAGCTCGACATGATAACTTCGAGGTTTTTCAAGGGTTTTAGGACACAGTGAGTCTCGGTGTTGCATTACACCTCGCACCGACGACAGCATGGCGTACTATCCGCACTCGAGGATAGGTTGCGTCACGTGTTCTTGATTTCGAAATAGTCGGGAGGGTTAGTTGCCTCTTGTTGAGTTACGATAACGCATACCCTTCCAAGATTCGATGGCCCCGTATGAGGCCTTGTATGTAAGAAAGTGTAGATCGCCGTTGGATGGTTCGACATAGGCGAGGTTCGCTTATTTGGTCCAGACTTGATTCATTGGCCGGATAAGGCGGCTTATCCGAAAGATTATTAGTAAGCTTAGAGTCGCCAGGCTTTATGCGGATAACCGACGCCGACACTTGGAGTTCGTGCCGACGTTGTAGCATAAGTATTGTTATCCGCCAAAGTGTGGCAAGTGTGATTATGTTGGGTGTAGTCAAGGGACTATGCCAATATCCGTTTAGATTGGACTCCGAAAGAACATTCGGGGACGAATGTTTCTAAGGGGGGAAGAATGTTACACCCCGTAATTCCAAGAGGATGAGATGAGAACGTACGAAAGGAAATAAGATTTGAATTTGGAAAAAGAAAAAAAGTTGGCAGAATATTTTTTGACAGTTTTTCAGTAAACTTGGAAGCAGTATATCTCCTAGTCGGACTCTATCAATTCCTTTTCACTGGGAACAACTCCTGTCTCTAAAGAACCCTCTACATTACTCCAACGAGATGCGGGCAAGTACATGTTATACTACACTCAGCGGAACCAGGCATAAGGAGCAACAATCGCTATTGATAGTTCCCCCGCTAGGGGAACGTCAGGAGGGGGACATAGAGAGGAAATTGGAAAAATAAAATAAAGTCTTATAATTGGGGTTTTTAGGTGTTTCAAAAGCCTAATATGAAGTTCATTGAGTCTAGTTTCCAACGCAACAAACCGCTCGTCAATAGGACATCGTTGTAGAAAGTTATGGACGTTACAAGATCGTGCCGAGGTATGACAGGTCAGGTGTCAGCGCACCACGGCAGCTACGAGGCGCCGAAGCCCGAAATTGTCCAATTGCAGCCGCGGCGCTGCGAGGCCACGGTGCGTCGGGGGGATTTTGCGAAATAGGGTAAAATAGAAGGTATTTGTTGTAAAGGACTCAGGTGGGTGACAAGTGTCCCCCCAACTTGTGGAACAAGATAAAGGATATATAAGACATGTCTTGCTAGATTTAAATCATTTGCAAGACTTCACCCAAATCTTCTCTTCTCTTCTCTTCTCTCTCAAATGGTTAAAACCCTAGGCCTAAATGAGATTTTTGGAAAGGCAACAAGAAGGAAATATGTTGGCAAGCTTGTAGGGGATTAGTAGAGATGATTTTAGCGGGAAGAAGAATTTCAAAAGAGAGCTAAATTTGCTAAGGATCGACTTGTAATCTTGGAGCATTTTTGGGCTAAATGAGGTATAATCTTCGTCTTACTTTTGTAATTGAAGATTCCATGTTATTATAAGTTAGAAATGATCATGTGATATGTGTTATGAAGATTGATAAGTGTTATGGAAATTTGGAAGCTCAAATCCGAAAATGACATGTTAAGCCATTTGAAATTGAAATACAAATTGGTCGATAATTAGAATCGTCGCATGTTTACCTATTTGAGGATTGTAGTAGTTATAATCAATTGTGGCTAGATAACATGTTATATTAAACCACTTGTATTGAAAAGGGATTGGAAACAAATTTGTATTGTTGTCCCTAATTTGCCGAATGGACATTGTATTTTGGACTTGTGTGATATCAATTGTGGGGCAGAATTTTACACATCTTGTAGGCGTGTAATCCCCTATTGTTAACTACTTTGTTGAGCCTTAAATGTGGCGTGTTTGGTTATTGAATTCGGCCTTGAAAAAGGTGGCAAAGTATGTAGAAACAAAGGAAGTGTTGTCCGATTTTCCGTAGAATTTAGTTACTTTGCACTTGGAATATTCTACGTTTGAAGTAAGAAGTTAATAGACGTACTATGGTCATTATAGGTTGACATACTACGTACGGCGAATTGGACTTAGCAAGTGGATTAAACCGAAGAGGTATGTGGAACTTTCTTATCTCTTGAGCATGAATAGGTTGTAAATGTATAATACGGTAGACGTACAAGATTTTGACAATCTAGGTCGATTTGATATCCTTGGCTTATTTTAAGAATGTCCGAGTTGATTGAGTTAGGGAATTAACTCACTTGTTTAAATATTAAGGATATCTTGGTTTTCAAAAGTTAAGAGACTTTAAGTATGTTGAAAGTATTTTTGATACTTGTTTTGTTGGAAAGTTTAAGTCTCTTGGTTATAAAGAAGTATGTAAGTTGCTAATGTATAAAGCTAGTATAACGGCTTTATGGGAAGTTGGTTATAATAGCTTTATGGAAAGTTTAAAGAGTGGTTTACTCTAAGTAATTTAAGTATGTTAAATGACTTGAAATAACGAAAGGCAATTTGATTTAAAGGCATCAATTGCTTAAGGTTTTAAAAGAAAGAAGTCACTTGATTTAGAAGCCCGAAAATGTATTTTCTAAAAAGGTATTGTGACTTGTCTAAAAATGTAGTTATGACTTGATACTACGATTATTAGTATCTTGAAAGTTTTATATGAAAATGAGTCATTTTAAAAGAATAGAAGTACGTAGTACTTTGGGTTAAACTCCCGGATTTATAATGACATGTTAGTGCCTTAAGTAAACTAAAATGAGAGTGTATATGAATAAGAAGTTAGGGGGATTTCTTAACTTGCTTACTTTTTGTATGATAAGCCGGTAGTTCTTATGTTATGTATGATGGCCGGTTGAGATAGGGTAAGAGTATATCTGAGGGGTAAATTCCCAAGATCGTTATACCACCTTCTCCAGGGTAAGAGTATATCTGAGGGGTAAATCCCCAAGATCGTTATACCACCTGCTTCAGGGTAAGAGTATAATTGAGGGGTAAATCTCCAAGATAGTAATACCACCTGTTTCCGTGGATTTGCTACCCACGATGCGAGGAATACCTCATGCGAGTCCTTATGGGCTTATGCGGGTGAAATAGTCCCACGCGGCGGCATACCTATGCGAGGAATACCTCATGCGGTCCACACGACCTACGCGGTGAAATAGTCCCGTGAGTAGGATTGCTTAATGACACCGCGCGATGGTCCCGCTTGATCGTGAGCTTCCTATTTTTATGTCAGACGATACTATCGCTACTCATTGTTAGTAAGGCACTGTAATCGTTAATCGAGTTATCATACCGCTCCGCTTTATTATAGACTTATGATTTCATTACAAGATTTCACATATTCTACATATTATCAGATCGACCTCCTGGGCCGCGTTCTGCCGCAGTAGAGTACTGTTCTTGATCCTCGCTCTTAGGATCACTGCTCAGCTTTTTGAGAAGCTCCTTTATTCCGAGGCTTATCCTCGGTATTGTCGGTTGTTGTACATTCAGGGTATGGCGGCGCCCCGTCATAGTTGTTATTCTTAGAGGTCCTGAGTCACAGCTGGTTTGGGTTGTACAGAAAAAAATGTACTTTTTATTTGTATAGTTTACGGAAGGTGGCCTTATCGGCTAGCCTGTTGTTATTTTATGTTTAAGAATTTTATCAGTTGTGTATGTTCCGCTGCTATTCTCTGATGTATACCGAAAGGGGTTGGGTCGTGACAGGTCGGGTCGTGACAGATCCTCATTCTTAGGATCACTGATCAGTTGTCAGAAGCTTCATTTCTCCGGAGGCTTGTCTTTTGGTACGGTTTTCCCTGATGTTGTAGATTTATGTACATTCAGGGGTATGGCGGGGCCCTGTCCCGTCACAGTTGTTATTCTTAGAGGTCTGTAGTCATATCTTGTGGATTGAGTTGTAAGAACAAAGATGTAACTGCATTTTTTTTGGTTATGTATATTTCACGGAAGGTGGCCTTATCGGCTAGCCTGTTGATATTTATTGTCTAGTGTTTTATGAGTTTTATATGTTCCGCTGCTATTCTCTGATGTATACCATGCGGTGCCCGTGTAGGGCACCATGCGGGCCCTGTCGGGTCGTGACAAAAGTGGTATCAGAGCAGTTAGTCCTCGGAAAGTGTCTACAGACCGTGTCTAGTAGAGTTTTAATTATCGGTGTGTTGTGCACCACATCTATAATCTAGAGGCTGCAGGACATTTAGGATTGGTTTCCATTCTTCTCTCTCTGATATCGTGCAGATTGGTTTAGGATTGGTTTCCGTAGAGTAGGCAAGGTTGCCTATGAGTTGGATCTGCCATCGGATTTAGAAGCAGTTGTTACACCCCGTAATTCCAGTACATGTGTTTAATAGAATGTACGTGAGAAGATACGACTTTAAGTTTGATACGAAAGAAGGATTTCTTTTTCCTACGGAAAATGATTTTGAGCCTCGTGAAGAAAAATTGTTCGTTAATGAGAATTGGGTTCCCGAATTGGTTATTTAAGACTTTTAAGAGTTTATCGAAAGTATGGAATTTTATTTTCAGAGTTGGATACGTGGGGCCCACCCGAGAAATTTTACGTTTTTGTGGGGCGCACGAGGTTTCTGATATTTTGACCAATTATGGAAATTTCAGGAAACAAAATGTTATGGAACAATGGGAGGGAGACACGTGTCACACTCCACATTGTCAACTTGGACGAAAATTAGCAATTAAAGATAGCCATGTTGGCTTGATAAAATGGACCAAGTCAAAGGGTCAAGTGGGAGCTTGACATAATGGACCAATCTTAAGCCATCCATTTGTATTGATCTAGACCATTGGTTGTAGTATATATCCATACTAGTAGTGCAAGACTTGATCTTCCCAACACTTAGAAAATTTAGAGAAACTTGTGTCTTGCTCATTGAGCTCTCGGGAATAGGGCATGGATGAATAAGAAAATTTTCGTTTGTGGTTCAATAATCCCAATACATTAAACCAAGGTTCCTAGGGGTATTGTAAGGATATTTCAATAGAAAGATCCCAGAAAAACGACGTTTTTATGTTAGTCGTAAGGCGAAACCCTAAGGTGTTCTTAAACTTTGAAGATGGAACTTGAAGAGGAGTTCTTCATGAGCTTCTAAGGAGTGCTTGGAGCAGATTGGAACATAAGAAGAGGAGCTAAAAGTTTCTAAGGATCGACTTTTACGCTTGGACATTATTAGGGCTTATTGAGGTAAAATCTTCATCTTCTTAATGTAATTGAAGATTACATGTTATAGTAGTTAAGAAATGAGCATGTGATATATATATATTGAAGTTTGAAAAGATTTGGATCATGTAGACGTGTTAAAATCCGAAAATGGACAAGTTAGCCATTAATGTTGTAATTAATTTGGACGGTAGTTATAATCGTCGCATGTTAAGGAAGAAAGGATTTATATTTGTTGTAATTGTTATTATGTATATAACATGTTGGAATAACAACTTGGATTAAAAAAGGAATTGAAAGGAAATTGATAATTGTTGTGACATTGTAGCCAAATATGGCTTGGAATTATTAGACAGTTTTATATTGATTGTGGGGCAGAATTTTACACGTCCTATTAGGCGTGTAATCCCCTTTGTATTTGCAGAATTGTTGGGCCTTAAATGTGGCGTTTGGTTATTGATTTTTGGGCCTTGAAAAAGGTGGAAAAGTACGTAGAAACAAAGGAAGTGTTGTCCGATTTTCCGTAGAATTTGGTGACTTTACACTTAGAATATTCTACGTTTGAAGATAGAGGTTAATGGACGTATTATGGCCATTATAGGTTGAAGTACTACGTATAGCGTATTCTACTTAAATGATGGAATAGCTATCAAGGTTAAAGTACTTTGGAGCATTTTGCTACTTGTCGATAATCGTCGCGAGGTATGTGAACCTCTTCCTTCTTTTGACATGATTCTATGTATGGAATATACATGTGGTGCTATTCATGATTCCTTCTACTCTTAGAATTTAAGAGGTGTGTATGTTGATTTACTCTATGTAAAGGTTACGTCTAAATTATCCTAAGTTCTTACCAAGTCTTATGGGGGATGTTGGTAAGAGTCGTTAGGAAGTATTTGGAGTCAAGTTGACTTTGCTAAGTTACTGCACGAATGAGAATAAGTATCGAACAATCCATTGCAGTGTTAATAAAAGAAAATGTATCGACAATCAATTAAACTAAAATGAGTAGAATTCTCCATCTGCATAGAAGATAAGATAAGACAAAATTGTATTACATTTTCTAGATTATGACTGCTTGAATAAGATCTTTATAAACAAGTATAACTTATTCACAACGCACAAAAGTATATGTTACTTAATTTAAAAGAGTTTACGTTATGAAGTTTTAAGACTATGAACCTTAAATTATAAAAAGGTTAAGAGACTTTATTTTTCAAGTTATGGGACTTGATTCTTAAAGGAAGGAATGACTTGATTTAAAAGTATAGAATACTTGATTTGGGAAAAGCATATGTAACTTGATTTCTTAAAGATAAGAGACTTGATATTCTAAGTTAAGAGACTTGAAGTATTTTGAAAGCTATGTAACTTGATTTGAAAGTATAAGTCTCTTGGTTAAAAAAAATGAATGAATTTGTCTAAGACATAAAGAGTTATAACGGCTTTATGGGGAGTTGGTTATAACAACTTTATGGAAGGTTAAAAGAATGGGTTTTCTCTAGTAATGTAAACAAAGAGATGACTTGAAATAAAGAAGGGCAAATTGATTTAACGGTATCAGTTGCTTAAAGTTCTAAAGTAAGGGTCACTTGATTTTAGAAGCCTAGAAATGTATTTCTAAAAATATAGTGAATTGTTTTGAAAAGTAGATATGACTTGATACTACGGTTATTAGTATCTTGGAAGTTTACATGAAAACGAGTCATTTTAAAAGAATAGAAGTGTGTAGTACTTTGGGTTAAATTCCCGAATTTTATAATGACATGTTAGTGCCTTAAGTAAACTAAAATGAGAGTGTATATGAACAAAGCTAATAAGAAGTTAGGGGATTTCTTAACTTGCTTATGTTATGTATGATAAGCCGGTGGTGCTTATGTTATGTAAGGTAACTACACCCGTGAGTGTTTGGGTGGTAGTTGAGCGGGTATATGAGATTTTCCCGGTGATGATACAGTCGTCAGACCCTAGCATACCTAGTAAAGCTGGATACGACCGGCTTTAAGATCATTATGAGTATGGACTAGTTGGCTTCGTGGGTACCAAGGTTGATTGTATAGAGAGGTTGGTTCAACATAGGTGAGGTTCAGATGATTGGCCCAGACCTGATTTAGCGGGCTGTGGATAAGGCGAAGATTATCCAGGAAAGATTATTAGTAAACTCATAGTCAGCAGAAACTTTATGCAGATGAACGACGTCGACACTTGGAGTTCAGGTTGACGTTTTAATATAAGTATTGTTATGTGGCCATGGGTGGCATATTTTTGTATGAACGGTGTAGTAAAAGGAGACTATGTCGTTATCTAATTAGATTGGACTCCGGAAGAACATTCGAGGACGAATGTTTCTAAGGGGGGAAGAATGTTACACCCCGTAATTCCAGGACATGTGTTTAAGAGAATGTACGTGAGAAGATACGACTTTAAGTTTGATACGAAAGAAGGATTTCTTTTTCCTACGAAAAATGATTTCAAGCCTCGGGAAGGAAAATTGTTCGTTAATGAGAATTGGGTTCCTGAATTGGTTATTTAAGACTTTTAAGAGTTTATCGGAAGTATGGAATTTTATTTTCAGAGTTGGATACGTGGGGCCCACCCGAGATATTTTACGTTTTTGTGGGGCGCACGAGGTTTCCGATATTTTGACCAATTATGGAATTTCGGGAAACGAAATGTTATGGACCAATGGGAAGGGGACACGTGTCACCCTCCACATTGTCACCTTGGACGAAAATTAGCAATTAAAGATAGCCATGTTGGCTTGATAAAATGGACCAAGACAAAGGGTCAAGTGGGAGCTTGACATAATGGACCAATCTTAAGCCATCCATTTGTATTGATCTAGACCATTGGTTGTAGTATATATCTATACTAGTAGTGCAAGACTTGATCTTCCCAACACTTAGAAAATTTAGAGAAACTTGTGTCTTGCTCATTGAGCTCTCGGCAATAGGGCATGGATGAACAAGAAAATTTTCGTTTGTGGTTCAATAATCCCAATAATTTAAACCAAGGTTCCTAGGTGTATTGTAAGGATATCTCAATAGAAATATCCCGGAAAAACGACGTTTTTACGTTAGTCGCAAGGCGAAACCCTAAGGTGTTCTTCAACTTTGAAGATGGAACTTGAAGAGGAGTTCTTCATGAGCTTCTAAAGAGTGCTTGGAGCGGATTGGAACATAAGAAGAGGAGATAAAAGTTGCTAAGGATCGACTTTTACGCTTGGACATTATTAGGGCTTATTAAGGTAAAATCTTCATCTTCTTAATGTAATTGAAGATTACATGTTATAGTAGTTAAGAAATGAGCATGTGATATATATTGAAGTTTGAAAACATTTGGATCATGTCGACGTGTTAAAATCCGAAAATGGACAAGTTAGCCATTAATGTTGTAATTAATTTGGACGGTAGTTATAATCGTCGCATGTTAAGGAAGAAATGATTTATAGTTGTTTTAATTGTTATTATGTATATAACATGTTGGAATAACAACTTGGATTGAAAAAGGAATTGAAAGGAAATTGATAATTGTTGTGACATTGTAGCCAAATATGGCATGGAATTATTGGACAGTTTTATATTGATTGTGGGGCAGAATTTCACACGTCCTATTAGGCGTGTAATCCCCTTTGTATTTGCTGAATTGTTGGGCCTTAAATGTGGCGTTTGGTTATTGATTTTCGGGCCTTGAAAAAGGTGGAAAAGTACGTAGAAACAAAGGAAGTGTTGTCCGATTTTCCGTAGAATTTTGTGACTTTACACTTAGAATATTCTACGTTTGAAGTGTTATACCCCGTTTTTCCAGAGTATGTACGTATGGACGTACGTACGAAATTTGAGCCTTAAGATAGGCATTGGATTCGAAATTTGGGCACAAGTGCCGATTAGAGTCGTTTCGACTAAACGCTTTCCACCTACGCTGGGAAAATTCCGCTATGTCATTTAGTATTTTGGATTTTTCCGAGCGACGGAACATTTTTGGATTAACGGAGTGTGACACTTGTCACCTCATCGACTGCAAAGAGGAGGCTTGGCCTTGGCCGATTGGTTCATGGTTTTGTGCCTTGTTTTGTGGCTTGTTTTGTGCCATGTTTTGTGGAGTAGTTAGGTGCACTTGGCTTGATCTTGGCCTGACACTTGCTATACACTTGGAAGGATCTTGGCCATTGGTTGGCTTTTGGTTTTGCTATAAATACTCCCTCCCTCTTGTGAGCAATTCGTCCGCCACACTACCCCCTCGAGCGAGCCTTGGCCGAGGCCACCCTCCCCTTTGTGGTGCCTTGGCCGGGTACCCCACTAGCCTAGTTGTTTCGTATAATACCCTTGTTGTGGTATAGAAATACTCTCCTAATATTGTTATAATGTCCAAATACCTCGCCCAAATACCTTGTAGTATTCCCAAGGTTACACTTATACAAAGCCCGTAAAATACGATTATACTTCCTTTAGCCACAAAAACGAAACCCTAAGGAAATCTTCACCCGTTGTTGAAGTTGTAAGTGTTGGTTAGAACTTCTGGGTTGTTTGAGCGCGAGTAGGAGCTAAGCGTTGCTCAGATCGACTTTTACTTGGATAATTTTGGGCTTATCGAGGTAAACACTATCTTCTTCTATTGTAATTGGAAATTACATGTTTGAATATATAGTTGAAGTATACTATATATAGAACTATACTTAATCGTGGCAATGTCTTTTGACTTAAGCCCAAAAATTAAGAATCAATCGAATCAGAATTACATAGATCAGACATTAAGAGACTTGTGTAGTATTATGTAGTAGAATTGTACACGTCCCGGTTAGGCGTAAAACCCCGGTTGGCGATAGAAGGAGATTTGCGTGGCGGGGAGGTGCCGAATTTTCGATTATGGAACGCTGAGATCTAGATGTTAATGGCCTTATAGGTTCAAGTACTACGTGTGGAGTGATCCACTGGCAGGAGTAGTATTTGAGGTACTTGGAGCGTTTTGCTATTAGTCGACAATCGCCGCGAGGTACGTGAACCTCTTCCTATCTCTTCTAGCATGATATGTGTGAACTATGTAGACGATACGTGTTAACTGTGTTTGATTGTTTAAAACATAAAGTGTTATAACGGCTTTATGGAAGTTGTTATATTATGTAGGTAAGAAAATACTTTGTGGTTTTAAAAAGGTAATCGAGAATTATAAGCGGCTTGTTATAATAAAGGACTTGATGTATTTCAAAAGATTTATAAATCGCTTTGAATGAGAGTAACACTTGGTTTTAAAAGGTTTTAAAAAGAGTTATACTAAGCTTTATGGGGAGTTAGGTATAATGTCTTAAGAGAGGTAAAGAAAATGGTTTACTGAAGTTAGAAGTTAAGAGACTTGATCTTATAAGATAAGAGACTTAACTTATTTGTTCTAATGTGAATGTTTGTGTGAAACCTCATTCGTGAGTAATGAGTACTGTGTTATTTAAAGGGATAATGTTTTACCGATTTGGAAATCGTAATGTATCGGCTGCACCACCGCAGCGTTAATAAAGGAAAATGTATTGAATAATGATGAATTGTATTAAAACCAAGAGAAACCTCCATCCGCATAGAAACTAAGATGAGACAAAATGATATACATTTTCTAGATCATGGTCATGTAATAAGAATGTTGTAAACAAGAATAACCTACTCTCACGTGAGACATATATTACTCAATTGTTCTAAAAAGGAATCAAGTGATTAAGTTTGGGAACTATGAAACCATTTGAAAATGAGAAGCTTGAGTAATTGAAACTAGGCAAACTGGAACTTAGGAAAAGAATGTTGTTACTTGATTTTTGTAAAAGGATTAAACTGTTCGGGTTTTATGTATATACTGAAGGCAACTGTTTTGGTTGGCCTGTTTATTTATTATATCTCTTGTTTCATGATTCATGTTTTATTTTCCGCTGGTTTTCTCTGATGTTGTATCACTAGGGTGCCCGGGGTAAGGCACCAGTAACGGGCCCGGGTTCGGGGCGTTACAAAGTGGTATCAGAGCAGTTAGTCCTCGGAAAGTGTCTACAGACCGTGTCTAGTAGAGTCTTGATTATCGGTGTGTTGTGCACCACATCTATAATCAGGAGGCTATAGGACATTTAGGATTGGTTTCCATTCTTCTCATTCTGAGATCGTGCCTTAGAGCTGTGTTGTAAGTTGGACCCCTCTGACGTGTTTCGTTTTACCGCTATGCCTCGCGAAAGGCAACCAGGCCTGGGAAGGCAAGGCGAGGAGCTGCTAGTGGGATTCAGAGGAGTACGAGCGCAGCCCACAAGACTGAGGTAGTGCTTCGTGACGGCGAGTTTTGCGACGCGCCAGTTTAGAGCGCAGCAGCTGCCGAGACTACAAGACTGAGCCTCCATCCCACACCGAGCGGGAGATGGTCAAGGAGATAGCGATTATCGCCGATGAGGATAGGCCGGACGATTCAGCAAAGAAGACTCGCACCCAGGCGCATTTGAGGCTACTGGATTTCTTAGTTGTAGCCACGAGTTTTACTGTCGAGGCCGAGGATGATCCGCAGGAGTTCATCCGCCAGAGGATCACGCGGTGATCAAGGCTTCAGAGATCGAGTCGTGATATTTGTTCAGACGGCCGCGTGATACCGCAATCGATTGGTTTGATTCGTGAGCTTTCCCGGAGAGCATGCACTTCACCGCTTGGGACGAAGTTTTGGGCCTTCCGGCACATTTCTTGCCTCCACAAATGAGGAGGCTCGCCGGCGATTTTTGATGTTGAGGCGAACGAGTACAATGTGAGTTCGACTCATCGATGTTCCGCATTAGTAGCTAGTATGGAGGATCGAGTGCACCGATATGTTACGGCTCGATGATTACCTAGCGAGAGTTGTTCGGTGTTTCTCACCGCATGGACATTGCCCGCATTCGTGCTCATGCACTGCGCGTGCGAGCGCAGAGATCGACGGTGGACCGCCACAGGTAGGCCAAGACGGCCGGATATTTTGGCGACTTTCGAGGCGGACCGCCTCCAGACTAGTTATGTACCTCCGCCATTGCAGAGTGGTCCTCCGCAGCCTTCGGGACCTGGGATATTGAGCGGTCGTGGCTCCTGTGTTTGAGATGTTCGGGAGTAGGGTGTTGGCGGATCACCCTACCTCGTGGTCGATGTGGTAGACCGCATTTCGGAAAGTGTCGTAGCACCAAGGAGCTTGTTATTCTTGCGCTAACAGGCCATATATGACGAGATCGCCCACTGTGGTAGCACTGGTAGGATAGCACAGACTACTAGAGCACGGTAGGTCGCGTGGAAGTTCTTTAGCGGTCCTCAACCGCCTAGTTTCGTATATCCTTAACCTCTGAGTTTTGTGTGTATTGATGTTGTTGATGTGTTTAATGATATGTTTGGATAGCTTTGTGCTAAAATGTGATTTAGAAACTCGTTAGTGAAAAGGGTAAGTCCGGTAGTGTGAAATGGAAGTGGTAGCTTTCGCGACCGTAGAGGTAAGATTGTTCTGATCAAGAAACTAGAGAGTTGGCGCTGGTCGGGTTGGGCCATGTTGCGGGCCAACCCGCGTCCGCTTTGAGGAAGCGGTCACCGTGGTCCCGCCGGTGGCGTGGTCACGGGTGCTAGGCCCAAGTTTAGATGACCATCGTATGAGTTCGTGGATACGCTCGACCAATCAGTGAAGGCCGAATGGCCTTAGGGAAATCGAGATTAGTGAGATGACCAAGTTTGGAGGTAGTGACTCCAAGGGTTGGAAACAAGCGTTGGAAGTGTGGTACGGATACTAGAAAGAGTTAGTGTTCGAGAAGCAAAGAAGATAGGGAAAAGTGAACGTGTATGATCGCTTTTGTGAAACGGGCGTGAAGGGTGTATATTTTAGACCTCGGGTAAGGGTTTTGTGATGATTAGAGGTATTTCGACTGGGGTTAAGTATTGCGCGCTTGTTATTTTTATGGCGGCGTGGCATGATCGTTTCGATAGCGGTTGAAGGCTATACTAGCGCACGTTTGTGTTGAGACTGAGAAGGAACATTCGACGAATGTTTCGAGGGAGAATGTTATACCCGCTTTTTCCGCAGTATGCACGTATGGACGACGTCAAATTTGAGCCTTAAGATAGGCATTGATTCGAAATTTGGGCACAAGTGCCGATTAGAGTCGAAACGCTTCCACGTTGGGAAAATTCCGGCTATGTCATTTAGTATTTTGCGGATTTTTCCGAGCGACGGAACATTTTGGACCAACGGGAGGTGACACTTGTCACCCTCATTGGACGGCAAAGAGGAGGCTTGGCCGGGCCGATTGGTTCATGGTTTTGTGCCTTGTTTTGTGGCTTGTTTTGTGCCATGTTTTGTGGAATAGGGTTAGTGCACTTGGCTTGATCTTCGCCTTACACTTGCTATACACTTGGAAGGATCTTCGCCATTGGTTGGCTTTTGGTTTTGCTATAAATACTCCCTCCTCTTGTGAGCAATTCGTCCGCCACACTACCCTCGAGCGAGCCTTGGCCGAGAGGCCACCCTCCGGTGCGGTACCCCAGCCTAGTTGTTTTCGTATAATACCCTTGTTGGTATAGAAATACTCTCCTAATATTGTTATAATGTCCAAATACCTTGGCCCAAATACCTTGTAGTATTCCCAAGGTTACACTTATACAAAGCCCAGAAAATACGATTATACTTCCTTTAGCCACAAAACGAAACCAAGGAAATCTTCACCCGTTGTTGAAGTTGTAAGTTGGTTAGAACTTCTGAGCTGAGTAGAGCTGCGTTGCTCAGATCGACTTTTACTTGGATAATTTTGGGCTTATCGAGGTAAACACTATCCTTCTATTGTAATTGAAATTACATGTTTGAATATATAGTTGAAGTATACTATATATAGAACTATACTTAATCTTGGCAATGTCTTTGACTTAAGCTGAAGAATTAAGAATCGAATCGAATCAGTAATTACATAGGGCGTATTACAATAGACTTGTGTAGTATTACCGTGTAGTAGAATTGTACACGCCCCAGAAACCCCGTTGGCTTCCTCGATAGAAGGAGATTTCTTGTGGGGAGGAGAATTTTCTCAGAGATTATGGAACGTTGAGATCTAGATGTTAATAAGCGCCTTGTGGCCTTATAGGTTGAAGTACTACGTGGAGTGATCCACTTGGCTTAAGGAGCGGCGATTTGAGGTACTTTGCTATTAGTCGACAATCGCCGCGAGGTATGTGAACCTCTTCCTATCTCTTCTAGCATGATATGTGTGAACTATGTAAGTACGGTGACGCATACGTGTTAATCGTGTTTGATTGTTCTTAAAACATAAAAGTGTTATAACGGCTGGGAAGTTGGTTATAAAGGTAAGAAAATACTTTGTGGTTTTAAAAAGGTAATCAATTATAATGTTATAATAAAGGACTTGATGTATTTCAAAAGATTTATAAATCGTTTTGAAGGAGAGTAACACTTGGTTTTAAAAGGTTTTAAAAAGAGTTATACTAAGCTTTATGGGAGTTAGGTATAATGTCTTAAGAGAGGTAAAGAAAATGGTTTATCAAGTTAGAAGTTAAGAGACTTGATCTTATAAGATAAGAGACTTAACTTATTTGTTCTAATGTGAATGTTTGTGTGAAACCTCATTCGTGAGTAATGAGTACTTGGTGTTATTTAAAGGGATAATGTTTCTTGATTTAAATCGAATGTGTATCGAGCGTTAATAAAGGAAAATGTATTGAATAATGATGAATTGTATTAAAACCAGAGAAACCTCCATCTGCATAGAAACTAAGATGAGACAAAATGATATACATTTTCTAGATCATGCTGGTAATAAGAATGTTGTAAACAAGAATAACCTACTCACGTGAGACATATATTACTCAATTGTTCTAAAAAGGAATCAAGTGATTAAGTTTGGAAACTATGAAACCATTTGAAAATGCTTGAGTAATTCAAACTAGGCAAACCGAACTTAGGAAAAGAATGTTGTTACTTGATTTTTGTAAAAGGATTAAAGCTCGGATTTTATGTATATACCAAGGCAACTGCTGGTTGGCTTATTTATTATATCTCTTGTTTCATGATTCATGTTTTATTTTCCATGGTTTTCTCGATGTTGTATCACTAGGGTGCCCGGTAAGGCAGAACGGGTTCGGGCGGGTAGAGGTTAAT
Organism: Przewalskia tangutica; assembly: GCA_029844215.1. NCBI lineage: Eukaryota > Viridiplantae > Streptophyta > Magnoliopsida > Solanales > Solanaceae > Przewalskia > Przewalskia tangutica. The sequence continues at coordinate 43,020,018 of CM056737.1, read as the reverse complement.
GGATGAATTATGGCCATTATAGGATGAAGTACAACGTATAGCGAATTCTACTTAAAGGATGGAAAAGCTATCAAGGTTAAAGTACTTTGGAGCATTTTGCTACTTGTCGATAATCGTCGCGAGGTATGTGAACCTCTTCCTTCTTTTGACATGATTCTATGTATGGAATGTACATGTGGTGCTATTCATGATTCCTTCTACTCTTAGAATTTAAGAGGTATGTATGTTGATTTACTCTATGTAAAGGTTACGTCTAAATTATCCTAAGTTCTTACCAAGTCTTATGGGGGATGTTGGTAAGAGTCGTTAGGAAGTATTTGGAGTCAAGTTGACTTTGCTAAGTTCTCGCATCGAATGAGAATAAGTATCGAACAAGTCATTGCAGCGTTAATAAAAGAAAATGTATCGGCAATCAATTAAATTAAAATGAGTAGAATTCTCCATCTGCATAGAAGCTAAGATAAGACAAAATTATATTACATTTTCTAGATCATGGCTGCTTGAATAATATCGTTATAAACAAGTATAACTTATTCACAACGCACAAAAGTATATGTTACTTAATTTAAAAGAGTTTACGTTATGAAGTTTTAAGACTATGAACCTTAAATTATAAAAAGGTTAAGAGACTTTATTTTTCAAGTTATGGGACTTGATTCTTAAAGGAAGGAATGACTTGATTTAAAAGTATAGAATACTTGATTTGGGAAAAGCATATGTAACTTGATTTCTTAAAGATAAGAGACTTGATATTCTAAGTTAAGAGACTTGAAGTATTTTGAAAGCTATGTAACTTGATTTGAAAGTATAAGTCTCTTGGTTAAAAAAAATGAATGAATTTGTCTAAGACATAAAGAGTTATAACGGCTTTATGGGGAGTTGGTTATAACAACTTTATGGAAGGTTAAAAGAATGGTTTTTCTCTAGTAATGTAAACAAAGAGATGACTTGAAATAAAGAATGGCAAATTGATTTAACAGTATCAATTGCTTAAAGTTCTAAAGTAAGGGTCACTTGATTTTAGAAGCCTAGAAATGTATTTCTAAAAATATAGTGACTTGTTTTGAAAAGTAGATATGACTTGATACTACGGTTATTAGTATCTTGGAAGTTTTACATGAAAAAGAGTCATTTTAAAAGAATAGAAGTGCGTAGTACTTTGGGTTAAATTCCCGAATTTTATAATGACATGTTAGTGCCTTAAGTAAACTAAAATGAGAGTGTATATGAACAAAGCTAATAAGAAGTTAGGGGATTTCTTAACTTGCTTATGTTATGTATGATAAGCCGGTGGTGCTTATGTTATGTATGATAACTACACCCGTGAGTGTTTGGGTGGTAGTTGAGCGGGTATATGAGATTTTCCCGGTGATGATACAATCGTCAGACCCTAGCATACCTAGTAAAGCTGGATACGACAAGCTTTAAGATCATTATGAGTATGGACTAGTTGGCTTCGTGGGTACCAAGGTTGATTGTAGAGAGAGGTTGGTTCAACATAGGTGAGGTTCAGATGATTGGCCCAGACCTGATTCAGCGGGTTGTGGATAAGGCGAAGCTTATCCATGAAAGATTATTAGTAAACTCAGAGTCAGCAGAAACTTTATGCAGATGAACAACGTCGACACTTGGAGTTCAGGTTGACGTTTTAATATAAGTATTGTTATGTGGCCATGGGTGGCATATTTTTGTATGAAGGGTGTAGTAAAAGGAGACTATGTCGTTATCTAATTAGATTGGACTTTGAAAGAACAGTCGAGGACGAATGTTTCTAAGGGGGGAAAAATGTTACACCCCGTAATTCCAGGACATGTGTTTAAGAGAATGTACGTGAGAAAATACGACTTTAAGTTTGATACGAAAGAAGGATTTCTTTTTCCTACAGAAAATGATTTCGAGCCTCGGGAAGGAAAATTGTTCGTTAATGAGAATTGGGTTCCCGAATTGGTTATTTAAGACTTTTAAGAGTTTATCGAAAGTATGGATTTTATTTTCAGAGTTGGATACGTGGGGCCCACCCGAGAAATTTTACGTTTTTGTGGGGCCCATGAGGTTTCCGATATTTTGACCAATTATGGAAATTTTGGGAAACTAAATGTTATGGACCAATGGGAGGGCGACACGTGTCACCCTCCACATTGTCACCTTGGACGAAAATTAGCAATTAAAGATAGCCATGTTGGCTTGATAAAATGGACCAAGTCAAAGGGTCAAGTGGGAGCTTGACATAATGGACCAATCTTAAGCCATCCATTTGTATTGATCTAGACCATTGGTTGTAGTATATATCCATACTAGTAGTGCAAGACTTGATCTTCCCAACACTTAGAAAATTTAGAGAAACTTGTGTCTTGCTCATTGAGCTCTCGGCAATAGGGCATGGATGAACAAGAAAATTTTCGTTTGTGGTTCAATAATCCCAATACTTTAAACCAATGTTCCTAGGGGTATTGTAAGGATATCTCAATAGAAAGATCCCAGAAAAACGACGTTTTTACGTTAGTCGAAAGGCGATACCCTAAGGTGTTCTTCAACTTTGAAGAGGAGTTCTTCATGAGCTTCTAAGGAGTGCTTGGAGTGGATTGGAACATAAGAAGAGGAGATAAAAGTTGCTAAGGATCGACTTTTACGCTTGGACATTATTAGGGCTTATTAAGGTAAAATCTTCATATTCTTAATGTAATTGAAGATTACATGTTATAGTAGTTAAGAAATGAGCATGTGATATATATATATTGAAGTTTGAAAAGACTTGGATCATGTCGACGTGTTAAAATCTGAAAATGGAAAAGTTAGCCATTAATGTTGTAATTAATTTGGACAGTAGTTATAATCGTCACATGTTAATGAAGAAAGGATTTATAGTTGTTGTAATTGTTATTATGTATATAACATGTTGGAATAACAACTTGGATTGAAAAAGGAATTGAAAGGAAATTGATAATTGTTGTGACATTGTAGCCAAATATGGCTTGGAATTATTGGACAGTTTTATATTGATTGTGGGGCAGAATTTTACACGTCCTATTAGGCGTGTAATCCCCTTTGTATTTGCTGAATTTTTGGGCCTTAAATGTGGCGTTTGGTTATTGATTTTCGGGCCTTGAAAAAGGTGGAAAAGTACGTAGAAGCAAAGGAAGTGTTGTCCGATTTTCCGTAGAATTTGGTCACTTTACACTTAGAATATTCTACGTTTGAAGCTAGAGGTTAATGGACGTATTATGGCCATTATAGGTTGAAGTACTACATATAGCGTATTCTACTTAAATGATGGAATAGTTATCAAGGTTAAAGTACTTTGGAGCATTTTGCTACTTGTCGATAATCGTCGCGAGGTATGTGAACCTCTTCCTTCTTTTGACATGATTCTATGTATGGAATATACATGTGGTGCTATTCATGATTACTTCTACTCTTAAAATTTAAGAGGTATGTATGTTGATTTACTCTATGTAAAGGTTACGTCTAAATTATCCTAAGTTCTTACCAAGTCTTATGTGGGATGTTGGTAAGAGTCGTTAGGAAGTATTTGGAGTCAAGTTGACTTTGCTAAGTTACTGCACGAATGAGAATAAGTATCGAACAAGCCATTGCAGCGTTAATAAAAGAAAATGTATCGGCAATCAATTAAATTAAAATGAGTAGAATTCTCCATCTGCATAGAAGCTAAGATAAGACAAAATTATATTACATTTTCTAGATCATGGCTGGTTGAATAAGATCGTTATAAACAAGTATAACTTATTCACAACGCACAAAAGTATATGTTTGTTATACCCCGTTGTTCCAGAGTATGTATGTGAGGATGTACGTACGAGAATACGACAGAAATTTTGGAAAGAAAGAAAGATGTGATTTTTCGACGGAAAAGTTTCCGGTTTTTGTGAAGAAAAAGGTTCGTTAGTGGGAATTGGATTCCCATATTTGGTATTTGGACTTCTTGGATTATATTAGAATTTTGAGATTTTATTTTCGGAAATGGTCACGTGGGGCCCACGGGAGAAATTTACGGTTTTGTGGGGCCCGCTTTGTTTTTGAGATTTTCGGTATTTTGGATATTTTTCGGAAGACGAAATATTTTGGATGAGTCGGGGGGCGACACGTGTCACCCCCATGTGTCACTTGGCTGAAATTGGAGGGACAAGTGGCTAGCCACTTGTCCCCTTGGCCGAAATGGCCATGCCACTTGGAGATTGATTTCGTTGGCCATGTGGTGTGGTGGGACCCACACACACATGGCCCAATCTTGACCACCCACTTGCTATGATCCTAACCATTGTTTCCCCTATAAATACCCCCTTGGTTGAAGAGTAAAATTCATTCCACACTTAAGCTTTTTCAAGCAAAATACTCCCTCCCTTTTAGCTTGTTCTCGTCCCACCTTCCCCCACTTGTGTAGAAATACTTCAAGTATTATTGTATAATCCCAAATACATTGGCCTAGTATCCCTAGTAGTATTCCAAAGTTATTTCAATACTAGGAGCCCGGAAATACTACTTAATTCCAATAGTCGCAAAGTGAAACCCTAGAAAATCTTCATAAGCTTGGTTGAAGTGTTAAGAGAAGTTGTTTAGAAACTTCTAAGGGTCGCTTGGAGCGGGTTGGAACGTAAGGAATTGGAGCTAAACGTTGCCCAGGATCGACTTATAAATCTTGGATAATTTTGGGCTTATCGAGGTAATGATCTATGTCCCCCCTATTGTAATTGGATATTACATGTTGTAGTAGTTATACTTGAGTATATTATATTGGAAGGATGATTATAAAGGATTGAATTGTATTTACATTGGACTGTACTTACAGTAGACTTGTGTTGTATTATTGTGGTTAGATTGAACACGCCAGGTTAGACGTGTAATCCCCGAGAGTTGTTGGCCCGTATGGTGCGGGGAGGTGTCAATTTTCTCAGTAGAATAAAGGAATCTTGTATTTAGAATATTCTACGATGAGATCTAGAAGTTGATAGACGTTTTATGGCCAGTATAGGTGGGAGTACTACGAGTAGTGTATTCTATTTGGAGGGTGGAAAAGGCTAGCAAGGTTGTAGTACTTTGAGCAATTTGTTAATTGTCGATAATCGTCGCGAGGTATGTGAACCTCTTCCTATCTTTTCTAGCATGATTGTTGTGAACTATGTAGTGCAGACGATACGTGCTAAGTGAATTGGTTGGTTTAAAACATAAAGTATTATAATAGCTTTATGGGAAGTTAGTTATAACGACTTTATGTAGGTAAAAGAATGATTTATTGATTTTAGAAGTTAAGAGACTTGATCTTGAAAGATAAGAGACTTGACTTATAAATGACTTGATAGGAAATATTAAGGACTTGGTTTGTGTTAAACAGGTTGTGAAACCGCTTTTATGAGAAATGGGTATTTGGTCTTTAAAAGGAACTTGATTTCTAAAAGAAAAGAGACTTGAGGAATCAAGAGTTTTTGGTTTAAAAGAGAGACATGGTTTTGTCTTAAATTGGTTTAAAACATAAAGTGTTATAACAGCTTTATGGGAAGTTAGTTATAACGACTTTATGAAAGCAAAAGAATGGTTTTATCATTGGTTTTAAAATGGTAATTTGATTTAAGTATAGGTTACTTGTTTTGAAAAGAGTAAGTATTTGAGTTTTAAAGAATATACTTGATGTTGTTTTAAAAGGAAGGCACTTGGTTTAAAAAGTATAGAGTACTTGATTTTAAAAGCCTTGTAAAGGTTTTTACGAAAGTAAAGTAATTTGGTTTGAAAAGGAAATGTATTTTTGATACTCCGAGTATTAGTATCTTTTACGTAAAAGAGGTCTTTTGAAAGAATGAAAGTAGGTATTATTTTGGGTTTGAAACCCGTATTGTTGACATACAAACGGCGTACTTGAGTATGTTGAACTTGCCTATGCTTGTGGTGATAGCCTTTGTTGTGCAAGTGTTGTATTTCCGCTACCTGGCGTCTCGTTGGAGGGCTATCCGTTGATTGATGGACATCGACACGATGGGTGGCCCACGAGTATGCTTCCACTGTGATTGTTACTTTGTTATTTCCTTTGGACATACTGACACGATGGGTGGCCCACGGGTATGCTTCCATTTGGATTATTCCATGGACTAGCTCTCCATGAGGTTTTACTGATTCGGCTTGGTATCTGGTAGTTGGCTCTCGTACTTGCCCCGAAGTCGTGGCTGTTTCGACTTGGTATCTGGTAGTTAGCCTTCGTACTTGCCGCTCGGTTTGTGACGGTCTCATGATTCCGCCAGTATCCGGTAGTTAGTCTTCGTATGCCTGCCACCGTGCGCGCAGCTTGGTATCCGTAGTTGGCTTTGACTTGCCTGGTCGGCCGTGGTTCGTTATATAGATTTGTTGGTACGCCTTGGTATCCGGTAGTTGGCTTTCGTACTTGCCGGTCGATTGATGATGCGGCAGTATCCGGTAGTTAGCCTTACTTTCCGTCACGGTTTTATGACTCAGTGGGACTCGTGTTCATGTACTTCTTGGTGTGATTATATCATCACGCTGGCGTGAGGAAGGTATTCCACGCATGATTGATGTTGTGGGCGTGAGACCCATTGTTATATTTGAGTAATGACTTTGAGGCGTGAGTCCCCGACTTGACATCGCTTATATATTGTGGATCGTAGTTTGGTTATCATACATCTCTCATGCTATATATAGAATATTATGATTTTATTTATAGTATTTTGATTTCACATACTGTACTGTTATGCGACCTCCTTCGGGCTGCGCTCATGCCGCAGTAGAGGTACATCGGTTGTGGATCCGCGCTCTTAGATCACGATTGTTTTGGGAAGCTCCGCTTTCTCCGTAGGCTTATATTTGGTATAGTCAAGGTGTAGATACTTGTACATTCGTGGTATGGCGAGCCCGTCCGTCATAGTTATGGTTACATTCTTAGATGTCTGTAGTAGTGTTGTGGGCAGGGTTTGTAAAAGGATTTAACTGTTCAGGTTGATATATATATGTTTATATTCGTGAAGGTGACTTTGTTAGCCTGTTTCATACTTTATGTCTTGTCTCGTGTTTTAGTTTTTATTTCCGCTGATTTTCTCTGATGTTGTATCACTAGGGTGCCCGGGGTAAGGCACCAGTCACGGGCCCGGGATCGGGTCGTGACAATGTTACTTAATTTAAAAGAATTTACATTATGAAGTTTTAAGACTATGAACCTTAAATTCTAAAAAGGTTAAGAGACTTTATTTTTCAAGTTATGGGACTTGATTCTTAAAGGAATGAATGACTTGATTAAAAGTATAGAATACTTGATTTGGGAAAAGCATATGTAACTTGATTTCTTAAAGCTAAGAGACTTGATATTCTAAGTTAAGAGACTTGAAGTATTTTGAAAGTTATGTAACTTGATTTGAAAGTATAAGTCACTAGGTTAAAAAATGAATGAATTTGTCTAAGACATAAAGAGTTATAACGGCTTTATGGGGAGTCGGTTATAACAACTTTATGGAAGGTTAAAAGAATGGTTTTTCTCTAGTAATGTAAACAAAGAGATGACTTGAAATAAATAAGGGCAAATTGATTTAACGGTATCAATTGCTTAAAGTTCTAAAGTAAGGGTCACTTGATTTTAGAAGCCTAGAAATGTATTTCTAAAAATATAGTGACTTGTTTTGAAAAGTAGATATGACTTGATACTACGGTTATTAGTATTTTGGAAGTTTTACATGAAAAAGAGTCATTTTAAAAGAATAGAAGTGTGTAGTACTTTGGGTTAAATTCCCGAATTTTATAATGACATGTTAGTGCCTTAATTAAACTAAAATGAGAGTGTATATGAACAAATCTAATAAGACGTTAGGGGATTTCTTAACTTGCTTATGTTATGTATGATAAGCCGGTAGTGCCTATGTTATGTATGATAAGCCGGTAGTGCCTATGTTATGTATGATAAGCCGGTAGTGCTTATGTTATGTATGAAAAGCTGGTAGTGCTTATGTTATGTGTGATAGTCAGTTGTGCTAGTGATATATTGTTCATTACGGGGTCATTCCCCGGGTTTGTGGCATTTGCATATTCCGTGGATTTTCTACCCATGATGCGAGAAATACCTCATGCGAGTCTGTAGGGCTTATGCGGGTGAAATAGTCCTATGCATGGCGGACCACCCCATGCGAGATTACCTCACGCGGGTCTATACGACACGCGGCGGATACGCCTATGCGAGGAAATTACCTCATGCGGGTCCCTACGGCCTATGCGGGTGAAATAGTCCCAGCAGTAGGATTGCCAAATGATACTATGGGCAGGTGGCCCTAAGTTGATCATAAGCTTCCTATTTTTATGCAGTATACCTTTATGGGCAGACTTATGTGACTTTATCGCGTCCCATCGGGCGGACAAGATACCTTTATGGGCGCACTTATGTGACTTTATCGCGTCCCATCGCGAGCAAGATAGGCGTCCCTCCATAAAGGGTCGGATTATGTTATAAAAGATAAGTAAGTTATATGGTTATGAACTTGATGATTTTTCTTAAGTATGTACGTAAGAATTTGACTATAACTCTTATTGGAAAAAATGGGAAAAGATAATGAGGTACGATTAAGTTCATGAGTTGTAATGGCATGGTAGGATCTGGTATTTAATTATTATACTTGCCCATGTCATTCTTTTGTACAGTTATGATCCGATTCATCGCACTTATTTCGCTCCATATTCGCACTGTAATCGACTTCTTCGGGGCCGTTCATGTCCGCAGGTTTAGGTACACAGTTGGGGATCCGCGAGCTTAGGATCCTGGTTCAGTATTTTGAGATGGCTCAAATGTTCCGGAGCTTGTCATAATGGCTATGTATATTCAGGGGTACGGCGGGGCCTTGTCCCGTCATAGTATTTATCCAAAATCTTAGAGGTCTATAGTCCTATCTTGTGGATTGGGTTGTGCAAAAAAAAAAGGGATGTAACTGCTTTTGGCTATATATGTATATATATGTCCAGGGAGGTGGCCTTATCGGCTAACCTGTTGTTTATGTCTTGTTGAATTATTTTATAAGTTTGATGTATGTTCCGCTGATTATCTCTGATGTATACCTGTAAGGGTGCCTGTGTAGGGCACGACCGCGCCCGGTCGTCGTGACAAAAGTGGTATAAGAGTAGTTAGTCATCGAAAGTGTCTACGCACTGTGTCTAGTAGAGTCTGATTATCGCTGTCGCACTACATCTATAATCAGGAGGCTGCAGGACATTTAGGATTGGTTTCCATTCTTCTCACTCTGAGATCGTGCGATAGATCTGTGTTATTAAGGTCGTATCTCCCTAACGAGTTATGTTGATTGCAGCTACGAGAAAGGCAGCAGTGATCCATGAAGGACTATGTGGATTGCGTATCCAGGTTGGTAATGATTGTAGTATAGTTGGTATTATGAAATACAGCTATACGGAGTTATGTATGAGGGTCAGACGCGTGTTGCCTAGAATGATTTTAGATTGCCAGGATTGGTAAGGACTAAATAGATACCGGGAAGGTATGAAACACTAAATGAATTTTCATCAAGCTTTATGTGCTAATTTGATATAATTAGGAAATGATGAGTTGTCTGATAGGGTGATGAACCCTTAAGAAAGTCGTGTTAAGGAACTTGAAGGAAGACTAAGTTGATAGATTTAGCTACGTGGTGTGCGTAAGAGAATTGTACGAAGGAGATCTGTATGGAGTAGGTAATGGTTGTTGTGATAAGGACAACAAGGTTATGGTATTAGGAGAAGTTATTTTACCCGTTTACGGGGGGACTGATAAGGTAGGCTTGGTGCATGGAAAATGCGAGCCTAAAAATATTGATAATCGCCGAGACCTTAGGTATATAAGGCCTTCTCGGGCAATAAGATTTTATTTAGACTAGGGGTAAGAGTTAAGTGCGGCGGTGGGTCGGGTTGAAGACCTATTACGGGTCGCCCCATAGCCTGAAATGGAGTGGGATCAATTGGTAGTAGTCCCGCTACGTGACAGGGTCACGAGGGTGCAAGGCCCAAGTCTAGTTAATTGTTTTACGGGTTCGTGGACGCGTTCCACCGGAACCAGATCGTGAGGGCCAGAAATGGCCTTATATTGTTCGATTCAGTAACTCCAAAGATTGGAGGCCAGAATCAATATGGAGGTTATGTACGTATACTAGTATAAGTTGGAAGTACAGAAAGAGTATGACCAGTAAGAATGAGAGCAACCAAGTGTAAAGGAATATAGCCTGTGTCACGACCCGACCCCGGGCCCGCGACTGGTGCCCTACCTGGGCACCCTTACAGGTATATATCAGAGATAATCAACGGAACATACATAAACTTAACAAGGAATAATAATAGGCTAGCCGATAAGGCCACCTTCCAAAAAAATATACACGTAACCCAAAAAGCAGTTACCTCCTTTTTTTTCTTTACACAACCCAATCCACAAGATATGACTACAGACCTCTAAGAATTCTTGACATAACAACTGTGACGGGAAAGGGCCCCGTCATACCCCTGAATGTACAAAATCTACAACCTCGTGGATCACTAAAATACCAAGCCTCCAAATAATGGAGCTTTCCAACCAATCGAACAGTGATCCTAAGAGTGCGGATCAACAAGCTATGTACTCAACTCGCGGATGAACGCAATTTCAAGGAGGTCAAGATAAATATGTACCAAGTATGAAATCAAAATATCAGAATGAAATCATAATACTATATAAAGTCGAGACATGTATGATAACCAAAATAACGAGATAATCGTGCCTTGCCAAAGTGAAAGCAATGAAAGTCGCTTTACCTTTTAAAGACTATTTCAACACATGAACAATAGTCACACAGGCTACTGACGCAAGCCCTCAAATATCATAGCGTGGAATCCCCATCACCGCCGATACCATAAGTGTAAAATATAACCACGTGACGCGCCTGGCATCCCACCTCACTATCGGCGTACATATACAATGCATATATATATATATCCCCGCCGTGGAATCCCACATCATCGCCGACAAATTCTTAAGTGTAAAATATAACCATGTGACGCGCCCGTGGCATCCCACCTCACTGTCGGCGTACACATATACAATACATATATATATAAATATCTCATGCCCGTGGAATCCCTCATCTCGGGTACATGACTTTATGGAGATCTAATCCATAGGGTAATAATCGTATATAACATGCCCGTGGAATCCCTCATCTCGGGTACATGTCTTCATGGAGAGCTAATCCATGGAGTAATAGTACATAACATGGTATCATGCCCCGGAATCCCTCATCGTATAAGCATGGCCATGGTGTAATAATCATATATAACTTGCCCGTGGAATCCCTCATATCGGGTACATGTCTTCATGGGGAGCTAGTCCATGGAGTAATAATCGTACATAACATGGTCGCATGCCCCGGAATCCCTCATCGTATAAGCATGGCCATGGGTAATAAAATAAATCCGGGAATCTAACCCGCCTCCGGTTGTACGCCGGAATCCCACATCGTATAAGCATGTCCAAGGAGTAATAAAAACAATCCGGGAATCTAACCCGCATCCTGGTCGCTTGCCCCGGAATCCCACATCATATAAGCATGTCTAAGTGTCACGACCCGACCCCGGGGCCGCGACTAGTACCCTTCCGGGGTACCCTGTCAGGTATATGTCAGAGAATAGCAGCGGAACATACATAAAACAAATCTGTATAAGGTAAACATCACTAGCAAGCCGATAAGGCCGCTTTCATAAAATAACTTAACCGAGAAGTGAAACAAAGACAACTTTATTCTTACAGCCCAAACCACAAACGTGACTACGCACTTAGAATAACAATCGTGGACAGTGGCCCCGCCATACCCCGAATGTACAAAGTCTATAACCTCAGGGAATCATACCAAAAGACAAAGCTTCCCGGAGGGATGGAGCTTTCCAGAAAATGAACAGTGATCCTAAGAGTGCGGACCAGCAAGCTACGTATCTCGACCTGCGGCATGAACGCAGCCCCTGGCGAGGTCGATAACAGTACCAAGTATGTGAAACTGAGAAAATACTGAAAATACCTCATAAGTCTAAAATAACTGCGGACATGTATAAAATCAGTTTACGTAACACCGCATCTTACCAACAATGAGAAAATCACCATATACTATACTGCACGAAAATAAGCAGCTCATAATCAACACGGACAAGTAAACTCATATACAGACCCTGGAAGCATACCCGTGGAATCCTTCAACACTGACGGCACGGCCAATACACACATACTAAGCCACTGGAAGCATACCGTGGAATCCTTCACATCAAGCGGTACGCTCCAATAAGCTCATACTAAAACAATGGAAGCATACCCGTGGAATCCTTCATCACCGACGCACGCCCAATAAACTCATACTAAAACAATGGAAGCATACCCGTGGAATCCTTCATCACCGGGCGCACGCCCAATAAACTCATACTAAAACAATTAAGCATACCCGTGGATCTTTCATCAATCATGCAGACGCTCCAATAAACTCACTGGTGGTATTTATCTTGGGCTTGCCTCATTCATACTCTTACCACGAAAGGTGGTATAACGATCTTGGGCTTGCCTCATTTATACTCTTACCCTTCATATCGTGCCTCGAATCCTTCAACGTAAGCATCCAAGGTGCATACCCGGAATCCTTCATCATCAAGCGACGCCCAAGTAAACTCATAATCGAACAATGGAAGCATACCCGTGGAATCCTTCATCATCAAGCGATGCGCCCAAGTAACTCACAATCGAACAATGGAAGCATACCCGTGAATCCTTCATCATCGCGTACGCCCAAGTAACTCATAACTCTTTAGGCTTTCATTAACATACAAAATGAATCTCATTTTCATGACCTTATTCAAGAAAACCTAACTCTTTAACCTTTCATAAAGTTATTATAACTAACTCCCATAAAGCCGTTATACTAACTTTATGCTTTAAAGCTTTAGACGCTCATACTCTTTCATAAGGTCACATAACTAACCTCCCATAAGGCCGTTATAACTCCTTATGTTTCAAAAGATTTCGTTCTTTTTATTAACCAAGAGACTTATACTTCAAATCAAACTCACACAATTTCCGTAATACTTCTTCATGTCACGAAATCCTTATCTACCTTATTTAGGTTAAACCATTACTTAGGAATAAGTGGGTTAGCTCTCTAACCCAACCAACTTAGACATTTTCGTAAAACAAGTCAAGTACAACAAATAGATTTACTTCATTTAAAACACGACGCTTCACCGCACTATATAGTTCAAACTACTCATGCTCAAGAGATAAGAAAGCTCCACATACCTCTTTGGTCAATCCACTTGCTAAGCTCAACTACCGCAAGTAATATTTCAACCTATAATAACCATGATATGTTCATTAACCTCTAATTCCAATGTAGAATAATCTAACTCAAAGCCACTAAAATTCTATAGAAAATTGGGCAGATTTCCTTTGTTTCTACTCACTTTGCCACCTTTCTCAAGGCCGAATTTACCATCAAAACACCACATTGTAAGGCTCAATCAATCCAACATTTTAAAGGGGATTACACACCCAAAATTCTGTCCCATAAGTTTACAATAATTCACTTAACAATCCTAAGGTAGTTTTTAGGCTTCAACATGCTCATAAACTCTTCTTAACCCATTTTTCATATTCAAAACACATTTCTAGCATGCAATGACTCTAAGAGCATTATTTACTACCACAAGTTCTTTCTTCTTAACATGCAAAACTAAATCTAAAGAAAGAATCATTACCTTAAAGTTTTAGCCCAAACTTATTCCAAATATTGCTAGCTTCCTTGCCAAGAACACCACCACAACAATGCCAACAAGCTAGCTACAAGCTTCCTTTTTGGTTCTTAACTATTCAGATTTTTCTAAGGGTTTTTAGAGAGAAGGGGGAGCTGATTTTTAGAGAGAGGAAGATGTTTGAGAGATGACCAAGTCTACAAGACTTGGTCAATATAAGCCATGCAAGCAAAATCGATGAGGGGACACTTGTCACCCTCCCATGCCCTTTTAAAAGAGAAATCGACTTTTCTAAGTTTTTCCGCCCAAAATTCCGCGCGCCGCGTTCGCTTCCGGCCGGGCGCCGCAACTCCCGCGACCAGATCTTCCGCGCCGCCCTCGCTGCCCGCTGCCCCGCCGCTCTTCCAGAACACATTTTTGTTCGATCACAAGACCGAACTTGTAATTCTCATAACTTTCTACTCCGACATCCTATCGACGAACGGTTGGTTGCGTTGGAATCTAGACTCAACGAACTACGCCCCAGGCCTCTGAAACACTTAGGAACTCTCAATGTATCAGGTCATAACTCGCCCCAAACTTGACTAAAACCCGTCCGGAACGATCCGTCAACCTATCCTTAGAAAATTTTAAGTCTTACCCCCTTTCGTAGGTACTCAAACGCATGACCTGAACTACGGGGTGTAACATTCTCCCCCCCTTAGAAACATTCGCCCCCGAATGTTCTTTCGAGCCAATCTAATATTCCTGCACTCCTCGCATCTTACACTAATGGAACTTTACTATGCCACTTGTGACCATAAGATATCGCACATGCTTAATCATTCCTCATAAATCAAACAGGAAAACGAGTCCAAAGTATGAACCATTACCACCTACTCTCGTTCACGGCCTAACAGATTTTGCCTGTTCGTATCTACCAACTTATTCTAACACATGTACATAGTCTCAATATCCCTCGTTCATGATACTAAATCTTACAACAATCCCATCACTTACTCCGCACGAATCTCATCTGTACTATCCTCTTAAGCATACCACGTAGCTTAATTTACAAACATAGTCTCCCATTAGGTCTCTTAATTAAACTTCTTAAGGGTCCATTTATTTCTCAAACAACTCATCATCTCCTAATTATCTCAAATTAGTACGTACAACCTTGATGAGAGTTCATCAACCCACTCCATACCTTCCCGGTATCTAATTAGTCCTTATCAATCCTTGGTATTCCAATATCATTCTAGGCAACACGTGTCTGACCCTTATACATAAATATGTATAGTTGTATGTCACTATACCCACTATACTACCATCATAACTACCCTGGATATGCAATCCACATAAGCTTTCCTGGGTCACTGCTGCCTTTCTCGTAGCTGCAAACAACATAACTCGTTAGGGAGAGACGACCCTAACCACACAGCTCTATCGCACGATCTTAAAGAGAGAAGGATGGAAACCAATCCTAAATGTCATGCAGCCTCCTGATTATAGATGTGGTGCACGACACACCGATAATCAAGACTCTACTAGACACGGTCTGTAGACACTTTCCGAGGACTAACTGCTCTGATACCACTTTTGTCACGACCCGACCTGGTCGCGACTAGTACCTTCCGGTACCCCGCATCGTATATGTCGAGAATAGCAATGAACATACATAAAACAAATCAGATAAGGTAAACATCACTAGCAGCCGATAAGGCCGCTTTCATAAAATAACTTAACCGAGATGGTGAAACAAAGATAACTTTATTCTTTCAAACCACAAACGTGACTACGCACTTAGAATAACAACTGTGGCGGTACAGGGCCCCGCCATACACCCTGAATGTACAAAAGTCTATTACCTCGTGGAATCATACCAAAAGACAAAGCCTCCGAGATGGAGCTTTCCAGAAATGAACATGATCCTAAGAGTGCGGACCAGAAGCTACGATCTCGACTGCAGCATGAACGCAGCCCCGAAGGAGGTCGCATAACAATACCAAGTATGTGAAATCGAGAAAATACCAAAATACCTCATAAGTCTAAAATAATCGGGACATGTATAAAATCGCTTACGTAACACTGTATCTACCAACAATGAGAAAATCAATCATATACTATACCGCATGAAAATAGAAGCTCATAATCAACACGCCCAAGTAAACTCATATAGAGACCATGAAGCATACCCGGAATCCTTCATCACCGACGCACGCCCAATAAACTCATACTAAGACAATGGAAGCATACCTGGAATCCTTCACACCGGGCGACGCCCAATAAGCTCATACTAAAACAATGGAAGCATACCCGTGGAATCCTTCATCACTGACGGCACGTCCAATAAACTCATACTAAAACAATGGAAGCATACCCGTGGAATCCATCATAAATGGCGGCACGTCCAATAAACTCATACTAAAACAATGGTAGCATACCCGTGGAATCCTTCATCACCGCGGCACGCCCAATAAACTCAACAGTGGTATGACGATCTTGGGCTTGCCTCATTCATACTCTTACCTGAAGGTGGTATAACGATCTGGGGCTTGCCCTCATTTATACTCTTACCCTTCATACTGCATGCCTCGGAATCCTTGATAGTAATCATGTCCAAGGTGCATAACCGTGGAATCCTTCATCATCAAGCGGACGCCCAAGTAAACTCATAATCGAACAATGGAAGCATACCCGTGGAATCCTTCATCATCAAGCAGACGCCCAAGTAACTCACAATCAACAATGGAAGCATACCCGTGAATCCTTCATCACCGGGCGGACGCCCAAGTAACTCATAACTTCTTTAGGCTTTCATTAACATACAAATGAATCTCATTTTCATGACCTTATTCAAGAAAACCCAACTCTTTAACCTTTCATAAAGTTATTATAACTAACTCCCATAAAGCCGTTATACTAACTTTATGCTTTAAAGCTTTAGACGCTCATACTCTTTCATAAGGCCGTTATAACTAACCTCCCATAAGGCCGTTATAACTCCTTATGTTTCAAAAGATTTCGTTCTTTTTATTAACCAAGAGACTTATACTTCAAATCAAACTCACACAATTTCGTAATACTTCTTCATGTCACGAAATCCTTATCTACCTTATTTAGGTTAAACCATTACTTAGGAATAAGTGGGTTAGCTCTCTAACCCAACCAACTTAGACATTTTCAGAAACAAGTCAAGTACAACAAATAGATTTACTTCATTTAAAACACGACGCTCACCGTACTATATAGTTCAAACTACTCATGCTCAAGAGATAAGAAAGCTCCACATACCTCTTTGGTCAATCCACTTGCTAAGCTCAACTACCGCAAGTAATATTTCAACCTATAATAACCATGATATGTTCATTAACCTCTAATTCCAATGTAGAATAATCTAACTCAAAGCCACTAAAATTCTATAGAAAACTGCGCAGCATTTCCTTTGTTTCTACTCACTTTGCCACCTTTCTCAAGGCCGAATTTACCATCAAAACACCACATTGTAAGGCTCAATCAATCCAACATTTTAAAGGGGATTACACACCCAAAATTTTGTCCCATAAGTTTACAATAATTCACTTAACAATCCTAAGGTAGTTTTTAGGCTTCAACATGCTCATAAACTCTTCTTAACCCATTTTTCATATTCAAAACACATTTCTAGCATGCAATGACTCTAAGAGCATTATTTACTACCACAAGTTCTTTCTTCTTAACATGCAAAACTAAATCTAAAGAAAGAATCATTACCTTAAAGTTTTAGCCCAAACTTATTCCAAATATTGCTAGCTTCCTTGCCAAGAACACCACCACAACAATGCCAACAAGCTAGCTACAAGCTTCCTTTTTGGTTCTTAACTATTCAGATTTTTCTAAGGGTTTTTAGAGAGAAGGGGGAGCTGATTTTTAGAGAGAGGAAGATGTTTGAGAGATGACCAAGTCTACAAGACTTGGTCAATATAAGCCATGCAAGCAAAATCGATGAGGGGGACACTTGTCACCCTCCCATGCCCTTTTAAAAGAGAAATCGACTTTTCTAAGTTTTTCCGCCTAAAATTCCGCCTCGCGCCGCGCCTTCGCCAGCGCGCTTATGCGCCCGCGGACCCTCAGATCTTCCGCGCCGCCTCGCTGCTCGCGCCGGCCCGCCGCTCTTTCCGAAACACATTTTTGTTCGACTGCGCACTGAACTTGTAATTCTCATAACTTTCTACTCCGACATCCTATCGACGAACGGTTGGTTGCGTTGGAATCTAGACTCAACGAACTACGCCCCAGGCCTCTGAAACACTTAGGAACTCTCAATGTATCAGGTCATAACTCGCCCCAAACTTGACTAAAACCCGTCCGGAACGATCCGTCAACCTATCCTTAGAAAATTTTAAGTCTTACCCCCTTTCGTACGTACTCAAACGCATGACCTGAACTATGGGGTGTAACACTAAGGATCAATCACAATGGAAGCATACCCGTGGAAGCTTTCGTCACTGTCGGTACGTCCAAGTAAATTTACAACAAGACAGTCGGCCCTCCAACTGAGAGTCACGGCAGCGTAACATATAATACTTGCACTCAAGGCTATCACAACAAGCATAGGCACGTTCATAAAATCTTTAGACTTTCATTTTATATACTAAAGGCACTTTCTTATTACATAAAAATCCGGGAATTTAACCCAAAGTACTACGTACTTCCATTCTTTTCAAAAGACTCCTTTTCATATAAAATCCCAAGATACTAACACCCGTAGTATCAATGCTTGTTTATATTTCACATAAGTCACTACACTTTTAGAAATACATTTCTCGGCTTCTAAATCAAGTGACCCTTACTTTAAAACTTAAGCAAGTGATACCTTTAAATCAAATTGCCCTTCCTTATTTCAAGTCATTCTTTGTTTACATTATTAGAGAAAACCATTCTCTTATCCTTCCATAAAGTTATTATAATCAACTTTCCATAAAGCCGTTATACTAACTTTATGCCTTAGACTAATTCATTCTTTTTATAACCAAGAGACTTATACTTTCAAATCAAGTTACATAACTTTTAAAATACTTCAAGTCTCTTAACTTTAGAAATCAAGTTTCTTAACTTAGAATTTCAAGTCTCTTATTTTTTAGAATATCAAGAAATCCATACTTTCCAAATCAAGTATTCTATACTTTTAAATCAAGTCATTTCTTCCTTTAAGAATCAAGTCCCATAACTTGAAAAATAAAGTTTCTTAACCTTTTAAGAATTCAAGGTTCATTGTTATACCCCGTATTTCCAGAGTATGTACGTGAGGGCGTACGTATAAAATTTTAGCCTTAAAGACTAGACAAGGTTCGAATTTGTACACAAGTGCCGAAAAGAGTCGTTTTTCGACGAAACGTTTCCACAGCTTTCGTAGGGAAAATTCCGGCTATGTCATTTATAATTTTTGCGGATTTTTCCGAGAGACGAAACATTTTGGACCAACGGGAGGGTGACATGTGTCACCCTCACATTGGAAGGCTTGGACGGCAATTGGGACGATTTGGGGCTACTTTAGTTGGTAGGATATTTTGTGCAAGTTGTGTGGTAGATGGATAAGGTAGCACATGGCTAAATCTTGGCCTTACACTTGCTATGCACTTGTCTTCATCTTGGCCATTGGTTGGCCTTCACTTGACCTATAAATACCCCTCTAGTTGAAGACATTCTTCATCCTAAACTTGAGCAATCTATCTAAGTCTCAAACTACTCCTCCTCTTGTCTTGCTTTCGTCCCAAAGCCCTCCCCGAGAAAGGCCCTGCCGAGAGCACACCCCCTTTTTGTGAAGAGGGCCGAGGTACCCCTAGCCTAGTTGTCTCGTATAAATACCCCTTGTTGTGGTATAGAAATACTCCTAGTATTGTTATAATGTCCAAATACCTTGGCCCAAATACCTTGTAGTATTCCCAAGGTTACACTTATACAAGCCCGTAAAATACCGTTATACTTTCCTCACCACTAAAACGAAACCCTAAGGAAATCTTCACCCGTTGTTGAAGTTGTAAGTAGAAGTTGGTTAGAACTTCTAAGGGTAGTTTGGAGCGGTCGAGCGCACTGAGTTGAGCTAAACCTTGCTCGGGAGCGACTTTAAACTAGGATAATTTTGGGCTTATCGAGGTAATTATCTTGTCCTCTATTGTAATTGGAAATTACATAAGTGTTGAATATATAGTTGTTGTATACTATATATAGTATCAACGTAGTTATCGGCAATGTCTTGCGACTTAAGCACGAATAATACTTACGCAATGTCTTGCGACTTAAGCCCAAGAATCGAATCGAATCAGAATTACATAGGGTTGTTCAGACATGAGACTTGTGTAGTAGTACCGTGGAGTAGAATTGTACCCGTAGGGTTAGATGTATAACCCCGTTGGCTTGGTAGCCGCCTCGATAGAGAGGAGATTTACGCTGCATTGCGGGGAGTCGCACGAATTTTCGGTAGAATGTTCTACGATGAGATCTAAATGTTAATAAGCGCGTGGCCTTATAGGTTGAAGTGCTACGTGTGACGTAATCTTCGGACTACGAGTAGCCAACGGGTTGAGGTACTTGAGCGCTTTTGCTATTAGTCGACAACCGTCGCGAGGTATGTGAACCTCTTCCTATCTCTTCTAGCATGATATGTGTGAACTATGTAGTACGGTGACGCATACGTGTTAATTATATTTGATTGTAAACATAAAAGTGTTATAACGGCTTTATGGGAAGTTGGTTATAATGACTTTATGTAGGTAAGAAAATGGGTTGTGGTTTTTAAAAGATAATCGATTTGATTTATAATCGTCATGCGTTATAATAAAACTTGAAGTATTTCAAAAGATTTATGAATCGTTTTGAACGGTGTAGTATTGTGTTTTGAAAACTTAAGAGTTATACTAGCTTTATGGGAAGTTAGGTATAACGGCTTAAGAATGGTTTATCGATGTTAGAAGTTAAGAGACTTGATCTTATAAGATAAGAGACTTAACTTATTTGTTTTAAAGTGAATGTTTGTGTGAAACCTCATTCGTGAGTAATGAGTACTTGGTTTTATTTAAAGGGATAATGTTTTACCGATTTCGAAATCGAATGTGTATCGACAGCACCATCGCAGCGTTAATAAAGGAAAATGTATTGAATAATGATGTATCGTATTAAAACCAAGAGAAACCTCCATCCGCATAGAAACTAAGATGAGACAAAATGATATTACATTTTCTAGATCATGGTCATTGTAATAAGAATGTTGTAAACAAGAATAACCTACTCTCACGTGAGACATATATTACTCAATTGTTCTAAAAGAAATCAAGTGATTAAGTTTATGAACTATGAAACCATTTGAAAATGAGAAGCTTGAGTAATCAAACTAGTAAACCGAACTTAGGAAAAGAATGTGTTACTTGATTTTGGAAAGGAATGTGGGTTGGTCATTCTAAGGCTACGTATCGGGTGACTTTATAAAAGTAATGGATCTCTTTAAAAGAACTTAACGATGTAGTACTTTGGGGTTAAAACCCGACTTTGGCATAAAATGAAAGTACTTTGAGTTGTTGTGAAACTTGCCTATGCTTGTTGTTGTGAAACTTGCCTATGCTTGTTGTTGTGAAACTTGCCTATGCTTGTTGTTGTGAAACTTGCCTATGCTTGTGATGATAGCCTTTGTTGTGCAAGTGTGGTATTTCTGTGTTACCGCGTCTCTCGATAGTAGGCCGTTGACTTGTCGAGAACTTACTTGGACGTCCGCGGTGAAGGAGAATTCCACGTATGTTTCCATTTTGATTATCGCCTTGTTGTTGATGTCACATGGACATGTCTACACCGATGCAGATTCCGGCACGCGGCCACGCGCGTCGTTGATTACCGATATATGGTTATTATCGCAACATGGACGTGTCTACACCGATGCAAGATTCCGGCATGTGGCTACGCGCAGGTTGACCACCCAAGATATTGTTATTGAGGTTACATGGGCATGTCTACACCGGCGCAGATTCCGGCATGTGGCCACGCGGCCTTGTTATTATTGTTGCATCATGGACATGTCTACACCGGCGCAAGATTCGGCATGTGGCCACGCCTTGTTATTATTGTTGCATCATGGACATGTCTACACCGATGCAAGATTCCGGGCACGCGCCGTGATGCGAACATGATGGATGTTGTGGGCGTGAGACCCATAGTTATATTCGAGTGGTGACTTTGGCGTGAGTCCACGACTGATCGCTTTTATGTTGCGATCGTATTTTGGTTATCATACATGTCTCCCGCTTTTTAAGCTATTATGATTTCATTTACGATTTGATTCACATACTTGGTACTGTTATCGACTCTCCTTCGGCCGAAGGAGGCAGAGGGCGAGCCTCTCACTGAAAGTTCAACCGTGGCTCGTATGGCACATCGAGAAGGGCCGCTGGGCATGCCTCGTGGATCGTAAGCAGCGGTACTTTGCAGTAGGCACGGTCGAGTTAATGCCTCGGCCGCCGCACGATTACAAAGTGGTATCAGAGCGCTTAGTCCTCGGAAAGTGTCTACGCATCGCGTTCAGGTAGTCTTGATTATCGCGTGTTGTGCACCACATCTATAATCGTGAGGCTATAGGACATTTAGGATTGGTTTCATTCTTCTCATTCCGAGATCGTGCCTTAGAGCCGTGTTGTAAGTCGACCCTCCGACGTGTTTCGCTTTTACCGCTATGCCTCGCGAAGGCAACCGGGGCCCGGCGGCAAGGCGGCGGAGTCGCTAGTGGGATTCAGAGAGTACGAGGGCGCAGGCCCGGTCAGTACCTGAGGTAGTGCTTCAGACGGCGAGTTTTGCGGCGCCGCCAGCAAGAGCAGAGTTTAGAGCCGCAGCAGTGGCTGCTGAGACTACAAGACTGAGCCTCCACCCCACACCGAGCGGGAGACGGGTCAGCGCGAGATGGCCCGATTATTGGGCCGTGGTCAGGCGATATGAGATAGCCGACGCAGCAGCCTCGCTCCAAAGAAGACTGTAGTGCACCCGAGGCGCATAGCTTGAGGCTACGGATTTTCTTAGTTGTAGCCCGCCCAGTTTTACTGTCGAGGCGGAGGATGATCCGCAGGAGTTCATCCGCTGCGCAGAGGATCACGCGGGTGATCAAGGCTTCAGAGATCGAGTCCGCGTGATATTTGTTCGTGACGGCCGCGTGATACCGCAGCCGATTGGTTTGACTCGCGAGCTTTCCGGGGAGCATTCACTTCACCGTTTGGGGACGAAGTTTTCGGGCCTTCCTGCACATTTCTTGCCTTCCACAAACGGAGAGGGCTCGCCGGCGATTTTTGATGTTGAGGCGTAACGCGCATAGCCGAGTACAATGTGGAGTTCGACTCATTGGCCCGTATGTTCCCGCATTAGTAGCTAGTATGGAGGATCGAGTGCACCGATATGTTACGAGGCTCGATGATTACCCAGCGTAGAGTTGTTCGTGTTTCTCTTCACCGCATGGACATTGCCCGTGATTCGTGCTCATGCACTTGTGCGGCGAGCGCAGAGATCGACGCAGTGGACCGCTTTCACAGGAAGGCCAAGACGGTCGGATATTTTGGCGACTTTCGAGGCGGACCGCCAAGAAGCAGATTAGTTATGCTCCGCCATTGCAGAGTGGTCCCCGCAGCCTTCTCGGACCCTTGGGATATTCAGGAGCGTGTCGTGGCTCCTGTGCTTCGATGTTCGCGAGTAGGGTGTTGGCTGATGCAATACCCCTACCTCTGTGGTCGATGTGGTAGACCGCATTTCGGGAGTGTCGTAGTACGAGAGCTTGTTATTCTTGCGCCAGCGGGCCATATGACGAGAGACTGTCCGACTGTGGTAGCGCTGGTAGGATAGCACGTACATCGAGCAGCGATTGCGGGTTCTTCACCTTCCATAGCCAGCATGTTAGACACCTACAGCCCCGGTAGAGGTCGCGCTGGGAGTTCCAGCCTAGCGGTCCTTTGAACCGCCTACTTTCGTATATCCTTAACCATCTAGAGTTTTGTATGTTATGATAATGTGTTAAGTGTTATGTTCGGATAGCTTTGTGCTAAAATGTGACTTAGAAGCATGCTTAGTGAAAGGGTAAGCCCAGGGTGAGAAAATGATGAACCTTAGAATATTACGAGAGACCTTAGATGTAAGGCCGCTTGAGTACAAGTTTTTGCAAGTGATCCTTGTCAGTGCATTTTATGCCTAGAATGTATTGTGTGATAAGTCCTGGTTGAGTAAATGAAAGTGGTAGCTTTATGATGTGATTTAGCAAGATTGTTCCGTGTCGGCGAGCAAGAGTTGGCGCGATAATGGGTCGGGTCAGCTATGCCGTGTGGCCAACCCGCCCCGCTTCGGCGGGCGGTCACTGCGGTGGTCCCGCCGGTGGCAGGTCACGAGGGTGCTAGGCCCAAGTTTAAATGACCGAGATGAGTTCGTGGATACGCTCGACCGTAAGAGATCGCAAGGCCGGAATGGCCTTAAGGAAGATCGAGGCGAGTAAGATGACCAAGTTTGGAGGTAGTGACTCCAAAGTTTTGGGAACCAAATGATGATCAAGTATGGTACGTATACTAGAAGAGTTCAAGTGTTCGAGGAGGGCACTACGAGTAAGGAGGAAGAGAACGTGTTATGTTTGTGGCCAGTGTGGCTTTGACAACTTGTTAGAAGGAACTTCTTCGTTATCTGCTGAGAAGGAACATTCGACGAATGTTTCTAAGGGGAGAATGTTATACCCGTATTTCCGCAGTATGTACGTGAGGGCGACGATAAAATTTTAGCCTTAAAGACTAGACAAGGTTCGAATTTGTACACAAGTGCCGAAAGAGTCGTTTTTCGGCGAACGCTTTCCATTTTTCAGAGGGAAAATTCGCTATGTCATTTATAATTTTGCGGATTTTTCCGAGAGACGAAACATTTTGGACCAACGGAGGGTGACATGTGTCACCCTCACATTGGAAGGCTTGACTGCAATTGGGACGATTTGGGGCTACTTTAGTTGGTAGGATATTTGTGCAAGTTGTGTGGTAGATGGATAAGGTAGCACATGGCTAAATCTTGGCCTTACACTTGCTATGCACTTGTCTTCATCTTGGCCATTGGTTGGCCTTCACTTGACCTATAAATACCTCTAGTTGAAGACATTCTTCATCCTAAACTTGAGCAATCTATCTAAGTCTCAAACTACTCCCTCCTCTTGTCTTGCTTTCGTCCCAAAGCCCTCCCCTGAGAAAGGCCCTGCCGAGAGCACACCCCCTTTGTGAAGCTTTGCCAGGGGTACCCCCTAGCCTAGTTGTCTCGTATAAATACCCCTTGTTGTGGTATAGAAATACTCCTAGTATTGTTATAATGTCCAAATACCTTCCCAAATACCTTGTAGTATTCCCAAGGTTACACTTATACAAGCCCGAAAATATCAAGTATACTTTCCTCACTACTAAAACGAAACCCTAAGGAAATCTTCACCCGTTGTTGAAGTTGTAAGTAGAAGTTGGTTAGAACTTCTAAGGGTAGTTTGGAGCGGGTCGAGCGCACGAGTTGAGCTAAACCTTGCTCGGGAGCGACTTTAAACTAGGATAATTTTGGGCTTATCGAGGTAATTATCTTGTCCTCTATTGTAATTGGAAATTACATAAGTGTTGAATATATAGTTTTTGTATAATTTTGATAGTAATGAACGTAGTTATCGGCAATGTCTTGCGACTTAAGCCTGAATAAGACTTACGGAAATGTCTTTCGACTTAAGCCCAAGAATCGAATCGAATCAGTAATTACATAGGGTTGTATTACATTAGACTTGTGTAGTAGTACCGTGGAGTTGAATTTTACCCGTTAGGGTTATATTTATAACCCCCGTTGGCTTCGTAGCCTCGATAGAGGAGATTTACGCTGTCATGGGGGAGTCTTCAATTTTCGGAGAATGTTCTACGATGAGATCTAAATGTTAATAAGCGCCTTGTGGCCTTATAGGTTGAAGTGCTACGTGTGACGTAATCTTCTGGACTAAGGAGTAGCCGACGTTGAGGTACTGAGCGTTTGCTATTAGTCGACAACCGTCGCGAGGTATGCGAACCTCTTCCTATCTCTTCTAGCATGATATGTGTGAACTATGTAGTACGTAGACGCATACGTGTTAATTATATTTGATTGTTGTAAAACATAAAGTGTTATAACGGCTTTATGGGAAGTTGGTTATAAATTTTTATGTAGGTAAGAAATGGGTTGTGGTTTTTAAAAGATAATCGATTTGATTTATAATCGCTTGGGCGTTATAATTAAACTTGAAGTATTTCAAAAGATTTATGAATCGTTTTGAACGGTGTAGTATTGTGTTTTGAAAACTTAAGAGTTATACTAGCTTTATGGGAAGTTAGGTATAACGGCTTAAGAATAGTTTATCATGTTAGAAGTTAAGAGACTTGATCTTATAAGATAAGAGACTTAACTTATTTGTTTTAAAGTGAATGTTTGTGAAACCTCATTCGTGAGTAATGAGTACTTGGTTTTATTTAAAGGGATAATGTTTTATCGATTTCGAAATCGAACGTGTATCGACTGCACCACCGCGGCGTTAATAAAGGAAAATGTATTGAATAATGATGTATCGTATTAAAAACCAAGAGAAACCTCCATCCGCATAGAAACTAAGACGACAAAATGATATTACATTTTCTAGATCATGGTCAGTAATAAGAATGTTGTAAACAAGAATAACCTACTCACGTGAGACATATATTACTCAATTGTTCTAAAAAGAAATCAAGTGATTAAGTTTATGAACTATGAAACCATTTGAAAACGGTGCTTCGAGTAATCAAACTAGGCAAACCGAACTTAGGAAAAGAATGTTGTTACTTGATTTTGGAAAGGAATGTGGGTTGGTCATTCTAAGGCTACGTATCGGGTGACTTTTATAAAAGTAATGGATCTCTTTAAAAGAACTTAACGATGTAGTACTTTGGGGTTAAAACCCGACTTTGGCATAAAATGAAAGTACTTTGAGTTGTTGCGAAACTTGCCTATGCTTGTTGTTGTGAAACTTGCCTATGCTTGTTGTTGTGAAACTTGCCTATGCTTGTTGTTGTGAAACTTGCCTATGCTTGTTGTTGTGAAACTTGCCTATGCTTGTGATGATAGCCTTTGTTGCGTGTGGTATTTCGTTACCGCGTTCTCTCGATAGAGCCGATTGACTTGTTGAGAACTTACTCGACGCACGCGCCGGGAAGGAGAATTCCACGTATGTTTCATTTTGATTATCGCCTTGTTGTTGATGTCACATGGACATGTCTACACCGACGCAGATTCCGGTACGGCCACGCGTCGTTGATTACCCGATATATGGTTATTACCGCAACATGGACGTGTCTACACCGACGCAGATTCCGGGCATGTGGCTACGCGCGCGGTTGACCACCCAAGATATTGTTATTGAGGTTACATGGGCATGTCTACACCGGCGCAGATTCCGGCATGTGGCCACGCGCCTTGTTATTATTGTCGCATCATGGACATGTCTACACCGGCGCAGATTCCGGTACGCGCCACGCGCCTTGTTATTATTGTTGCATCATGGACATGTCTACACCGATGCAATATTCCGGCACGCGCCATGATGCGAACATGATGGATGTTGTGGCGTGAGACCCATAGTTATATTTAGTGGTGACTTTGAGGCGTGAGTCCCCGACTTGATCGCTTATGTCGCATCGTATTTTGGTTATCATACATGTCTCCCGCTTTTAAGCTATTATGATTTCATTTACGATTTGACGCTTTCACATACTTGGTACCCAGATCGACTCCTTCGGGGTCGTTCATGCCGCAGTAGGTACATCGGTCGTGGATCCCCGCCTCCTGGGATCTCATTTCAGCGTGTCGAAAGCTCCGCCTTCTGAGGCTTATCTTTCGCATGTTTCCCTGAGTTGTAGGTTCTTGCATTCTGTGGTGGCGGCCCCGTCCCGGCCATAGTTGTTGTAAATCTTAGAGGTCTCAGAGCAATCGTTGCAAGGTGGTTGAGGATAACTGTTTGGGTTTTTATGTATATACCAAGGCAACTGCTTTGGTTGGCCTGCTTATTTATTATATCTCTGCTTCATGACTCGTGTTTTATTTTCCGCTGGTTTTCTCGATGTTGTATCACTAGTGGTGCGGTAAGGCACGAACTGCCCGTTCGGGCGTTACATTCATAGTCTTAAAACTTCGTACGTAAACTCTTTAAATTAAGTAATATGTACTTTCATGCGTTGTAAATAGGTTATACTTGTTTATAACGATCTTATTAAAGCAGCCATGATCTAGAAAATGTAATACAATTTTGTCTTATCTTAGTTTCTATGCAGATGGAGGATTCTACTCATTTTAGTTTAATTGATTGTCGATACATTTTCTTTTATTAGCGCTGCAGTGGCTTGTTCGATACTTATTCTCATTCGTGCAGTAACTTAGCAAAGTCAACTTGACTCCAAATACCTCCTAACGACTCTTACCAACATCCCCCATAAGACTTGGTAAGAACTTAGGATAACTTAGACATAACTTTCACATAGAGTAAATCAACATACATACCTCTTAACTTCTAAAAGTAGAAGGAATCATGAAATAACACTACATGTAAATTTCATACATAGAATCATGCCCAAAAGAAGGAAGAGGTTCACATACCTCGCGACGATTATCGACAAGTAGCAAAATGCTCCAAAGTACTATAACATTGCTAGCTTTTCCACCCTTCAAGTAGAATACTCTACTCGTAGTACTTCAACCTATAAGGGTCATAATATGTCTATTAACCTCTAGCTTCAAACGTAGAATATTCTAAGTGTAAAGTCACCAAATTCTACGGAAAATCGGACAACACTTCCTTTGTTTCTACATACTTTTCCACCTTTTTCAAGGCCCGAATTTCATTAACCAAACGCCACATTTAATGCCCAACAATTCATCAAATACAAAGGGGATTACACGCCTAATAGGACGTGTAAAATTCTGCCCCACAATCAATACAAAACTGTCCAAAGATTAAGGCAATTCTCGGCTCAAAATGTGTAACAACATAAAGTTCATTCCAATTCCTTTTCAATCCAAATTATTACGTCCAACATGTCATATAGTCACAACTAGTTGTAACAATTATAACCACCTTAATCAACTCTTTAGATAACATGCGACGACTAAACTAGTAACTTAATTGAATTACAATCTTAAAGGCTAAATCATGCAACTTTCGGATTCCATCCAAATATTCCATAACACATATAATTCTTCATAATATAATCCACATGATCATTTCTAACTACTACAACATGAAATCTTGAATTACAATAGCAAGACGGAGATTATTACCTCCTTAAGCTCAAAATAATCCAAAACCCTAAGTCGATCCTTAGCAAATCCAACTCCTTTTCTTGACGTTCCAATCCGCTATTTGCAACCCTTGGAAGCTTGTGAAAAACTCCTCTTCTATTTCCAACTTCAAAGTTGAAGAACACCTTGGGTTTTCGCCTTGCGACTAACGTAAAAATGCGGTTTTTCCGGGATCTTTCTATTGAGATATCCTTACAATACCCTTAGGAACCTTGGGTTAAAGTATTGTGAATAATGATCCACAATTTCAAGAATTATAACACTTGTTAGGTTTGGATGGAAGAGATTAAAAGATCAAGCCAAGTGGCTCTTTGACTTAGTCAAATAAATCAAGCTCTTAGCTTGCAAGACTTTGGTCATCTATACTTTGGTCAAATGACCATTTTTCCCTTGTCATAATTCAAACAAGCCCATGTGGGGGTGACACGTGTCGCCCTCCCATTCATCCATAAATTTTCGTAACCCTCGTGGGCCCCACAAAACGTAAAATTTCTCGGGTGGGCCCCACGTGACCAAATCCGTAAAAAAATAAATTTCCATAATGATAATACATTCTATATTCCCCAAATAATGCATTTTGAGAATTTAATTCTCACCAACGAACATTTTTCCTTTCCGACGTTCGGAAGATTTTTCCGTCGGAAAAACAATTCTTTCTTTCGTACCAATTTCCAAGTCTTGCGTTCTCGCGTCCATTCTCTTATACATGTCCTGGACTTACGGGGTGTAACAGACTGAATCCATAAGAACCTGTCACGACCCGATTCCGGGCCCGTGACTAGTGCCTTACCCCGGGCACCCTAGTGATACAACATCAGAGTAATCAGCGGAACATAAAACGATACAAGACATATTATGAAATATGAAACAATAATCTGAGAAAAACTTGCCTTTCGGCATATATATAAATGACAACTTTTTCAACATGAACAGTTTAATCCTTTTTACAAACCCTGCCCACAACAAGATTACTGCACTTCTACGAATGATATGACAACCACGGCGGACAGGGGCCCTGCCAAACCCCGAATGTAAACACTTACTACGACAGGACTATACCATCGATAAGCCTCCGAGAAACGGAGCTTCCCAACGCTGAAATCGTGACCGAGAGCTAGGATCAACGATCGTGTACCTCAACTCGCGGCATGAACGCAGCCAAGGAGGTCGATGCAACTTAGTATGTGGCCCGAAATATCAGAATGGAATCATAGTAGTCTATATAAAGCGGAGACATGTATGATTACAAAACCACGCTCACAATAAACAATTTGTCATATCAAGTCGTGACTCACGCCTCAAAGTCATCACTCAAACATAACAATGGGTCTCACGCCCACAACATCAATCATGCCGTGGAATACCTTCCTCATCGCCGGCGCTTTATTATATAAAAACACCAAAGAACACACATGAACACCGTGTCCCACTGTACATAATAACACCGTGCGGTAAGTACGAAGGCATAGCCGACTACTAACACCCACAGTACCAACAAGGTCATGAACTGTATCGTAAGATCTGTCTAGACCGTCACATGATCAAAGCTGGCCACTTGCCCGCAGATCTAATGCGCGCGTCTAGTCACCGAACTTCCCGCAGCTCGCATAGGCCAATCTCATCGCCCGCATGAGGTATTCCCGCATCGGGGTAGCTACTCCCTGATCGCCCCGACTTCGCAGTACGCATGGCCACATGGACCGCATGCCCATAAAGGACGCACACTAACCTGGAACTCTCGTAGCTCCGCATAGGCCCCTGGGACCTGCATGAGTTATTCTCGAATCATAGGTCCATCGACCCGCCTGAGTCTACCCCGCATCGGAGGGCAGCTTAACCCCCGGAATCATCTCAAGAGATGAGTGATGTAAAATACTAACATAACAGCTTATCGTTAAACAACATAAGCACAACAAAGGAAAACCCCTTTACACAAACATCACAAGATACTAACACACGTAGCATCCTAGCATGTTTACTTATCAATCAACAAGAAAGTATTACAAGGCTATCACAAACCAACACAATCAAGTTATATACACAAGGTACTTTCTATTATATGCCCACAAGTTCGGGGTTTTATCCCCAAAGTACTTCATACATTAACTCTTTAAAAGATACGTTACTTTCACAATGTCACACAATACCAGTAGTATAAAAATAGAGTGACTATCTTTTTAAAGTAAATCAATTACTTCTCTTTGTAATATCAAGTAGTAACATTCTTTTCCAATGTTCAAGTTTGCCTAATTTCCAATGTTCACGTTTCTTATCTTAGAAGGTTTTGTAGTTCATAGTCTTATTCATTTAAGAATATAATTCTCTTTAAACTATCCGAGAAACATAAGCCTTATATGTGAGAAGGATATTCTTGTTTATAACAATCTTATTACAAACCATGATCTAGGAAATATCATTTTGTCTCATCTTAGCTTCTATGCAGATGGAAGTTTCTCCGTTTTAATAATACTTAATTATTCAAAACATTTTCCTTTATTAACGCCGCAGTTGGTTTGTCGATACACATTCGATTTCCAAATCAAGAAACATTCTAAGCCGTTATACCTAACTTCCCATAAAGCTAGTATAACTCTTAAGTTTTCAAAACCAAGTATTACTTCAAGCTCTCTATTTACACATAACAAGCCGCTTATAGTTCAAATCGCTTACCTTTAAAACCACAAGTATTTTCTACCAACATAAAGTCATTTATAACCGACTTCCCATAAAGCCGTTATAACACTTTATGTTTTAAACCAATCAAATACATTTAGCACATGTACGCTCACCGTACTACATAGTTCACACATATCATGCTGAAGAGATAGGAAGAGGTTCACATACCGCGACGAGTATCGACTAATAGCAAAACGCCCCAGTACTTCCAAACGCCGCTACTCCTTGCCAAGTAGATCGCGCCACACGTAGTACTTCAACCTATAAGGCCACAAGGCGCTTATTAACATTTAGGTCTAATCGTAATATTCTACGTAAAATTCGCAAGACTCTCCCGCATGACAGCGTAAATCTCCTCCTCTATCGAGGCCGCCACCAAGCCAACCAGGGGGTTATACATCTAACCCTAACTGTACAATTCTACTTCACTACTACTACACAAGTCTACAGAATACAGCCTATGTAATTACGATTCAAGATTCTTCTTTAAAATTCAAAGCTTAAGTCGCAAGACATTGCCGATAACTATGTTCAAGACTATGTATAGCATACTTCAACTATATAATCTAACAACATGTAATTTCCAATTACAATAGAGGACAAGATATTTACCTCGATAAGCCCATAATTATCCAAGTATAAAGTCGATCCGGGCAATCGCTTAGCTCAACTCCGGCGCCCAACCCGCCTAAACCACCCTTAGAAGTTCTAACCAACTTCTACACAATACTCCAACGGACTATGGAGATTTTCCTAGGTTTCGGTTTTGTGACAGACGGAAGTATAATAGTATTTCCGGCTTTCAGATAGTATAACCTTAGAATACTACAAGGTATACTGCTAAGGTAATTTGGGCATTATAACAATACTTTGAGAGTATTTCTACCAAGAGAGGGGTATATACGAAAGCAACTAGGCTAGTGGGGTATACCCTCGGCCAAGGCCTCTAGGAGAGGGAGGCCTCTTGGCCGAACTCAACACAAAGGGAGGGAGAAGATTTAACACTTAGGAACATTTAGGAATGGATGAATAAGTCTTCAAAGGGATGGGTATTTATAGGCTGGTGAAGGCCAACTAATGGCCAAGATTGAGCCAAGTGCTACACAAGTGTAAGGCCAAGATTCACCCAAGTACACCTTATCCATCTACCACACCAACCAACACAAAATATCCTACCTACTCCCTTAAGCCCAAATCGTCCATAATGCCGCCCGAGGTGTTCCAATGAGAGGGTGACAAGTGTCGCCTCTTGTTGGTCCAAAATGTTTCGCCTCTGAAAAATCCGCAAAAATAAAATATGGCATAGCCGAAATTCCCTACGAAAGTCAGGAAAACGCTTTCACAAAAACGACTCTAACCGTGTCAGGTAACAAAATTAAATCGCCAAGCCTACTTGAAGTTCGAATTTCCTACGACGCCCCTCGCATACATACTGAAATACGGTATAACATTCTCCCTTCCTTAGAAACATTCGTCCGAATGTTCCTTCTAAGTCTCAAAACAAACGCGCACAGATAGTCCTCACCGCTATACTTACGAAACAATCCGCCACGCATGGCCACTTTAACCAACTTGCGCAAAGTACTTACCTTCAAGTCCACGAGACACACCTCTAACATCACAAACGCCTCCATCCAAGGGTCTAAAATATAATTTCTTCGCACTTTCTCCACACAAAAGAAATGATCACATCTACGCCGCCATACACGCCGCTTCTTCCCTTACGTGTCGCACTTTCTCGCACACTCGAATTTACCACATGATACCACTTTGTCACTTTGCCCGAGGCATAAACCTTCTCAAAGCGACCCAACAAATGGTACCGATCGCATGTGATCATCATGCCGTGACACCCAAACTCTCGATATCGCCAGCTTCAAACTCGGTTACTATCTCTAACGGGTCATCATTAATCGGGAACACTGATGGATCTCCGATACTTTCCGAACATAACAATACGAAGACCGGACATACCGCTTCCTAAGTCGGACGGCAAAGCTAACATATAGGCAACCCGCCTATTCTTCACATGAACTCAAAGGGCCCAAAACAACTCGGGCTAAGTTCCTCTGTTTCAAAACTCGTCACACCCGACAGGTGGTACCTTCAAGACCGACCGTCAACTCAACTCTAAGCGCCGTCGCCATTATCCGCACGATTTCCTCCGAGCCGCTAGAACTTCTTCTAGACAAGCTTCACTAACTACAAATCGCTGGAACAAGCTGAACCAATCGAACCTTGCCAACATCGAACCAATCGACCGACAACTTACACTTCCGCCCTTACAAGGCTTCATAAGGCGACATCCGAACACTGAAATGGTAGTTAAAAACATTTCCCTCTCCAGGAGACAACAATCCCCACAACTACCTCTGAAATCCAAACACTGGCCCGAGGGCGAATGTGATTCTGAGACTCACCAGTTCTTAACCTTGCCTGGTAAAACTTTCCAGAAACAAAAACAACCGTACCCTGGGCTCCACTGTCTGTCATAAGGTGAAGGTAGGCACCCCGTGCAGCCTTACAACCTTTCTGGTAAAATCAACACTGCCGAGTAAACTGTCTTTGCTAGAAGACAAGACGGCCGACTCTCGCCCGACCATCGTCGAACGCATCCACGAACTCGTGATCTTTGGTTAACTAAACTTGGGCCTAACACACTCACAGCCCTACCACAAGGCGGGACCACCACAACCTGTCCCCACGACCAATCCTACCTATGGTTGTCCCGGTACGTGGCCTCAACCCGACCCGAACGCCGCACAATACTAGCTCCGATCCTAACAATCTCACTAATCACGTTTCGAAAACCTAGCGGTCTTCTAGCTCGACTACCCTCTTTCAAATCACGCTACTCAGGGACTTATCCCACAAACATAGCTCACTTGCACTATGCGCTCCGATAAGGATCAAACATAACACTACACCTTTACTCGAGACGGCCTTACCTCTAAGGTTTCTACGCATAAAACTCTAAGGCTCACACTTTCTCTATCCCCCAATCTTCCCCGGTTACTAACCATGATTTCTAATCACAAATATTAACACACTGCTATCAAAACATAGCACTTATGCTATACCCATCTTATCACACATACCGAACTCTGAGGTTAAGGATATGCCCGATCTATCGCTTCACTCCCTAGTCGTCTAATCAAACTGCCTGTAGGGCATAGCTGGAAGGTGACGAACTACCCACCGATCCTCAAGGCTAAGTCCTCCTACCAGACACTTTCGACATCAGACCCTGACGGTCATAGGTACAACAAGTACGAACTAAAAGACGACATTCCCCGGGATGACGTCTGCCAAACTGTGAACCGGAAGCCCTGGAGTTCTAACCAACTCCTGCATACCCCGAACGTCCTGAAATCCGTGGAAGACCACTGCATTGTGGATGTGCATAATCAAATCTGGTGAGGTGACTCGCCGAAAGTTACCAAAGGACCTCACGCTCGCCCTCTTCTCGCCTGGTTAACCCGCCGATCTCTACGCTTTCTACCGCTCGTATAAGCTCGCATACGTGCCATGCTCGCTTCAATCAAGAACTACTTGCACAACCCTCTCGTTGATATTCATCAAGACTCGCAGACATCGGTATACTCTCGTAGTTAAATTCATAGCTAGTAAAGTGGTCGCCTTTGCAATCCATATTCTCTGCTCTGGTCGTGGAACCAAGGTTCAAATATCATGGCCGCAGTAGGAACCGCCGCCGCTGCTAAACTTATCGGGCTAGTGATTTCGCAGAATCCCGAATGAAGCACCTAACTCGGTGATGATTGGGCTGTGCCCTCGTAACCCTCTCAACTCTACTCGCAGGCTCCTCGGCCGCTTGCCCTCCCGGCCGGGTTTGCCCTACGCGAGGCATAACGATAAGGAAATAATTTCGTCCAGGGTCCAACTTACAACACACTCTAAGGCACGATCTCAGAGTGAGAAGAATAGAAACCAATCCTAAATACCCTATAGCCTCCTCGATTATTGGATGCACAACACACCGATAATCAAGACTCTCATCGATACGGTTCAGACACTTTCCGAGGATTAACTGCTCTGATACCACTTTTGTCACGACCGATTCCGGGCCCGTGACTGGTGCCTTACCCCGAGCACCCTAGTGATACAACATCAGAGTAATCAATGAACATAAAACGATACAAGACATATTATGAAATATGAAACAATAATCTGAGAAAACTTGCCTTTCGGCATATATATAAATGACAACTTTTTCAACATGAACAGTTTAATCCTTTTTACAAACCCTGCCCACAACAGTACTACAGACCTCTACGAATGATATGACAACCCTGGCGGGACAGGGCCCCGCCAAACCCCTGAATGTAAACACTTACTACGACAGGGGACTATACCACTGATAAGCCTCCGGAGAAACGGAGCTTCCCAACGCTGAAACTGTGACCCTGAGAGCTAGGATCAACGATCGCGTACTCAACTCGCGCATGAACGCAGCTCGGGCGAGGTCGCATAACAGTATTTAGTATGTGAAATCAAAATATAAATGGAATCATAGTAGTCTATATAAAGCAGAGACATGTATGATTACAAAACCACGCCACAATAAACAAGCGCTATATCAAGTCGTGACTCACGCCTCAAAGTCATCACTCAAACATAACAATGGGTCTCACGCCCACAACATCAATCATGCCCGTGGAATACCTTCTCACCGCCAGCTTTATGATATAAAAGCACCAAGGAACACACATGAACACCGTGTCCCACCTGCGCTATAATAACACCGCACGGGTAAGTGCGAAGGCATAGCCGACTACTAACACCTAC
The DNA here is from genome assembly GCA_029844215.1 of Przewalskia tangutica. Lineage (NCBI taxonomy): Eukaryota > Viridiplantae > Streptophyta > Magnoliopsida > Solanales > Solanaceae > Przewalskia > Przewalskia tangutica. The sequence continues at coordinate 42,983,481 of CM056737.1, read as the reverse complement.
GCATCAACAAGGTCATGAATCAGATTATAAGATCTGCTTGCCGTCACATGATCAAAGCCGCCACTTGCCCGCAGATCTAATGCGCGCTGCCTAGTCCTCGAACTTCCCGCACTCCGCGTAGGCCAATCTCATCGCCCGCATGAGGTATTCCCGCGTCGGTAGCTACTCCTAAGATCGCCCCGACTTCGCATCGCATGGCCACATGGACCGCATGCCCATAAAGGACGACGACACTAACTCGAACTCTCGTAGCTCGCGATAGGCCCTCAGGACTGCATAGGTATTCTCGAATCATAGGTCCATCGACCCGCTGAGTCTACCCCGCACGGAGGCGCCTTAACTTAATCATCTCAAGAGATGAGTGATGTAAAATACTAACATAACACTTATCGTTAAACAACATAAGCACAACAAAGGAAAACCCCTTTACACAAACATCACAAGATACTAACACACGTAGCATCCTAGCATGTTTACTTATCAATCAACAAGAAAGTATTACAAGGCTATCACAAACCAACACAATCAAGTTATATACACAAGGTACTTTCTATTATATGCCCACAAGTTCTGGTTTTATCCCCAAAGTACTTCATACATTAACTCTTTAAAAGATACGTTACTTTCACAATGTCACACAATACCAGTAGTATAAAAATAGAGTGACTATCTTTTTAAAGTAAATCAATTACTTCTCTTTGTAATATCAAGTAGTAACATTCTTTCCAATGTTCAAGTTTGCCTAATTTCCAATGTTCACGCTTTCTTATCTTAGAAGGTTTTGTAGTTCATAGTCTTATTCATTTAAGAATATAATTCTCTTTTAAACTATCCGAGAAACATAAGCCTTATATGTGAGAAGGATATTCTTGTTTATAACAATCTTATTACAAAGAAATGCATGATCTAGGAAATATCATTTTGTCTCATCTTAGCTTCTATGCAGATGGAAGTTTCTACTGGTTTTAATAATACTTAATTATTCAAAACATTTTCCTTTATTAACGCTGCAGTGGTTTGTCGATACACATTCTGATTTCAAATCAAGAAACATTCTTAAGCCGTTATACCTAACTTCCCATAAAGCTAGTATAACTCTTAAGTTTTCAAAACCAAGTATTACTTCAAGCTCTATTAACACATAACAAGCCGCTTATAGTTCAAATCGCTACCTTTTAAAACCACAAGTATTTTCTTACCAACATAAAGTCGTTTATAACCGACTTCCCATAAAGCCGTTATAACACTTTATGTTTTAAACCAATCAAATACATTTAGCACATGTGACGCTCACCGTACTACATAGTTCACACATATCATGCTAGAAGAGATAGGAAGAGGTTCACATACCTCGCGACGAGTATCGACTAATAGCAAAACGCCCAAGTACTTCCAAACGCCGCTACTCCTTAAGCCAAGTAGATCGCGCCACACGTAGTACTTCAACCTATAATGCCACAAGGCGCTTATTAACATTTAGGTCTAATCGTAGAATATTCAACATAAAATTCGGCAGACTTCCCCGCAACAGAAATCTCCTCCTCTATCGAGGCTGCCACCAAGCCAACCAGTGGGTTATACATCTAACCCTAACTGTACAATTCTACTTCACTACACTACTACACAAGTTCATCAGAATACACTCTATGTAATTACAACAAGATTCTTCTTTAAAATTCAGCTTAAGTCGCAAGACATTCGATAACTATGTTCGACTATGTATAGCATACTTCAACTATATAATCTAACAACATGTAATTTCCAATTACAATAGAGGACAAGATATTTACCTCGATAAGCCCATAATTATCCAAGTATAAAGTCGATCCGGGCAATCGCTTAGCTCCAACTCCGAAGCGCCCAACCCGCTTCTAAACCACCCTTAGAAGTTCTAACCAACTTCTACACAATACTCCAACTGACTATGGAGATTTTCCTGTGGTTTCGGTTTTGTGACAGACGGAAGTATAATAGTATTTCCGGGCTTTCAGATAGGTATAACCTTAGAATACTACAAGGTATACGGCTAAGGTAATTTGGGCATTATAACAATACTTTGAGAGTATTTCTACCAAGAGAGTGGGTATATACGAAAGCAACTAGGCAGTGGTATACCCTCGCCAAGGCCTCTAGGAGAGGAGGCCTCTGGCCGAACTCAACACAAAGGAGGAGAAGATTTAACACTTAGGAACATTTAGGAATGGATGAATAAGTCTTCAAAGGGACGGGTATTTATAGGCCAAGTGAAGGCCAACCAATGGCCAAGATCGAGCCAAGTGCTACACAAGTGTAAGGCCAAGATTCACCCAAGTACACCTTATCCATCTACCACACCAACCAACACAAAATATCCTACCTACTCCTTAAGCCCAAATCGTCCATAATGCCGCCCAAGGTGTTCCAATGAGAGGGTGATGTCGCCTCTTGTTGGTCCAAAATGTTTCGCCTCTCTAAAAATCCGCAAAAATAAAATATGGCATAGCCGAAATTCCTACGAAGTCTGGAAAACGCTTCACTAAAAACGACTCTAACCGTGTTGTGCACAAAATTAAATCGCCAAGCCTACTTGAAGTTCGAAATTTCACGCACGCCCTCGCATATACTGGAAATACGGTATAACGTATCCTTTTCAAGGTAACTACACCCGTGAGTGTTTGGGTGGTAGTGAGCGGTATATGAGATTTGCCTGATGATACCATCGACTTAGCATACCTAGTAAAGCCGATACGACAAGCTTTAAGATCATTATGAGTATGGACTAGTTGGCTTCGGGTACCAAGGTTGATCAGAGAGGTTGGTTCAACATAGGCGAGGTTCGGATGATCGCCTGCACTGATTCCACTATTGTCACGACCCGCCGTTCGTGGATCGTGCCACCGGCACCTAAGTAGTCATACATCGTAGTAACCACGGAATATAAAACAAGACAGAAACAGCTTTATAAAATAAGACACGCTTTATCTCGATGAAAAGCTTGCCTTCGGCATAATATAAATAACTCAAGTTTTGCGATACATCCCAACTGCATAATAGTACTACTGCACTTAAGGAAGTAACAACTATGGCGGACAGGCCTCGCCATACCTCGATCAGATAAAACTATCTACAATACAGTGAGATCATACCTAAAAGTAGAGCCTCCGGAGAAGATGGAGCTCCCGACACCAACGCAGATCCTAAGGATGGATCTAGCACTGCCGCTCTTACCATGCGATGAACGCAGCCCAAGGAGGTCAAGATAACAGTACCAAGTATGTGAAACTATAAGGAATCAAATGAAATCAAAGTATTTAAAACCTTTTCACAAATACAATCGGTTCAATTGCACATAGTGCCACATCACAAACAACAACGGAAATGGAAAGATCAGAACAGTCTATTCTAGGCCGCGAATGATCGGGCAAGGCCAATCGCCCATAGTATCATTCTCGCGTGCCTAGTCCTCGACTTTCGCACTCGCATAGTCACGTGACCCGCACGAGGTAGCTCGTGATCGGGGCAGCAACCCCGGATCCGCCTAGGCTCCCGCAGCCCGCATAGTCTCAAAAGACCGCATAGTCTCAACAGACCGCATGGGAATCCCATCGTGCTAGACGCCTGAATGATCAATCTCGAGCATACCGCTGCTCGCATAGTCTTACAGACCGCATAGCCGTATAGACCAAGATCGCGGGCAAGCCTCTGTGATAATAGTCGCGGTAGGTGATACAAGAATAAAGACAACGGACTTACCGTTAGCAACGTAAGCACAAAGAAGAATGACTTTACACAACATTACAAGACACTAACACAGTAGCATCATGATATGTCTACTTATCAAACAATCTTACTACACTTAACAGAGATCAATACAAGGCTTTTATAAACAAACAAGTAAACAGCCTTTTATCATTCTTAAGTTGTTATACCTAACTTCCCATAAAGCTAGCATAACTCTTAAGCCTTTGTTTTAAAACCAATTATTTATCTTCATAAAAATGATTCAGATTCTTTGAAATGTTTTCGCTCGTTATTCTTAAAAAGCGTAGGCATTGCCGTAAGTATTATTCAAAGCTTAAGCCGTGAGGCATTGCCATAAGTATTATTCAGCTTAACACATGTACGCTTCACCGACTATATATTGTAAAATATCATGCTTTAGGAAGAATCACATACCTTCTCAAATAAAACCACCGCCAAGTTGAATATGTCGCGCAGCAGAGTCACCTATAATAGTCACAGATATCTATCAAAGACTACTCGAGGGTCATTCTAAACAGAGGGTTCACAATTCTACTGAAAGTCTACAGACAACCCTACCCGTGAGCTATATAAGTTCATCAGTGAAAACAAATTCTATGTGAGTACAATGTGATTATTCTTCTTTAAAACCTTCATCGTGGTAATAGTTCAATTCTTTTCTCGTGATATTCTTCTAAGTATTTATACTTATCCTTATACTACAACAAGAAGTATTCTCTAATTCAAAAGAGGTTAGGATTATTACCTCGGTAAGCCCAATAATATCCTAGATAAAGTCGCACTGAGCAAGGTTTAGCTCCTAAGTTGTACGCCTTAGAGTCTAAGAAACCTTGAAGTTCTTCACAACTTCTACCAAAGACTAAGGGATTTGGGCTGGGTATTTTGGGCATTATAACGATACTAGAAGACAACTTTTCTACCAAGGAGGGGGTAGATTTCTGGCTAGGCAGTGGGTTAGGCCCTCGCCAAACTCACAAGGAGGGAAGGGTGTTGGACTAAAAGCTCACAAAGGAGAGGGGAGGATTTTTCAAGACTTGAAGATTTGTGGACGAAGAACTCTTCATCTTAAGGGGGTATTTATAGGTCAGAAGTGGCCAACCAACGGCCAAGATTAAGACAAGTGCAAGGCAAGTGTAGGGTGGAGATTTACTCCACACAAATATCCTACCAACTCCTTGACTTGTGCACAAGGCACAAAAACGTGCTCCACCTTCTCCAATCTCGCCCAATGGACGATCTGTCCATCAATGGGAGGTGCCAAGTGTCGCCTCCCGCTGGTCCAAAATGTTTCGCCTCTCGGAAAAATCCGCAAAAATTAGAAATGGCATAGCCGGACTTTTCCCTACGAAAGCCGTGGGAAACGCTTCGTCGAAACGATTCTTTAGTGAGTTGTGTACAAAAAAACGCCCAAGGCTAACTTTAAAGCCAACTTTTATACGTATCTCCCACGCATATACTGAAATACGGTATAACATTCTCCTCCTTAGAAACATTCGTCCCGAATGTTCCTTCTCAAGACAGATAACAAGAAGCTTAAACAGTTTGCAAATGCCACACACGGCCACAAAACAACACTTAGGCATAAATGATAATGGAAATTTACAAGTAGGAAAGTGAATTACCTGGAGGTGTGGGGAATAGGTGAGGATACTTCTGCCTCATGTCCTCCTCAGCTTCCCACGTCATCTCCTCCCTGAGCTCGTTCCGCCACAAGACTTTGACGGAAGCCACGTCCTTGGTCCGCAGACGCCTAACTCCGACGATCGATTATCGCTATGGGAACATCCTCATACGATAACCCCTCTGTCACCTGGACATCGTCAACCGTGTGCTCCCTAGATGGATCCCCGATACATCTCCTCAGCATAGATACGTGAAACACCGGATGCACTGCCTCCAGATCGGACGGCAGATCCAACTCGTAGGCAACCTTGCCTACCCCGCGACAACTGAATGGCCCAATGTACTTGGCCGAAGTTTCCTTCTTCCCGAATCTCATCACACCCTTCATGGGTGACACCTTTAGGAAAATCCAATCATCTATCGAACTCTGATGCCGACGACGATGATCTCGTGATACGACTTCGCCGACTCGAGCCGCCAATAGTCGCCTTTGATAAGCTTCACCTTATCCATCGCTCGCCGCACCAAATCCGTCCCACTAGCCGCACTCTCGCCCACATCGAACCAACCTATAGGCGATCTCGCACTTCCTCCCATATAAGGCCTCATAAGGCGCCATCCGAATACGAGTGGTAGCATTATTATACGCGAACTCACTAGGGCAAATGATCCTCCCAACTACCATCGGTCAATAACATGTGCTCGCAAAGATATCCTCAAGAGTCCGGATAGTGCGCCTCCCGCCCATCTGCTCATGATGAAATGCAAGATTGTGCTCACCGCGCCCCTAAACCTCTCGAAAGACCTCCGGTTAGCCGTAAACCGCCTCTGTCTGATATAATCGGTAGGGACTCATGCAACTGACGATCTCTGATGTAAAGTCCGCATAATCCTCACCAAAAGTCGCCCCGACGGAAGAAAGTGGGCTGATTTCGCCACCGTCGACGATAACCCATATAGAATCATGTCTCCTCCGAGTGCGAGGCAATCCCGTGATTAAGTCCATGTTGATCACCTCCCACTTCCGTGTCGGATCTCTATCGTCAGAATAAACCACCGTGCCTCCGTGCTCTACCTTCACCGCCGCAACACGCACCGAGCTACGAACTCGCAACGCCCCTCTTCGCCATCCCACCAATACACGGATCTAAGGTCGTGGTACATCTTGGTCGACCCGCGGATAGAGTAACGCGCTACAGCGTGCTTCCCAAGAACTCCGCCAAGTCCTCAAACATCCGAACACAGTCAGCTTCAAACCTTAGCACCCCATCAAGGTGCTACTCAAAAGGACCCTTGCCTCACGAAGAGTCAGATCACGATATCGCATCAAAGCGGATCCTCGAATCGCCTCTTCACCTCCTCAACGATGGAAGACTCGCAACCTCACGAACTCTAACCCCACCGCTATCGTAATCAATCAAACGACACCAAGGCTCGCGAATCGATGCAAATCACGAACCATGTCCTCCTCTCTAGTCGCACATCCGATAGGCTCCCATCGACTCCACGACTAAGAGCACCGCCACAACATCGCCTTCCCGTGGTACAGATATCAACATCGTAATCCTTAAGCAACTCTAACCACCGCCTCTCGCCGTAAGTTCACTCCTCCGCCGAAGATATACCGAGGTTCTTGTGGTCCGTAAAATATCCACGCGAACCCCATACAAATAGTGCCTCCAGATCTTCAAAGCGTGAATCACTACCGCTAACTCCAAATCACGCGGGTAGTTCCTCTCGTGTTTCTTCACCGCCGATGCATATGCTATAACCCCGCCATGCCGCATCAACACACATCCCAACCCGATGCTCCGACGATCACAATACACGACATAACCATCCGACCTCCGGAAGAGTAAGAACGGGGCGCCGCCACCTCTTTCAAAGAATCGAAACCCCGCCACAAGCATCACCATCAAACTTGGCTGCCTTCCGAGTCACCCTAGTCAACGGTGCGTAGATAAGCAAACTTCTCCACGAACCGATAATATCCTCGCAAGGCCCGTAAAATCGCGAACCTCTGAGTAAGAGTTCAGGCCAAGTTCTCGATCGCCGATCTCGCCGATTCACTAATGCCATCACCATAATATGCCCAAGAAACGCCATCAAGTCAACCAAAACTCACATTTGGAAAACTTGGCGATAATCGCTGGTCTCCGAGAATCGTTAGCATAGCCTCAAATGCCCGCATGCCTCGCTCGAGCGAATAAACCAAGATATCATCAATGAACACTATCACAAACGTGTTCAAAAATGGTTTGAACACTGCTCATCAAATCCATGAATACCGCCGAGCATCGTCAACCCAAAGACATGACCAACTCATAATGCCCGCATCGTCCTAATGCACCCTGTGGACATCCACCTCTCTCGACACGAACTCGATGATAGCCCTAACGCAGATCAATCTTGAGAAACATCTCGCGCTCGCAATCCGGTCGAACAAATCATCAATCCCGGGAAGGGGGTATTCGTTTAATGGTAACCTTGTTCACCGTCGTAATCAACACACATGCGCAGGCCCCGCCCTTCTTTTTCACGAACAATACCGCGCTTCCCTGCGAGAAACACTAGGCCCGATGGCCCTTCTCCAAAGAAATCCCTAAGCCGATCCTTCAACTCTCTCAACTCGGCAAAGCCATTCTCAGATGGCGGAATGGAAATAGGCCGAGTATCCGCAAAGACATCTATACAAAACTCGATCTCCTCTCGTGAGGATACCCGAGGTCATCCGAAACACGCCGGGAACTCACGACCATCGAACCGATCGAAATCTGGTACCGCACTTCAAGATTTAACACCCAACGAGATGGTAGATATACCCTTCTCGCACCATCTTCCTAGCCTCGAGGTAGGAAATAAACCTACCCCTGCGATACCGTGCTCCTCCCACTCAACAACCGCCCTCAGAAACCGAACCGCACTACTTCTCTCAGTCCACATTGGCGTAGCAAGAGGCTAGCCAATCCATCCCCATGATCACGCCAAGTCAATCATCTCCAACTCTATCAAGTCGGCTAGGTCCGACGATCAGAATGGTCACAGACAAGCTCTATATACCCGCCGAGCTACCACCGAATCACCCATCGTAGCTACCTCGAAGTGGTCTATGGACTCGTGCTCTATCCCTATCCTACTAGCAACAAGGGGAGATATATAGACAGTAGAACCCGATCTATCAAAGCATACACATCAAACCTGGGAACCGATAAGGTACCGTGGCGACATCGTGTGAGGCCTCCGATCCTCGCTTTCTACCGACAAAGCATATATGCGGTTCGAGGACCGCTAGAATCGACTCGCGCCACGACCTCGCCACACCGGTCCACGCGTACCTTCTCCGGGCGAGTAATCGCGGGGATGGAAGCGCAATGCACTCGTAGCCGAGCCCTACCACCGCCGCCGCCGGACGACAAACTCGCAGTGACCCCGCCGCCACAAGTATAGCAAGCTCTCGGAGTACGCCTCCCGTAATGGTATTCGCCACAACGGGCACACCGAAAGGCACTCGAACGGTTAGCACTCTCGCTACCCGAAATCAAGTCCCGCCCCGACTCGCCGATCGCCTGCCGCGGCCGAAAATGAGGTAGAGCGCTCATACCGGGCCGTGGTGCACCGACTTCACCGATGCCGCCACCCCGAGGACCACCAAAAGAACCGCCGCTTCGCCTTCTTCTCGCGCCGATATCGCTTACCCGCGTCTCGCGCCTCGCATCCTAGTGCATGAGCTCGCACGCGGTAATGTCCATACTCCAAGAGAAACACCCGCATACGACTCGCCATATAATCATCTAGCCCGCGACGAGCTGTATCCTATCCTCCATATCGCTACCAATGCTGGGACATATCTAGCCAAAGAATCAAACTCGACATTGTATTCTCGACGGCAAGGCCCCCGCCTCAAAGCAGAATCTATCACCGTGCCCTCCTCATCCGCGGAGGCAAGAAGTGTGAGAAAAGCCTCAAAACTCATCCCATACTGAGGTGCATGCTCTCCCGAAAGCTCCCATGAATCAAACCAATCGACCGCGCGTCACGCACCGACGCGAACCGAATGTCACAGCCTCGCCTCCAAGCCCTCGATCACCCGTGATAATCCTTCTCGCAATGACGGATGAACTCTCGCGATCATCCTCCGCCGACCAGAAACTCGCGGGCTACAACTCAAGAAATCCCGCACCAAACTATTCGCCTCGGGTGCACTACGGTGCGATCGAGCTGAGCCGAACCGCCGTGATCCGCCTTCTCTCAGATCGGGCCACAACTTTAGCCAAAAGCCGGGCCATCTCATTGTTTCCTAACTCCTCCGCCCTGTGCCGTGGGACGAGGTGCTGGTACTGTGGTCTCGCTGGGCCAGCGGGCGCCATAGAACTCGCCGCCTCGTATAGACCGGGCCCGAGCCCTCGTGACTGGGTGTCTCGCTAGCAGCCTCCTGGCCGCTTGCCCTTCTCGCCCGGTTGCCTTACGCGAGGCATAATCACATAGAAAGGAATACGTTAGAGGGGTCCAACCTATAACACAGCCTCTAAAGCACGATCTCGTAATGAGAAGAATGGAAACCAATCCTAAATATCCTATAGCCTCCTCGACATTGGTGCACAACACATCGATAATCAAGACTTACTAGATACGGCCTGTAGACACTTTCCGAGGATTAATCGCTCGATACCACTTTTGTCACGACTGCCTGGCCCGTGATCGTGCCTTACCGGCACCCAAGTAGTCATACATCGAGTAACCAATGGAATATAAAACAAGACAGAAACAGCTTTATAAAATAAGACATACGCTTATCTCGATGAAAAGCTTGCCTTCTGCATAATATAAATAACTCAAGTTTTGCGCTACATCCCAACTGCATAATAGTACTATGCACTCTAAGGAAGTAACAACTATGGCGGACAGGCCCCGCCATACCTCGATCAGACAAAACTATCTACAATACAGTGAGATCATACCTAAAAGTAGAGCCTCCTAGAAGATGGAGCTCCCGACACCAACGCAAAGATCCTAAGGACGTGGATCTAGCACTGCCGCCCTTACTCGCGCAGATGAACGCAGCCTCCGGGCGAGGTCAAGACAACAGTACCAAGTATGTGAAACTATAAGGAATCAAATGAAATCAAAGTATTTAAAACCTTTTCACAAATACACCGCTTCAATTGCACATAGTGCCACATCACAAACAACAACGGAAATGGAAAGATCAGAATAAGTCTATTCTAGGCCGCGAATGATCGGCAAGGCCAATCGCCCATAGTATCATTCTCACGTGCCTAGTCCCGACTTTCGCACCCGCATAGGTCACATCGTGACCCGCACGAGGTAGCTCCTCGTGACGGGGCAGCCAACCCCAGATCCGCCTAGGCTCCCGCACTCGCATAGTCTCAAAAGACCGCATAGTCTCAACAGACCGCATAGGAATCCTCGCATCGTGCTAGACGCCGAATGATCAATCCGAGCATACCGCTGCCCGCATAGTCTTACAGACCGCATAGCCGTATAGACCAAGATCGCGGCAAGCCCTGTGATAATAGTCGGGGTAGTGATACAAGAATAAAGACAACGGACTTACCTTAGCAACGTAAGCACAACAAGAATGACCCCTTACACAAAGATTACAAGACACTAACACAGTAGATCATGATATGTCTACTTATCAAACAATCTTACTACACTTAACAGAGATCAATACAGGCTTTTATAAACAAACAAGTAAATGGGCCTTTTTATCATTCTTAAGTTGTTATACCTAACTTCCCATAAAGCTAGCATAACTCTTAAGCCTTTGTTTTAAAAACCAATTATTTATCTTCTCGTTAAAAATGATTCAAGATTCTTTGAAATGTTTTCGCTTCTTGTTATTCAAAGCTTAGCCGCAGGCATTGCCAGAAGTATTATTCAGCTTAAGCCAGGCATTGCCATAAGTATTATTCGCTTAACACATGTACGCTTACCGCACTATATATTGTAAAATATCATGCTTTAGGAAGAATCACATACCTTCTCAAATAAAACCACCGCCAAGTCAATATGTCGCAGAGAGTCACCTATAATAGTCACAGATATCTATCAAAGACTACTCCGAGGGTCATTCTAAATGAGGGTTCACAATTCTACTGAAAGTCGGGCAAAGACAACCCTACCCATGAGCTATATAAGTTCATCAGAAAACAAATTCCCATGTGAGTACAGCAGATTATTCTTCTTTAAAACCTTCATCGTGGTAATAGTTCAATTCTTTCTCGTGATATTCTTCTAAGTATTTATACTTATCCTTATACTACAACAAGAAGTATTCTCTAATTCAAAAGAGGTTAGGATTATTACCTCGGTAAGCCCAATAATATCCTAGATAAAGTCACCGAGCAAGGTTTAGCTCCTAAGTTGTACGCCTCCAGAGTCTAAGAAACCTTAGAAGTTCTTCACAACTTCTACCAAAGACTAAGGGATTTGGGCTGTGGTATTTTGGGCATTATAACGATACTAGAAGACAACTTTTCTACCAAGGAGTGGGGTAGATTTCGCTAGCAGGGGGTTAGGCCCTCGGCCAAACTCACAAGGGAGGGAAGGGGTGTTGGACTAAAAGCTCACAAAGGAGAGTGAGGATTTTTCAAGACTTGAAGATTTGTGGACGAAGAACTCTTCATCTTGGCGGGTATTTATAGGTCAAGAAGTGGCCAACCAATGGCCAAGATTAAGACAAGTGCAAGGCAAGTGTAGGTGGAGATTTACTCCACACAAATATCCTACCAACTCTCGTGCACAAGGCACAAAAACGTGCTCCACCTTCTCCAATCTCGCCCAATGGACGATCTGTCCATCAATGGGAGGGTGCCAAGTGTCGCCTCCCGCTGGTCCAAAATGTTTCGCCTCGTTAAAACCGCAAAAATTAGTAATGGCATAGCCGGAATTTTCCCTACGAAAGTCGTGGAAACGCTTCGTCGAAAACGATTCTTTAGTGAGTTGTGTACAAAAACGCCCAAGGCTAACTTTAAAGCCAACCAGACGTATCTCACGCATATACTGAAATACGGGGTATAACAGCTTTGGATAAGGCGAAGCTTATACAGGAAAGATTATTAGTAAACTCAGAGTCAGCAGAAACTTTATGCAGATGAACAACGTCGACACTTGGAGTTCAGGTTGACGTTTTAATATAAGTATTGTTATGTGGCCATGGGTTGCATATTTTTGTATGAAGGGTGTAGTAAAAGGAGAATATGTCGTTATCTAATTAGATTGGACTCCGGAAGAACATTCGAGGACGAATGTTTTTAAGGGGGGGAAAATGTTACACCCCGTAATTTCAGGACATGTGTTTAAGAGAATGTACGTGAGAAGATACGACTTTAAGTTTGATACGAAAGAAGGATTTCTTTTTCCTACGGAAAATGATTTCGAGCCTCGGGAAGGAAAATTGTTCGTTAATGAGAATTGGGTTCCCGAATTGGTTATTTAAGACTTTTAAGAGTTTATCGGAAGTATGGAATTTTATTTTCAGAGTTGGATACGTGGGGCCCACCCGAGAAATTTTACGTTTTGTGGGGCCCACGAGGTTTCCGATATTTTGACCAATTATGGAAATTTCGGGAAACAAAATGTTATGGACCAATGGGAGGGCGACATGTGTCAACCTCCACATTGTCATCTTGGACGAAAATTAGCAATAAAAGATAGCCATGTTGGCTTGATAAATGGACTGTCAAAGCGGTCGGAGCTTGACATAATGGATCAATCTTAAGCCATCCATTTGTATTGATCTAGACCATTGGTTGTAGTATATATCCATACTAGTAGTGCAAGACTTGATCTTCCCAACTGTTATACCCCGTATTTCCAGAGTATGTACGTGAGGGCGTACGTACAAAAATTTAAGCCTTAAGTGGCATAAGGGACAAAATTTGTTCTCAACTAGCGAAAAGAATTGTTTTCCGACGAAACGTTTTCCGGACTTTGCGAAGGGAAAATTACTGTTGCGACATTTATAATTTTTACGGATTTTTCCGAGAGATGAAATATTTTGGACCAACGAGAGGGCGACACTTGTCACCCTGGCCGGGCGGTCAAAGTGGACGAATGGAGTGCACGTTTTTTTCATTTTTGTGGCCTAAAACATTTGGTCAATGTTTGGTGAGATATTTTGTGGGTAGATGGATAAGGTGGGACCCACACACACTTGTCCAAATCTCCTCCCTCCACTTGCTTTGATCTTGGCCATTGGTTTCCCTATAAATACCCCATAAGTGCAAGACTTATTCTTCATCCTCACTTGATAAATTCCAAGGCAAAATCCTCTCCCCTTAGTGAAGCTCTCGCCCTAACACCTCCCCTTCCTAGTGCTTTCTACGAAACCCCTCCTCGTGCTAGCCAAACACACCCCCTGGTGTAGAAAAGTATTCTCCAAGTGTTGTTACTATTCCAAAATACCTTGGCCCAAATACATTGTAGTATTCCCAAAGTTACCTCTATACTAAAAGCCCGGAAAATACTATACTTCCTTTAGTCACTAAACGAAACCCTAGGGAAAAATCTTCATAGTTGGTTGAAGTATTAAGTAGAACTTTTGTAGAACATCTAAGGGTTTCTAGGAGCGAATTGGAGCGTTCAGAATATGAGCTAAACCTTGCTCAGGATCGACTTTTAAACTTGGATAATTTTGGGCTTTCCGAGGTAAATATATTGTCCTTCTATTGTAATTGGAAATTACATACTGTAGTAGTATATAAATGAGTATAAGACGTGTATAAGGATGGTATAAAAGAAGAGAACCAATCAGATTTACATGTGATCAGTATTTACAGAGACTTGTGTAGTTTGGCTGTAGGAAAGTGCCCAATTTTTCCATAGAATAAGGAATCTTGTATCTAGAATTATTCTACAGTAGTCTAGACGTTGATAGACTTATATGACCGTTATAGGTGAACCATCACGAGTAGCGTATTCTACTCGCGGTGGAAAAGGCTAGCGTGATTACAAGATTTGGAGCATTTTGCTAATCATTTAATCGTCGCGAGGTATGTGATTCTTCCTATCCTCTCGAGCATGATATTTTAAAAGAATATATAAAGTACGTGAGACGACGTGTTAATCGAACGTGGTTTTACTTCGATGTCTTTTGACTTTAGTTTTAAATGATAAGAATCTTGAAGTATTTCAAAAGAATTAAGAATCGTTTTTAAAAGAAGGGTAATACTTGGTTTTGAAAGCTTAAGAGTTATACTAAGCTTTATGGGAAGTTAGGTATAACGACTTAAGAGAGATAAAAAGAATGGTTTATTGATTTTAGAAGTTAAGAGACTTGATCTTAAAAGATAAGAGACTTGACTTAATTGAATTGATATGAATTTTGTTAAAAGTTGAAACCTCATTCGTGAGTAATGAGTACTTGGTTTTAAAGAATAATGTTTTATCGATTTCGGAAATGAGAATAAGTATCGAACTAACCATCGCGTTAATAAAGAAAAATGTATTGACAAATAAGTAATTATATTAAAACCAAGAGAAACCTCCATCCGCATGTAAGCTTAGATAAGACAAAATTGTATTACATTTCCTAGATCATGGCTGCTTTAATAAGATTGTTATAAACAAGATTAACCTACTCACAAGTAAGGCATATGTTACTCAAATTGATTTAAAAGAGATTATGTTATTAAGTGATTAAGACTATGAACTATGAAATCTTTCAAAATAAGAGACTTGAATATTTGAAATTAGCAAACTTGAACTTTGGAAAAGAATGTCATACTTGATTTTAATAAAAGGAAAGTGTGTTGGTTTACTTAAAATGTTAGTCCTCTATTTTAATACTACGTATCGTGACCTTTGTAAAAGAAATGGACCTTTTTTAAAAAGAATTTAATGTACGTAGTACTGGGGTTAAAACCGACTTTGGCATAAAATGAAAGTACCTCGAGTTGTGTGTAACTTGTCTATGTTTGTGTGATAGCCTTGTCGTGCTAGTATTGTATTTCTATACCCCGCGCCTCAACGGATGGCCTACCGATTTGTTATGATCTTACTTGACGCATCGCAGTGACGAGGATTCCACTGCACGCTCATTGAGTGTTATTCCACGGACTAGCTCTCCATGAGGTTTTACCGATTCGCTTTGGTATCCGTAGTTGCTCGCATTGCCCCGGTCGTGGCTGATTCGGCAGTATCCGTAGTTAGCCTTCAGACGGCCCCTGCTCGCTTTAGTGGCGAAGTCTCGTGATTACGGCTTTGGTATTCGCTAGTTAGCCTCAGATTGCCCCTGCCAACCACGTGACACGCCTTTGGTATCCGTAGTTGGCTTTGCCCCGTGTCGCCTTCGTGGTTTGGTTGGATAGTATTGTTAGTACGACTTTGGTATCCGTAGTTGGCTTTCGTAGTTGCCCCGGCCAGTTGATGACGCGCTGTATCCGGTAGTTAGCCTTCAGCATTTGCCCACGGTTTTATGACACGTGGGACCGTGTTCATGTGTACTCATTGGTGTTGTTATATCATAGATCACGGCCGGCGGGAAGGTATTCCACGCATGATTGATGTCTGGCGTGAGACCCATAGTTATATTTGAGTGATGACTTGAGGGCGAGTCCCCGACTTGACATGATCGCTATTTATCAGGATCGTAGTTTGGTTATCATACATGTCTCCCGCTTTATATAGACTACTATGATTTCATTTACGTGATTTTCGCCACATACTTGGTACATGTTGTCTCGACCTCCTTCGGGGCCGCGCTCATGCCGCAGTAGAGGTACACCGCTTGTTGATCCTCGCCATAGGATCATAGTTCAACAGATTGGGAAGCTCCGCTTCTCCGAGGCTTATCTTTTCGTATAGTCCCCTCACATCAGATACTTGTACATTCGGGTATGGCGGGCCCCGCCCCGCCATGTTGTATAAAAACTCTAGAGGTCTGCAGAGTCAAGGCAAGTGTGGTTTGTAAGGACGAATCGTCGTTCAAGTTTTATGTATATATACACGCCGAAAGGCGATATTTTCATGGATAAACTGCTTCATTCTATAATTGTTTCATGTCTTGTTTTTATATTCCACGATTACTCGATGTATGACTACTGGGTGCCCGTAGGCATCACCACGCCCGAGATCGGTCGTGACAAAAGTGGTATCGAGCGCTTAATCTCTGAAAGTGTCTATGCATCGTGTCTAGTAGAGTCTTGATTATCGGCGTGTTGTGCACCACATCTATAATCGTGAGGTCGCATGACATTTAGGATTGGTTTCATTCTTCTCATTCTGAGATCGTTCCTTAGAGTTGTGTGATAAGTTGGACCCCTCTGACGTATTTCGTTTTTACCAGTTATGCCTCCGCGCAAGGCAACCCGGGCCCAGAAGGGAAAGGCAGCCGAGGGAGCTGCTAGTAGGACACAGAGGAGTACGAGGGCGCAAGCCCGATCATTACCTGAGATAGTGCTTCAGACGGCGAGTTTTGCGACGCCGCCAGCCCCAGTAGAGTTTAGAGCCGCAGCAGAGTTTAGAGCCGCAGCAGTGGCTGCTGAGACCACAGTACCTGAGCCTCCAGTCCCACAGCCTGGAGCAGAGGAGTTAGGGTACAAAGAGATGGCCCAGTTACTGGCCAGGATCGTGGCATGGCACGAGGATAAGCCGATGCAGCATTCCGTGACTTGAGTACCCGTAGTTCACCCGAGAGCGATAGTTTGAGATCGCGACTTTCTCGAGCCGCACCGCCGTTGTTTTATGGATCGAGGCCCGAGGATGATCCGCAGGAGTTCATCCGACGCTACGGATCATGAGAGTGATCAAGGCTTCGAGACCGAGTCGCTGGTCTTAGGTTCACATCGGCCGCGTGATACCGCAATGATCGGTTTGATTCGCGGAGCCGTCCTGGGAGAATGCGCCCACTATTTGGGACGAGTTCTCGAGGCATTTCTCACCACTTCTTGCCTCCGCAGATGGCGAGGCACGCCGACAAATTTTTGATATTGAGGCAGACGCGCATTTGGCCGGGAGTACAATATGGAGTTTGGCTCACTAGCTCGCACGCCCCCGCTGCTAGTAGCCGATACGGGGACAGAGTGCACCGCCACGCCACCGCTCGATGACTACTTGGCGTAGGCTTGTTCGGGTGTAGCTCTTCACGGCATTTAACATTGCCCGACGCAGCTTATGCACGGGTCGTGAGGAGAGGAGAGGTCGCGGAATGACCGGATCACCGTAAGAGGCCAGACAACAGGTCTTTTGGCGACTTCGAGGCGGACCGCCAAAGAATAAAGAAGTTAGGTACCTCCGCCAAGACAGAGCGGTCCTCCACGCCTTCGTGGACGCTCGGTATTCGAGCAGGTCGTGGCTCCTGTGTTTCGATTTTCGTGAGCAGGAGTGTTGCTGCATTAGGCCACCCTTGTCTCAGTGGCCGCTGGGAAAAATTCATGGGCGAGTGTCGTACTAATTTGGGAGATTGTTATGCTTGCACCAACAGTGGCCATTTGGCGAGAGATCGTCGACTGCAGGTAGCACCGTGGATAGCATGACCACGAGATCGGGCCATGGTTCTTCACCTTCCATAGCTAGGCAGATGTTCATATACCGATGTGCCACGCCGGAGGTCGCGTGGAAGTTCCTAGCTTTAGCGTCCTTTGAACCGCCTATTTTTTCAAGTATATCCTTAACCCTCTAGAGATTAGCATGCGCGTGATACGATGATTATATGTTGAGTACTATGTACAGATAGCGTTGTGTATATTGTGGTTTAGAGACATGGTTAGTTGAAAGGATAAGTACGGGACAGTAAGGTATGAACCTTAGGATACTACACGATGAGACCTTAGATGTAGCGTCCGTTCAATAAAAGATTTTACTGCTAGTCTTTGTCAAAATACTTGGTATGCGTAAAATGTATCAGGGATAATTCCATGGTTGTGTAAGATGAAAGTGGTAGCTTTCAGACTTGAATAGGTAAGATTGTTCCGGATCGGGAACAAGAGTTTGGCGCGACATGGGTCGGGTTGAGGACCATTCGCTGGTCGCACCCGCAAATTTCCCGGGGTCCGGGCTTCGAGGTGGTCCCGCCGTAGTAGGGTCACGAGGGTGCTAGGCCCAGTTTAGGTAACCATCGATGAGTTCGTGGATATGTTCGACTGAATCGATCGTGAAGGCCGAATGGCCTCAAGGAAATTGAGGCTAGTAAGATGACCAAGTTCGAGGTAGTGACTCAAAGTTTTGGAAATCAAGCGGATCAAGTGTGGTACGGTAGTAGAAAGAGTTCGTGTGTACGAAGCGGTACGACGAGTAAGAAAAGGAAGCGAACATGAGTTAGCGTAATAAAAGATATCATTTTGTTGTGAAGTGAAGATGCGGAGTATCCTTTAGACTCGTGGAAGCTTTTGTGATGTAGGAGTGATTCCTCGCCGACTTGGATTAAGTATTTGCGCGCAGTGTTATTCTCGCGAAGTGTGGCATTGGCAACTTGTTTAAGTTAAGAGGACTTTATCGTTATCCGCCTGAGAAGGAACATTCGGGACGAATGTTTCGGCGAGGGGAGAATGTTATACCCGTATTTCCAGTATGACGCGAGCGCCAGACGCATAAAAGTTTAAGCCTTAAGTAGGCATATGGATGAAATTTGTTCTCAACTAGCTAAAAGAATTGTTTTTCCGACTAAACGCTTTCCTGACTTTGCGAAGGGAAAATTACGGTTATGACATTTATAATTTTTACGGATTTTTCCGAGAGATGAAATATTTTGGATCAACGAGAGGTGACACTTGTCACCCTGGCCGGGCAAGTGGACGAATGGAGTGCACGTTTTTTTCATTTTTGTGGCCTAAAACATTTGGTCAATGTTTGGTGAGATATTTTGTGGGTAGATGGATAAGGTGGGACCCACACACACTTGTCCAAATCTCCTCCCTCCACTTGCTTTGATCTTGGCCATTGGTTTCCCTATAAATACCCCATAAGTGCAAGACTTATTCTTCATCCTCACTTGATAAATTCCAAGGCAAAATCCTCCCCTTAGCGAAGCTCTCGTCCTAACACCTCCCCTTCCTAGTTGCTTCGGCCGAAACCCCCCCTCCTTGTGTGCTAGCCGAAACACACCCCCCCCCCCCTTGGTAGAAAAGTATTCTCCAAGTGTTGTTACTATTCCAAAATACCTTGGCCCAAATACCTTGTAGTATTCCCAAAGTTACCTCTATACTAAAAGCCCGAAAAATACTACTATACTTCCTTTAGTCACTAAACTAAACCCTAGGGAAAAATCTTTATAGTTGGTTGAAGTATTAAGTAGAAGTTGTGTAGAACTTCTAAGGGTTTCTAGGAGCGAATTGGAGCGTTGCATAGAGCTAAACCTTGCTCAGATCGACTTTTAAACTTGGATAATTTTGGGCTTTTCGAGGTAAATATATTGTCCTTCTATTGTAATTGGAAATTACATATCGTAGTAGTATAGAAATGAGTATAAGACGTGTATAAGGATGGTATAAAAGAAGATAACCGAATCAGATTTTACATGTGACCGTATTTACAGAGACTGTGTAGTTTGGCTGCAGGAAAGTGTGCCCAATTTTTCCATAGAATAAGGAATCTTGTATCTAGAATTATTCTACGAGTAGTCTAGACGTTGATAGACTTATATGACCGCTATAGTCAAGATCGCGAGTAGCGTATTCTACTCGAAGGGTGGAAAAGGCTAGCGTAATTACGCATTTGGAGCGCTTTTGCTAATTGTTTGTAATCATCGCGAGGTATGTGATTCTTCATATCCTCGAGCATGATATTTTAAAAGAATATATATAGTACGGTAGACGACGGGTGTTAATCGAACGTGGTTTTACTTCGATGTCTTTTGACTTGAGTTTTAAATGATAAGAATCTTGAAGTATTTCAAAAGAATTAAGAATCGTTTTTAAAAGAAGAGTAATACTTGGTTTTGAAAGCTTAAGAGTTATACTAAGCTTTATTGGAAGTTAGGTATAACGACTTAAGAGAGATAAAAAGAATGGTTTATTGATTTTAGAAGTTAAGAGACTTGATCTTAAAAGATAAGAGACTTGAGTTATTTGAATTGATTTGAATTTTGTTAAAAATTGTGAAACATCATTCGTGAGTAATGAGTACTTTGTTTTTAAAGAATAATGTTTTACTTATTTCGGAAATTAGAATAAGTATCGAACTAACCATCATAGCTGCTAATAAAGGAAAATGTATTGACAAATAAGTAATTATATTAAAACCAGAAACCTCCATCCGCATGTAAGCTAAGATAAGACAAAATTGTATTACATTTCCTAGATCATGGTTGCTTTAATAAGATTGTTATAAACAAGATTAACCTACTCACAAGTAAGGCATATGTTAATCAAATTGATTTAAAAGAGATTACTTTATTAAGTGATTAAGACTATGAACTATGAAATCTTTCAAAATAAGAGACTTGAATATTTGAAATTAGGCAAACTTGAACTTTTGAAAAGAATGTTGTTACTTGATTTTAATAAAAGGAAAGTGTGTTGGTTTACTTAAAAATGTTAGTCCCTCTATTTTAATACTACGTGTATCGGGTGACCTTTGTAAAAGAAATGGACCTTTTTAAAAAGAATTTAATGTACGTAGTACTTTGGGGTTAAACCGACTTTGGCATAAAACGAAAGTACTTGAGTTGTGTGTAACTTGCCTATGTTTTGCGCGTGATAGCCTTGTCGCTAGTATTGTATTTCTATACCCCAGCTCTCTCTGAGGCTGGGCTGATTTGTTATGATCTTACTTGACGCAATTTCTGGTGGATTCGAGGATTCCACCCGCACGCTTCATTGATAGTGTTATTCCACGGACTAGCTCTCCACGAGGTTTTACCGATTCGCTTTGGTATCCGTAGTTGGCTCGTGATTTGCCCCGGTCGTGGTTGATTCGGCCAGATCCGTAGTTAGCCTTCGTGATTTGCCCTGCTCGGTTTAGTGGCGAAGTCTCGTGATTACGGCTTTGGTATCCGTAGTTAGCCCTCGCATTTCCCCGGCCACGTGACAAGGCTTTGGTATCCGTAGTTGGCTTTCGTGATTTGCCCTGCGTCGCCTTCGTGGTTTGGTTGGATAGTATTGTTAGTACGGCTTTGGTATCCGTAGTTGGCTTCAGATTGCCCGGCCGCTTGATGATGCGGCTTTGTATCCGTAGTTAGCCTTCAGACTTGCCCCAGACGGTTTTATGACACAGTGGGACCCGTGTTCATGTGTACTCTGGTGTTGTTATATCATAGATCACGGTAGTGAGGAAGGTATTCCACGCATGATTGATGTCGGGCGCGAGACCCATAGTTATATTTGAGTGATGACTCGAGGGCGAGTCCCCGACTTGACATGACCGCTTATTTATCAGGATCGTAGTTTGGTTATCATACATGTCTCCTCGCTTTATATAGACTACTATGATTTCATTTACGATTTTCGGCCACATACTGTACTGTCAGATCGACCTCCTTCGGGGCCGCTCACGCCGCAGGTAGGTACACCGATTGTTGATCCTCGCCATAGGATCACGGTTCAACAGATTGGAAGCTCCGCTTCTCCGAGGCTTATCTTTTAGTATAGTCCTGTCATCAGAGATACTTGTACATTCAGTGGTATGGCGGCCCCGTCCCGTCATGTTGTATAAAAACTCTTAGAGGTCTCAGAGTACTGTTGTGGCGTGGTTTGTGAGATGTAATCGTCGTTCAAGTTTTATGTATATATACATGCCGAAAGGCGATATTTTCATGGATAAACTGTTCTCATTCTATAATTGTTTCATGTCTTGTTTTTATATTCCGCTGATTACTCTGATGTATGACTACTTGGGTGCCCGGGTAAGGCACCAGTCACGGTCCCGGGATCGGGTCGTGACACCAACACTTAGAAAATTTAGAGAAACTTGTGTCTTGCTCATTGAGCTCTCGGCAATATGGCATGGATGAACAAGAAAATTTTCGTTTGTGGTTCAATAATCCCAATACTTTAAACCAAGGTTCCTAGGGGTATTGTAAGGATATCTCAATAGAAAGATCCCAGAAAAACGACGTTTTTACATTAGTCGCAAGGCGAAACCCTAAGGTGTTCTTCAACTTTGAAGATGGAACTTGAAGAGGAGTTCTTCATGAGCTTCTAAGGAGTGCTTGGAGCGGATTGGAACATAAGAAGAGGAGCTAAAAGTTGCTAAGGGTCGACTTTTACGCTTGGACATTATTAGGGCTTATTGAGGTAAAATCTTCATCTTCTTAATGTAATTGAAGATTACATGTTATAGTAGTTAAGAAATGAGCATGTGATATATATATTGAAGTTTGAAAAGATTTGGATCATGTCGACGTGCTAAAATCTGAAAATGGACAAGTTAGCCATTAATGTTGTAATTAATTTGGACGACAGTTATAATCGTCGCATGTTAAGGAAGAAAGGATTTATAGTTGTTGTAATTGTTATTATGTATATAACATGTTGGAATAACAACTTGGATTGAAAAAGAAATTGAAAGGAAATTGATAATTGTTGTGACATTGTAGCCAAATATGGCTTGGAATTATTGGACAGTTTTATATTGATTGTGGGGCAGAATTTTACACGTCCTATTAGGCGTGTAATCCCCTTTGTATTTTCTGAATTGTTGGGCCTTAAATGTGGCGTTTGTCATAATGGCTATGTATATTCAGGGGTACGGCGGGGCCTTGTCCCGTCATAGTATTTGTTCAAAATCTTAGAGGTCTGTAGTCATATCTTGTGGATTGGGTTGTGCAAACAAAAAAAAGGGATGTAACTGCTTTTGGCTATATATGTATATATATATTTAGGGAGGTGGCCTTATCGGCTAACCTGTTATTTATGTCTTGTTGAATTATTTTATAAGTGTGATGTATGCTCCACTGATTATCTCTGATGTATACTGTATGGTGCCTGTGTAGGCACCGCCGCTACTGGTCGTCGTGATAGCAGTACATCCGGTCTTCCATGTTTCTATGTTACGGAAGTGTATCAGAGATCCATCGAGAGTTTTCCCAGCTAGCGAGGTCCAGGTGACAGAAGGGTTATCGTATGAGGAGAGTCCCATAGCGATACTCGATCGCCAGGTTAGGCGACTGAGGACCAAGGATGTGGCTTCCGTCAAAGTCTTGTGGCGGAATGATAATAGGGAGGAGATGACTTGGGAAGCGGAGGAGGACATGTTGAGGAAGTATCCTCACTTATTCTCTACACCTTCAGGTAATTCATTTCCCTTACTTGTCAAGTTTTAATTGAAGTATTTTTCTTAAAGTACTATTATGTGGTCACGTGTGGCATTATTGGTATGTAGGGGTTGTAAAAGGGGACTATGTCGCTATCTATAAGATTGACTCCGAAAGAACATTCGGGGACGAATGTTTCTAAGGGGGGAAGAATGTTATACTCCGTAATTCCAGGACATGTTTATAAGAACGTACGTAAGAACTCAAAAATGTTAAGATTTGAGACTAGTAAAAATTTATCGGAATTATGGAAATGTCAGGAAACGAAATATTGCGACGAATGGGAGGGTGACACGTGTTCCCCCCCCCCCCCCCCCCCCCCTTTGGTTGGTCTTGGTCGAATTAGACCATGGGTTTAATGGTCATTTGACCAATGTGTAGATGACCAAGTCTTGCAAGCTAAAGAGCTTGAGTTTATTGACCAAGTCAAAGAGCCACTTGGCTTGATCTCTTAATGAAATGCATCCAAGCCACCCATTTGTTCTAATCTTGACCCTCCATATTCTTATATAACCATACTACTAGCAAGACAAGTTCCCATACTTAGAAAAAATTTCAAGAATCTTGTGCTTGTCCAGAGAAGCTCTCGGGTTTGCTAGGGTTCCAACAAGAAAAAATTTCGTTTGTTGATCAATAATCTCCATACTTTAAACAAAGGTTCCTAAGGGTATGGTAAGGGTATCTCAATAGAAAGATCCCATAAAAGTGTCATTTTTACATTAGTCGCAAGGTGAAAACCTAAGTCGCTTTCATAGGCTTGGATTGGAATTTGAAGGAAAGTTGTTTGTGAACTTCTAAGGGCTTCAAGTGGTGGATTGGAGTGTCAAAGAGGGGCGCTAAGTTGCTAAGGAGCGACTTCGAATCTTGAAATTGGATTGAAGCTCGTCAAGGTAACAATCTTGTTCTCTTAAGTGTTATAAGATTACATATTGTTGTAGCTCTACATTTTAACAAGCATGAGATATATGTATTGGAGATTCATAAGTGTTATGGATATTGGAAGCCTAAATCCGAAATGACCTTGTTAGCCATTTGAAATTGAAATACAATTTGGTCGATTGTTAGAATCGTCGCATGTTATCTAATTGGAGATTTTAGTTGTTATAATCGATTGCGGCTATATAACATGTTAGACTAAACAAATTGGATTGAAAAAGAATTTGAAAAGACTTTGTGTTGTTGTACCTCAATTGCCGAAAATGACATTGTCTTTTGGACTAGTTTGATATCAATTGTGGGGCAGAATTTTACACGTCTTGTTAGGCGTGTAATCCTCTGTTGTTAGCTACATTGTTGAGCCTTAAATGTGGCATGTTTGGTTATTGAATTCGGGACTTGAAAAAGGTGGAAAAGTACGTAGAAACAAAGGAAGTGTTGTCCGATTTTCTGTAGAATTTGGTGACTTTACACTTAGAATATTCTACATTTGAAGTTAGAAGTTAATAGACGTATTATGGTCATTATAGGTTGACATACTACGTACGTCATATTGGACTTAACAAGTGGATTGAACCAAAGAGGTTTGTGGAACTTTCTTGTCTCTTGAGCATGAGTTGTTGTAAATATATAGTACGGTAGACGTACGAGATTTTGATGAATTTAGTTTCATTTGATATCCTTGACTTGTTTTAAGAATGTTCAAGTTAGTTGAGTTAGGAATTAACTCACTTGTTTTAAAGATTAAGGATATCTTAGTTTCTAAAGTTAAGAAACTTGATTTCTAAAGTTAAGAGACTTGAAGTATTTTGAAAGTATATGATACTTGGTTTTCGAAAGTATAAGTCTCTTGGTTATAAAAAGAATGTAAGTGTCTAAAGCATAAAGTTAGTATAACGGTTTTATGGAAAGTTGGTTATAATAACTTTATGGAAAGTTAAAAGCATGGTTTACTCTAGTGATGTAAATAAAGATAAAGGACTTGAAATGAAGAAAGGCAAATTGATTTAAAGGCATCAATTGCGTAAAGTTTTAAAGAAGAAAAAGGTCACTTGGTTTAGAAGCCTATAAATGTATTTCGAAAAGGTATTGTGACTTGTCTTGAAAGGTAGATATGACTTGATACTACGGTTATTAGTATCTTGGAATCTTATATGAAAAAGAGTCATTTTAAAAGAATAGAAGTACATAGTACTTTGGGTTAAATTCCCGGATTTTTATAATGACATGTTAGTGCCTTAAGTAAACTAAAATGAGGGTGTATATAAATAAGGCTAATAAGAAGTTAGGGGATTTCTTAACTTTCTTATGTTATGTATGATAAGCCGGTAGTGCTTATGTTATGAACGATAGCCGGTTGTGCTAGGTTATGTTATTCTTGTGGGGTAAACCCCCGGGTTAATACTTATTCCATGGATTTGCTACCCATGATGTGAGTGTGACGTTTGTACTCATTGCGGGCCCACCGGGCTCATGCGGGTGAAATAGTCTCATGCGAGACGGGTGACCTCATTGCGGGTCCACAGGACCTATGTGGGTGAAATATTCCCAAGAGTAGGATTGCTTAATGATACTACGGGCGAGTGGCCCTACTTTGATCATAAGCCTTCTATTTTTATGCAGTAAAGTATACTCTTGTTTACTCACATTGTTAGTAAGGCACAATGTACTGTTATTTGAGTTATCATACATGTCTCCAGCTTTATTTTTAGACTTTATGATTTCATTTCAGTACTTTCAGTTTTACATACTTGGTACATCTGTTGTACTGACCCCCTTTCCTCGGGGGTTGCGTTCATGCCGCAGGTAGGGGTAAGCAGGTGGTGGATCCTCATTCTTAGGATCACTGATCAGTTGTCAGAAGCTCCATTTCTCCGAGGCTTGTCTTTGGCAGTTTTCCCTGATGTTGTAGATTTATGTACATTCAGGGGTATGGCGGGGCCCTGTCCCGTCACAGTTGTTATTCTTAGAGGTCTGTAGTCATATCTTGTGGATTGGGTCTGTAAGATCATCATATCAAGAATACTAATCTCTAGAGGGTTAAGGATATACCTGTATCTACCGCTTCACTCTAATCATAGGCCTGCCCTGCAGGGCGCATAGCTGTAGAAGGTGATGAACCAGCCATAGATCCTGAAGGCCGAGTCTCTACATCCACGCTACCTTTGGTCGGACAATTTCTCGCAAAATGGACCTGCTGGCCGCATGTAAAACAACCTCCCGAACCAGCACGACACTCCCCCTTATGGATTTTACCGCAACGGCCACACTGAGGTAAGGGTGGCCTCATCTGGTCAACACCACTACTCCCAAAATCAACCCTCGAGCCCGACCGCTTCCCGAATACTCTGGATGCCACAAGATCGCGAGGACCGCTCAGGCCGGGCGGAGGCGCATAACTAGTCTCGCCGCTAAGGTGGTCCGCCAAAGTCGCCAAAAGACCCTGCCGTTTGGCCTCTTCTCGCCGATCCCGCCATTCCGTCGACCTCTCCGCTCCTCACACCCAAGTGCATAAGTCTGCATGCGGGCAATGTCCATGCCCGGCTAAAGAGCTACACCCGAGCAAGCCTCTGCCAAGTAGTCATCGAGCCTCGTGACGTAGCGGTGCACTTTGTCCTCCATATTTGCCACTAACGCCGGGACATATCGGGCCAACGAGTCGAACTCCACGTTGTACTCCCGAACCGCACGCCCCGCCCCGCCAACATCAAAAATATGTCGGCCCGAGCCCTCCTCATCTGTGGGGGCAAGAAATGTGCAAGAAATGCCCCTGAGAACTCGTCCCATACTGCTGGAAGCGCATGCTCCCCCTGGGACAGTTCCCATGAATCAAACCAGTCGACTGCAATATCACGCAGCCGATGTGAACCCAAGACCACTGACTCGGTCTTCGAAGCCTTGATCACTCATGATCCGTCAGAATCGCTTGATGAACTCCTGCGGATCATCCTCGTGCCTCGACCAGAACTCGGGTGGACTACAACTCAAGAAGTCCCGGTCTCCAACTATCGGCCTGGGTGCCATCTTGGTACCACCGCCCCGTCGCCCTCAAGTCTCGCCATAAACCTAACTAGTAATCGGGCCATCTCCTTGCAACCCATATCCTCTGCTCGCCGCGGGACGGAGGCTCGATATCGTGGCCTCGTGAGCTACCGCCGCCGCTCTAAACTCACTGAGGTGGCGGCATCGTAGAATCGCCATCCGTAGCACCACCTCGCAAAGATCGGGCCTCTATCCACGGTAACCTCCGTGCTCTACTCGCGGCTCTCCTCTCGCCTTGCGCTCCGGCTCGTTGCCTTGCGTGGAGGCATAGCTGATATAAAAGAATACGTCAGAGGGAGTCCAACTTACAACACACCTCTAAGGCACGATCTCAGAGTGAGAAGAATGGAAACCAATCCTAAATGTCCTGCAGCCTCCTGATTATAGATGTGGTGCACAACACACCGATAATCAAGACTCTACTAGACACGGTCTGTAGACACTTTCCGAGGACTAACTTGTTATACCCCGTATTTCCAGAGTATGTACGTAAGGGCGTACGTATTATAATTTGAGCCTTAAAGTTGGCAAGATTCGAAAATTTGGGCACAAGTGCCGAAAAGAGTCGTTTTTCGACGAAACGTTTCCACAGCTTTCGTAGGAAAAATTCCGGCTAAGTCATTTATTATTTTTGCGGATTTTTCCGAGAGACGAAACATTTTGGACCAACGAGAGGGCGAGGGTGCTAGGCCCAAGTTTAGTTGACCATCGTATGATTTCGTGGATGTGTTCAACCAGAAGCAGACCGTAAAGGCCGGGAATGGCCTTAAGGAAGATTGAGGCTAGTAAGATAACCAAGTTGGAGGTGGTGACTCCAAGGTTTGGAGAACTGCGATGATCAAGTGTGGTACGCATACTAGAAGAGTTCAAGTGTTCGAGAAGAGTACGATGAGTAAGGGTAGAGGCGAGCATGTATTGCAAGCATAGATATGATCATTTCTTGTGAAGGGAGAATGTGCGAAGGATGTATATTTTAGACCTCAGGGATCGCATGCAGTCCGGTACCATTTGTTGGGTCGCCGGAGTGACACTAGAACCTCGCGGCAAAGTGACAAAAGTTTGTGATGTTAGAGGTGTTTCCTCGTGGACTTGGATGTATGTATTTGCGCTGTATTTCTGGCGGTGTGGCGTGATTTGTTCTCGTAAATATAGTAGTGAAGGCTATACCGGCACGTGTTTGTTTTGAGATTGAGAAGGAACATTCGGAACGAATGTTTCTAAGGAGGGGAGAATGTTATACCCCATATTTCCAGAGTATGTACGTAAGGGCGTACGTATTATAATTTGAGCCTTAAAGTTGGCAAGATTCGAAAATTTGGGCACAAGTCGAAAAGAGTCGTTTTTCGACTAAACGCTTTCCATGACTTTCGTAGGAAAAATTCGCTATGTCATTTATTATTTTTATGATTTTTCCGAGACGAAACATTTTGGACCAACGAGAGGGTGACACTTGTCACCCTCTAATTGGAAGTGGTGGACGGCAAAAGGGGTCAAGGGGAGTTGGTAGGATATTTGTGCAAGTTGGTGTGGTAGATGGATAAGGTGCACATGGCTTAATCCTAGCCCTACACTTGCCTAACACTTGGATGAATCTTAGCCCTTGGTTGGCCTTTGCTTGACCTATAAATACCCTCTAAGTTGATGAACTTCTTCATCCAAAATTTCTAAGTGTTAAAAATCCCTCCTCTCCTCAACCTTGTTCTCGCCCAAACACCACCCCTCTCCCCTCAAGGCCCTCACGAGCAACCCCCTTGCCTTGTGGTTCTAGCCGAGAACCCTCCCCTAGCCTAGTTGTGCTAGTCGAAATACTACCCCTTGGTAGAAATGTATTCTACAAGTATTGTTATAATGCCCAAATTACTTTAGCCAAATACCTTGTAGTACTTTCCAAAGTACCTTTATACTGAAAAACCCTAAAAATACGATTATACTTTCCTTTAGCCACAAAAAGAAACCCTAAGGAAAACCTTCATAGTCGGTTGAAGTGTTAAGTAGAAGTTGGTTAGAACTTCTAAGGGTTGTTTGGAGCGGTTGAGCGCACTGAGTAGAGCTAAACCTTGCTCAGATCGACATATAAACTCGGATAATTTTGGGCTTATCGAGGTAAACATTCTTGACCTTCCATTGTAATTGGAAATTACATGTTGTAGAGTATATAGTTAAGTATACTATATATAGAATCAACATAGTTGTGCGGCAATGTCTTTTGACTTAAGCTGAATAATACTTACGCGATGTCTTGCGACTTAAGCTGAATTTTAAGAAGTGAAATGAATCAGTAATTACATAGATCAGACATTACGAGACTTGTAGTATTATCGTGAGTAGAATTGTACACGTCCCGTTAGACGCAAACCCCGGTTGGCTTGGTAGCCGGCCTCGATAGAGAGGAGATTTCTGCCATGTTGCGGGAGAGTCTTCAATTTTCTGTAGTATATTCTACATTGAGATCGCAGATGTGAATAGGCGCCGTGTGGCGTGTATAGGTTGAACTACTAGGTGTGGCGGGGTCTACTTGGCTGAAGGTGTAGCCGAGGGGTTGAGGTACTTGGAGCGCTTTGCTATTAGTCGGAAATCGTCGCGGTATGTGAACCTCTTCCTATCTGTTCTAGCATGATACGTATAACTATGTAGTACTAGAGACGCATACGTGTTTAATGTATTTGATTGGTTTGAAACATAAAGTGTTATAACGGCTTTATGGGAAGTTGTTATAACACTTTATGTAGGTAAGAAAATGCTTTGTGGTTTCAAAGGGTAATCGATTTGACTTATAACGGATTTGATGTATAGTAATAAAGAACTTGAAGTGTTTCAAAAGACCTTTTGAAAGAAGAGTAATACTTGGCTTTGAAAACATAAGAGTTGTACTAGCTTTATGGGAAGTTAGGTATAACGTCTTAAGAATGATAAAGAAGAATGGTTTACTGATTTTTAGAAGATAAGAGACTTGACTTAATGGTATTGATATGACTTTTGTTAAAAGTGTGAAACCTCATTCGTGAGTAATGAGTACTTGGTTTTAAAAGGAATAATGTTTTACTGATTTCGAAATCGAATGAGTATCGACAAACCACCGGCGTTAATAAAGGAAAATGTATTGAATGATGAAGTATGGTATTAACACCAGTAGAAACCTCCATCTGCATAGAAGCTAAGATGAGACAAAATGATATTACATTTCCTAGATCATGGCTGCTTAATAAGATTGATTATAAACAAGAATAACCTACTCACATATAAGACATATGTTTCTCAAAACGTTTAAAGGAGAATTATGTTAAAACTATGAACTACGAAACCTTTTCTAAAAGGAGAAACTTGAGCACTTGAAATTAGGCAAACTTGAACGTTTGGAAAATAAGGTTGTTACTTGATTTTACAAAGGAAAGCATTTTGGTTTACTTAACAATGTTAGTCACTCTAATTTTATACTACGGGTATCGGGTGACCTTTGTAAAAGAAATGGATCATAAAAGGAATTTAACGTACGTAGTACTTTAGGGTTAAACTCCGGACTTTGACATAAAATGAAAGTACCTTGAGTTGTGTATAACTTGCCTATGCTTTTGTTATGAAACTTGACCATGTTACGTGTGATAGCCTTGTTGTACAAATATTGTGTTTCACTTGACTACCGGTTCATCCGGGAATGTATTTCACTTGACTACCGGTTCATCCGGGAATGTATTTCACTTGACTACCGGTTCATCCGGGAATGTATTTCACTTGACTACCGGTTCATCCGGGAATGTATTTCACTTGACTACCGGTTCATCCGGGAATGTATTTCACTTGACTACCGGTTCATCCGGGAATGTATTCCACTCGACTACGGTTCACGGGACGAACCGAATGTATTCCACACGCTTTCTATATTGGATCCATAAGATGGGCCGAGACACATTATAATGATCACATGATTTGTACCTAGATCACGGCGGTGAGAAGGAGTTCCACTGGCATGAGGGATGACTTTGAGGACGTGAGTCCCTGACTTGACATGACTGCTTTTATGTTGTGAACTGTAGTTTGGTTATCATACATGTCTCCTGCTTTATATAGACTATTATGATTTCATTTACGATTTTTACGCCACATACTTGGTACTGTTGCATCGACCTCCTTCGGGCCGTTCATGCCGCAGTAGAGGTACATCGATCGCCGATCCCCGCTTATAGGATCACCTTTCAGATGTTGAAGCTCCGTTCCTTCGAGGCTTATCTTTGCATGTTACCCAGTCCAGAGGTTCTTGTACATTCGTGGTATGGCGGCCCCGCCCCGTCATAGTTGTTATCACTTCTTAGGTCCAGAGTATCGTTGTGGCGTAGTCCGTAAAAGGATAATCGTCGTATTTATGTATATACCAAGGCAACCGCTTGCTGGTCTGCTTATTTATCATGTCTCTTAATTCATGTTCATGTTTTTATTTCCGATTTTCTCTCGATGTTGTATCACTAGGTGCCCGGTAAGGCACCCACGCCCGGTTCGGTCGTGACAAAAGTGGTATCGAGCGATTAATCCTCTGAAAGTGTCTACAGACCGTGTCTAGTAGAGTCTTGATTATCGGTGTTGTGCACCACATCTATAATCGTGAGGCTATAGGACATTTAGGATTGGTTTCATTCTTCTCATTCTCGAGATCGTGCCTGTAGCCGTGTGATAAGTTGGACCCTCTCGACGTATTCCTTTCCTTTACCGCTATGCCTCCGCGTAAGGCAACCTGTGCCCAGATGGGCAAGGCAATGAGGGAGTCATAGTGAGATACAGAGGAGTACGAGGCGCAGCCCTGGCCACACTGAGACAAGCCCGACGGCGAAGTTTCGCGACGCCGCCAAGACCAAGAGAGTTTAGAGCGCAGCGATGGTCACTGAGACTACAAGACGAGCCTCCAGCCCCACACTGGAGCAGATGAGACGGGTACAAGGAGATGGCGCCATCGCCGTGGTCGTGGCCAGATATGAGGATAGGCTGGATGCAGCAGCCTCCGGTGAGAGCACCCGTAGTTCACCCCGAGCGCATTTGAGGCTACGTGACTTTCTGAGTTGTAGCCAGCCAGTGTTCTATGGATCTAGAGATGAGGATGAACCTCAGTAGTTTATCCGACTCACAATGATCATAGAGTGATCGAGTCTCGAGGCAGTCGGTGGTATTGGTTCGCATCACCGCGTGATCTGCAGCTGATCGGTTTGATTCGTGGGAGTTGTCCCGGGAAGAGCATGCACTTCCAGCCGTATGGGACGAGTTCTCAAGGGCTTTTCTTGCACATTTCTTGCCCCCACAAATGAGGAGGGCTCGGGCCGACAGATTTTTGACGTTGAGGCAGGACGGGCGGACGGTTAGAGAGTACAATGTGGAGTTCGACTCATTAGCTCGGTATGTTCCCGCTGTGGTAGCTGATATGGAGGACAGAGTACACCGCTACGTCACCGGGCTAGATGATTACTTGGCAGAGGCTTGTACGGGTGTAGCTCTTCAGCCGGGCATGGACATTGCCCGCATGCAAGCTCATGCACTAGGATGTGAGGCACAGAGAGGTCGACGGAATAACCGAGATCGCCAGAAGAGGCCGTAACAGCAGGTCCTTTGGTAACTTTCGAGGCGGACCGCCAAGAAGCAGCCTAGTTATGTACCTCCACCAAGATGCAGAATGGTCCCCACGCCGCCGTGACGCTCGTGGTATTCGAGCTGGTCGAGCTCCGTGGCTTCGGTTCACAGATATACGTGAGTGCTAGCCGCCAGATTCATGTCCCCTCAGTGCACGATGTGGCAAACATCATCCCGGAATGTCGTTTTTATCGGTGCTTGTTTCACTGCGGCCGTCAGGCCATGTGACGAGAGATCGTGCTTATAGGAGAGGTACCGGCACTTGGCGCACCTCACGGATCGAGTGTGTTCATCGCTTTCTATACATGCTATCGCAGGCGTGCCTATGATTAGAGTGGAGCGGTTGATTCAGGTATATCCCTAACCCTCTGGAGACTTGTATGTATTGATGTTATGATAATGTGTTAAGTGTTATGTTCGGATAGCTTTGTGCTAAAATGTGATTTAGGGACCTGGTTGGTGAAAAAGGGTAAGACTGGGGGTGAGAAAATGATGAACCTTAGGATATTACAGTTGAGACCTTAGATGTAAGGCCGTCTTGAGTGCAAGATTTTGCGAGTGATCCTTGACAGAGTGCATTTTTATGCCTAGAATGTATTATGTGATAAGTCCCTGGGTTGGGCAAATGAAATTGGTAGCTTTCATGATGGGATTTAGCGAGATCGTTCGTGCATCGGCGAGCAAGAGTTAGCGCGACAAATGGTCGGGTTGGGCTATGTTGCGGGCCAACCCGCGCTGCTTCGAGTGGGTCAGCTCTGGGTGGTCCCGCCAGGTGGTAGGGTCACGAGGGTGCTAGGCCCAAGTTTAGTTGACCATCGTATGATTTCGTGGATGTGTTCAACCAGAAGCAGACCGTAAAGGCCGGGAATGGCCTTAAGGAAGATTGAGGCTAGTAAGATAACCAAGTTGGAGGTGGTGACTCCAAGGTTTGGAGAACTGAAGCGATGACTGAAGTGTGGTACGCATACTAGAAGAGTTCAAGTGTTCGAGAAGAGTACGATGAGTAAGGGTAGAGGCGAGCATGTATTGCAAGCATAGATATGATCATTTCTTGTGAAGGGAGAATGTGCGAAGGATGTATATTTTAGACCTCAGGGATCGCATGCAGTCCGCATACCATTTGTTGGGTCGCCGAGTGACACTAGAACCTCGCGCAAAGTGACAAAAGTTTGTGATGTTAGAGGTGTTTCTCGTGGACTTGGATGTAAGTATTTGCGCGGTATTTTACGTGGCCAGCGCGGTGATTTGTTCTCGTAAATATAGTAGTGAAGGCTATACCACGCGTGTTTGTTTTGAGATTGAGAAGGAACATTCGGGACGAATGTTTCTAAGGAGGGGAGAATGTTATACCCCATATTTCCAGAGTATGTACGTAAGGGCGTACGTATTATAATTTGAGCCTTAAAGTTGGCAAGATTCGAAAATTTGGGCACAAGTGCGAAAAGAGTCGCTTTTAAACGCTTTCCACACTTTCGTAGGAAAAATTCCGCTATGTCATTTATTATTTTTCGGATTTTTCCGAGACGAAACATTTTGGATCAACGAGGGTGACACTTGTCACCCTAATCGGAAGTGGACGGCAAAAGGGGTCAAGGGGAGTTGGTAGGATATTTGTGCAAGTTGGTGTGGTAGATGGATAAGGTGCACATGGCTTAATCCTAGCCCTACACTTGCCTAACACTTGGATGAATCTTAGCCCTTGGTTGGCCTTTGCTTGACCTATAAATACCCCTCTAAGTTGATGAACTTCTTCATCCAAAATTTCTCTAAGTGTTAAAAATCCCTCCTCTCCTCAACCTTGTTCTCGCCCAAACACCACCCCTCTCCCCTCTGAAGGCCCTCGAGCAACCCCTTGCCTTGTGGTTCTAGCCGAGAACCCCTCCCCTAGCCTAGTTGTGCTAGTCGAAATACTACCCTGGTAGAAATGTATTCTACAAGTATTGTTATAATGCCCAAATTACTTTAGCCAAATACCTTGTAGTACTTTCCAAAGTACCCTTTATACGAAAAACCCTAAAAATACGATTATACTTTCCTTTAGCCACAAAACGAAACCCTAAGGAAAAACCTTCATAGTCGGTTGAAGTGTTAAGTAGAAGTTGGTTAGAACTTAAGGGTTGTTTGGAGTGGGTTGAGCGCACTGAGTAGGAGCTAAACCTTGCTCGGGATCGACATATAAACTCGGATAATTTTGGGCTTATCGAGGTAAACATTCTTGACCTTCTTTGTAATTGGAAATTACATGTTGTAGGAGTATATAGTTAAGTATACTATATATAGAATGAACATAGTTGTGCGGCAATGTCTTTTGACTTAAGCTCGAATAATACTTACGGCAATGTCTTTCGACTTAAGCTCAATTTTAAGAAGTGAAATGAATCAGTAATTACATAGACCGTATTACAAGAGACTTGTGTAGTATTACGGTGAGTAGAATTGTACACGTCCGGTTAGACGTTCAAACCCCCCCTGGTTGGCTTGGTAGCCTCGATAGGAGGAGATTTACGCTGCCATGTGGGAGGTCTTGCCAATTTTCTCGAGAATATTCTACATTGAGATCTAAGATGTTAATAGGCGCTGTGGCCTCATAGGTTGAAATACTCGTGTGGCGTGGTCTACTGGCTTAAGGTGTAGCCACGGTTTGAGGTACTGGAGCGCTTTATTAGTCGGAAATCGTCATGAGGTATGTGAACCTCTTCCTATCTGTTCTAGCATGATATGTGTATAACTATGTAGTGCGGTGACGCATACGTGTTTAATGTATTTGATTGGTTTGAAACATAAAGTGTTATAACGGCTTTATGGGAAGTTGGTTATAACAGCTTTATGTAGGTAAGAAAATGCTTTGTGGTTTCAAAGGGTAACTGATTTGACTTCTAACGGATTTGATGTATAGTAATAAAGAACTTGAAGTGTTTCAAAAGACCTTTTGAAAGAAGAGTAATACTTGGCTTTGAAAACATAAGAGTTGTACTAGCTTTATGGGAAGTTAGGTATAACGTCTTAAGAATGATAAAGAAGAATGGTTTACTGATTTTTAGAAGATAAGAGACTTGACTTAATGGTATTGATATGAATTTTGTTAAAAGTGTGAAACCTCATTCGTGAGTAATGAGTACTTGGTTTTAAAAGGAATAATGTTTTACTGATTTGAATCGAATGAGTATCGACAAACCACCGCGTTAATAAAGGAAAATGTATTGAATAATGAAGTATGGTATTAACACCAAGAAACCTCCATCTGCATGGAAGCTAAGACGACAAAATGATATTACATTTCCTAGATCATGGCTGCTTAATAAGATTGATTATAAACAAGAATAACCTACTCACATATAAGACATATGTTTCTCAAAACGTTTAAAGAAGAATTATGTTAAAACTATGAACTACGAAACCTTTTCTAAAATGAGAAACTTGAGCATTTGAAATTAGGCAAACTTGAACGTTTGGAAAATAAGGTTGTTACTTGATTTTACAAAGGAAAGCATTTTGGTTTACTTAACAATGTTAGTCACTCTAATTTTATACTACGGGTATCGGGTGACCTTTGTAAAAGAAATGGATCTTAAAAGGAATTTAACGTACGTAGTACTTTAGGGTTAAAATCCGGACTTTGACATAAAATGAAAGTACCTTGAGTTGTGTATAACTTGCCTATGCTTGTTGTTATGAAACTTGACCATGTTACGTGTGATAGCCTTGTTGTGCAAGTATTGTGTTTCACTTGACTACCGGTTCATCCGGGAATGTATTTCACTTGACTACCGGTTCATCCGGGAATGTATTTCACTTGACTACCGGTTCATCCGGGAATGTATTTCACTTGACTACCGGTTCATCCGAATTTATTTCACTTGACTACCGTTCATCCGAATGTATTTCACTTGACTACCGTTCATCCGGAATGTATTCCACTCGACTACGGTTCATGGATGCAGAATGTAGTCCACACGTTTCTATATTGGATCCATAAGATGGGCCGAGACCTGTTATACGTATCACATGATTTGTATCTAGACTGCCGGCAGTGAGGAAGGAGTTCCACGGGCATGAGGGATGACTTTGAGGACGTGAGTCCCTGACTTGACATCGCTTTTATGTTGGAATCGTAGTTTGGTTATCATACATGTCTCCTGCTTTATATAGACTATTATGATTTCATTTACGATTTTTACAGCCACATACTTGGTACTGTTATCGACCTCCTCGGCTGCGTTCATGCTGTTATACCGTATTTCCGCAGTATGTACGAGGCGTGCACGATTAAATTTTTGCCTTAA
This sequence comes from Przewalskia tangutica, assembly GCA_029844215.1. Lineage (NCBI taxonomy): Eukaryota > Viridiplantae > Streptophyta > Magnoliopsida > Solanales > Solanaceae > Przewalskia > Przewalskia tangutica. Next base: position 42,946,035 of record CM056737.1, on the reverse strand, counting down.
GAATTGACAAGTTTCGAAATTTGTACACAAGTGCCAAAAAGAGTCGTTTTTCGACGAAACGTTTCCACAGCTTTCGTAGGGAAAATTCCGGCTATGTCATTAATAATTTTTGCGGATTTTTCCGAGAGACGAAACATTTTGGACCAACGGGAGGGGGACAAGTGTCACCCTCCCATTGGAAGCAAGTGGACGGCAAGCTTGACCATTGGCACGTTTTTGGTGTTGAAATTTTGGTCAAGGGTTAGGTAGGATATTTTGTGTAGATGGATAAGGTAGCACATGGCTAAATCTTGGCCTTACACTTGCTATGCACTTGTCTTCATCTTGGCCATTGGTTGGCCTTCACTTGACCTATAAATACCTCTCTAGTTGAAGACATTCTTCATCCAAAACTTGAGCAATCTATCTAAGTCTAAAAATACCCTCCCACTTGTTTGCTTCGTCCAAAGCCCTCCCCTCCCTCGAGAAGCTTTGGCAGGCCTCCCCTCCCCTTTGTAGAGCTTGGCGTGGGGTACACCCCTAGCCTAGTTGTTTTCAGATAATACCCATTTTTGTGGTATAGAAATACTCTCCTAGTATTGTTATAATGCCCAAATACTTTAGCCCATATACCTTGTAGTACTTTCCAAAGTACCCTTTTATACAAAAGCCCAGAAAATACTATTATACTTCCTTTAGCCACTAAACGAAACCCTAAGGAAATCTTCATTGATAGTTGAAGTACTTGAGTAGAAGTTGGTTAGAACTTCTAAGGGGTGTTTGGAGCGGGTTGGAGCGCACGGAGTAGGAGCTAAATCTTGCTCGGGATCGACATATAAACTCGGATAATTTTGGGCTTATCGAGGTAAACACTCTTGACCTTCTATTGTAATTGGAAATTACATGTCAGAGAATATATAGTTGAAGTATACTATATATAGAACTCAACATTATAATTGTGCGCAATGTCTTTTGACTTAAGCTGAATAATACTACGGCAATGTCTCGACTTAAGCTGAATTTTAAGAAGTGAATCAACTGTAATTACATAGGATCAGACATGAGGCTTGTGTAGTATTATCGTGGTAGAATTGTACACGCCGGTTAGGCGTGCAAACCCCACCAGTTGGCTTGGCGGCCTCGATAGAGGAGGAGATTCTGTACGCTGCGGGCGGGGTGTCACGACCCGACCCGGGGCGATCGGTACCTACCGGTACCCATCGTGTGCATCGAGAATAGCAATGGAACATACATGAAACAAAATCAGATAAGGTGAACATCACTAGCAAGCCGATAAGGCCGCTTTCATAAAATAACTTAACCGAAAGTGAAACAAGACATCTTATCATTACAAATTTCAAACCACAAACGTGACTACGCACTCAGGAATAACAATCGTGTGGACGGGGCCGCCATACCCTGATTGTACAAAGTAAATAACCTCGGGAATCATACCAAAGACAAAGCCTCCGAGGATGGAGCTTTCGGAAAATGAGCAGTGATCCTAATAGTGCGGACCAAATAGTTACGATCTCGACTGCGGCGTGAACGCGGCCCGAAGGAGGTCGATAACAGTACCAAGTATGTGAAATCAAAATATCAGAATGAATTCATAATAGCATATATATAAAGCGAGACATGTATGATAGCCAAACTACGGTACCACAACATATACGCAGCCATGTCAAGTCGGGACTCACGCCTCTAAGTCATCACTCAAATATAACCGTAGGTCTCATGCCCATAATATCAATCGTGCGTGGAATCCCTTCCTCACCGCCAGCTTATGATATAACAACACTAAAGTACATATGAATACTAGATCCCACTTGCATCATAAGAACCGCACGAGGCAAGTACGGCGCATAGCTACCGATCCACCTCGTCCTCAACCGGCCGGCAAGTACGAAAGCCGGCTACGGATCCACCTGCATTCAACAATACTAATACGAATCACGGTCGATCGGCAAGTCGATAGCCTACTGTGATCCACCTGCGTCACATCGACCGGGCAAGTCGTGGCTAACCACCGATCCACCTCAGATCACACCACCGCCCTAACTCGGCCGGGCAAGTACGAAGCCAACTACCGATCCACCTGCATCACGTCTCGGCCGGCAAGTACGAGGGCTAACTACTAGATCCACCGTGATCGAGACCATGGAGAGCTAACCCATGGAACAAAATATCACAACAGCGGAAACGAACCTCATCATGGCCGCATACCCGTGGAATCCTCCATCACTGACGGTACGCCCAAATAGACTCATAACTGAACAATGGAAGCATACCCGTGGAATCCTTCATCACTGGCGGTACGTCCAAGTAACTCATAACTACACGCTTTTAATTCGAATTTCAATATCATGCCTTTACATAAACCAAGACAATTACCATGCCTTCTTTTCCCATAAACCAAGAGAATTCTTATTTAAGCAAGCCAAAGTACTTATCAAGACCCACATAGAATAATTCTCAATTGAACAAGCCCAAAACACTATCAAGGCACAAACAGAATAATTCTCTTTTAACAAGCCAAAGTACTACGTACGTACATCCTTTTCAAGAGATTCCTTTTTATGCAAAATCCAAGATACTAACACCCGTAGTATCAAGGAGCGTCTACTTTTTCAACGTAAGTTATTACACCTTTAGAAAACTCATTTCAAAGCTTGAAACCAAGTAACTTCAATTTTTCACAATCTAGACAACTTATGCTCATTAATCAAAATAGACAACTTTCATAACCTTCCATAAAGTTATTATAACCAACTTCCCATAAAGCCGTTATACTAACTTTATGCTTTAGAAATTTACGACATCCTTATCCATTCATAAGGCCGTTATAACTCCTTATGAACCATTTCGTTCTTTTACTATCCAAGAGGCTTATACTTCAAACAAATTCATACAATTTTCAAAAATACTTCAAGCCTCTTATCTTTAGAATAATTCAATACTCAATACTTTCACACCAAGTACTCTATACTTTTGTAAAATCATACTTTCCCTTAACCAAGGGACTTATACTTCTTAAAACAAACAAGTCTTTGTTTATACTTAAACAAGTAAAAATACTAAATCTTGTACGTCTACCGTACTACATAGATACAAATACTCATGCTCAAAGATAGGAAAGTTCCACATACCTCTTTGGTCAATCCACTTGCTAAGCTCAACTACCGCAAGTAATATTTCAACCTATAATAACCATGATATGTTCATTAACCTCTAATTCCAATGTAGAATAATCTAACTCAAAGCCACTAAAATTCTATAGAAAAATTGGGCAGCATTTCCTTTGTTTCTACTCACTTTGCCACCTTTCTCAAGGCCGAATTTACCATCAAAACACCACATTGTAAGGCTCAATCAATCCAACATTTAAAGGGGATTACACACCCAAATACCAATTCTGCCCCATAAGTTTACAACAATTCACTTAACAATCCTAAGGTAGTTTTTAGGCTACAACATGCTCATAATCTCTTCTTAACCCATTCTTCATAACCAAACCACATTTCTAGCACGATGACTCTAAGAGCATTATTCACTACCACAAGTTCTTTTCTTCTTAACATGCAACACTATAAACTAAATCTAAAGGAAGAATCATTACCTTAAAGTTTTAGCCAAGCTTATTCCAACACCTTGCTAGCCTTTCCTCCAAGAATACCACCACAATAACACTTTTAAGTTAGCCACCAACTTCCTTCTTGTTCTTAACTTTTGATTTTTCCTAAGGGTTTTTAGAGAAGGGAGCAATTTGAGAGAGAGAGAAGATGAAAGATAGAAAATGTCCAAGTCTTGGTCAATATATTGCATGCACCAGAAAATCAGATGGGGGGGGACACTTGTCACCCTCCCATGGTCTCTTTTAAAACAAAAATCAGACTTTTCTAAGTTTTTCCGCCCAAAATCTCGCCACATGCTCGGCGCCGGCGCTGCAACTCTGCGACCCTCGATCTTCCGCGCCGCGTTCGCTTCCAGCGCGCGCTGAAACTTCAGCGACCCCTCGGTATATTCGCCGCTGCCCTCGCATCCGGCGCCGCGCCCTCCGCTCGTCAAACACATTTCTGTCCGACTGCGCACTGAACTTGTAACCTCGTAACTTCCTACTCCGACGCCCTATCGACGAACGGTTGGTTGCGTTGGAATCCAGACTCAACGAACTACGCCCGTGCCTTTGAAACACTTAGAACTCTCAATTTACCGGGTCATAACCTGCCTCAAAGTTGACTAAGACCCGCCTAATAATCCGTCAACCTATCCTTTGAAAATTTTAAGTCTTACCCCTTTCAGACGCCTCATGCGCATGACCTGAACTACGGGGTGTAACATTCTCCCCCCCTTAGAAACATTCGTCCCCGAATGTTCTTTTGGAGCCAATCTAATATTCCTCGGTACCTCCTCGTACCTCACCCTAATGGAACTTTACTATGCCACTTGTGACCATAAGATATCGCACATGCTTAATCATTCCTCATAAATCAAACAGGAAAACGAGTCCAAAGTATGAACCATTACCACCTACTCTCGTTCCCGGCCTAACAGATTTGCCCGTTCGTATCTACTAACTTATTATAACACATGTACATAGTCTCAATATCCCTCGTTCATGACACTAAATCATACAACAATCCCATCACTTACTCCGCCCGAATCTCATATGTACTATACTCTTAAGCATACCACGTAGCTTAATTTACAAACATAGTTTCCCATTAGGTCTCTTAATTAAACTTCTTAAGGGTCCATTTATTTCTCAGACAACTCATCATCTCCTAATTATCTCAAATTAGTACGTACAACCTTGATGAGAGTTCATCAAACCACTCCCTACCTTCCCGGTATCTAATTAGTCCTTATCAATCCTTGGTATTCCAATATCATTCTAGGCAACACGTGTCTGACCCTTATACATAAATCAGATAATGAATGTCACTATACCCACTATACTACCATCATAACTAACACGGATACGCAATCCACATAATCTTTCGGGTCATCGCTTTCTCGAAGTCGCAAACAACATAACTCGTTAGGAGAGACGACCCTAACCACACGCTCTATCGCACGATCTTAGAGTGAGAAGAATGGAAACCAACCCTAAATGTCCTGCACCTCGATTATAGATGTGGTGCACAACACACCGATAATCAAGACTCTACTAGACACGTCAGACACTTTCCGAGACTAATCGCTCGATACCACTTTGTCACGACCGACCCTCGGGCCGCGATGTACCTACCGGTACCCATCGGCATCACGTCGAGAATAGCAATGAACATACATGAAACAAAATCAGATAAGGTGAACATCACTAGCAAGCCGATAAGGCCGCTTTCATAAAATAACTTAACCGAAAGTGAAACAAGACATCTTATCATTACACCAAACCACAAACGTGACTACGCACTTCAGAATAATAATCGCGTGACAGGGCCCCGCCATACCCTGATTGTACAAAAGTAAATAACCTCGAGAATCATACCAAAAGACAAAGCTCGGAGGATGGAGCTTTCGGAAAATGAACGAGTGATCCTAATAGTGCGGACGCCAGTTACGTATCTCGACTGCGGCATGAACGCACTCCGGGCGAGGTCGATAACGGTACCAAGTATGTGAAATCGAAATATCAGAATGAATTCATAATAGCATATATATAAAGCAGAGACATGTATGATAGCCAAACTACGATACACAACATATACGCAGCCCGTGTCAAGTCGGGACTCACGCCTCTAAGTCATCACTCAAATATAACCAGGTCTCATGCCCATAATATCAATCGTGCGTGGAATCCCTTCCTCACCGCTGCGGCCTATGATATAACAACACTAAGAGTACATATGAATACTAGATCCCACTTGCATCATAAGAACCGTGCGAGGCAAGACGAAGGCATAGCTACCGGATCCACCTGCGTCCTCAATCGATCGGGCAAGTGCGAAGCCGCCTACGGATCCACGTGCATCAACAATACTAATACCTGAATCACGAAGCTGACCGGGGCAAGTGCGATAGCCTCTACAGATCCACCCTCGTGACATCGCCGACCGGGCAAGACGTGGCTAACCACCGGATCCACCTCAGTCACACCACTTCGCCACTAACCCCGACCGGCAAGTACGAAGCCAACTACCGATCCACCGCATCACGTCTCCGGCCGGCAAGTACGGAGGCTAACTACTAGATCCACCCCGCATCGTGACCTCGGAGAGCTAACCCGTGGAACAAAATATCACAACAGTGAAACGAACCCTCATCATGGCCGCATACCCGTGGAATCCTCCATCACTGACGGTACGCCCAAATAGACTCATAACTGAACAATGGAAGCATACCCGTGGAATCCTTCATCACTGGCGGTACGTCCAAGTAACTCATAACTACACGCTTTTAATTCGAATTTCAATATCATGCCTTTACATAAACCAAGACAATTACCATGCCTTCTTTTCCCATAAACCAAGAGAATTCTTATTTAAGCAAGCCAAAGTACTTATCAAGACACACATAGAATAATTCTCAATTGAACAAGCCCAAAACACTATCAAGGCACAAACAGAATAATTCTCTTTTAACAAGCCAAAGTACTACGTACGTACATCCTTTTCAAGAGATTCCTTTTTATGCAAAATCCAATATACTAACACCCGTAGTATCAAGGGCGTCTACTTTTTCAACGTAGTTATTACACCTTTAGAAAACTCATTTCAAAGCTTGAAACCAAGTAACTTCAATTTTTCACAATCTAGACAACTTATGCTCATTAATCATAATAGACAACTTTCATAACCTTCCATAAAGTTATTATAACCAACTTCCCATAAAGCCGTTATACTAACTTTATGCTTTAGAAATTTACGACATCCTTATCCATTCATAAGGCCGTTATAACTCCTTATGAACCATTTAGTTCTTTTACTATCCAAGAGGCTTATACTTCAAACAAATTCATACAATTTTCAAAAATACTTCGAGCCTCTTATCTTTAGAATAATTCAATACTCAATACTTTCACACCAAGTACTCTATACTTTTGTAAAATCATACTTTCCTTAACGAGGACTTATACTTCTTAAAACAAACAAGTCTTTGTTTATACTTAAACAAGTAAAAATACTAAATCTTGTCGTCTCTGTACTACATAGATACAAATACTCATGCTCAAAGATAGGAAAGTTCCACATACCTCTTTGGTCAATCCACTTGCTAAGCTCAACTACCATGAAGTAATATTTCAACCTATAATAACCATGATATGTTCATTAACCTCTAATTCCAATGTAGAATAATCTAACTCAAAGCCACTAAAATTCTATAGAAAAATTGGGCAGCATTTCCTTTGTTTCTACTCACTTTGCCACCTTTCTCAAGGCCGAATTTACCATCAAAACACCACATTGTAAGGCTCAATCAATCCAACATTTAAAGGGGATTACACACCCAAATACCAATTCTGCCCCATAAGTTTACAACAATTCACTTAACAATCCTAAGGTAGTTTTTAGGCTACAACATGCTCATAATCTCTTCTTAACCCATTCTTCATAACCAAACCACATTTCTAGCATGCAATGACTCTAAGAGCATTATTCACTACCACAAGTTCTTTCTTCTTAACATGCAACACTATAAACTAAATCTAAAGGAAGAATCATTACCTTAAAGTTTTAGCCAAGCTTATTCCAACACCTTGCTAGCCTTTCCTCCAAGAATACCACCACAATAACACTTTTAAGTTAGCCACCAACTTCCTTCTTGTTCTTAACTTTTCAGATTTTTCCTAAGGGTTTTTAGAGAGAAGGGGGAGCAATTTGAGAGAGAGAAGATGAAAGATAGAAAATGTCCAAGTCTTGGTCAATATATTGCATGCAACAGAAAATCAGATGGGGGGGGACACTTGTCACCCTCCCATGGTCTCTTTTAAAACAAAAATCAGACTTTTCTAAGTTTTTCCGCCCAAAAATCCCGCCTCGGCGCCGCGGCCCTGCTTCCCGGCGCCGCGGCGCCGCAACTCCTGCGGACCCTCAGATCTTCCGGCGCCGCGGCCCTGCTTCCCGGCGCCGCGGCGCTGAAACTTCAGCGACCCTCGATATTCGCGCGCGGCTGCATCCGGCGCGCGCACTGCCTGTCTCGAAACACATTTCTGTCCGACTGCGCACCGAACTTGTAACCCTCATAACTTTCTACTCCGACGTCCTATCGACGAACGGTTGGTTGCGTTGGAATCTAGACTCAACGAACTACGCCCAGGCCTTTGAAACGCGGAACTCTCAATTTACCGGGTCATAACCTGCCTCAAAGTTGACTAAGACCCGCGAATAATCAGTCAACCTATCCTTTGAAAATTTTAAGTCTTACCCCTTTACATGCGCCTCATGCGCATGACCTGAACTACGGGTGTAACAGGAGAGGTCTTGCGAATTTTCTGTAAGATATTCTACATTGAGATCTAAGATGTTAATAGGCGCCAGTGGCCTCTATAGGTTGAAATACTACGTGTGGCGTGGTGCGCTTGGCTTAAGGTGTAGCCGACGGTTTGAGGTACTTGGAGCGCTTTGCTTTTAGTCGATGTCGTCGCGAGGTATGTGAACCTCTTCTTATCTGTTCTAGCATGATATGTGTATAACTATGTAGTGCGGTGACGTACGTGTTAAATGTATTTGATTGTTTTTAAACATAAAGTGTTATAACGACTCTATGTAAATGAGAAATGCTTTGTGGTTTCTTTTTAAAAGATAAGCGGATTTGACTTATAACCGACTTGATGTGTGATAATAAAGAACATCAAGTATTCTAAAGATTAATAAACATTTTTGAAAGAAGTGTATACTTGGTTTGAAAACATAAGAGTTATACGACTTTATGAGAAGTTAGGTGTAACGTCTTAAGAGATAAAAAGAATGGTTTAATGGTTTAGAAGTTAAGAGACTTATTCTTAAAAGATAAGAGACTTGACTTAATATAGATGTTTGTGTGAAACCTCATTCGTGAGTAATGAGTACTTGGTTTTAAAAGGAATAATGTTTCTTGATTTGAAATCGAATGAGTATCGACAAACCACTGCAGCGTTAATAAAGGAAATGTATTGAATAAAGAAGTATTATTAAAACCAGTAGAAACCTCCATCTGCATAGAAGCTAAGATGAGACAAAATGATATTACATTTCCTAGATCATGGCTGCTTAAATAAGATTTATGAACAAGAATAACCTACTCGCCTATGACATATGTTACTCAATTGTTTTAAAGGAAATTAAGACATCGAACTATGAAACTTTTCTAAAGTAATGAGACTTGAGTAATTGAAATTAGGCAAACTGGAACTCTAGGAAAAGAAAGGCATTGTTTTGTCTTAAATTGGTTTAAAACATAAAGTGTTATAACGACTTTATGGGAAGTTAGTTATAACGACTTTATGAGAACAAAAGAAGGGTTTTATCATTGGTTTTAATGTGGTAAATTGACTTTAAAGAGAAGTATTTTGGTCCAACAAAGAAGGCATGGCATTGCCTTAATTTTGGTTTTAAAAGGAAAAGTATGGAAGTTGTATTGGTTTACTTAAAAGATGTAAGTCACTCTATTTTTATACTACGAATTAACGGGTGACTTTTATAAAGGAATAGATCTCTTAAAAAGGAATTTAATGTACGTAGTACTTTAGGGTTAAAACCCGGACTTTGGCATAAAATGAAAGTACCTTGAGTTGTTGTGAAGCTTGCCTATGCTTGTTGTTGTGAAGCTTGCCTATGCTTGTTGTTGTGAAGCTTGCCTATGCTTGTTGTTGTGAAACTTGCCTACGCTTGTTGTGATAGCCTTTGTTGTGCAAAAATTGTGTTTCTATACTCTGGCGTCTCGATGGAGGTCGGTTGACTTGTTGAGAACTTACTTGGGCGTCTTGCGGTGGCGGAGAAATTCGCAGATGCGTTCACGGTTGATAGTGTTACTTTTGCTAATCGCTTTGGACATCACGACCGCGATCGTGGCGCCGCGGGTATGCTTCCATTTTGATTGCGCTTTGTTGTTTCCTTTTGGACATCTTGACCACGATCGTAGCGCGCGGGTATCTTATTTGGAATGTTGTCTTATTGTTCCCTTTGGACATCGACGCGATCGTGGCGCCGCGGGTATCTTCCATTTGGAATGTTGACTTAGTGTTTCCCTTTTGGACATCTTGACACGATCGTGGCGCGCGGGTATGCTCCCTTTGGATTCTTTGTCTTATTGTTATCATATCATAGACTGCCGGCGGTGAGGAAGGAACTCCATGGGCATGAGTGATGATTTGGAGGGCGTGGTTCCCTGACTTGATATGACTATTTATACGTTGTGTACTGTAGTTTGGTTATCATGCATGTCTCACTTGCTTTATATAGCTATGATTTCATTCTGATATTTCTGACTTCACATACTTGGTACTGTTGTCTTGACCTCCTTGGGGCTGCGTTCATCTGCGCAGTAGAGTACGTCAGTGTCGATCCACTTTTAGGATCACCTTTGGCGTATTGGGAAGCTCAGTTCCTTTCGAGGCTTATCTTTGGTATGTTACCACACAGTGCAGGTCCTTGTACATTCGGGGTATGGCGGGGCCACTGTCCGTCATAGTTGTTGTATAAATCTTAAGTGCAGTAACCTTTGTTGTGGCGGGGTTTGTAAAAGGATAAGCTGTTGGGTATTTATGTATATATGTTGGAAAAGCTATTTTGGTTGCTATTTGCTTTTATTTATCATGTCTCTCGTTTCATATTTATGCTTTATGTTCGCTGATTTTCTCGATGTTGTATAACTAGGGTGCGGGGTAAGGCACGATCCACGGGCCGGTTCGGGTCGTGACAATCGCGATAGAAGTACATCATTGTCGATCCACGCTTATAGGATCACGCTTTCGTGTTGGGAAGCTCAGTTCCTTGGAGGCTTATCTTTGGTATGTTACCACAGTGTAGGTTCTTGTACATTGGGGTATGGCGGGCCTGTCGTCATAGTTGTTATCCTTCTTAGAAGTGCATGATGCTTGTTGTGGCGATGCAGTAAAAAGGATAAGCTGTTCGGGTATTTATGTATATATCTTTTGGCAACGTTGCTTTGTTTATTTATCATGTCTCTTAATTCATGTTCATGTTTTTATTTAGTGATTTTCTCGATGTTGTATCACTAGGGTGCGGGGTAAGGCACGATCACGGGCGGGTTGGGTCGTGACATAAGCGCTCGATACCACTTTTGTCACGACCCGACCTCGGGCCGCGTGGTGCCTTACCGGGCACCACTGGTGATACAACATCGAGAAAATCGCGGAAATAAAACTTAAGCGAAACAAGACATAACATAAGCAATAGGCTAACCAAAGCGGTTACACTTCTGTATATATAACTCAAAATTGAGCGATTAAATCACTTACAAACCACGCCACGGCGATTTCTGACCTGCATTTTATAACAACTATGGCGGGGCGGGGCCGTCATACCTACGAATGTACAAGAACCTACAACTCGAAGCATACGAATAAGCCTCGGGAAGCGGAGCTTCCCAATCTGTGGCTGTGATCTATGCGAGGATCAACTGCCATGTACCTCTGCACTGCGGCATGAATGACCAGAAGGAGTCGATCGCACAGTACCAAGTATGTGGCGAAAATCGTAAATGAAATCATAGTAGTCTATATAAAGCGAGACATATATGATAACCAAACTACGATTACATAATATGTAGCGATCGCGTCAAGTCGGGACTCGCGCCTCAAAGTCATCACTCGAATATAAATATGGGTCTCGCGCCCACGTCATTCGTGCGTGGAATACCTTCCTCACCGCGATCTATGATATAACAACACGAAGTACATGAACACGAGTCCCGCGTGTCAAAACAACCGTCTGCAGGCAATCTGAGCTAACTACCGGATACCAAAGCGCGTCCTCAGCGGCCGGGCAAATGCGAAAACCAACTACCGGATACCAAAGCGTACCAACAAATCTACATAACCATACCACGAAGTGACCCGGGGCAAATCGAAAGCCAACTACCGGATACCACTGCGCCCACGTAGCGGCGGGCAATACAAAGACTAACTACGGATACCAAGCGAAATCACGAGACTTCGTCACAAAGCGAGCGGGGCAAATCTGAAGGCAAACTACGGATACCAAGCGAATCAGCCACGACTTGAGGCAAATCGAGCCAACTACGGATACCAAGCGAATCGGTAAAACCTCATGGAGCTCGTCCATGGAATAATAACGCGAAGCGTGCAGTGGAATGCTCGTCACTGCCGATGCGTCAGTAAGATCATAACAAATCGATCGGCCCTCCATCGAGAGGCGGTGGTATAGAAATACAATACTAGCATGACAAGGCTATCACACGCAAACATAGGCAAGTTACACCTGACTCGAGTACTTTCATTTTATGCCAAAGTCGGTTTTAACCCCAAAGTACTACGTACGTTAAATTCTTTTTAAAAGATCCATTTCTTTTACAAAGGTCACCCGATGCCCGTATTATAAAAATAGAGTGACTAACATTTTTAAGTAAACCAAAACTACTTCCATACTTTCCTTTTTAAACCAAATTAAGACAATACCATGCCTTCTTTTTAGACCAAAACACTTCTCCTTTTAAAGCCAAGTTACCATTTTAAAACCAATGATAAAACCATTCTTTTGTTTTCATAAAGTCGTTATAACTAACTTCCCATAAAGCTGTTACAACACTTTATGTTTTAAACCAATTTAAGACAAAACAATGTCTTTCTTTTAAACCAAAAACTCTTCAATTCCTCAAGTCTCTGTTCTTTTAGAAATCAAGTTCCTTACTTTGGCAATTTAAGTAAATTAATGCTTGTTTATAATTATTCTTATTAAAGCAGCCATGATCTAGGAAATGTAATACAATTTTGTCTTATCTTAGCTTCTATGCAGATAGAGGTTTCTACTGGTTTTAATAGTAATTAATTAGTCAATACATTTTCCTTTAATAGCAGCTGCGATGGTTTGTTCGATACTTATTCTCATTTCCGAAATCAATATAATATTATTCCTTTTAAAACCCAAGTACCCATTTCTCATAAAAGCGGTTTCACAACTATTTAACACAACCCAAGTCCTTATTATTTCACATCAAGTCTTTTATCTTTTAAAAACCACAAACCATTTCTTTGCCCACATAAATTTGTTATAACCAACTTCCCATAAAAGCGTTATAACACTTTATGTTTTAAACCATCAAATTCATTTTAACACGTATGCGTCTACCGTACTACATAGTTCACAACATATCATGCTAGAAAAGATAGGAAGAGGTTCACATACCTCGCGGCGATTATCGACAATTAGCAAAATGCTCCAATCTACAACGCGCTAGCCTTTTCCACCCTTCAAGTAGAATACGCTACTCGTAGTACTTCCACCTATAATGGCCATAAAACGCCTATTAACTTATAGTTCTCTTCGTAGAATATTTCTACGGAAAATTCGGCAGCACCTCCCCGCTATCACATAAATCTCCTCCTATCGAGGCCATTGCGGGCCAACAACTCCCGAGGATTACCGTCTAGCGGACGTGTTCAATACTACTACACAGATATACTACACAAGTCTACTGTAAATACAGTACAATGTAAATACAATTCAATCCTTTTCAATATTCATTCTACATATAGTATACTCAACTATACATTACTACAATATGTAATATCCAATTACAATAGGGGGACAAAGATAATTACCTCGACAAGCCCAAAATTATCCAAGATTATAAGTCGATCTGAGCAACGTTTAGCTCGGTTCATACGCTCCAACCCTCCAAGCAACCCTTAGAAGTTTCTAAACAACCTTCTCTTAACACTTGACTCAAAAGTGAAGAACACTAAGGCTTTGATTGTGGCAACTCTCGGCCAAGGGGTACTTTTAATGGCTAGGGTATGAAATCTTTTCTAACTTTTGGTTAATAATCTTCCTAATACACTAAGGAAGAACACTTAAAACTTTAAGAATTTTTGGACAACGTTTGGTCAAGGGAGAGGGATGTTTGGACGAGAACTACTACAAAGGGAGGGAGTACTTTTGCCTTGGAATTTATCAAGTGTGGATGAAGAAGTCTTGCAACTTAAGAGGGTAGTTATAGGACATTCAAGGGCTAGGATTGAAGCAAGTGTGTGGTCTAGATTGAGCCATGTGTGTGTGGGTCCCACTTATCTATCTACTACACAAATATCTTGCAAGACTTTTGACCAAATGTTTTAAGCCTTCTTCATGCCAAAAACGTTTTCAACATGTCCAACAATTTCGTCCAACCTTGCCACCTAGGGGTGACACGTATCGCCTCCTATTAGTCCAAAATATTTCATCTTAGAAAATATCCGTAATGCCAAAAATCCGAAAATAAAGTGGGCCCCACAAAAGTAAATTCTCCGTGGGCCCCACGTGACCAATTCGGAAAGAGTAAAATTCCATAATTCTCAAATATTCCAAAAATGCGAATCAGAATCAGGAATCCAATTCCCATTAACGAACCTTTTTCCTTCAAAACGGAAACTTTTAAAGTCGAAAAATCACGCTTTCTTTCTTTCGATATTCTTGTCGTATTCTCGTGCGTATGTCCTCACATACATACCACGGAACTACGGGGTGTAACATTCTTCCCTTAGAAACATTCGTCCGAATGTTCCTTCTAAGTCTCCAAACACGCATGTAGGTATAGTCTCCTACTACACTTACAAACCGATCGTACCACTAATGGCTAGAATATAACATGTCATGCAAAACTCAAATCCAAGCCAACGAGGAATCACCTCTAACATCACAAAAATCCCCACATGGTCTCTGAGAATACTCCGCATCTTCACTTCACAAAGAAAGATCATTTAGTCTCTTAGCACGTATTCACTTTCCCTACTGCTCGTCGTGTACGCTCGTACGAACTCTTTCTAGTATATGCTCCATGCTTGATCATCGCTTGATTCCCAAAATCTTTGGAGTCACTACCTCGAACTTGGTCATCATACTAGCCTCGAATTTCTTGAGGCCATTCCGGTCTTCATGGTCGATTACGGTGAGCGTATCCACGAACTCTTACGATGGTTACCTAAACACGGGCTTAGCACCCTCGTGACCCTACCACCTGGTGGGACCACCTCGAACCCCCGCTTTGAACCGGGCTGCGGGTTGACGGCGAATGGTCCTCGGCGACCATGTCGCGCCAAACTCTTCTTCCGTCCGGAACAATCTTACCTATTCAAGTCACGGCTACCACTTTCATCTTACACAACCAGGAATTATCCACTGGTACTACCTATGTATATAAGGCTCTCCGCAAGGATCACATGAAATCTTCTACTCGAGATGACGCACATCTAAGGTCTCGGCGTGTAATATTCTAAGGTTCACACCTTCATACCCCATACTTACCTTTTCAACTACCCATGTTTTCTAACTCACTTTGATAACACAACGCTATCCGTACATAGCACACAATAATAAGATCATCATATCAAGCATACTAATCTCAGAGGGTTAAGGATATACGTATCTCTGCTTCACTCTAATCAAAGGCACCTGCCTGCAGTAGCATGTAGAAGGTGATGAACCATCCATAGATCCACGGTAGGAGTCTACATCCGCTACCTGCAGTCGGACAATTTCTGCAAAATGGCCTGTGTCGCGTGTAAAACAACCTCCCGAACCAGCACGACACTCCCTTATGGATTTTACCTGCGGCCACACCGAGGTAAGGGTGGCCTCATCCCGTCAACACCACTACTCCCGAAACACAGACCCTTGGAGCCACGACTGCTCCTGAATACTCTGGATGCCACGAAGGCGCGGAGGACCGCTCTGTCTTTGGCGGAGGCACATAACTAGTCTGGCTGGCGGCGGTCCGCCTCGAAAGTCTCCAAAAGATCCTGCTGTTACGGCCTCTTACTGCGATCCGGTCGTTACGCCGACCTCTCCTCCTCGCACCCAGTCATAAGCTGCGTGCGGGCAATGTCCGTGCGGTGAAGAGCTACACGAGCAAGCCTCGCCAAGTAGTCGTCGAGCCGTGGCGTGGCGGTACACTCGTCCTCCATATTTGCCACTAACGGGACATATCGGGCAACGAGTAGAACTCACGTTGTACTCGAGCCGTCGCCGTCTGCCTCAGCATCAAAAATATGTCGGCCCGAGCCCTCCATAAATACGTGGGGGCAAGAAATGTGCAAGAAATGCCCACGAGAACTCGTCATACGGTGAGCGCATGCTCCCAGGGCGGTTCCGTGAATCAAACGATCGGCATTGCGATATCACGCGGCCGATCGCGAACCAGACCAGCGACTCGGTCTCGAAGCCTTGATCACTCTCGTGATCCAGAATCGGATGAACTCCTGCGGATCATCCTCGAGCCTCGACGTAGAACTTCGGGTGGACTACTGACTCGAAGTCGAAGTCTCCAACTATCGGCTGCAGGGTGCCTTCACGGTTCCATCGGCTCCGTCATCCTCTCAAGTCTCGCCATAAACCTAACTAATGGCGGGCCATCTCCTTGCAACCCATATCCTCTGTTCCTGGCCGTGGGACTGGAGGCTCAGATATCGTGGCCTCAGTAGCTACTGTTGCTGCTCTAAACTCTGCTGGGGTTGGCGGCATCGTAGAATCCGTCGTCTGTAACACCACCTCGGGTAAAGGCGGGCCTGCGTCACGGTAACCCTGTGCTCTACTCGCGACTCCGCTCTTTGCCTTGCCCTCGGGCTCTGGTTGCCTTGCGTAGAGGCATAGGCGATATAAAAGAATACGTTAGAGGGAGTCCAACTTACAACACAACTCTAAGGCACGATCTCAGAGTGAGAAGAATGGAAACCAATCCTAAATGTCCTGCAGCCTCCTGATTATAGATGTGGTGCACAACACACCGATAATCAAGACTCTACTAGACACGGTCTGTAGACACTTTCCGAGGACTAACTGCTCTGATACCACTTTTGTCACGACCCGACCTCGGGCCCGCGACTGGTGCCTTACCCCGGGCACCCTAGTGATACAACATCAGAGAAAATCAGCGGAAATAAAAACTTAAACAGGAAACAAGACATAACATAAGCAATAGGCTAACCAAAACGGTTACCTTCCTGTATATATATAACTCAAAATTGAACAGTTAAATCCCTTACAAACCCTGCCCACAACAGTACTACAGACCTCTACGAATTTTATAACAACTATGACGGGACAGGGCCCCGCCATACCCCTGAATGTACAAGAACCTACAACTCAGGAAAGCATGCAAAATATAAGCCTCGGAGAAGCGGAGCTTCCAATCTGTTGACTGTGATCTATGAGCGAGGATCAACAACCGATGTACCTCTACTGCGGCGTGAGCGCGGCCCGAAGGAGGTCGATGCAACAGTACCAAGTATGTGGCGAAAATCACGTAAATGAAATCATAGTAGTCTATATAAAGCGAGACATATATGATAGCAAACTACGATTACATAATATGTGATCCGCGTCAAGTCGGGGACTCGCGCCTCAAAGTCATCACTCAAATATAAATATGGGTCTCACGCCCACATCATTCGTGCGCGTGGAATACCTTCCTGCCGGCGATCATGATATAGCAACACCAAGGAGTACATGAACACGAGTCCACTGTGTCAAAACAACCGTCTGGGGCAAGTCTGAAGGCTAACTACGGATACCAAAGCGCGTCCTCAATAGCCAGGGCAAGTCTGAAAGCCAACTACGGATACCAAAGCCGTACCAACAAATCTACATAACCATACGCGAAGGTGACCCGGGCAAATCACGGCAACTACCGGATACCACGCTGCGCCCACGTAGTGGCGGCGGGCAATCTGAGACTAACTACGGATACCGGCGAAATCACGAGACTTCGTCACAAAACTGAGCAGGGCAAGTCTGAAGGCAAACTACGGATACCAAGCGAATCGGCCACGACTTGGGCAAATCACGAGCGATTACGGATACCAATTTGAATCGGTAAAACCTCATGGAGAGCTAGTCCATGAAATAATAATCATGACGTGCAGTGGAATGCTCGTCGCTGCCGTGCGTCAGTAAGATCATAACAAATCGTCGATCGGCCCTCCATGAGAGAGCGGTGGTATAGAAATACAATACTAGAGCGACAAGGCTATCACACGCAAACATAGGCAAGTTACACATAACTCGAGGTACTTTCATTTTATGCCAAAGTCGGTTTTAACCCCAAAGTACTACGTCGTTAAATTCTTTTAAAAGATCCATTTCTTTTACAAAGGTCACGATGCCCGTATTATAAAAATAGAGTGACTAACATTTTTAAGTAAACCAAAACAACTTCCATACTTTCCTTTTAAACCAAATTAAGACAATACCATGCCTTCTTTTAGACAAAACACTTCTCCTTTTAAAGCCAAGTTACCATTTTAAAACCAATGATAAAACCATTCTTTTGTTTTCATAAAGTCGTTATAACTAACTTCCCATAAAGTGTTATAACACTTTATGTTTTAAACAATTTAAGACAAAACAATGTCTTTCTTTTAAACCAAAAACTCTTCAATTCCTCAAGTCTCTTTTCTTTTAGAAATCAAGTTCCTTACTTTGGCAATTTAAGAAAATTAATGCTTGTTTATAATGATTCTTATTAAAGAAGTCATGATCTAGGAAATGTAATACAATTTTGTCTTATCTTAGCTTCTATGCAGATGGAGGTTTCTACTGGTTTTAATAGTAATTAATTAGTCAATACATTTTCCTTTAATAGCATTGCGATGGTTTGTTCGATACTTATTCTCATTTCCGAAATCAATATAATATTATTCCTTTTAAAACCCAAGTACCCATTTCTCATAAAAGCGGTTTCACAACTGTTTAACACAACCCAAGTCCTTATTATTTCACATCAAGTCTTTTATCTTTTAAAAACCACAAACCATTTATTTGCCCACATAAATTTGTTATAACCAACTTCCCATAAAGCCGTTATAACACTTTATGTTTTAAACCATCAAATTCATTTAACACGTATGCGTCTGCCGTACTGACATAGTTCACAACATATCATGCTAGAAAAGATAGGAAGAGGCTCACATACCTCGCGGCGATTATCGACAATTAGCAAAATGCTCCAAGTACTACAACGCACTGGCCTTTTCCACCCCGAGTAGAATACGCTACTCGTAGTACTTCCACCTATAATGGCCATAACGCCTATTAACTTATAGTTCTCTTCGTAGAATATTTCTACGGAAAATTCGACACCTCCCCCGCTATCACATAAATCTCCTCTATCAAGGCGCTACTGTGCCAACAACTCGAGGATTACACGTCTAACCGAGCGTGTTCAATACTACTTCACGGATATACTACACAAGTCTACGTAAATACGATCCAATGTAAATCTGGTTCAATCCTTTTCAATATTCATTCTACATATAGTATACTCAACTATACATTACTACAATATGTAATATCCAATTACAATAGGGGGACAAAGATAATTACCTCGACAAGCCCAAAATTATCCAAGATTATAAGTCGATCCTGAGTGTCACGACCGAACCGGGCGTGGTAGTGCCTACCCGGGCCCCCTAGTGATACAACATCAGAGAAAACCAGCGGAAATAAAAACTCATGAAAGAAAACAGTGAAATAAGAAAACAGGCTAACCCATCGGTTACCTTTTTGTACATAAATTAAAACTTGAACAGTTACATCCCATACAAATCTGCCCACAATAGTGCTACAGACCTCTAAGAATTTTGAAACCATAATGACGGGACAGGGCCCCGCCATGCCCCTGAATATACAAAAATCTACTACTTCAGGGAACCGTACCACAGGACAAGCTTAGGAGATATGGAGCTTTCAGAACCGAAAGCGATCTAAGAGAGTGGATCGAAGCTATGTACCTCAACTGCGGCATGAACGCGGCCCGAAGGAGGTCGATCTGACAGTACAGTATGTGAATCAGTAAAAATCGTAAATGAAATCATAATAGTCTATATAAAGCGGGAGACATGTATGATAACCAAACTACGATTACCTGACATATAGCGATCATGTCAAGTCGGGGACTCGTGCCCGTGGAATTATCACTCAAATACAAGCGGGAATTTAACGCACAATGGCGCGTGCCCGGCATCACTTTCGGTATAAGCATGGCCATGGAACCATCCTAGTGGGCCCGTACGTGGACCATCCAGCGTGTTGGTATGCCCAAAGGAGTCAACAAGATAACAATCCACGTGGAAGCATACTGCGTGGGCTACCCAGCGTGTCGGTATGTCCAAACAACTAACAAAACAATACTCACGGGGACGCGTACGTGGGCTACCCAGCGTGTCGGTATGTCCAAACAAGTAACCGGATAACACTCACAATGGGAACATGCCGTGGGCTACCCAGCGTGTCGGTATGCCCGTCAATCAACCGGATAGTGGCCTCCATCGAGAGTCTCGGTAGCACCTGACCAAACACTTGTACAACAAGGCTATCCACAACAAGCATAGGCGATTACACACAACTCAAGTACTATAATTACTTCTTAACACAACGTCAAGTATACCATTTAAAACCCAAGTATTTAACCCCTTAAAGATCAAGGTACTCCTACCTTTATAAACAAGTCACTTATGTTTTTCCATCGCAAAGAGTTCAATATTTGAAAACGAGTTACTTCCTTTTCCCAAAATCAAGTTACCATTTTAAATCTAATAATGAAACCATTTCTTTATCTTCATAAAGTCGTTATAATTAACTTCCCAAAAAGCCGTTATAACACTTTATGTTTTAGGACAAGTCAAGACAGAACCATGCCTTCCTTTTAAACCAAAACACTTTCAATTCTTAAATTTCTTTTCTTTTAGAAATCGAGTTCCTTACTTTGAAACTTTTAGGAAAATCAGAACTTGATTTCAATAATTCTTATTCGAGCAGCCATGATCTAGGAAATGTAATACAATTTTGTCTTATCTTAGCTTATGCGGATGGAGGTTTCTCTTGGTTTTAATATAATTAATTGTCATTACTTCTTTCCTTTATCGACGCTGCATTGGCTTGTTCGATCCTTATTCCCATTTCCGAAATTGTAACGTTATTCTTTTAAAAACCAAGTATTCATATCTCACGAATTAGGTTTTATACTTTTCAACACCATTTGGGTCAATTACAAGTCACGTCTCTTATCTTTTGAAAACAACAAACCATTCTTTTAGTTACATAAAGCGGTTATAACAAACTTCCCATAAAGCCGTTATAACACTTTATGTTTTAAAACCAACAATTACCACTATAAACATTTATGAGACCAATAGGGCTTATTCTTTAACCACCGAGTACCCGTTACTAACGGATAAGACTTTACTACTATTTTCACACAATGAAGCCCTTAACACTTCATATCAAGTCAAGGCACAAAAGGGAAATCAAATTCCTTTAACACTCGTGCGTCTACCGCACTATATATTTACAAATAGTCATGCTGAAGAGGATAGGAAGAATCACATACCTGCGACGATTGTCGATGATAAGCAAAATGCTCCACCGTATTATCGCCCTTAAGTAGAATATGCTACCGTAGTACTTCAATCCTATAAGGGTCATGAAACGTCTATCAAACTCTCGAGCGTAGAATCAACTAAGTGCAAAGTCCCTAAATTCTCACGACAATTTGGGCGGCACTTCCTTTTTCTACTAACTTGCCACCTTTGTTAAGGTCGAATTCAATAACCCAACGCCCCAATAATACAAAATAACCCAATACTTTCCATCCCATTCTTGGCCAACCATAAACCAATTCTTAAATCCCTTTCAATACTTTCCAATCCAAGTTCTTAGGTCTAACATGATATCTAGCCTGAGCATCTTCAACAATTACAATCTTAAGGCTAGCGTACCCGTTTGATTTTAACAAGACAACAAGATCCAAATCTATACAATATAAAACAGCCTCGGGCTCAATTCTATACTACTACAATATATGACCTTAGGCTCAACTCTAAACTACTAAAATAAAAGCGACCTCAGGCTCGCATCTATACTACTAAAATAAAAGCGACCTTAGGCTCATAACCAAGAAAGGGAAACTCTTACCTTAAGGAATAACCCACAAAAGCCCCTTTTCTTCCACCTCTTCGTCAAAATCGCCCAGCGTTACCCACAAGTTTACCCACACTTTTTCTTCTTTCCGCCGCTCGACAATCTCTCTAAAGCTAGGTTTTCTTCCAAAACTAGAGAGAAGGGAGAGGTTTTTCTTAGGAGGGTTTGGAAATGAAATGGCCAAGTCTTCAAGACTTGGCCTAAAATAGGCCCTAATATGGTCAAAGGGATGGGAGGACACTTGTCACCCTCCTTAGGTTTTTAACAAAATATCTCTGATTTGACCTTTTATCGCGAAAAAACCCGCTTGGCGCCTTGGCGCGCCGCCAGCGGCCTTCCACTCCAGAAAATGTTCCAGCAATCCGGCGCGCGACCGCATTCAGCGCCCGGCTGCACAGCCGCGGACCCCAGAACAAAGCGGCGCCATGCGTCGCATTCGGCCGCCACTGCACCAGCTTTTGCTGCTGCGCGCGCAAACTTGAAACTTCCATAACTTTGACTCCGATGTCCAAGCGGCGAGCGGTTTGTTGCGTTGGGATCTAGATTTAACGGACTACACATTAGGCCTTTTAAACACCTCGAAATTCTTAACAACTGGGGTACAACACTCCAAGGTAAACTCAAAATCCGTCCAACACATGTTGTCAACTTATCTAACTACTTGAATTTACGGGGTGTAACACTGAGCAACGTTTAGCTCCAGTTCCTTACGCTCCAACCCGCTCCAAGAAACCCTTAGAAGTTTCTAAACAACTTCTCTTAACACTTCAACTCCAAAAAGTGAAGAACACTAAGGCTTTGATTGTGGCAACTCTCGGCCAAGGGGTACTTTTAATGGCTAGGGTGTGAAATATTTTCTAACTTTTGGTTAATAATCTTCCTAATACACTAAGGAAGAACACTTAAAACTTTAAGAATTTTTGGACAACGTTTGGTCAAGGGAGAGGGATGTTTGGACGAGAACTACTACAAAGGGAGGGAGTATTTTTGCCTTGGAATTTATCAAGTGTGGATGAAGAAGTCTTGCAACTTAAGGGGGTAGTTATAGTACATTCAAGGGCTAGGATTGAAGCAAGTGTGTGGTCTAGATTGAGCCATGTGTGTGTGGGTCCCACTTATCTATCTACTACACAAATATCTTGCAAGACTTTTGACCAAATGTTTTAAGCCTTCTTACCAAAAAGCGTTTTCAACATGTCCAACAATTTCGTCCAACCTTGCCACCTAGGGGTGACACATGTCGCCCTCCTATTGGTCCAAAATATTTCATCTTTCGAAAATATCCGTAATGCCAAAAATCCGAAAATAAAGTGGGCCCCACAAAGCCAGTAAATTCTCAGTGGGCCCACATGACCAATTCGGAAAGAGTAAAATTCCATAATTCTCAAATATTCCAAAAAGTCCGAATCAATCAGAATCAATTCCCATTAACGAACCTTTTCCTTCACAAAACGGAAACTTTTAGTCGAAAAATCACACCTTTCTTTCTTTCCAATATTACCTTGTATTCTCAAATGCGTATGTGTCACGACCGATCGGGGCCGTGGGTAGTGCCTTACGGGCACCCAGTAGTCATACATCGAGAAATCGCGGAAAATAAAACAACCAAAATATGAAGCAGTATAAATAAGACACGGTTTAGGAAAGCGTTGCCTTTCGGCATATATGTATATAAGTACCCCAAAATGAGCGATTACATCCCAACCTTACAGGTCTCTGGACCTCAGAGTTTAAAACAACAATGGCGGGGCGGGGCCGCCATACCTGAATACAAATATCTACAACGGCGAGGACCGTACCAAAATGCTAAGCTTAGGAGAAGCGGGCTTTCATCACAAAGCGGTGATCTAAGAGCGAGGATCAACGGTAGGAGTACCTTTACTGCGGCATGAGCGCGGCCCGAAGGAGGTCGATCAACAGTACCAAGTATGTGGCGAAAATGCGTAAATGAAATCATAGTAGTCTATATAAAGCGAGAGACATGTATGATAACCAAAACTACGATTCTGATAAATAAGCGATCATGTCAAGTCGGGGACTCGCCCTCAAAGTCATCATAAAACCGTGCGGGGTAAATGCGAGGCATAGCCGACTACTAAAACCCACGATGCAACAAGGTCGTAAAGCGTATCATGAGATCTGTCTGAGGCGTCACATGATCAAAGGCGGCTCGCGCGATATCTAATGTGCGCGTCTAGCCACGGAACTTTCCGTAGCTCGCGTGGGCCACTCGATGGCGCATGAGGTATTCCGCATCGAGGTAGCTACTCCCGGCGTCTGGACTCGTCGTCCGCGTAGCCCGAACCGCGTGACCACAAGGGCGCGTACTAACACGGAACTCCGTAGCTCGCGTAGGCCATCTGGACTGCATAAGGTATTCTCGAATCATAGGGAAAAACCCGCCTGAGTCTACCCCGCATCGGAGGGCAGCTTAACCCCCGGAATCATGAGTGATATAATATCAACATGACAGTTTTATCGTTAAACAACCTAAGTACAATAAGGGAAAAACCCCTCTACACAAACATCACAAGATACTAACTCACGTAGCATCCTAACATGTTTACTTATCAAGTCAACAAGAAAGTATTACAAGACTATCATAAATCAATACAATCAAGTTATTCACACAAGGTACTTTCTACATTATGCTAACAAGTTCGGGTTTTTAGCCCCAAAGTACTTTATGTATTACTCTTTTTAAAAGATCCGTTTCTTTCACAAAAGTCACACAATACCCGTAGTATAAAAATAAAGTGATTATCTTTTGAAGTAAATCAAAACATTTCTCTTTGTAAAATCAAGTAACAACATTCTTTTCCCAGCTTAAGTTTGCCTAATTTCAATTACTCAAGTTTCTCATTTTGAAAGGTTTCGTAGTTCATAGCTTTAATCCTTTAAAACAATTTGAGAAACATATACCTAAGTGTGAGTAGGTTATTATTATTCGTAACAATCTTATTACAAAGACCATGATCTAGTAAATGTAATATCATTTTGTCTCATCTTAGCTCCTATGCGGATGGAAGTTTCTCTTGGTTTTAATAATACTTTATTAGTCACAATATTTCCCTTTATTAAGCTATTGTGGTTTGTTCGACATTTATTCGATCGGTAAAACATCATTCCTTTTGAAAACCAAAAATACTATTTACTTACGAATGAGGTTTCACACTTTTAACAAAATTCATATTAGTGTAATAAGTCAAGTCTCTTATTTCCTTAAATCAATAAATCGTTCTTTTATCACTCTTAAGCCGTTATACCTAACTTCCCATAAAGCTAGTATAACTCTTAAGCTTTTAAAACCAAGTGTTACTCTTTCAAAAAGGTTTCTTAATTCTTTTGAACTTCTTGATTCTTTTTATTAGGGCTTAAGTCAAGACATTGCCGTAATTATTATTCGGGCTTAAGTCAGAAGACATTGCCGTAATTATTATTCGTGCTTAAGTCAGAAGACATTGCCGTAATTATTATTCGATTAACACGTCGTCTACCGTACTATATACATATTCTTTAAAATATCATGCTCAAGAGGATAGGAAGAATCACATACCTTCTCGTGAAATCCACGCGCCAAGTTGAATATGTCGCGCGAGAGAATCGACTATATGATCGAATCGTCTATCAACGTTGACCATCTTGTACAAACTCTAGCGAGAGGTTCGTTATTCTATGGACATTTGGGCAACACTTCCCTACGGTGAGCTACTCGAGTCTCTTTGTGAAAGCAGTCCTATGTAAATCTGATTCTATTATTCATCTTTTAAACCGCCTTCTTTGTGATACTGATTCAATTCTATTCTTTAATATCCTTACAAGTATTTATACTTATTCCTATACTTCTACGGTATGTATATTCTAATTACAAAGGAGGAT
Organism: Przewalskia tangutica; assembly: GCA_029844215.1. Classification (NCBI taxonomy): domain Eukaryota; kingdom Viridiplantae; phylum Streptophyta; class Magnoliopsida; order Solanales; family Solanaceae; genus Przewalskia; species Przewalskia tangutica. The sequence goes on along the minus strand of CM056737.1, from coordinate 42,920,101 downwards.
AAGGTTATTTACCTCAGTAAGCCCAATAATATCCTAGATAAAAGTCGCGCTGAGCAAGGTTTAGCTCTAAGTTGTGTGCTCAGAGTCTCGAAAACCTTAGAAGTTCTTTACAACTTCTACTAAGGACTAAGGGATTTGGGCTAGGGTATTTTGGGCATTATAACAATACTAGAAGGCAACTTTTCAACCAAGGGAGGGGGGGTAGGTTTCGGCTAGGCTAGGGGGGGGTTGCTCTCGGCTAGAGCTTCTCAAAGGGAGGGTGTGTTTGGCGAAAACAAGAGGAGAGGGAGGATTTGAGACTTAGAAAGATTGCTCAATTTAGGATGAAATAACTCTTCAACAAGGGGTATTTATAGGTCGAGGATGGCCAACCAAGGGCGAAGATGGTGCCAAGTGCAAGGCAAGTGTAGGTTCAAGATTAGGGCAAGTGTCTTTGGCAACTTGCACACAAAATATCCTACCAACTGAAGACAAAGAATGGCCGTCCATTCATTTTTATTAGTGACAAGTCCACCAATGAGAGGGTGACAAGTGTCGCCTCTCGTTGGTCAAAGTGTTCGTCTCTCGGAAAAATCCGCAAAAATTAGAAATGACATAGCGAATTTATCCTACGCGAGTTTAGTAAAGCGTTTCTTGAAAACGACTCTAGCGGGTGTTGTGCACAAAGTGAAATCGTCGAGCCAACTAGGGGTGACACGTGTCGCCCTCCTACCGTCAACATATTTCATCTTAGAAAATATCCTGATGGCCAAAATCTAGAAAACAAAGTGGGCCCACAAAGCGTAAATTTTCTCCCGTGGGCCCCACGTGACCATTTTCGAAAATAAAATTCCATAAATCACTAATATTCCAAGAAGTACGAATACCAAATCTGGGAATCCAATTCCCATTAACGAACCTTTTTCCTTCACAAAAACCGGAAACTTTTCCGTGGAAAAATCACCTCGTTCTTCCTTTCCAATTTCAATGTCGTATTCTCGTACGTACGTCCTCGCATACATACCCTGAACTACGGGTTATTACAGTATGTCCTCACATACATACCCTGGAACTACAGGGTGTAACATTCTTCCCCCCTTAGAAACATTCGTCCCGAATGTTCCTTCTAAGTCTCCAAACACGCTTGCGCCGGTATAGTCTCCACTACTACACTTACAAAACCGATCATGCCACCAATGGCTAGAATATAACATGTGTGCAAAACTCAAATCCAAGCCAACGAGGAATCACCTCTAACATCACAAAAATCGCCCACTTATGGTCTACAGAATACTCCCTTCGCATCTTCACTTCACAAAAGAAAGATCATTTCCGTCTCTTAGCACATGTTCACTTCTTTCCCTACTCTTCGTACCCTTCTCGTACACCCGAACTCTTTCTAGTATATGCTCCATGCTTCAGTCATCGCTTCAGTTCCCAAAATCTTTGGAGTCACTACCTCCAAACTTGGTCATCATACTTGCCTCGAATTTCTTGAGGCCGTTCCGGTCTTCATGGTCGATTCGGTTGAGCGTATCCACGAACTCTTACGATGGTTACCTAAACACGGCTTAGCACCCTCGTGACCCTACCACCTGGCGGGACCACCTCGAACTGACCCCACCCCCAAACCGGGCTGCGGGTTGACCAGCGAATGGTCCTCAACCCGACCCATAATCGCGCCAAACTCTTCTTCCCCGATCCGGAACAATCTTACCTATTCAAGTCCTGAAAGCTACCACTTTCATCTTACACAACCCAAGGAATTATCCCACTGGTACTACCTATGTATATAAGGCTCTCCGACAAGGATCACCCGCAAAATCTTCTACTCGAGATGACCTTACATCTAAGGTCTCGACGTGTAATATTCTAAGGTTCACACCTTTCATACCCCCATACTTACCTTTTCAACTACCCATGTTTTCTAACTCACCAATAACACAACGCTATCCGTACATAGCACACAATAATAAGATCATCATATCAAGCATACTAATCTCTAGAGGGTTAAGGATATACCTGTATCTACCCATTCACTCTAATCATAGGCCTGCCCTGTAGGGCGCATAGCTGTAGAAGGTGATGAACCAGCCATAGATCCTGAAGGCTGAGTCTCTACATCCGCGCTACCTCTGGTCGGACAATTTCTCGCAAAATGGCCCTGCTGGCCGCATGTAAAACAACCTCCCGAACCAGCACGACACTCCCCCTTATGGATTTTACCGCAACAGCCACACTGAGGTAAGGGTGGCCTCATCTGGTCAACACCACTACTCCCCCGAAAACCTGAACCCTTGGAGCTCGACGCTCACGAATACTCTGGATGCCACGAAGATTGTGGAGGACCGCTCTGTCTTTGGCGGGCGCATAACTAGTCTCTTCTTTGGCGGTCCGCCTCGAAAGTCGCCAAAAGACCTGTTGTTCGGCCCTCTTCTGCTGATCCGGTCGTTCCGTCGACCTCTCGCTCGCCACACCAGTGCATAAGCTGCATGCGGGCAATGTCCATGCGGTGAAGAGCTACACCGAACAAGCCTGCGCCAAGTAGTCATCGAGCCGTGGCGTGGCGGTGCACTCTGTCCTCCATATTTGCCACTACCGGCGGAAATATCGGGCAACGAGTCGAACTCACGTTGTACTCGAGCCGAATGCGCGCGTGCCTCAGCATCAAAAATATGTCGGCCGAGCCCTCCTCATACGTGAGGGCAAGAAATGTGCAAGAAATGCCACGAGAACTTCGTCCCATGGTGAGCGCATGCTCCCCGGGGCGGTTCCGTAGATCAAACGATCATTGCGGTATCACGCAGCGTCGATGCGAACCAAGACCAGCGACTCGGTCTCGAAGCCTTGATCACTCTCATGATCCGGCGTAGCGTCGGATGAACTCCTGCGGATCATCCTCGGGCCTTGACCGTAGAACTCGGGTGGACTACAACTCGAAGTCCGAAGTCTCCAACTATCGGCTGCAGGGTGCACTTCTGGTACCACCGGCTCCGTCGTCTCAAGTCTCGCCATAAACCTAACTAGTAATCGGGCCATCTCCGCAACCCATATCCTCTGTTCTGGCCGTGGGGTGGAGGCTCGGATATCGTGGCCTCGGTAGCTCTGCTTCTTTGCTCTAAACTCTGCTTTGGGGTTGGCGGCGTCGTAGAATCCACCGTCAGTAGCACCACCTGGGTAAAGGCGGGCCTCTGTCACTGGTAACCTCAGTGCTCTACTCGCGACTCCCTGCGGTGCCTTGCCACTCCGGCTCTGGTTTCCTGCGTGGAGGCATAGGCGATATAAAAGAATACGTTAGAGGAGTCCAACTTACAACACGGCTCTAAGGCACGATCTCAGTGAGAAGAATGGAAACCAATCCTAAATGTCTGCGGCCTCACGATTATAGATGTGGTGCACAGCGCACCGATAATCAAGACTTACTAGACACGGTGCGTAGACACTTTCCGAGGACTAAGCGCTCACGATACCACTTTTGTCACGACCCGACCTCGGGCGCGATCGTGCCTTACCGGGCACCTGGTGATACAACATCGGAGAAAATCGCGGAAATAAAAACTTAAACAGAAAGCAGACATAACATAAGCAATAGGCTAACCAAAGCGGTTACCTTCCCGTATATATATAACTCAAAATTGAGCGATTAAATCCCTTACAAACCACCGCAACGATTACTACAGACCTCTGCGAATTTTATAACAACTATGACGGACGGGGCCGCCATACCACGAATGTACAAGAACCTACAACTCGGGAAACATACCAAAAGATAAGCCTCGAGAAGCGGAGCTTCCCAATCTGTTGACGTGATCCCATGGCGAGGATCAACAACCGATGTACCTCTACTGCGGCATGAACGCGGCCCCGAAGGAGTCGATAACAGTACCAAGTATGTGGCCCGAACATCACGTAAATGAAATCATAGTAGTCTATATAAAACAAGAGACATATATGATAACCAAACTACGATACATAATATGTAGCGATCCACGTCAGTCGAGACTCACGCCCTCAAAGTCATCACTCAAATATAAATATGGGTCTCGCCCACCACATCATTCGTGCGTGGAATACCTTCCTCACCGGCCGGTCTATGATATAGCAACACCAAGAGTACATGAACACGAGTCCGCTGTGTCAAAACAACCGTCTGAGGCAATCTGAAGGCTAACTACGGATACCAAAGTCGCGTCCTCAATGGCGGGCAATCACGAAAGCCAACTACGGATACCAAAGTCGTACCAACAAATCTACATAACCATACCACGAAGGCGACCCGGGCAATCGAAAGCCAACTACGGATACCACTGCGCCACGTAGGTGGCGGGGCAAGTACAAAGACTAACTACCGGATACGGCCGAAATCACGAGACTTCGTCCACAAAACTGAGCGGGCAATGCGAAGGCAAACTACCAGATACCAAGCCGAATCAGCCACGACTTCGGGGCAAGTACGAGAGCCAACTAACAGATACCAAGCTGAATCAGTAAAACCTCATGGAGAGCTAGTCCATGGAATAATAATCGCAGAAGCGTACCCGTGGAATGCTCCGTCACTGCCGGTACGTCCAAGTAAGATCATAACAAATCAGTCGGCCCTCCATCGAGAGACGCGGTGGTATAGAAATACAATACTAGCATGACAAGGCTATCACACGCAAACATAGGCAAGTTACACACAACTCAAGGTACTTTCACTTTATGCCAAAGTCCAGGTTTTAACCCCAAAGTACTACGTACGTTAAATTCTTTTTAAAAGATCCATTTCTTTTACAAAGGTCCATTTCTTTTACAAAGGTCACCCGATGCCCGTATTATAAAAATAGAGTGACTAACATTTTTAAGTAAACCAAAACAACTTCCATACTTTCCTTTTTAAACCAAATTAAGACAATACCATGCCTTCTTTTTAGACCAAAACACTTCTCCTTTTAAAGCCAAGTTACCATTTTAAAACCAATGATAAAACCATTCTTTTGTTTTCATAAAGTCATTATAACTAACTTCCCATAAAGCTGTTATAACACTTTATGTTTTAAACCAATTTAAGACAAAACAATGTCTTTCTTTTAAACCAAAAACTCTTCAATTCCTCAAGTCTCTTTTCTTTTAGAAATCAAGGTCCTTACTTTGGCAATTTAAGAAAATTAATGCTTGTTTATAATGATTCTTATTAAAGCAGTCATGATCTAGGAAATGTAATACAATTTTGTCTTATCTTAGCTTCTATGCAGATGGAGGTTTCTACTGGTTTTAATAGTAATTAATTAGTCAATACATTTTCCTTTAATAACGCTGCAGTGGTTTGTTCGATACTTATTCTCATTTCTGAAATCAATATAATATTATTCCTTTTAAAACCCAAGTACCCATTTCTCATAAAAGCGGTTTCACAACTGTTTAACACAACCCAAGTCCTTATTATTTCACATCAAGTCTTTTATCTTTTAAAAACCACAAACCATTTCTTTGCCCACATAAATTTGTTATAACCAACTTCCCATAAAGCCGTTATAACACTTTATGTTTTAAACCATCCAAATTCATTTAACACATGTACGTCTACCGTACTACATAGTTCACAACATATCATGCTAGAAAAGATAGGAAGAGGTTCACATACCTCGCGACGATTATCGACAATTAGCAAAATGCTCCAATCTTACAACGCACTAGCCTTTTCCACCCCAAGTAGAATACGCTACTCGTAGTACTTCACCTATAATGGCCATAAACGCCTATTAACTTCTAGTTCTCTTCGTAGAATATTTCTACGGAAAATTCGGACACCTCCCCGCTATCACATAAATCTCCTCCCCTATCAAGGCCCGCTACCAGGCCAACAACTCCCAGGGGATTACACGTCTAACCGGACGTGTTCAATACTACTTCACAGATATACTACACAAGTCTACTGTAAATACAGTCCAATGTAAATACAGTTCAATCCTTTTCAATATTCATTCTACATATAGTATACTCAACTATACATTACTACAATATGTAATATCCAATTACAATAGGGGGACAAATATAATTACCTCGACAAACCCAAAATTATCCAAGATTATAAGTCGATCCTGAACAACGTTTAGCTCCAGTTCCTTACGCTCCAACCCGCTCCAAGCAACCCTTAGAAGTTTCTAAACAACTTCTCTTAACACTTCAACTCCAAAAAGTGAAGAACACTAAGGCTTTGGTTGTGGCAACTCTCGGCCAAGGGGTACTTTTAATGGCTAGGGTGTGAAATCTTTTCTAACTTTTGGTTAATAATTTTCCTAATACACTAAGGAAGAACACTTAAAACTTTAAGAATTTTTGGACAACGTTTGGTCAAGGGAGAGGGATGTTTGGACGAGAACTACTACAAAGGGAGGGAGTATTTTTGCCTTGGAATTTCTCAAGTGTGGATGAAGAAGTCTTGCAACTTAAGGGGGTAGTTATAGGACATTCAAGGGCTAGGATTGAAGCAAGTGTGTGGTCTAGATTGAGCCATGTGTGTGTGGGTCCCACTTATCTATCTACTACACAAATATCTTGCAAGACTTTTGACCAAATGTTTTAAGCCTTCTTCATGCCAAAAACGTTTTCAACATGTCCAACAATTTCGTCCAACCTTGCCACCTAGGGGTGACACATGTCGCCCTCCTATTGGTCCAAAATATTTCATCTTCCGAAAATATTCGTAATGCCAAAAATCCGAAAATAAAGTGGGCCCCACAAAACCGTAAATTCTCCCGTGGGCCCCACGTGACCAATTCGGAAAGAGTAAAATTCCATAATTCTCAAATATTCCAAAAGTCCGAATACGAATTAGAATCCAATTCCATTATGAACCTTTTTCCTTCACAAAACCCGGAAACTTTTCCGTCAAAAAATCACACCTTTCTTTCTTTCCAATATTACTGTCGTATTCTCGTACGTATGTCCTCACATACATACCCTGGAACTACGGGGTGTAACAAGCCATGATCTAGGAAATGTAATACAATTTTGTCTTAGCTTAGCTTCTACGCAGATGGAAGATTCTACTCTTTTTTTAAGTTAATTATTAGTCATTACATTTTCATTTATTAACGCTGCAATGGTTTGTTCGATACTCATTTCCATTTCCGAAATCAATACAACATTATTATTTAAAAACCAAGTACTCATTACTCACGAATGAGGTTTCACAACTTTCTACACAATTCAAGTCATTCACATATCATATCAAGTCAAATATAAGTCAAGTCTCTTATCTTTTAAAATCAATAAACCATTCTTTTACCTACATAAAGTCATTATAAGTAACTTCCTATAAAGCCATTATAACACTTTATGTTTTAAACCAACTTAATTCGTTTAGCACACGTACGTCTACCGTACTACATAGTTCACAAACAATCATGCTAGAAAGGATAGGAAGAAGTTCACATACCTCGCGACGATTATCGACAATTAGCAAAACGCTCCAAAGTACTATAACCTTGCTAGCCTTTTCCACCCTTCAAGTAGAATACGCTACTCGTAGTACTTCAACCTATAATGGCCATAAAACGTCTATTAACTTCTAGATCTCTTCGTAGAACATTTCTAAGAACAAGGTTCCATATTCTATGGAAAATTCGGCAGCACCTGTTATACCCCGTATTTCCATAGTATGTATGTGGGGACGTACGTACGAATATATTCAAGCCCTAATTAGGTTAAGGATGAAATTGTGAACTTTCGACGGAAAAGATTCCGAACCTTGTGAAGGAAATTCTACGTTTTTAATATTTTAACCGATTACGGATTTTTCCGAGAGACGAAATATTTTGGACCAATAGGAGGGTGACATGTGTCACCCTTAGTTGGCATGGGTTGGAAGAAAATGTTGGCCAGGTGGACAAGGTCAAATGGTGAAGTCTTGGAAGATATTTTCTTTGGGTGAGTGGGAGTAGGTAGGGGCGTTTTTTGGGCAAGTGGGAGGCTTGCCTTGGATGATTTTTGTGTGCTAGTGGAAGGCCACATGGCTCATTATTGTGGGGGACATATGTCCCAATGTTGTGGTAGACATATGTCCCAAGGTTGTGGTGGACACTTGGTGGAAGACTTCACTTGAGCAAGCTGTCCAAATCTTCACCCTCCATTTGTTTTAATCTTGGCCCTTGGTGGTTCTATAAATACCCCCCTCTTGTGCAAGACTTCTTCATCCACAAACACAACTTCCAAGTCTCCAAAAATCCTTCCCCCTTAGTTGCTAAGTTCTCGTCCAACTCATTTCCCTCCTTTCCTAGTAGTTCGTCCGAAAGTCCCCACTTGGTAGAAAAATATTCTCCAAGTATTGTTGTTATTCCAAAATACCTTAGCCTAAATCCCTTGTAGTATTCCAAAGTTACCTCTATACTAAATGCCCAGAAATACTACTTTATATCCATTAGTCGCAAAACGAAACCCTAAGGAAAATCTTCATAGTTGGTTGAAGTTTTAGGTAGAAGTTGTTTAGAAACTTCTAAGGGTTTCTTGGAGCTATCGGAGCGTGCAAATTAGGATCGACATTTAAAACTTGGATAATTTTGGGCTTATCGACGTAAATATCTTTGTCCTTCTATTGTAATTGGAAATTACATACTGTAGTAGTATAGAAATGAGTATAAGATATATAGAAGGATGGTATAAGAGAAGAGTATTGAACTGTACTTACATGGGAGGTATTCTGATGAGACTTGTGTAGTTGTGGGTGGGAAATCTGCCCAAATTTCCATAGAATAGAGAACATACGCTTAGAATATTCTACAGAGTAGTCTAGACGTTGATAGACGTATATGGCCATTATAGGTTGAAGTTCTGCGAGTAGCGTGTTCTACTTGAAGGGTGGACAAGGCTAGCAGGGTTATAGTACGATGGAGCGTTTTGCTATTTGTCGATAATCGTCGCGAGGTATGTGAACCTCTTCATATCCTTTCTAGCATGATGTTTTGTAAACTATGTAGTACGGTAGACGTACATGTGCTAAATGAATTTGGTTGGTTTAAAACATAAGGTGTTATAATAGTTTTATGGGAAGTTAGTTATAACGACTTTATGTAGGTAAAAGAATGGTTTATTGATTTTAGAAGTTAAGAGACTTGATCTTAAAAGATAAGAGACTTAACTTATAAATGACGTTTTATGAAATGTTAAGTACTATGAATTTTGTTAAGAAGTTGTGAAACCTCATTCGTGAGTAATGAGTACTTGGCTTTTAAAGAATAATGTTTTACTGACATCGGAAATGAGAATAAGTATCGAACAAACCACTGCAGCGTTAATAAAGGAAAATGTATTGACTAATTAACTATATTAAAACCAGTAGAAATGTTATACCCCGTATTTCCAGAGTATGTACGTGAGGACGTACGTAGAAAAGTTTGAACTTTAAGTAGGCTTGGACGAAAATATTTTGTGCACAACACCCGATTAGAATCTTTTTTCGATGAAACGTTTTACATAACTTGCGAAGGGAAAATTCCGGCTATGTCATTTAGTATTTTTGCGGATTTTTCCGAGAGACGAAATATTTTGGACCAACAAGAGGGCGACACTTGGCACCCTCTAATTGGTGGACTTTAGGCGTTGGGCGAAATGGAGAGTGGGAGTAGGTAGGATATTTTGTGATATTTGTGTGGTAGATGGATAAGGTGCACATGGATGAATCTTGACCCTACACTTGCCTTGCACTTGGCATGATCTTGGCCATTGGTTGGCCATTGCTTGACCTATAAATACCCCTTAGTTGAAGACATTTCTTCATCCACAAACCATTTTCTAAGTCTTGAAAATCCCTTCTCCCTCTTGGTAGTGTTTCGTCAAACACCCTCCCTTTGAGAAGGCCCTTGGCGAGAGCCCCTCCCTTGGCAAGTATCCCCACTTTGCCTAGTTGTTCTAAAAATACACCCCACTTGGTAGAAATACTCTCTAGTATTGTTACTATTCCAAAATACCTTGGCCCATATACCTTGTAGTATTCCAAGGTTACAACATCTGAAAAGCCCAGAAATACTATTATACTTCCTTGATCACAAACACAACCTAAGGAAATCTCCATAGTTGGATGGAGTATTAAGAAGAAGTTGCGTAGAGCTTCTAAGGGTTGTTTGGGCGAGTTAGAGCAGGAGTAGGAGCTAAACGTTGCTCGGGGATCGACATTAAACATTGGATAATTTTGGGCTTACAGGGTAAATATCTTGTCCTTTTATTGTAATTGGAAATTACATACTGTAGTAGTATAGAAATGAATATAAGATTCATAGAAGGGAGTTGGTATTATAGAAGAATATTAAAGAAGAAGGACTAAAGCTGTACTTACATAGGAATTTGTATTCTGATGGTATGTGTAACAGGGTGAAGTCTTGCGATTTTAGTAAATAGAGAACCTCACGATTATTGCAGAGTAGTCTAGCTATTGATAGACTCGTATAACCTTTATAGGTTGAATGTTGCGAGTAGCATGTGCTACTTGAGAGATGGACAAGGCTAGTCGGGTTATAGCCGTGGAGCGTTTTGCTAATAGTCGATAATCGTCGCGAGGTATGTGATTCTTCCTATCCTCTTGAGCATGATATTTTAAAGAATATATATATATAGTACGGTAGACGTACGTGTGTTAACTGAATAATAATTGCGGCAATGTCTTTTGACTTAAGCCTGAATAATAATTGCGGCAATGTCTTTTGACTTAAGCCTGAATAATAAGAATCTTGAAGTATTTCAAAATAACACTGAATCATTTTTTTAACAGAAGAGTAATACTTGGTTTTAAAACTTAAGAGTTATACTAGCTTTATGGGAAGTTAGGTATAACGGCTTAAGAAAGATAAAAAGAATGGTTTATTAATTTTAGAAGTTAAGAGACTTGATCTTAAAAGATAAGAGACTTGACTTAAAGGAATTAATATGAATTTTGTTAATAAGTGTGAAACCTCATTCGTGAGTAATGAGTACGTGGTTTTTAAAATGGGATAATGTTTTACTGATTTCGGAAATCAGAATAAGTATCGAACAAACCATTGCAGCGCTAATAAAAGGAAATGTACTGAATAATTAAGTATTATTAAAACCAGTAGAAACCTCCATCTACATAAAAGCTAAGATGAGACAAAATGATATTACATTTCCTAGATCATAGCTGCTTTAATAAGATTGTTATAAACAAGAATAACCCACTCACATATAAGGCATATGTTTCTCAAATCGTTTTAAAGGAGAATTATATCATTAAGTGATTAAAACTATGAACTACGAATGTCACGACCCATTCCGGGGCCCGTAACTGGTGCCTTACCGGGGCACCCAAGTAGTCATACATCAGAGTAATCAGCGGAAATATAAAACAAGACATGAAACAGTTTATAAAATCAGACACAGTTTATGTGAACAAACGTCGCCTTTCGGCATATATATATAAACAAGGTTTAGCAGTTACATCCGACACTGTACAACATGACTACAGACCTCTAAGGAAAAATACAACTATGGCGGGACGGGGCCATACCATGGCATACAAAACTATCTACAGCGGGAGATCGTACCAAAGTAGAGCCTCGGAGAAGATGGAGCTCGACACCAACGCAAAGATCCTGAGATGCGGATCTAGCACTGCTTGCCTTTACTGCGGCATGACGCGGCCCGAGGAAGTCGATTACTGGCAAGTATGTGAAACTATAAAGCTGAAATGAAATCAAAGTATTTAAAACCTTTTCACAAATACAATCGATTCAATTGCACATAGTGCCACATCACAAACAACAACGATAATAGGAAAGCGTAGCAGTCTATTCTAGGCGCGAATGATCGAAGCAAGGCGATCGCCCGTAGTATCGTGCGTGCCTAGTCACGGACTTCGCGGCCGCATAGGTCACACACGAACCGCGTGAGGTATCCTCGCGTCGGGGCGACCCCGGCGTCGCCTGAGCTCCGCGACGCGCAGCCTCAGAACCGCGTAGTCTCAGCGGACCGCGTAGAATCCGCGTCGGGCTAAACACCGGAATGATCAATCACGGAGCATACGCTGCTCGCGTAGTCTCGCGGACCGCGTAGGCCGTATAGACCCGCGTCGAGGGCAAGCCCTCGGTATAACGATCGAGGGTAGGTGATACAATAACGATCAACGGACTTACGGTTAGCAATGTAAGCCTGAGCGTTTCAAGACACTAACCCGGTAGCATCATAATATGTCTACTTATCACACAAATCTTACTACAACACTGAAATCAATACAAGGCTTTTATAAACAAGCAAAAGCAGTTCCTTTTATCTTCTTAAGTTGTTATACCTAACTTCCCGTAAAGCTAGTATAACTCTTAAGCTTTTGTTTTAAAACCAAATATTTATCTTACTGTTAAAAAATGATCGATATTCTTTTGAAATGTTTTGATTCTTTGTTATTGAACTTAAGCGTGAGGCATTCGTAAGTATTAATCGAGCTTAAGCGTGGCGTTACCATAAGTATTATTCGAGCTTAAGTCGAAGACATTGCGTAGTTATTATTCGATTAACACGTATGCGTCTAGTACTATATATTGTAAAATATCATGCTTTAGGAAGAATCACATACCTTACCGTGAAAACCACCTGCAAGTTGAATATGTCGTGCGCGAAGTCACTATAATAGTCACGGGCATCTATCAAAGACTACTCGAAGGTCATTCTAAGCGGAGGGTTCACAATTCTACGGAAAGTCGGGCGACACTTCCCTGCAGGTGAGCTATATAAGTCTCGTGAAAGCGATCTATGTAAATCTGATTTGATTATTCTTCTTTTAAACCCTTCTACGTGGTAGCAGATTCAATTCTAATACGTGATATTCTTCTAAGTATTTAACACTTGTTCTAATACTACTACGATGAAGTATTCTCTAATTCAAAGAGGTTAGGATTAGTTACCTCGGTAAGCCCGATAATATCTAGATAAAGTCGCGCTGAGCAAGGTTTAGCTCTAAGTTTATGCGCTCATTAGCTCAGAAACCTTAGAAGTTCTTTACAACTTCTACAAAGGACTAAGGGATTTGGGCTAGGGTATTTTGGGCATTATAACAATACTAGAAGACAACTTTTCTACCAAGGGAGGGTAGATTTCGGCTAGGCTAGGGGTAGGCCTCGGCCAAGCTCACTCGAGGGGAGGTGTTGGGCGAAGGCTAAGGGAGAGGAGAGGATTTTTAGACTTGGAAGATAACTTTGTGGATGAAGAACTCTTCATCTCTAAGAAGTATTTATAGCCCAAGCCTTGGCCAACCAATGGCCGAGATGAAGACAAGTGCAAGGCAAGTGTAGGGTGAGGATTAACTATACACAAATATCCTACCAACTCCTTGACTTGTGCCTGAGCACAAAAAGCGTGCCATGGCTTCTTCAATTCGTCAAATGGGCGATTGAGTCCCGATGGGAGGGTGCCAAGTGTCGCCCTCCCGTTGGTCAAAATGTTTCGTCTCTCGGAAAAATCCATAAAAATTAGTAATGGCATGGCGGAATTTTCCTACGAAAGGTGGAAGCGTTTACGTCGGAAAGCGATTCTTTTAGTGAGTTGTGTACAAAATAAAGCGTCGAGGCTAACTTTAAGGCCAAACTTTTTATGCGTATTCCACTTACGTACATACTCTGGAAATACGAGGTATAACATTCTCCCCTCCAAACATTCGTCGAATGTTCCTTCTCAAACGATTCTGGATGAAGCTTAAGCGGTTTGTAAGTGCCACACGTGGCCACAAAATAACACTTAGGCATAAATGATAATGGAAATTTACAAGTAGGAAAGTGAATTACGGAGGTGTAGAATAGGTGAGGATATACGCCGCCTCGTATCTCTCGGCTTCCCGTCATCTCCTCACGAGCTCGTTCGCCAAGACTTTGTGGAAGCCACGTCCTTCGTCGCGAGCGCCTAACGACGATCGACTATCGCTATGGGAATCTCATCATCGATAACCCTCGGTCACTGGGCGTCGTCAATCGGGTGTACCACTAGATGGATCCCGTCATCTCTCGGCATAGATATGTGAAAAACCGGATGCCTTGCCTCCGGATCGGACGGCGGATCAACTCGTAGGCAACCTTGCCTACTGCGGACAATCTGAAGCGGCCCGATGTACCTGGGTGAGTTTCCCTCTTCCCAAATCTCATCACACCGCCGTGGGTGGCGGCTAGGAAAACCCAATCATGAACCTCGAACTCAAGATGCGAAGCGGCGATGATCTGCGTCGACACATGCGACTACGGTTTATCGATAGCTCTCGGATAAGCTTCGCCTTATCCACTGCTGCTGCACCGTCTGGTCCCACTGCACCTCGCCCACGTCGAACCAACTATGGCGTCGCGCTTCCCATCTGACAAGGCCTCATGGCGCCATCCGAATCTTGGGTGGTAGCTATTATTATATGCGAACTCAACTAGAGAAAATGATCCTCCCAACTACCACTGAAGTCAATAACACGGGCTCGCGACATATCCTCGAGAGTGCGGATAGTGCGCTCTGCTGTCCGTGCATGCGTGGATGAAATCTTGTACTCGAGGCTCACTGCGTCCACTAAACCCTCTGGAAGGACCTCAGGAAGTTAGCGTAAGCGGGCTCCTGCATGCGATATGATCGAAGTAGGGACTCCATGCGATCGGCGATCTCTCGGATGTAAAGTCTGGCATAATCCTCGGTAGAAAAAGTCGTCGGACGGGAAGAAAGTGGGCTGATTTAAATCGACTGTCGGCGATAACCCGTATAGAATCATGTCTCCTGCGAGTGCGAGGTAATCACTGTGATGAAGTCCGTGTTGATTACCTCCCACTTCGGTCGGGATCTCGATAAATGCGTAATAAACCACGGGCCTGCGGTGCTCTGCCTTCACTGCGACAACACGGGCGCGAGCTACGAACTCTGCAGCGTCCTCTTGACCATCCCGCAATACGGATCTAAGGTCGTGGTACATCTTGATGCGACCACGGATGGATAAGTGCTTGTATTTGTGTGCTTCCCCAGAACACTGCTGCCGAAGTCACGAAACATCTGGAACACCTGATGCGCCCTCAAACCTTAGCACCCGTGGTGCTACCTCAAAGGACCGCGCCTCACGAAGAGTGTATCGCGATATCAAATCAAAGTGGATCCTCGGTATTGCCTCTTACGCTCGCCGGCGATGGAAGACTCGGCAGCCTCACGAACTCTAACCCTTTGCTATCGAGAATCAATCAAGCGGACACGAGGCTCGCTAAGCGATGCAAATCACGAACCATGTCCCTCATCTCTGCATGCCATCGATAGGCTCCCCGTCGACCTACGACTAAGGCATACGCCTGACGTTGGCTTTCCGGGTAGTACGGGATATCAACATCGTAATCCTTAAGCAACTCTAACCACCGTCTCTGCGTAAGTTCGACTCCTGCAGTGAAGATATCTTTGGAGGCTCTTGTGGTGCGTAAAAATATCACGTGAACCCCGTACAAATAGTGCCTCGGATCTTGGCGTGAATCACGGTGCGACTCGAATCATGGGTGGGGTAGTTCCTCTGCGTGTTTCTTGGTGTCGGGATCATATGCTACAACCTGCCATCTTTGCGTCAACACACGTCCAACCCGATGCTGCGCGTCACAATACCGACATAACCGTCTGGACCTGCGGAAGAGTAAGAGCGGGGCGATCGTCGATCTCTCTTCGACAGCTGAAACCACGCTCCTGACATCGATCCGCTGAAACTTGTGCATACGAGTCGGCCTAGTCAATGGTGCGAGATAAAGCAAACTTCTCTGAAGCGCCGATAATATCTGCAAGGCCCGAGCTGCGAACCTGCAGCCGGAGTAGTAGGTCTAGGCAAGTCATGGCGCCGATCTTGGCGTATCGCTCGAATGCCATCGGCCCGAGCAATATGCCCAAGCATGCGAAGTCAGCAAAACTCACATTTGGAAAACTTGGCGTCTGGCTTGCAGTCTGGAGAAGCGTCGGCCACGGCCGCCAAATGCTCGCGTACTCGCTCTGGCGAGAATAAACCAAGATATCATCGATGAACACTATCACAAGCGTGTCCAAAAATGGTTTGAACACTCGGTTCATCAAATCCATGAATACCGCCGGAGCATTGGTCAGCAAAGACATGACCACGAACTCATAATGCGTCTGGGTCTGAATGCGATCTAGGGACATCCGCCTCTCGACTACTTTGATGATAGCGATCGCGGATCAATCTTGGAAAACATCTCGCACCACTGGCCCAGTCGAACAAATCATCAATCACAGGAAGGGTATACATTCTTAATGGTCACCTTGTTGTTTGCACTGTAATCAACACCGTGCGCGGCGTCGTCCTTCTTCTTGCGAACAATCGCGCTCCCGGGAGAAACGCTAGGCTGATGAAGCCGCTTCTCCGGCAAATCTCTAGGCGATCCTTGACTCTCTCAACTCGGCGGTGCCGTTACGTATGGAGGAATGGAAATAGGCGAGTGTGCAGCAATATGTCAATACAAAACTCGATCTCCTCTCGGGAGGATGCGAGAAGTCGTGGAAGCGCGTGCGGGAACTCGGCGACTCTTTGGGCCCGAAAATCTGGTACGCGGCTTGATATCAAACACGACGAGATGGTAGATATACCGCCGCACCATCTTCCTAGCCTTGAGGTAGGAAATAAACCTACCCGCCGGCGTCCCGTGCTCCTCGCTCGACAATGGCTCGCCGAAGCGGAACGTACTACTCTCTCTGCGGTCTACATTGGCGTAGCAGAAGCTAGCAATCCGTCCCGTAATCACGTCGAAGTCAATCATCTCGACTTTATCAAGTCGGCTGGGGTCGACGGCCATGTAAATAGTCACGGGACAAGCTCTATATACGTAGAGCTACCAGAATCACCCAGGCGTAGCTACCTCGAAAGGTCTATGGACTCGGGCTCACATCCCTATCTACTAGCAACAAGGGAGATATATAGGGCCAGTAGAACCGGATCTATCAAGCATACATCAAACGAAGCCCGATAAAGTACAGTGGCGACATCGGTGAGGCCTCACGATCTGTCGGTGGACAAAGCATAAATGCGGTTACGAGGACCGCTAGGCCCAGATCGCGCCCGACCTGCCGCGACCGGCTGGTCGTAGTACCTTGCCCTCGGGCGAGTAGCTGTCGAGGATGAAGAAGCGACAGAGACCACATGTAGGCCCAGGCCTACTACCAGTAGCGCTCCGGTCGGACAAACTCTCGCGAAATGACCTTGCTGGCCACAAGTATAGCAGGCTCGGTCTGACTCCGAATGGTATACGCTGCCCAGCGCGGCGAGCGGACCTCGAGCAGTTAGCACCTGCTACTGCAAATCAGTCTGGGGCCACGACACGCCCGCTGCTCTGGTGTCTTGAAAATGAGGTAGGGCGCTCTGCGGCTGGTGTGGTGCAAATCTGGACCTGCGATGCCGCCCACCACGAGAACCACCAAAGAACCGGCCGTCTTGGCCTTCCTGCTAGCGATATCGCTCTGCCGGTGGTCTCTCGCTCATCGCATCTGGTGCATGAGCACGCGTCGGGTTATGTCCATTACTGTGAAGGACACACACCGCACAAGACTTCGGCCGTGTAATCATCTAGCCAGTGACATAGCGATGCACCACATCCTCCGTCTGCTACCGGTCTGCGAGGGACATGCTCGAGCCAAAGAATCAAACTCGACATTGTACTCCCTGACATGTCGTCCTCACTGTCTCGGCAACAAGAATCTATCGGCTCGTGCCCTCGCCATCTGCGGAGGCGAAGTGTGTGAGAAAAGCCTCACGAAAACTCATCCCATCTGCTGGAAGTGCATGCTCTCCGGGAAAGCTCCGTGAATCAAACCGATCATTGCGGTATCACGCGGCCGTCTGACGAATATCCACGGCCTCGGTCTCTGAAGCCACGATCACCGCGTAATCCTCTGCGGTGGCGGATGAACTCCTGCGGATCATCCTCCGACCTCGACCGTAAAACTCTGGCGGGCTCTGACTCGAAATCTCGTAGCCTCAAACTATACGCCTCGGGTGCCTTCTGGAGTGCGGCTGGGCGGAGGCTGAGCTGCGCGTCGGCCTCTCCTCGTGTCGGGCCTGACTTTGCCAATAGGCTGGGCCATCTCCTTGTGCCCTAACTCCTCGCCCGGTGTGGGACGGGAGGTGTGGGTGCTTGCGATCTCTTGGAAGTGGCGGCGTCATAGAACTTCGCCGTCTGGTATGGCGGGCACGAGCCCTCGTGACTCTGGGTGTCACGCTGGCGGCTCCTCATTGCCTTGCCGCCACGGGCCGGGTTGCCTGCGTGGAGGCATAAGCCATTACGAGAAAGGAATACGTTAGAGGGTCGACTATAACACGACTCTAAAGCACGATCTCGGAATGAGAAGAATGAAACCAATCCTAAATATCCTATAGCCTCACGATTATTGGTGTGGTGCACAACACGCGATAATCAGACTACTAGATGCGATGCATGTAGGCACTTTCCAGGATTAAGCGCTCGATACCACTTTTATGCGACCCGTTCGGGGCGTGGGTGCCTTGCAAGGGCACCCAGTAGTCATACATCGAGTAATGTCGGAAATATAAAACAAGACATGAAACGATTTATAAAATGAACCACGATTTATGTGAACAAGCGTCGCCTTTCGGTATATATATATAAACAAGGTTTAGCGATTCACATCGACCTTTGCAGCGTGACTACTGACCTCTACAGGAAAAATACAACTATGGCGGGACGGGGCCCCATACCACTGCCTACAAAACTATCTCTGGCGGAGATCATGCAAAAGTAGAGCCTCGGAGAAGATGGAGCTCACGGCGCAGCGCAAAAGATCCTAAGGATGCGGATCTAGCACTCTTTGCCTTTACTGCGGCATGAGCGGCCCAGAAAGTCGATCTGAGTACCAAGTATGTGAAACTATAAAGCGAAATGAAATCAAAGTATTTAAAACCTTTTCACAAATACAATCGGTTCAATTGCACATAGTGCCACATCCTGAAACAACGATAATAGGAAAAGCGTAGCGAGTCTATTCTGGCGCGAATGATCGAAGCAAGGCGATCGCCCGTAGTATCGTGCGTGCCTAGTCACGGACTTTCGCGGCCGCATCGGTCCGCACAGACCGCGTGAGGTATCCCCGCGTCGGGGCAGCCAACCCGGCATCCGCCTGGCTCCGCGGCCGCGCATAGCCTCAAAGAACCGCGTAGTCTCAGCGGACCGCGTAGAATCCCGCGTCAGGCTAAACACCGGAATGATCAATCACGGAGCATACGCTGCTCGCGTAGTCTCGCGGACGCGCATAGGCCGTATAGACCGCATCGAGAGGCAAGCCCTCGGTATAACGATCGAGGGTAGGTGATACAATAACGATACAGCGGACTTACCGGTTAGCAGCGTAAGCCTGACATTTCAAGACACTAACCGAGTAGCATCATAATATGTCTACTTATCACACAAATCTTACTACACTTGAATCAATACAAGGCTTTTATAAACAAACAAGTAAGCAGTTCCTTTTATCTTCTTAAGTTGTTATACCTAACTTCCCTTAAAGCTAGTATAACTCTTAGCTTTTGTTTTAAAAACCAAATATTTATCTTACATTAAAAAATGATTGATATTCTTTTGAAATGTTTTGATTCTTTGTTATTGAGGCTTAGCGTGAGGCATTCTCGTAAGTATTAATCGAGCTTAAGCGTGAGGCATTACCATAAGTATTATTGGGCTTAAGTCAAAGACATTGCGTAGTTATTATTCGATTAACACGTATGCGTCTCTGCGTACTATATATTGTAAAATATCATGCTTTAGGAAGAATCACATACCTTCCGGTGAAAACCACGCAAGTTGAATATGTCGTGCGAGAGAGTCGACTATAATAGTCAGACATCTATCAAAGACTACTCGAAGGTCATTACAAGCGGAGGGTTCGCGATTACGGAAAGTCGGGCGTGACTTCCCTGCCGGTGAGCTATATAAGTCTCTTGAAAGCGATCCTATGTAAATCTGATTTTGATTATTCTTCTTTTAAACCCTTCTCTGTAGTATGATTCAATTCTAATACGTGATATTCTTCTAAGTATTTAACACTTGTTCTAATACTACTACATTAAGTATTCTCTAATTCAAAGAGGTTAGGATTAGTTACCTCGGTAAGCCCAATAATATCCTAGATAAAGTCGCTTTGAGCAAGGTTTAGCTCTAAGTTATGCGCTCGGTGGCTCAGAAACCTTAGAAGTTCTTTACAACTTCTACAAAGGACTAAGGGATTTGGGCTAGGGTATTTTGGGCATTATAACAATACTAGAAGACAACTTTTCTACCAAGGGAGGGGTAGATTTCGGCTAGGCTAGGGGGTAGGCCTCGTGCCAGCTCACTCGAGGGGAGGTGTTGGGCGAAGGCTAAGGGAGAGGAGAGGATTTTTAGACTTGGAAGATAACTTTGTGGATGAAGAACTCTTACGTCTCTAAGAAGTATTTATAGCCCAAGCCTTGGCCAACGATGGCGAAGATGAAGACAAGTGCAAGGCAAGTGTAGGGTGAGGATTAACTATACACAAATATCCTACCAACTCGCGGCTTGTGCACTGGCACAAAAAAGCGTGCCATGGCTTCGATTCGTCCAAATGGGCGATTCAAGTCCAATAGGAGGGTGCCAAGTGTAGCCCTCCGTTGATCCAAAATGTTTCGTCTCTCGGAAAAATCCGCGAAATTAGTAATGGCATAGCGGAATATTCCTACGAAGATGTGGAAGCGTTTAGTCGGAAAGCGATTCTTTTAGTGAGTTGTGTACAAAATAAAGCGTCAAGGCTAACTTTAAGGCCAAACTTTTTGTACGTATTCCCTTACGTACATACTCTGGAAATACGAGGTATAACAGCGAAACCTTTGAAAATGAAACTTGAGCATTTGAAATTAGGCAAACTTGAGCGTTTGGAAAATAATGTTGTTAATTGATTTTACAAAAGGAAGTGTTTTAGTTTACTTAAAAAGATAGTCACTCTATTTTAATACTACGGGTATTGTGTGACTTTTGAAGCGGATCTTTTAAAGAGTTAATGTATGAAGTACTTTGGGGATAAAAACAAAAGTGTTAACATAAAGTAGAAAGTACCTTGCGTGAATAACTTGATTGTGTTGGTTTGTGATAGCTGGTAATACTTTCTTGTTGATTTGATAAGTAAACATGTTAGGATGCTACGTGTGTTAGTATCACGGTGATGTTTGTGTAAAGGGTTTCCACTTGTTGTGCTTATGTTGTTTAGCGATAATTTGTTATGTTATTATATCACATACCACCTTGACTTATTATACGGGCTTGCCACGCGATGCGGGTCTATCGGCCTATGCGGTCTATGTGACTATCGCGGAGCGGCGGTATGCTCAGGATTGATCATTAAGGTGTTTTATCCGTCACGGGGATGCACTATGCGATGCAATGTGACTATCACGGTCTATTGAGACTATGCGGTTGCGGGAGTCGAGGAGAATGCGGGGTTAGCTACCGTCTGAGTCTATCGACTGCGGGTCTATGTGTGACCTATGCGGGTTGCGGGAAGTCGAGATTAGGCGCGTAATGATCTTATGGGCGATCGGCCTTGCGATCATTAGGTGTAATACCCGTATTTCCAAAGTATATGCGTGGGGCGTGCGTGAAAATTTGAAACTTTTAATATTGGCTTGGCGAAAATTTTTTGTGCCTGACACGTTTAGAGTCGTTTTTAGGCGAAAGCGTTTTCCACGGACTTCGTAGGGAATTTAGGCTATGTCATTTTTAATTTTGCGGATTTTTCAGAGGCGAAACATTTTGGACCAGCGGAGAGGCGTACCAGCGCGCCGGTGGTGGACAGGCGTCCGTTTCCATTGGGAATTGGACAAAAGAACACGTTTTGGTGCCTTGGAAAAGTCAAGGAGTTGGTAGGATATTTGTGTTGGTAAATCCCAGCCTACACTTGCACTAACACGTGGATTGATCTTGGCCTTTGGTTGGCCGTCCCTTGACTATAAATACCAGCTTAAGGTTGAAGACTTCTTCGTCCAAAATGCCTAAGTCTTGTGAGCTCTTCCTCACTCCCGCCGCTTGTTCAATCGTCCTTTCCCCATGGCGAGAGCCCTCCCCCATGAGTTGGCCTTGTGGCGAGACTTCACCCCTCGCGTGGTGTTGTTCTCGTATTATGTACCCAGCTTTGTGGTGTAGAAATACTCTCAAAGTATTGTTATAATGCCCAATTACCTTAGCCATATACCTTGTTGTATTCTAGGTTATACTATCTGAAAAGCCAGAAAATACTATTATACTTCCGTCGGTCCAAAACCGAAACCACAGGAAAATCTCCATAGTCAGTTGGAGTATTGTGTAGAAGTTAGTTAGAACTTCTAAGGGTGGTTTAGAAGCGGGTTGGGCGCTCGGAGTTGGAGCTAAGCGATTGCCGGGATCGACTTTAAGCTAGGATAATTATGGGCTTATCGAGGTAATTATCTTGTCCTCTGTTGTAATTGGAAATTACATGATTGTGAATATATAGTTGAAGTATACTATATATAGAAGCTGAGCGTAGTTATTGGCAATGTCTTTTGACTTAAGCTGAATAATACTTACGGCAATGTCTTTGCGACTTAAGCTGAATTTAAGAAGATTCTTGAGCTAATTACTTAGGGCTGTATTCGATAGACTTGTGAAGTAGTGCAGTGGAGTAGAATTGTGCAGGTTGGGTTAGATGTATAACCCCACTGGTTGGCTTGGTGGCCAGGCCTCGATAGAGAGGAGATTTCTGTTGTTGCGGGGAGAGTCTTTGCCAATTTTACGTAGAATGTTCTACGAAGAGACCTTATGTTAATAAAGCGCCTTGTGGCCTTATAGGTGGAAGTACTATCGTGGCGCGATCTACTTGGCTTAGGGAGTGGGGCGGTTTGAGGTACTTGGGCGTTTTGCTATTAGTCGATAATCGTCGCGAGGTATGTGAACCTCTTCCTATCTCTTACAGCATGATATGTGTGAACTATGTAGTGCGGTGAGCGTCATTATGCTAAATGTATGTGATTGGTTTAAAACATAAAGTGTTATAACGACTTTATGGGAAGTTGATTATAACGACTTTATGTTGGTAAGAAAATACGGTGGTTTTAAAAGTCTTGATTTGAACTATAAGCGGCTTGTTATGTGTTAATAAAGAACTTGAAGTATTTGAAAGATTTTGAATCATTTTGAAAGAAGAAGTAATACTTGTTTTTGAAAAACTTAAGAGTTATACTAGCTTTATGGGAAGTTAGGTATAACGGCTTAAAAATGTTTCTTGATTTGGAAATCGGAATGTGTATCGACAAACCAGCTGTGGCGTTAATAAAAATGTTTTGACTAATTAAGTATTATTAAAACGGTAGAAACTTCCATCGTGCATAGAAGCTAAGATGAGACAAAATGATATTTCTAGATCATTTCTTTGTAATAAGATTGTTATAAACAGAATATCCTACTCACATATAAGACTTATGTTTCTCGAGATAGTTTTAAGGAGAATTATATTCTCAAATGAATAAGACTATGAACTACGAAACCTTTCTAAAATGAGAAACTTGAACATTGGAAATTAGGCAAACTTGATCGTTAGAAAGAATGTTGCTACTTGATTTTACAAAAGAAGTAATTGATTTACTTTAAAAGGATAGTCACTCTATTTTATACTACGGGTATTGTGTGACATTGTAGAAATGCTTGATATCTTTTAAAGAGTTGATGTATGAAGTACTTTGGGGATAAAAACCGATTTTGTTAATCATCTGATGAAGGTACTTTGTGTGAACAACTTGATTGTATTGGTTTGTGATAGCCTTGTAATACTTTCTTGATTGCGTTGATAAGTAAGCGTGTTGGGATGCTCGTGTGTTAGTATCTTGTGATGTTTGTGTGAAGGGTTTCCGCGATTGTGCTTATTAACTTCTCGATCGTTATGATAGTATTGTGGCGTTAAATCTCTTGAGATGATTAGGGGTTAGGCGCCCTCCGTCACGGGGTAGACTTCGGCGGGTCGATGGACCTATGATTCGAGAATACCTCGTGCGGTCCGGGGGCTATCTTGCGGAACTACGAGAGTTCGAGGTTAGTGTCGTCCTTTATGGGCATGCGGTCGCTTGTGGCCGTGCGGTTCTGAAGTCGGGGCGATGCTTGGGAGTAGCTACCTCGATGCGGGGAATGCCTCATGCGGGCGATGAGATTGGCCTATGCGGGCTGCGGGAGTTCGAGGTTAGGCAGCGTACGTGATCTGCGGGCAAGTGGCGGCTTTGATCATGTGACGGTCTGAAGCGAATCTTATAATCTGATTCGCGGCCTTGTTAGTGCTGTAGGTTTTTAGTAATCGGCTATGCCTTCGTACTTACCGTCTGATTTTATTATGACCGCAGTGGGACACGGTGTTAGTGTGTTCCTTGGTGCTTTTATATCATGGCTACCGTGATGAGGAAGGTATCCACGGGCGTGATTGATGTTGTGGGCACGAGACCCGTTGTTATACTTGGTGATGACTTGAGGCGTGAGTCACGACTTAGCGTGGCTTTGTTGTAAGCTGTAGTTTGGTTATCATACATGTCTCTGCTTTATATAGTTGCTATGATTTCATTTCTGATATGTATTTTCATTTCACATACTGCGGTACTGTTATGCGACCTCGCCCGAGAAGCTGCGTTCATCTTGCGAGTTGAGGTACGCGATCGTTGATCCTAGCTCTCGGTCACGATTTGGCGTTTGGGAAGCTCGTTTCTCAGGAGGCTTATCGATGGTATAGTCCCTGTGCGTAGTAAGTGTTTACATTCGGGGGTTTGGCGGGGCCACTGTCCGCCATAGTTTATCGTATCATTTCTTAAGTGCAGCGAAATCTTTGTTGTGGGCGGGGTTGTAAAAAGGATTAAATACATTCATTTGTAAAAGAGTTGATGGTTATATATATGCGAAAGGCAAGTTTTCCTGAATCATTGTTTTATATTTACATTATCTCAGTATTTGTTGTTTTATGTTCCGTGATTACTACGATGTTGTGTCACTAGGGTGCGGGTAAGGCACGATCCACGAGCGATTTGAAGTCGTGACAAAAGTAGTATCGAGCGATTAATCCTCGGAAGTGTCTCTGAACCGTATCGATGAAGTCTTGATTATCGGTGTGTTGTGCACCTTGATAATCGAGGAGGCTATAGGATATTTAGGATTAGTTTCTATTCTTCTCACTCTGAGATCGTGCCTTAGAAGGTGTTGTAAGTTGGACCCTCGGCGAAATTCTTTCCACTTGCTCGTTATGCCTCGCGTGGATGACCGGGCCCGGAGGGCAAGGCGTAGAGGCTGAGTAAATTTGAGGAGGTGCGTGGGCCTGAGCGATCATTACCTAGGGTAATCTTCGTTCGAGATTTACTGCGGCGTCGCTAGCGATAAGTTTAGCGTGGCGGCGGTTCCTACTGCGGCCATGACATTTGAACGCTTTAGTTCGCGGCCAGGGAACAAGTGAAATTAGATTGCAAAGCGACCATTACTAGGTATAGATTTGGCTACGGAGTATCTGGATGTCTGCGAGTCTTGAGGACTATCTAAAAGAGGTTGTGCAAAGTAATTCTTGATTAGGCGAGCATGGCACGTATGCGGGCTTATGCGCGTGGCCGAGGCGATGTAGAGATCGGCGAGTTAACGAAGGACACGAGAAGAGGGCGGGCGGCAGGTCCTTTAGTAACTTCCGAGTCGCCTCGCTTTGGTGATAGATATGCACCTCGCCCGGTCACAGTGGTCTTCCTGATTTGGGGCGTTGGGGTGTGTAGGAGTTGGTCGAACTCCGGGGCTTCCGTTTCACGGTGTGAGAGCGTCATCGGGAATGTCGTCTTTTAGTTGGTACTTGTTGTACTGCGGTCGTCGAGGGCCATGTGTCGAGAGTGTCCTTGTAGGAGGACTTAGCCTTGAGTTGGTGGGTAGTTCGTCATTTTCCTTGGCTATGCGCCTGCAGGCGGGTTTGATTAGAGCGACTAAGGGAGTGAAGCGATGAATATAGATATATCTTTAACCCTCTAGAAGTTTTGTTTATGTGATAAGGTGGGTATACCTTAAGTGCTTTGTGTTAGTTGTGATTAGAAATCATGGTGGGTTAGCAGAGTAAGATTTTGGGGATAGAAAAGGTGTGAGCCTTAGAATGTTTCGTAAAGACCTTAGAGGTAAGGCCGTCTCGGAGTAAAGGTGTAGTATTATGTTTGATCCTTATGGAAGTGCATAGTGCACGTGAGTTATGTTTGGGATAGGTCCACTAGTAGTGTGGAATGAAAGGGGTAGTTGAGCTAAGAAGGCGCTGGGTTTTGAAGCGTGATTAGTGAGATTGTTACGGATCGGGAGCTAGTATTATGCGGCGTTGCGGGTCGGGTTGAGTCACGTTGCGGGTCGACCAGCGGCATGTTTGGTGGTGAGGTCAGTTGTGGTGGTCCGCGTGGTAGGAGTCACGGGTGTTAGGCCCGAGTTTAATTAACGGTCTGAACTTCGTGGATGCGTTCGACCGATGATCGGACCGAGAGGTCGGCCGTCTTGTCTTGCAAAGATCGTTTACTCGGCGGTATTGTTTTATCGAGAAAGGTTGTAAGGCTGCGGGTGCCTACCTTCACCTTATGTCGAGCAGTGAAGCCCGGGTTGTAGCTATTTTAAATCTTCTAAAGTTTACGGCGGGGTTAAGAACTTCGGGTGAGTCTGAGTCGCGTTAAGCCTCGGGCGGTCGTGGATTTGAAGGTAGTCGTTGGGGATTGTTGTCTCCTGTGGAGGTAGTGTTTGATCTACCATTTGGTGTTCGGATATCGCCTTATGAAGCCTTGTAAGAGGCGGAAGTGTAAGTTATCGATCGATTGGTTCGATGTTGGCAAGGTTGAACGGTTGGTTGAGCTTGTTCCGGCCGGTGTGGATAGTGAAGCTTGTCTAGAAGAGGTTACGGCTCGGAGGAATCGTGCGGATAATGGCGGCGGCGCAGAGTTGAGTTGGCGGTCGGTCTTCTTGAAAGTACCACCGGGTTTGGAGTGCGGCGAGTTTTGGAAAGCAGAGGAACTTAGCGAGTTACTTTGGGCCTTGTGAGTTCGTGAAGGATAGGCGGGTTGCCTATATGTTAGCATTTGTCGTCAGCGTAGGAAGCGATCGTCCGATCTTAGTATTGTGATGTTCGAAGTATCGAAGATCCGTCGAGTGTCCCCGATTAATGATGACCACGTTAGAGTTAGTAACCGAGTTTTAGAAAGCGATGTCGAGAAATGTGGAAAGAGTTCGGTATCTGACATCCTCGAGGATCGCGTGCGATGGTACCATTTGTTGGAGTGCTGAGAAGGTTAATGCCTCGAGCAAAGTGACAAAGTGGTATCTGACGAGTAAAGAGAGAAGCGAGCATGTATGGCGAGCATAGGTGTGATCATTTCTTTTGTAAAGAGAAGGTCTGAAGGAGGTATATTTTAAACCCCGGTGAGAAGTGTTTTATGGTGATGTTAGAGGTGTTTCCTCGTGGACTTGGATGTAAGCTTTTGCGCTAGTTGTTTTACGTGGCCATGTGTGGCAAGTTGTTCTCGTAAGTATAGTAGTGAAGACTATCTTGGCGCGTGTTTGTTTGAGACTTAGAAGGAACATTCGGGACGAATGTTTCTAAGAGGAGAATGTAATACCGTATTTCCAAAGTATATGCGTGGGGCGTGCGTAGAAAATTTGAAACTTTTAATATTGGCTTGGCGAAAATTTTTGTGCTGCACACGTTTAGAGTCGTTTTTAAATGAAGCGTTTTCCACGGCTTTCGTAGGGAATTTCGGCTATGTCATTTTTAATTTTTGCGGATTTTTAGAGAGGCGAAACATTTTTGGACCAGCGGGAGGCGACACGGCACCCTCGATTGGTGGACTTGAGCGTCCATTTGGGCCAATTGGACAAAGAGGAGCACGTTTTTGGTGCCTTGGAAAAGTCAAGGAGTTGGTAGGATATTTGTGTTGGTAAATCCTAGCCTACACTTGCCTAACACATGGATTGATCTTGGCCTTTGGTTGGCCGTCCCTTGACCTATAAATACCCTTAGGTTGAAGACTTCTTCATCCAAAATGCCTAAGTCTTGTGAGCTCTTCCTCCATCCCTTCACCTTGTTCTCGTCCTTTCCCCCTTGGCGAGAGCCACTCCCCAGAGTTGGCCTTGTGGCGAGACTTAACCCTCCTTGTGGTGTTGTTCTCGTATTATGTACCCCACTTTGTGGTGTAGAAATACTCTCAAAGTATTGTTATAATGCCCAATTACCTTAGCCATATACCTTGTTGTATTCTAAGGTTATACCTATCTGAAAAGCCAGAAAATACTATTATACTTCCGTCGATCCAAAACCGAAACCAGGAAAATCTCCATAGTCAGTTGGAGTATTGTGTAGAAGTTGGTTAGAACTTCTAAGGGTGGTTTAAAGCGGAGTTGGAGCGCTCGGAGTTGGAGCTAAGCGATTGCCAGGATCGACTTTAAGCTAGGATAATTATGAGCTTATCGAGGTAATTATCTTGTCCTCTATTGTAATTGGAAATTACATGATTGTGAATATATAGTTGAAGTATACATATATAGAAGAGCGTAGTTATTGGCAATGTCTTTTGACTTAAGCTGAATAATACTTACGGCAATGTCTTGCGACTTAAGCTGAATTTAAAGAAGATTCTTGTTGTAATTACTTAGGGCTGTATTGATGAGACTTGTGAAGTAGTGCAGTGGGTAGAATTGTGCAGTTAGGGTTAGATGTATAACCACAGGTTGGCTTGGTAGCCGGCCTCGATAGAGGAGGAGATTCTGTTGTTGCGGGGAGAGTCTTTGCGAATTTTACGTAGAATGTTCTCTGAAGAGACCTTATGTTAATAAGCGCCTTGTGGCCTTATAGGTGGAAGTACTATGCGTGGCGCGATCTACTTGGCTTAGGGAGTAGCGGCGGTTTGAGGTACTTGGGCGTTTTGCTATTAGTCGATGTCGTCGCGAGGTATGTGAACCTCTTCCTATCTCTTCTAGCATGATATGTGTGAACTATGTAGTACGGTGAGCGTCACGTGTGCTAAATGTATGTGATTGGTTTAAAACATAAAGTGTTATAACGACTTTATGGGAAGTTAGTTATAACGACTTTATGTTGGTAAGAAAATACAATTGGTTTTAAAAGTCTTGATTTGAACTATAAGCGGCTTGTTATGTGTTAATAAAGAACTTGAAGTATTTCAAAAGATTTTGAATCATTTTGAAAGAAGAAGTAATACTTGTTTTTGAAAAACTTAAGAGTTATACTAGCTTTATGGGAAGTTAGGTATAGCGGCTTAAAAATGTTTCTTGATTTGAATCGGAATGTGTATCGACAAACCAACTGCGGCGTTAATAAAAATGTTTTGACTAATTAAGTATTATTAAAACCGGTAGAAACTTCCATCTGCATAGAAGCTAAGATGAGACAAAATGATATTTCTAGATCATGCATTCTTTGTAATAAGATTGTTATAAACAAGAATATCCTACTCACATATAAGACTTATGTTTCTCGGATAGTTTTAAGGAGAATTATATTCTCAAATGAATAAGACTATGAACTCTGAAACCTTTCTAAAATGAGAAACTTGAACATTGGAAATTAGGCAAACTTGATCATTAGAAAGAATGTTGCTACTTGATTTTACAAAAAGAAGTAATTGATTTACTTTAAAAGGATAGTCACTCTATTTTATACTACGGGTATTGTGTGACATTGTAGAAATGCGTATCTTTTAAAGAGTTGATGTATGAAGTACTTTGGGGATAAAAACCGATTTTGTTAATCATATAGTAGAAGGTACTTTGTGTGAACAACTTGATTGTATTGGTTTGTGATAGCCTTGTAATACTTTCTTGATTGCGTTGATAAGTAAGCGTGTTGGG